>CM065186.1:19525671-20218171 GCA_033026295.1 Channa striata | reverse complement strand
ATGTGAGGTTGTAGTACAACTTGAAAGGTTAAAATTATTGTCTGTGAGTTGGGGGGTTATCTTGGGAGATTATGGCCACTGTTCAGTTGGGACTAAACTATCTTGTGCTGTGAAGTCCTGGTCTTAATGGACTCACTTATCAGAGGAGAGGGGCTGAAAGAGTTTATGTACCGGAGGCTTCCCCAGGCTCACAACCTGCCTCCGTCCATCTGAAAGCCCATAATCCATCTCCAAATAGAGTCGGGCATGTTTAGCTGGGATAGTTTGTCTGGGATTGTGTTAAAGGCAGAGCTGAAGTCCAAAAACAGTGTCTTGACATAAAGCATCCTTTGGATCCTGGGGAATCTCTGCACTCCCCAGATCGAGGCCTTAAAGCGACTAGGACATGACAGGTCTCCAGTTATGTATGAAAATATCTGAACACTAGAGCCAACTGATTGGCACAGTGCTTAAGGGTGGAGGAAGAGTCTGGGCCTGCAGCTTTGTGAGGGTTCAGCCGTTTGAACAGCATATTCACACCTCCCTTTTTGATGGTGAGAGGTGTGACGGGCAGAGGAGAGGAGGACAAGGAGGTGTGAAGCTGTGTAAGTGGACCGGGTGTGACACCAACGAAAATAATTGATAAAAACTCACGTGGCGTGTTGAAGGGCTTACAGTTAATGATAAAGGCCTCAAGGTCCGGGGAACAGTGCTGAGACAAAACTGACACATCGTTTCACCAGCCACTGTTAATATAAAAACAAATTCCACCTCCCTTTGTTTTGTTGGAAAGCTCTTTGTGTCCATCTGCTCTGTAGAGTTGAAATCCACTCAGCTGAAGAGCAGAATCCACTATTAGATCAAACAGCCGCAATTCTGTCAAGCACAAAACACAGGATGTATAAAGGTCTCTGTTTTTGTTTTTGCTTAGCAAGAGAGACAACTCCTCTATTTTGTTGCACAGTTAGTGCATGTTGGAAAAAAATATGCCAGGGAGTGCAGTGTAATATTATGCTATTGGTGAGGACCCAGTAACAAAGGAGAGCAAGTGAAAAGGACAACAATTTATTGATAAAATATGTAGATGAGGAGTCAATGATTCTGCCGCAAGGAGAAACCCAGAAGTATGGGTGAGGTGATCTGGATCAGGGAAGGGACGGAAGGAGAGCGGTAAGAGAAAAGGCAGAGTATTGGCGCTGTTTATTACGGAGAGATGATGCAAGCCGACGCATGTCTGTGTTAAACAACAACTGTTCACCAAGGACATTGACTTTCTTGCTTCGGCCTTATTACATCCCGAGGGAGTTTTCACCTGTTATTGTGTTCAACGTGTACGTTCCTCCCTCGGCCGATACAGCCTCAGCGTGTGAGCTGCTGCACGGCGCAGTAACTCATCTGCAGACACCACACCCGCAGGCTCTGCTCTCATCAGCGGGAAATTTCATCAAGCCTCACTCTCTTCCACTTTCCTGACATTCACCCAGTACGTGAAGTGCCGCACCAGGGACAACAAGACGCTGAACTTACTGTATGCTAATGTGAAGGACGCATACACCTCCAGCCCCTCCCCCCAGTTGGCTGCTCTGATCACAATCTGGTGTACCTGCGTCCTAAATACACACCCAGTGTAAGAATCACAGAAGAAGACTGTGAAACTGTGGACTGATGAGGCCTATGAGGGACTGATGAGGCCTATGAGAGACTGAGAGACCACAGACTGGGATATACTCTGCAGCTCTCACGTAGACGACATCAAAAGCCTTAGTCACTGCATTACAGACTACATCAACTTCTATGTAGAGAACACTATGCCGACCAGGAGGGTGCCGTGTTTTGCAAACAGCAAATCCTGGGTGAGCCCTAAACTTAAAGAATTACTAAATCAGAAGAGGAGGGCTTTTATTAAAGGGGGCATAGAGGAACAGAAAAAAAGTTCAGCATGAACTCAAGTACAAAATCAGACGGGGCAGTCAGGAGATCAGCTGATGAAGATCAAGTCTGGGCCAACAAGTTAAACCTGTTTTTCAACAGATTTGACTCCAGCCCCAGTCCGTCAGCAAGCCCCCCCAGCCCATCTCCTCCACCTCTCCCCAAACCCCTATCTTCACACCACTCCACAACCAGCTACCCCCCTCCCCCTCCACCCTAACATCAAGCCAAGTGAGGGGAGGGCTGAGACACCTGAGGGTCAGGAATGCTGCAGGACCGGATGAGATCAGCGCCAGACTGCTGAGGAACTGGGCTGACCAGCTCTGTGAGGTGATCACATGCATGTTCCACAAGGATGTATGTAAGTACCAATACTTTTTACTCTCTCTATATATCTCCTCTCGGCAACATTATTAGAAAACACTACATAAATTTCCGTCGCTATGTTGACAACACCCAGCTATATGTCTACGTCTATGAAACCAGATGAAACAAATCAATTAATTAACCTTCACGCATGCCTAAAGACATAAACCTGAATGTCCAAAAAGTTCCTTCTTTTAAACTCACACAAAACTGAACTTATTATATTTGGGCCAAAAACATAACCCATGTCCAATCATATTACTTTAGATCGCATAGCTTTGTCCTCTAGTACAGGAGTCCCCAACCAGGGTACTGGGTCGCCCAGAAAGAATACATAACTTACATTATTTCCATTTTATTTACAACCAACACCCTCCAGCCTAATCTAGAAGGCTCACCAGCGCCTCTTCTTCTTGAAAAACACTCAAGAAAAAACATCTTCCCTCGGCTATCCTGGTGAACTTCTAGCGCTGCACAATAGAGAGCATCCTAACCAACTGTTTCACAGTCTGGTATGGGAACTGCTCTGCTACGGAGCGTAAGGCACTGCAGCGGGTAGTGAAAACTGCCCAACGCATTACAGGGACTCCACTTCCAGCCATTGAAGACATGCAAAAGAAGCACTGTCTGCGTCGAGCACGCAATATTCTTTGGGACTCCTTTCACCCCGCCCACAGATGGTTTTCTCTCCTGCCTTCAGGCAGGCGCTTCAGAGTCCCCCGGACCCGAACCACCAGACTGAGGTGATTGAACTCTGACCCCCACTGACTTCACTGACCTCTCTGCCACAATCATACACCCCTAAATTTTTCCTATAATCATTGCACTATTTAATATTGCTCATACTAATTGCACTAGCCTGTATATACTCACCTGTAAATACACATGTCTGTAAAATTAAATTGTAAATTCCTGACTATAGCAAATAGCAAACTGCATATTATGTTCATATCTACTTGTATAGTCCTGATTACTATAGCACTATATAGCCTTATCCATCTGTAAATTTCTGCTCTAGTTAACAACAACCTGTATAGTATGTTCATAGCATCTGTAAATATGATCAATATCTTCTCGTGTACATATTTTCTAGAGGTAACTTATAATCTATATCCTGCACTTGTTGCTTATTGAACTTCTGGTTAGACATAAACTGCATTTCGTTGCCTTGTACTTGTACATGTGTAATGACAATAAAGTTGAATCTAATCTAATTGAATCTAAATCTACACTACCACACAAACATAGGAGTAGAGACAGAGGCCTGCGAGCCAACTGAGAGACTGTTACTCATGGTGTGCAGCTGACGCAATATTGTGAGGACGCTGCTAATAAAGTTGCATACACAGTAGATTCAGGTTCATTACTATATTTAGAAAATACCAGTTTTTATGCCGGCTGTATCATTTTATTTTGTTGTATTTATCCGCGACACTTCAAAGGACAGTCCTTGAAAATATTGTCTAAAAAGTGATGCTGAAAAACTACTATATGCATTTATTAAATCTAGATTGGACTACTGTAATTCTCAACTTTCAGGTTGCCCCAGTAACTCTCTAAAAAGTCTTAAATTAATCCAAAATGCTGCAACAAGATTACTGACTGGGATTAGCAAGAGAGATCAACTTTTGCCTTGACCAGCTTCTCGCCACTGGCTTTCCATTAAATGTAGAATAGAATTTAAAACCCTTTTTCTAACATACAGAGTTCTAAACGGTCAAGGTCCATCATACCTAAAAGATCTTGTACCATATTATCCCAATTAGGACATTAAGACTGTGTCTTCTCCCTCTTTGTCTCCCTCCCTGTCCCTTTCTTTAGGTGTCCCTGGCTTTGGAGCTGCGTTTTTTCAGTGGGTATCTACCAACCTGTCCATTTTGTTGTCGCTTTTTTTGCTCCGTTCTTTTCTCTCCCCACTTTCCACTCACCCCAACCGGTATAGGCAGATGTTCACCCACCCTGAGCCTGGTTCTGCTGGAGGTTTCTACTTCTTAAAGGGATTTTTTTACTCTCCACTGTTGCCTATGGCTTGATCAAGGGGGGTTTGTTGGGTTTTCTCAAAATATGTATAGTCTTGACTTTATCATGTAAAGTGCCTTGAGATGACTTTGTTGTGAATTGGCGCTATATAAACAAAGATTTGAATTGAATTGATGAGATTTGATTCACTGTAAAATAACACTACCAATGAAACAGCATTGAAACCCAGAAACTACTTTTTATGAGTTTATTATGGACACCAGTTACCATTATCAAATATTTCCAGCTAATGCTAGCTAATGTTAGTATTGACCAAGGACGACGCCAACCTCAACTGAAATGTCACGGACGATAAGGATGATGACGTGGGAGTAAACTCCAGGTTTTGACATAACTTGTCAATGTGTAGACAGCACTGAAATTTTTTTGTGTCTACCAACTACAGTCATTGGAACATTTTTACGAAAAATCTGGAAATATCTTTATCTCTGTAGTTAGACATTTTAATCATATGCTGTTTTTTTAATATATGTCAGACAACAGCAGAACAAAAGCAGAGTCGGGCAAGTGGGGGAAGTAATGTTAAACAAAATACTTAATAACTGCCACAAAAAATGAACAGCAATCAAATAGAAGAAGGCCAAACGCTAAGTACAAAGTAGGAGGATAAGAAAGAAAACAAAGATGCTCACTACCAAATTTGGGAGGATTAATCTAACAATACAGAAAGAACCAAAAACACACAAACTCAACAATTGGGCTAACAAGACTAGCAACTAACCAACTTACTCCAAAAAGACTGATTAACTCAAACTACACTATGGATACAAAGGTTGGTGGTCAGGGAAGGGACGGGAATGAAACAGCAAGGTTCAGGTATACAAAGGGAGGCACACTAGCAAAGAATGTAACAAAAGGGGGTCTCTTATAAACGTGTGTAATGGGTAATGTAGAACAGGTGTGAGGGCTAGTACCAGCTGAGGAGAGGAACCAAGAAGGGTAGGAGATGGAATGGAGAGGAGGAGAGCCTCAGCAGGCAAAGCAGGGAATTGAGGGGACACATACAACACAACATGAAGAAACCAACAGATGATCATTGAAACTAAACCATTATCAGAAACTAAAACAGTTAACCTCTGACAGTTGTAGCTACATAAACATGCATATATTTTATATAACTCTATTGTTGTAAAGTGTGCTTACATGTTCAATTGAATTTTACTTAAATAATAATAAGGTAGGATATAGAGAGTACAGCCGTAAGGACTATAGACGTAGATGAAGCAGTGGTGAGCGTCATCTCCGCAACGTCTTTCCAATTTGCAAGCGACTTCTGTGCTACTTAACGCTTCCTTTAGGGGTACAGAATATTAAATTCAAGTCAACTTTATTTATATAGTGCCAATTTACAACAGTCATCTCAAGGCACTTTAAATAATAAAGTCACGACTATACAGACATTTAGAGAAACCCAACAATTCCCCCTTAAGCAGCCATAGGCAACAGTGGAGAGGAAAAACTCCCTTTAACGGAAGAAACCTCCAGCAGAACCAGGCTCAGGGTGGGCGGCCATCTGCCTTGACCAGTTGGGCTGAGTGGCAAGTGGAGAGAAAAAAGAACAGTACAACGAAAGCAACAACAAAACGTTGGGCAGGTTAGTTGGACCAGTAGCTGCGTACTGGAGGACACAGCGCTAAATGCGGGGACACCTGAAGACAGGGACAGCGAGAGGGAGAAAAGCAACTACGGGACAAAGAAGACACAGAGTTGATGTCATACAGTGGGGACATTATAAATGTGGGTTGAGTAGATATGTCATCTAGTTCCTTGTCTTTTAGACATGCTTGTAGTTTGATTACCGTATTTTCCGGACCATAAGCCGCTACTTTTTTCCGACGTTTTGAACCATGCGGCTTTTACAGAAATGCGGCTTTTCTATGAATTTTTCTGCAGCCCTCAGATGGGCTGTGGATGGAAGTCAGTGCAAACAAAAAAGCGCCAGTTTTTATTCTTAGCGCATGCAACCCAAGACGCACAACAGCAAAATACGGTAATATTTTTACACCCTCACCCCCTCATAATGGAAAATTCCTATGATGCAGCTTTTAATTTGAAGCCATCGATCTGGCTATCCGTGAAGGAAATCGAGTGTGACAGTGGTTTCAATGCTCAGGAGGAAGATGAATAGCGATTTGTGGTTTCAGTGCACGGGAGAATGAAGCGACTTTAATAGTTGCGCAGTTGCGCGTGTATGAATAAAGACTTATGGTACAAAATCTTTTGTTGAGCGCAGCAACTCCTGCGTAATTCGTGAAGAATAAGACACGTCTTCTCCTTTGGCTATGGAACAAGCCGTTTATTTATAACAAGGACGTTTTTGTCGGCTCTGTACATTCGACATGTGTTATACCAGCCACACATACACGTAAACGCACTCTTTACCGTAATGCGGGTAAAACAGCGCACAGAACATCCTCATGCCTACTGTGAACAATGAGTAGGAACGCATACAACAGATATTATTTCTCAGCCTGGATATTGGCGGCTTATAGTCCGATGCGGTTTATATGTGACAAAATATATATTTATTTTAAATTTTAGCGGGTGCGGCCTAAATTTAGGTGCGCTCTATAGTCCAGAATTTACGGTAATTGGTTTGTTTCATCTAATAGATTGACATAACTGCGTGTCATCAGCATAGCAATGGAAATAGAGTGACAATTTAAACCAATTTAGTGCGGCTCATTTAATCCCAATTACATGTTCTAGTCTCTGTAATACAATTTTGTGCTCAATAGTCTCAAATGCAGCACTAAGATCTAACAGAACTAGTATAGAGACAACTTCATTATCAGAAGCCTAAAGAACATCGTTGGTGACTTTAATCAGTGCTTGGCAAGACAACCTGAATTAAGACGTAGAGGTTTGATTACAGCTACCTTATAGGCCTTTGATACATAGCGTTTTTAAAGATAAATGATATCTAAAATATAAATGTGTCTAATAAGGGTAGAGCATCTTTGAGCAGTCTAACTGGAATAGGGTCTAGCAGACATGTTGTTGTTTTTGATGACGTAATAGTGGAAATTCACGCGAGATGCATGTGTAAAAAACAGACTAAAAGAGGTAGAAGCCTTACTGATGATTCTAATTCTCTTGTATTTGTGGGGAGGGTCTGGTGAATTTTATTTCTAATAGCTATGATTTTGTTTGTGAAGAAGGTCATGAAGTCATTGCTGCATAGCGTTGAGGGAATACTAGTCTCAACTGAACTATGGCTCTTAGTCAGCCTGGCTACAGTGCTGAAAAGAAACCGGGGGTTGTTCTTGTTTTCCTCTATTAGTGATGAATAATAAGCTGTTCTGGCTTTACGGAGTGCTAATTTGTATAAGTATAAACTCTTTCTCCAGGCTAAGCGTGATTCTTGTGAGTGAGTGGAACGCCACTTCCTTTCTAGTTTTCGTGACGCCCGCTTTAAATTGGGGGTTTGCGAGCTATACCATGGAGATCGCCTGTTCAGAATTACTGCCTTCTTTATTAGAGGGGCAACACTATCAAGTATGGAACGTAAAGATGCTGCATAATTATCAGTAAGGTAATCAACTTGTGCAGGAGTACAGTTAATGAGGCTACTCTCAGTTATATCGGTACATGTTGAAGTAAATGATGAAGGAATCATTAAACACCTAACTTTATTAATAGTATCTTAATAATAAGTATATGTACAAGTATTTGTGAGTGCATACTCAGACTTGCGTGTCTCTGTACAAATCTGTAATTGTAAATAATGTTTGTGTACATATAAAATAGTGTGCAAATATATTCACTTACAAAATGCATGTAAATGTCTTATTTGAGAAAGGACTGAGGATTCTCAGTCATCCAGGTCATGGTTATCCCAAAGTGCTGTTCAACTGGGAACCGGACTTCTGCATGTAATTCTCGAAGATATTTGCCCTCTCCTGTTGATGGGTTATTCAAGCACAGGTCCAGTTGCCACTGAAAAGCACTTTTGGGATTAAAGTTAGCACATGCTTGATAGCTGTTAGCTACACAAGCTATAGCTATTTACATGCATGTGTCGGCTCAGATAACTGTAAGGTATCTGCTGTAGCTTAGTTATCTCTGATATCAGGAACAGAAAGACAATGAACACTGTTTGGCTGAGCAGGCGGAAGGCAAGAACAAAACATTAGGGCCAAGTCAAAGACAGGTAAAGTTGGAACCATCCTGAGTGACTGGATTTAATCATCGGCCAAACCCTAACACATTATCACACTTGTGTTCCTGCCAGGCTGTTGCCGCCTCCCATTTTATGTGATTGGCCAATACAGCATGAATGCTGTAGGCTGCTGAATTTTGAAAGGGACTACAGTTTATCCTCCCCAAAAAATTCCTGTGAAGGACATCTGAACATAAAATCAATAAAGTATACACTCAAAGACGCTATTGATATAAATAATCACTCAGTTTGAAAGACACTTCGGTAACTTTTCGAAGAAACAAAGTGCAGAGTTTGCAGAAAATTTCAGTGGGATAGAAAATGTGGTAATAATGAGATGACAAAGATGATAAGTGTGGATTAAGATTAACTAAACTTTGATCGTCAAAATCATTCATACTGCAATAGTCGGGCTTTATTGGATAGTCAGCAAAAAACAATGATGACAGATACAGTATGTTGTAAACTTTACCAAAAATGTCTTAAAAAGTTTATCACGAACAAGCTCCTCTACATTGTTGAAAGTAACATAATGAAACCTATTGTAAGACAACACAAAGTGACTAAAGTATCAGTTTACTAGTTACTAACAACTGCAAGACAAGCCCAGCTTACTATTTAGCTGACTGATGTCTCAGCAGGCACCACTATAAATGGACAAAACTAGCTGGCAGTGTAATTAATGTTATACGTTTGTACTAAGCTGTATGCTAAATTCCTTTTAGGCTGCAGTCGAAGAAAATAATTGCTCATTAATTATGTAGTCCATTTATAACATTTATAGTCCAGAGACCCCTTAACAGACAAGACTTTTCACACAAAATGCAAGCCCACATGCAAATATTTATTAGTTTTTTTTTGTTTCCTCAAAGCTGTGTGTGTTATATAACTAATGCCCAGAACTGTGAAACCCACACTGTGAAACCCACACAATTGCTAGTGTAACACTATTATTGTTGGTCTCATGTACTCAGTAGCAACAGGTCTAAATTTTGTCCAAATAGGTCTCATCTTTCCTCTCTCTAGTTCCCACTAGACTGTCAAAGGGAGATAAGATTACATAAATGACAGTGTTTGGGAGAAGGATCTTGTTAATGCTTGAGAAACCTGAAAGTTTTACTCAGTTGGCACAGACTTTTATCCAGTTATATAGCTATTTTATGCAACTTGTGTAATTTGATATTAATGCAAAAGCATTAATTTCTCTCAAACCTGGGGCACCAGGTCTTTTTGAGCTGAACCAAGCCATAATTAAAATATTAGCTGAACTGCCAATGGTCCAAACCAGAAACAATAGAATTAAGTAAACAATAGAATTTGACCCAAGATCAGTCTTTCATCATGAGCTCTTTACTATTTCAGTGACTTTGTCTGTTTCTCTGAAGAAAGACGAACACAGAACCAGTTCTTTTCAATTATTTATTAGTCTACAACAACAGAAAATATAGATAAATAGGAGTATGCATATGGATTATATGTAATAAATGTAATAAATGAATAGACAACAAAACATGAAATAACCAATTCTAAGCAAACAAATAAATTGAGCAGGTATGGAAGTGTGTGTGATAAATTTGGGCTCGAGAAAGTCATTAAGTAACTCTAGAAATAAACTTCATAAAGGCTCCATTGGTTTATCGGCTGTACAGCCAGACTTTTCATAAAACAGAGAGAGATATTTGTGCCTTGCCTGGGAGCTTCTGCAGGTTGTTCTGCCAAGTTAGGTGTCAATCGGTACCGGTTCTTTTGTAGAGCAGGACGGACCGTCTCGGTTCTGTTAACAGGCGAGTTTTCAGAGCGAGGATCCGCTGTGGCTGCAAAGATTTCTCCGGCCCACAGGAGCGTTCACCTGGTCAGATGGCTCCAGTAACGTGGTCTGGTTCTGCTGGTGGCTGAGCCGACTTACAGAGGCGCTGGTTGTCCGGTCCGAAACAGAGCCGTGTGGAGCCGAAGATGTTGAATTAAAATAATTCATCAAAAATGGTTGATAAAAATATGGCTATTGAATAAAAATCTCGGGCTCAGTCTGGAACTAACTTTGAAGGATTTTCTAATTACAAACAAAAATCAAAGTTTGGCTTGGAGTTCTGATCGTCAAAAATAACTAACAAAGACAAATATAGGCAGCAAAGACGTGCGTGCTTTAAAAGTAGTTTGAAAAGGTACAAATTAGAAAATTGACTACAAAAAGTAATTTTAACAACTTCAGCTAATGAATTGATGGAATCAAATGATTATGACATGGAAAATTAGCTTTGTCTAATACCTATTAATACACATTAAGAACACACAACAACAATTAGGAATTCAGTTATCCATTATCTGGACATTGTAGCGAATTAATATAACATGACATGATCACGTTTACGTGCCTAAGCGGGTGTATACAAGGCGTGCATGAATATGCAACATGTATGTGTAATGTACATAATTGACAGAAGAATATGACATTGTGTTTTAACTTTCAGACAACAAATTAATGCAGTTTAATTTCTTTCTACAGACGAGTATCGTCGGGATGCAGTTATAACTTCCATCCGAGGGTGGCAATGTTGTGCCGTGTTGCTCTCTATGGTCATTCTGAATTAAAACATTTATTTTATAACGTCATCATTTCTCGTCGTAGAAAGTTTTATGAAGCTTGATAGCTGATTTGTACCTGTTCTGGGGTTTGAATTTAAACAAAGTCTTTTTTTCTCAAGTGGTTTCGCACCTCAAGTTTTATGGTTGTTTTGTCGATTCCTTTCCAGAGACCTGGTACCATCTTGATAAGAATGTTATTTGCAAGTGAGTTAGGAGACAGTCTTGGGTCTGGTAGATGAAAAACTCACAGCAAAATTGTGTCAATGTGTGTCAATTCATAGCTTTAAGCCAGATGTGGTTTGTTTGCTTTACTCAGTTCTCTTGGTGTTATCTGGTTCTGGGGAGGATTAGTGGTGGATTCTTTCATAAAGAAAGTTTATTGCCGGGTCCGTCTACCTCCCCCTTGTTGTCAAGATGGAGGTTAAATTCCAAACTCTGTCTCTGGATGCTACAGTGACATAACAATAGAGGTACAAGGCAAGCAAAAATCTGAGTAAAAGAGAAAACATCAGAGAAAACTGCTATCAGAAGATGTATTTTCATTTCATGAGTGAAAGAAAGAGAAGTAGCTCAGCAGATAAGAGCATTCAAGAATACAACTCTTTCTGTACTACTTGAGTCAAATTTTGCTGCAGGAAGAGAGTCTGAGTTTTTATAGTAGCGTAATGTTATAGCTTTGTTTTCTGCTAATATTTACTAAAACTTTAATGTCACATATTTTGACAGGGCAGATTCTGGTTTTACCCCGAACTTGCATTTCAAAGATTTTCGAACTTTCAAACAGACTGCTGTTTGCCATAATGCATTTCACAGGCTGATACTTAGTGGCTGTCTGCACCAGAATGGACTGTTTTGTGGTGGTGGTTGCTCTTCATTTTTATATTTTATGTAGTCATTACATTTTATTGTGTTTTATTTAAAATATCCAACAGTGCATGCCAAAAAAAACAAATTGATCAGTTTAAATTCAACTGGAAATTGCCTGTTTATTTCATTTAAAAATACTTAAAGTTCACATTTTCTGCTTAACCCTTTAGAAATTATGACTGCAGAGAAGTCTGTAAGCTAATTGAAGCAGTTTCTCACGGCAGAGCAATGCATATTTCCAATGCAGCATGCTTTTTTGCTGCTAAAGAAAACTTAAGTGGCACCAAAAAAAGCTTGGAGCTTCTTCACTTTGCGGTCAAGGACGTTGGCAAAAATTAAAAACCTACCCAACTCATCTTTTGACTGACATAGCCATCTCTTGATCGATTATTCCCATGTTTTTTAAGCAGTCTGTTTCCAAATTCAGATAGTAGAGGCTTATTTCTTACTTTTAGGGACAATTACTATTCTACTAACAAAGCTTGAACTCTTCTTTTTTTGTTAGACTTCTGAATCCTGATCCATTGTTTTACGACCGAATTTCTCATGTTTCCACGGAACATCTTTTAAGAAGAACCCATAACAGATGTTGGATGGTAAATAATCTTGTGGATTTGAATGTTCTGATGGCTGTCTGTACATCACTATTTCGCCCTCCCCCCTTCTGCAACACGTCAACGTTGTGATGGTAATACTGTGTTTATTTTTTTGTTTGTGATCAATTTGGATCTTGGCTTGACAGAGAGCAAGTAAACAGTACTGTTGTCAAATTGAAGGTAATTGTAGTGAATCAGGACCCCCTGCGTGACGACAGTCGTGTGTAAATCAATAATAATTTAAACAACAAACACTAACAAAACTCCCTTCAAAAGGGAGGACAAGAAACGTACAAACAAACCCTAATCAAACTAGACAACCTATGGAGACAAATAACAAAATAAAAACTAAGGGTAAATGAATGTGCAAGAACTTAAGATGTAACTGAGCGAGAAATAAACTAAACAGGGCTGCTTGTACAAACTTATAGAACTAAACTAACCAGGGACAAGAACTAGAAGTCACACAGAAATAAACTGATTGCACCAAAATAATAACACAGCAAAGTAATCTCTAATCAAGAAAATAATAAAGTAAAAAAACTAACTATGCAAAGTTCAACTAAAACAAGAGAAAACAAGTGATCCATTGAAACCCCTATTACAGAAAACAGACTAATAGAAAAAGCAGAAAAGAACATAAAAAGGGCCTAAAGACAAAAGGTGATCAAGTAACAACTTAAAGGTGGGGACAATAAACAGACACAAAGAACAACACAAAGGTGCCAAACCTCAGACCGAGGGCAGCAAACGGGCACGAACAAAGAAACAATTGGTGGACAAAAAAAGAATATACAAATGTATGAGTGTGTGAATGTCTCAGTGAGTGACGAACGAACAAACAGTGAAGGGAGAACAGGCCAAAGAAGGACAAACGAGAAAAGTTAAGCAACCCAAAAGAAACTAACAGGAAAGAAAAGTAATACTACAAAATAAAAGGCCACAAAAGGAAATAAACAAAAGCTACACCAACAAAAAGTCCAGAATCCTGACAAGGCTATTTTATTCTGTAACAAAAAACTAAACAAATACCCACCAGAAATACACGAGGAGAGGCTATGGACACTTTACCCTTGTAAAATTATAAGCTTTTACTTGTAAAAGTGTTGAAAAGATTTGTATGTATGTAAATACATTATGTAAATTGATGGTTAATTTGTGAGGTGTACCGCGATTCCATAAATATGTTATTAATTTAAGTTAAAGGTCTAGATGTGGATATGCAGGTTGTTGTGATTCATGTGACAGTTCATTTTACGGCGAGGGGTGGGAGATAAGATAGCATTGCAGCGGGGGATGGCGCAATTGGGACCTGGCGCATCAGATAAGCAGAGACACATTGCATCGTCGGCATAGTGGCTGCAAACAACGGTGAGTAGATTGTGTTGAAAGTGCGCATTTTCATGGTAAAAACAAGAAGAGCTCTGTCACAACTCTCTGTCAAGTTAAAGTGACGTGTGAAGTGGTTCATCTTGGAAATTGCAATCAAGGACTCAGATCTCTTAACCTTGCATACTGAGGACAATGTAAAAAAAAAACTCAACAAAATACAAAAATCTAAAATATAGACAAGTTAAATGCTGACACAGTATTATTTATGCAATATAAATGCATAATATCAGAGCGTTTCTAAAAGATTCCAATACATTTGTATAGCAATTTGGATTTATATAAAACTTTGCTGGCCATTTTAATTTATGCCTACCTAAACTTTCACTTACACATAGCCTAGTCAATACAACCTCATCTCAAGATGTCTGACATCAATACTGAGACCTACCGTAAAACTATTAAACCACCTTTGCAAGCTGAATATACAGACACTGAATCCCCGACATAAGTAGAAAGACTACGAAAGAGTGAAAGAACTCGCATCCTAACAGATAAGGGAAGAGAATTTCAAGGAGAAGGACGTAAGGGTATACAACGCAAGTACAAAGTCATCTATGAGAGGTGGCGGTGTTCGCAAGAATAGGAAAGGAATTGTTGGGTGATCATGCCTCTGAGGATGAACTTAATGAGCTTATTGAGAACATGAAACGTATCAGCTCTAATGTTCAAGTCTTCTATGCAGAGTTATGCCGACTACAAACCCCTGAACCAGATCTGCGGTGCAGGGTGGACACGTGTATCACTCTCAAAATTCAGTGTTCAAAGGACAGAAAGACACTTCAAAGGTCATAAACTAGATAAAGATGAAGAACCTATCATGGCTACTATTAATGATTTGAGGACCCAGAAATTAAACTGGAGAACGCAGGAGTGGAAGAACAGAATACCAATTTTATTGAATAGTGAAATAATGGGGAGTGGAAAGATTCTGGTCAGGGCAGACGGGAACAATTGGAGGTTGAGTGGTCGCTGTTTGGTGATGATGAAAGGGACAGGGGATCTCTAGGAGGGGATGATTCAGCCAGGAGCAGGAAAGGTTGATGGCTGTGGAGGTGAAGGGAAAACAAATAACACAATTTACAAAGTAGCAACTAAGAAAACAAAGTACCAACTAAAATTGGCTAGCCAGAATAAGACACACGGGGGAAGCTCTTAGTGATCACTGCAAGGCGTACAGGCTTTTGGAGGAAGGAAAAAAACAACACAAATCTTCTTGTCTTCCAAAATGTTCTAAAACATAAACCTGAGAGCAAAAACTCCACAAAAAAACTAAGATGTGCACACCAAAGTGCATGAAGTTGATCTGGCAAGGAGAAGCAAGTGAGTGGGACTTACGACTGGGAGACAACAGGTGACATGAGTTACAATGATTAGGAGCAACCGCGAGGTACAGAGTAGAATCGGAAAGACGGAAGAGCAAACCCAATGGTAACCAGGGCAACAGTGGTCAGTGTGGAAATCATGGAACCATGGCCTGATGTTGGATCTGTCTTAGATTCAATGAGTTCTTTATCAAAGCCACTGTCTCATCAATCAAGATGTGGTTCTACCCAGTCCAGTATTCACTCAGTCAAAAGAACAGAGGCTATGGCAGAAGCTGCTGCAGCTCACAAGATCTTAGCAGTATTGTAGAAACAAGGAAAGGAAGGTACAGAACTTCAACTGCTAGAGGCTGAAAATAAACAATGGCTGGCATGGTTTGAATCAGAGCACTTAGACAGACAACAAGCAATGCAAGACAAATGTAGAAAGCTTGCGCATCTAGAAGAAGTAAAGAAGCTTCATGCTGAAAGACCTTGAGTAAAGGTTTATGATGAAGTTGAAGGGAAAGTAGAAAGTGATTTACTGTATGATGTTTAAGTAAGGCTGTTGAAGGATTTCTGCTACTAGGCACAGAGGCAGCATATGATTCAGCCTGTAAGCTGTTAGAGAAGTGTTTTGGAGACCCATTTATAAGTGGGAAGGCCCTCAGAGACAAGCTGCACAGATGGCCAAAGATAAGCTCCAAAGCAGGCTGTGAGCTAAAAGATTTTGCCAACTTTCTCAATAGCTGTGAGGCTGCTATTTCCCACATTAGAACATTGAAACTCCTCACTGACTGCATTGAGAGTGAAAATATTTGCTGAAGTTACCAGATTGGTTGGAACTGTAAAGTGATGGAGGTCAGGCAAATAAGTGTTGCATACCCACCTTTCAAAGAGTTTGTTGACTTCCTATCAAAGGCAGCAGATCTTGCTTGCGATCCTATATACTGGTTACAAGCACTTAAGAGTATGGAAAGAATCCATTAGTCAAATGGTTCAGGCAAAGACACTGACCATAAACACAGCACAGAGCATCATTACCTCATGTGTATTCTGCAGAAGAACATGTCCTCAACAAGTGTAGAAGCTTTGGAAAAAAGACGGTTCAGGAATGTGTCAAGTTTGTGCAGACAGGGAAGCATTACTTTGGGTGTTTAAACGCCATTCATCGCTCAAGAAGGTGTAATAATAGGAGCCCATGTTAGATGTGCCAAAAAAGACATCCAACATGTCTGCATAAAGTTCAAAGAATACCAAAAGTCAATGCCCCAAAATGGAGATGCAGACAGCACAGAAAGGGCTGTGACAGCAACTACCAACAAGGGTACCAAAAAGGGGGCCTAATCACAAAAACATCTTCTATTTTGCAAGTCTGGGTGCCATCAACCTAACAACCAGTATACGAAATCCTTGTCTATGCAATCTTAGACACACAGAGTGATACAACCGTTATCCTAGATCAAGTGGCTCAACACCTTAATAAAAACAAAGAAAATGTCAGTTTGTGACTATCCACAATGTGTGCCAGGGTGACAGTCATACCCTGTCAGAAATTGACAGATCTACAAGTGAGAGGATATGACTCCTATAAAAGGATTCTTTTTCACACGACTGTTCATCCCAGAAAACAGGTTACACAAACCAAGATCACAAACAGCTCTAAAATGGCCTCATCTGCAACAATTAGCAAAAAGGATTCCCCCACAGCTAGACTGTGAAGTAGGCCTTTTCATTGGCTATAATTGTCAATGAGCCCTTCTCCCAAGGGAGATCTTGTTTGGTGAAGAGAACCATCCATCTGCACAGCAACGTAATCTCGGCTGAAGCATTGTTGGCTGTTCAAATCCAGCAAGCAATGGAATTGATGCAACGGGAACCAGCCACAGAATCATAGTAAGACGAGTCATACCAGCTGTGCAGTCATCAGCTCAGCTAAAGAGAGAGGTACACTTTGTGTGCAGTAGTCAAGTAAAAGAGATAAAGCTACCAGACATAATTAAAACTCTGGAATCAGACTTTACAGATCACACCACAGATGATAACCCAATTTCTCAGGAAGATCTACTGTAATTGTCTAAAGTTAAAGCACACATAGGGCAGAAGGAAGATGGCTACTTCACTTCAAAACAGATAAGCCTAATGTTCCAGACAATGAACAAAATGCAGTTCATAGTCTCAGCTCATTGGAACAACGTCTGAGGAGAAATTATCAATATTACAGGAACTACTTCAAATTTATGAATGACGTTATAAGCAGAGGAGATGCTGAAAATATAGCTTGAGACTGAAAACTTGCAAGAGTATTATTGGACTGACTCGAAGGTGGGCCTTGGCTATGTGTACAATGATGCCAAGAGGTTCACATGTTTGTGGCCAATCAGGTCCAATAAATTAGATACAGCACAAAACCTGACCAATGACAACCCAGCTGATCATGCCTTAAGTGCAGTTCAGCTGAAGGAATCTAATTCGCTGAAAGGACCTTACTTTCTTTGGCAGCTAAATCTTCCTCGTGAAAAGAAAACGGTGAAGAAGCAACTGATCTAAGCTTTGGAAAGTCTATGTAAATGCTGTCAAGGCAAAAGAACTGATTCCAATGGTGAACCACTTCACTAAATTCTCTGACTGGTTTAGGATGGTAAGAGCTGTTGCCAGGCTCAGAAGGTTTATTAGGGAATTTAAGGGAATTCAGCCAAACACTAATGAAACAACCAACCCTGAAGAATGAAGAGAAGCAGAAATCTTCATCATCAGGCTGGTGCAAGAAGAAATTTTTGCTGATGACATAAAGAAAATCAAGACCCAAAATGAAGACACCCAGATCAAGCACAACAGGCTACGTCAGTTGAATGCCTTTTTGGACAAGGACAGTTTTCTCAGGGTGGGAGGACGGTTGTCTCAATCAGCCTTAAACTATAAGGTAAAACATCCTGCAATACTGCCAAAGAACTCTGACCTATCCTGCAATACTGCCGAAGAACTCTGACATGTCAGTCCTGCTCGTCAAACATCATCATGAGCGCGTACACCGCCAAGGCACGACCATGAATGAGTTGCGTGCAAATGGTGTATGGCTTCTAGGATGTGGCAATGTGGTCTCCTCACTCATTTACAAGTGTGTAAAATGCAGGAGATACAGAAGAACAACTGAGATGCAACAAATGGCAGATCTACCTGAACAAAAAACTGAGATGTCACCTCCTTTTACTTACTGCGGTCTTCATTGTTTTGGCTCCTTCACTATGAAACAAGGAAGAAATGATTTAAAAACATAAAGATTGCTATTTACTTGCCTATGCTTCAGAGCGGTGGATTTAGAAATGGCTTGACAATTTAACAACAGATGCATTTATCAGCACACTAAGAGCATTCATAGCTTTTAGAGGACCTGTATGCCTATTCAGATGTGACAAAGGAACAAATTTTGTTGGTGCTTGAGAGGAGCTATCTGAGCTGCTCAGGGGAATGGATCAAGATCGTCAGCAAGCATTTGGCTATGAATTTGTGACAAATGTTCTGTCTGCCAGTCACATGGGTGGAGTTTGGGACTGCCAGATTCGAAGAATTCGAATTATTCTGACTGCTGTGCTCGATAAGTCCACCGGCAGACTTGACACTACAACTCTGCAAGCAAATTTACAAATCAATGGTGATTATCAACAGTAGGCCACTAAGTGTTTGTCACCTCGTGATTCTACTGGCCGTGAACTCCTCACTCCCAACTAAATACTAACTATGAAATCATCAGTGATTCTGCCACCTCTTGGACATTATTGTAAAGAGGATCTCTACCTGTACAAAAGGTGAGAAGAGTGCAGTTTTTAGCGAATGAATTCTGGCAAAGATGGAAGCGGGAATATCTGTTAAACCTCCAACAATGGCAAGATGGCAAAAGACAATGCGAAACTCATAGGTAGATGACATTGTAATCCTACAAGACGACAATGCACCAAGAAACAACTGGAAGCTTGCCTTGTAGAAGCCCAAGCAAGTGCAGATGGCAAGGTATGAAAAGTTAACCTGCTAGTCAGTGACACTATGTTTGATAAGGGGAAACAACTCTCAAGATTAATTCATCTAGAGAGACCTATTCTGTCACGGTCTGTGACTTGGGCTCCCAGTTTATCATTATTTGGTCATTTCCTGTCTCTGCTCCCCTCCTCCCTCCTGTGTTGCAATTTACCTAATCATTTCCACCTGTGCTGTCCCTTTCTTAAGAAGGCCTGCAGCCCCTCTCCCCTCTTGTTTGATTGTCTGCTGATCTTTCGGAGAAGCTGCTTTCAAGCCTTTTTGGAACCTGAACTGTTTGATTACCCGGTACGACCCTGACCTGTCTCTAGACCTCCCTGTCTGTTTGAACCCCGGCTCTGTAAGTTGTGTGATCTCTCACCTGCTCGTTCTCTGACCTGGATTTTTGGATTTCGGACTTGGCTGGATTGTTGTTCTCTGCTTGTTGGATTATTCGGACCTGACCCTGCTTGCTCATGCTGCTCTTCTTATCTGGAAAATGGATTTGATGTTTTGATGAACTTTGATCAAAGACTTACCCCGCTCTGCTATTGTTTGCACCCTGCTTTCCACAGTGCCACCCCCGTCTGCAGTGCCTGCTCTGGTTCCTTCCATTCCCATTAGTCCTCAGTCTCCTCTGGTATTTTCAATAAAGTCTTTTCTAATCAGTTCTGTGTTGTCTGATCATTGTTTTTTTGAGTCCACCAGACCATTCTAGTTCCACCGTGTCTGACATATTCACAAGACGGTCACCTTACTTGAGGTCAATTAAGCCACGTATGCAAGGCTACATCATTCACAAATTAAACAGAGAAAATTAATACATATTGTGGCGCCGGACACCGTGGCAGGGTGTGCGGCAGCAACTGCGGGTAGTGGAGAATGAGCTACACTAGCCTAACTGGTGCAGCTAGCTTGGGCGCTAGCAGGCTAACCCGACCCTAAAGCTACCCCAGGTGGTGGGAGGTCAGTCGTGCCCTCCAACCGGAGACAGCCAGCTTTATTTCACACATGGACAGGAACAAACGCAACTACACAGGCCGGTCACTCCCACATGCAACACCCTCTCTCACGATGCCGGCCAACACCAGTACACATAAGCATTACACAGACACAACTAACATCCCCCACACAATAAACAACTTCCCACGATGCTCTCTCCCCCGGCGCCGACATACACAAACCCCAGCGACCCCACCGGCCGGGTCGCTACAATATCAGTTTTCTATGGAATGTGCTCGTTCCTGATTCTGTCCAACCTTGTCACTCCTAAGGAGAACCTCAACATAATCTCTGCTGTTTTCATTTCCGCCTCTGCATCATTGTCCATGGAGGTTTCTGTCTGACCTCATCTGTCAACCTGTCCATCAGCATAGCAAACAAGAAGGGATTCAAAGCCAATCCTTGATGTAGTCCCACCTCCACCTTGAACTCCTGTCTGACCTACAGCACATCTCACCACCGTCATACTCCTCTTTCAATTAATATTTCAAAATATCATGATCAACATAAAGGATCTTGTGTCGTTTCAGTTATCAATTCAGCCACTGAAAGTGTCTACTTCTGTTGCGAGAGTTCGTCACTGATACCACGTCAGTCTTACTGCTCTTCCCTTATCCCACGGGATGGCATGTGATAGCAGTATATGGTCTGTAGGTAACACTCGGCTCACACTGCACCCAGTGCATGCACATATCCTAGACCCTACCACAACATACTGTACCATTAGTGCTGTATTTGTACCAACAAGGTACTGAAGAGAAGATATATACAGTTTTAAGTAAGAGGCATGAGAACAACAAACTTTTAGCAAACATAAAATTTAAAGGTACATAAATATGCTAGATAATCTGAATTTATCAAGCAATCCAACAGATAATGACTGTTCAGACACAACAGCTGTTTTTAGTGTTTTATAAGACTAAACACTATGCGAATGTTAGGTTTTTTCTTTTAAAGTCTGACTGATCCTGTTGGACTCCTCCTGTAGTAAGCGTATTGTGTCACTTCCTTTTTCTTCACACTGTTTTGGGTCTCTGCTGAAGGATTGTTCACTGGTTAATTGTAGCTCTTGTTTTCTAAATTAATAATTTCTCTGTATATAAACTGTATATAAATTGCTTGGGACATACGATTTGTTTACGCAAACACCTGCTCTCCTGAAATAATTAAACTAGCTAACGCTAACTAACCTTAATTGATCTAGCTTCGTTAGCCTAGCATCTAGCAATGTCTTCCCCGTCTCCTTCTCTTTCTCCTCTGACTTGCTCACTTTGCCACATGTTTAGTTTTTCCTCTGCCTCCTTTAGTGATAACGGTACTTGTAATAAGTGTAAGGTTATTGCAGCTTTGGAGGCGAGGCTCTCTGAATTGGAAGCACGGCTCCGCACCATGACAAACAATCCAGCTAGTCAGGCCCCGGTAGCTGGTGCGGACCAACCTAGCATAGCCACTGTTAGCATAGCCACTGTTAGCTGTTCCCCAGCAGTACCCGAGCAGCCGGGAAGCCAGGCCAGCTGGGTGACGGTTCGTAAGCGATCTAATGCTAAACAGACGCCCGAGGTTCACCAGCCGGTTCACGTTTCTAATGGATTTTCCCCACTCAGCGACACACCCGCTGAGGAACGAACTCTGGTAATTGCCGACTCCATAGTCAGAAACGTGAAGTTGGAGACGCCAGCGGCCATAGTCCAATGTCACCCTGGGGCCAGAGCGGGCGACATCGAATCATATTTGAAACTCCTGTCTAAGGATAAACGTAGATATAGTAAGATTATTATTCATGTGGGAACAAATGATGCCCGATTATGCAAAGCGGAGGTCACTAAAACTAATATTGAATCGGTGTGTAACTTTGCAAAGACAATGTCGGACTCCGTAGTTTTCTCTGGACCCCTGCCAAATCTGATCAGTGACGACATGTATAGCCGCATGTCGTCACTCAACCACTGGCTGTCTAGGTGGTGTCCAGCAAACGATGTGGGCTACGTAGACAATTGGAAAAGTTTTTGGGGAAAACCTAGGCTGAATAGGAGAGACGGCATCCATCCTACTTTTGATGGTGCCTCTGTCTTATCAAAAAATATGGCTGATTTTATTAGACAACCAAAAGATTGACAGTCCAGAGTTGAGTCTAGGACGCAAAGATCCAGTTCTACACGCCTCTCTGCAGTATCCTTACCACCGTCACCCCTCTCCACAACACCACATTCCTATAGAGACTGTGCCTGTTTCCCAATTAACTAAATTTAACAAACTAAAAATGATCACAAGGGGAGTTAATCATAATAACCGGACTGCTCCTCTTACTGAACAAAAACCTAAAACAATTAAATATGGATTATTAAATATCAGATCTCTCTCATCTAAATCTCTGTTAGTAAATTACTTGATAAGCGATCATCAATTCAATTTATTTTGTCTCTCACTGAAACCTGGTTGCAGAAGGAAGAATATGTTAGTTTAAATGAGTCGACCCCCCCAAGTCATATTAACTATTATGTTCCTAGAAGCTCAGGCCGAGGTGGAGGAGTAGCAGCAGTCTATCACTCAAGCTTACCAATAAACCCTAGACTTAAACATAGCTATAATTCATTTGAGAGTCTTACTCTGAGCCTTTCACACCCAATTTGGAAAACTCAAAATCCACTTCTATTTGGTATTGTGTACCGTCCTCCAGTCTCTTATTCTGAATTTTTGACTGAATTCTCAGAATTTCTAGCCAACTTAGTGCAGATAAAGTCGTCATAGTGGGCGCTTTTAACATTCATGTATATGCTGACAGTAACTCCCTCAACACGGCATTTACTTCATTATTATATTCAATTGGTTTCTTTCAAAATGTAAAAGAACCCACTCACTGTTTTAGTCACACCCTAGACCTTATCCTTACAAACGGCATTGAAATTGATAAACTAACAGTATTTCATCATAATTCTGTTCTCTCTGACCATTTTGTAATAACATTTGAATTTAATCTAATGGATTATACAGCAGCTAGAAAAAAGTTTTGCTTCAGTAGGTGTTTATCTGAAAATCTGTTTCCCCTCTAAAAAAGAAGGCAGTAAATCTGAACAGGCGATCTCCATGGTATAGCTCGCAAACACGCAATTTAAAGCAGATTAGATTGGACTACTGTAATTCTCTACTTTCAGGCTGCCCCAGTAACTGTCTAAAAAGCCTCCAATTAGTCCAAAATGCTGCAGCAAGATTACTGACTGGGATTGGTAAGAGAGATCATATTTCACTTTCATTAGCTTCTCTCCATTGGCTTCCTATTAAATGTAGAATAGAATTTAAAACCCTTCTTCTTACCTATAAAGCTCTAAACGGTCAACCGTCATATCTAAACCATATCATCCTACTAGACCACTTTGGTCCCAAAATGCAGGCCTACTTGTGGTTCCCAGAATTTCCAAAAATAGAATGGGAGGCAGAGCCTTTAGCTATCAAGCTCCTCTCCTGTGGAACCAGCTCTCAGTCCAGATTCGGGAAGCAGACACCCTCTCTATTTTAAAGACTAGGCTCAAAACCTTCCTCTTCGATAAAGCTTATAGTTTGTTATAGTCATGTTTCTATAGGCTCAGACTGCTGGGGGACTCTGCACTGAGCACCTTACCTCTTTTCTCACCCCACATCTATAATGTCACCACTGTATGACATTAACTCTGTATCTTCTTGGTCCCGTAGTCGTCTTTCTCCCTCTCTGTCCCCGTCTCTCTGTCCCTGTCTTCAGGTGTCCCCAGATTTGGCGCTGTGTGTCCTCCAGTGCACAGCTTCTGGTCCTATTAACCTGCTCAATGTTTTCTTGTTTCTTTTGTTGGTCTGTTGTTTTCTCTCTCCACTTTCCACTCAGCCTAACCGGTCAAGGCAGATGTCCGCCCACCCTGAGCTTGGTTCCACTGGAGGTTTTTTCTGTTAAAGGGAGTTTTTCCTCTCCACTGTTGCCTATGGTTTGCTTAAGGGGAATTTGTTGGGTTTTCTTTAAATGTTTGGATAGCCTTGCCTTTATAATATAAAGTGTCTTGAGATGTAAAATTATAAATTGGCGCTATATAAATAAAGTTGAATTGAGTAATGTGTCAAGTGACGAGATACCCAGCTGCATATCCGTTGCATTCTATTAATGCACGGTCAGGTGTTAACGCTCTTACTCAGTTCATCTCTGTGTTTGGGGTTCCTAAAATAATTGGGTGAGTCACCAGGGGTCAAATTTTACATTTAGGTTGTTTTTTCAGGTTTTAAAGCAGTTGCGTGTTAAACATCAGAAGTCTTCTGTTTATCATCCTCAAAGTCAAGGATCACTCGAACGTTTTCAACAACATATGAAATCATTAATGCGTGCTCATTGTACGGAACTCAAGTTGGATTGGGAAGAGGGTCTAGGTAATCCTGCACTTCTTGTCACTGGGGGTTCTATAGCTCTTTATATGGGGATAGCACTTGAGAAGGGGGAAGTTGTGCTGGCGGGTGATGGAGTGCTGCAGCCTCGACTAAGGAATTATGATGTTTTGGATAATATAGGGAGAGGGTTGGTTCATTTGGATGAATTTCAGCAAAAACAGTTAGTTGAGATTATTAAGTATCCATCATTGGTTTCAGACATTGCATGTTGCACTCATTTGACTGAGCACGATGTGGATGTCGGTGACTCTCAACCAATTACAACAACGTGTTTGTCGTATGTCACTTGAAAAACAAAAAATTCTGGAATCTGAAGTCTCATACATGTTAGAGAATGGTTTGGCAAAACATTCCTCTTCTCCTTGGTCTTCCCCATGTTGCTTGTGCAAAAGCCAAACACAAGTTTTAGGCCTTGTACCAATTTTCGTAAAGTTATTGCACTTACAAAACCAGATTCTTATCCCCTCCCTAGGATGGAAGATCAGGTAGGGACAGCTAAATATGTAAATAAAGTTGACCTGCTTAAAGGTTATTGGCAGGTGCCGCTTACTAAAAGGGCAACGGAGATTTGTTCTTTTGTTACAACGTCAGGTTCATATAGTTATACGGTTATGCCGTTCGGGTTACGCAATGCACCTGAAACCTTTCAACGGTTGATGAACAAGGTTGTTTCAGGATTACAGGGCTGCACTGCCTTTTGAACTCCAGGTGGATGCCAGCAATGTGGGTTCTGGAGCGGTTTTGTTGCAACAAGATGTAAATGGTGTTGCTCGGCCAGTCAGTTTCTTTTCAAGAAAGTTTAAGCCATATCAGCTAAACTATTCTGTCATAGAGAAGGAGGCTCTTGCTATTATCTGGGCTCTTCAACACTTTAATGTTTATCTCTGTTCAGGTTCTCCTATTATTGTTAATACAGATCACAATCCGCTGACATTTTAACATTTGCTGCAGAATCCAAATCAGTGATTAATGAGATGGGCATTGTTTTTGCAACATTATCACTTAGACATTCGGCACATTAGGGGCACTGAAAATCTGGTTGCTGATGCTCTTTCCCGTGTTTCATTACCATAAACAGTTCGTCCAAATCTGTACTATATTTAGCACAAGATTAAAGTTTTGTGCTCCTGAATTGATTTGCGTCCTTTAAGTTGGTTGAGGTACTCGGAATGATGATTGGCTGTAAGTAGGTTAAATCACCAGAGGTTGTATTCAAACTGTAATATTCAGTGTTGAACTGGACTGATTTTCTGTAGAGATAAAACAGTTTTTTATGTTTGAACATTTAACTATATATTTTTTTCTTTCAGAATTAAGTGTCGAACTCTGTTGTCAAGGTGGAGGGTGTGACAGCCTTTTTACTTCCTGTCTGGGCTGTCTTGTGTGGGCAGTCCTTGGACTTTCGCTGGCAAGATGTTGTAATTGTTTTGACTCCTCCTCCAGCTATTTAGGCTGGTGGATTCAGCCATTTTGTCTCTCTCTTCCTGGGCACCTGGTTTGTTATTTGGTTTAAGTTGTTTTGTTGTTTTATGTTTTATCTTGGTTAATATGGCACCCATCCATACATACACCACACTAATGATGTTACAGACATTTACAGGTTGTATTTTATTTTAGTTATTTTTTAGTTATGTTTTAAGTTAAATTATGTTGAAATATCATGTGTGGTCCTCTTGAATTTGTCCTGCCTTTGAGCCAGGTTGTGACACCACTCAAAAAAAGTAGACTAGAGACCTCACACCTCAGTTTGAGGATGAAACCAGACATCTGAATGCCATTTCAGCTACTTTCCCATCTGCTTGTTCTCCTCTTGCTCTCCTAAGAGCAATTCATAAAATGCAACTCCAGAGCATTTTTGGAGAGGTGTGGATTGCCCTGAGGATCTTTTGCACTCTTCCTGTCACCGTTGCCAGTGGATAGGGGATATTTAGCAAGCTTAAACTGATAAAAAGTTACTTGAGATCAACCATGTCTCAGGAAAGGTTGAACAGCCTTGCTATACTGTCCATTGAAAGTCAGCTGGCTTTAAGATTAGAATTTAACGATTTGATTGAGGATTTTGCCAGCAAGAAGGCCATGCATTTGGCTTTTGGCATTTAAGACACTGACCATTTCCAAGTTATTTATATTGTAAGTCATTGTTGAATGTCTTACATTTTGCACTCTGTTTAATTTATTTGGTTAAAATTTTTGCAAGAAGGCAGGTTTTGCCATTTAAGTCACTGGGAGGTTATAAACCATTTCCATTAACTATTATGACACATTGATTGTTAAGTCATTGTTGTAGTGGATTGCATATTGCACTTTTTTGTACATGGTTTATATTTTTTGTAATGCAGGTTTAAGAATGTTGTAAAAATATTTACATTTGCACTATAAATCATCTGCTAGGTACAACTATGGTTGTTCTCTGAGTGAATACTGCCCGTTCCGGACTCCGGTCTTGACTCCCGACTGAGTTCCCAAGTGCATCGGCAGGGGAACAGCTATCTGCACTACAGACCATTTACCATTTACCAATGGCAAGCCAAGCCAGTCAAAATGTGAGGAGAGAAGACATTGGACATACCTAACACAACAATTTTGAAGGTCCTGGAAAAGGAACAAGTGGCTGGTGAACTACAGTAATAAATATACAATTACTGGTTACTGTATTCTGTAATAATACAGTCCTAATAAAAAATAAGTAATCAATTGTAGTCCCATACAGCAGCTCTACTGTGATTTTTCTTTTACAATGTTCTATCAGTTTAAGTTCAAACTGTCAGAAAAGTGAAAAATTTGTTTATTGCAGCTGCATTGGATTGCATTAGATGGTGCTGTGGCGAGGGAGGTAGACCTGTTATCGGCTACTGCCAAGGTTGTTGGTTCAATCCTAGGCTCCAGTGACATGTTACAGTGTCCTTGGGAAAGACACTGAAAAAATTTAGCTCCTTCCAGTGATTGGGAATGTGAATAGGCAAATGATAAACAATATAGAATGCTTTGAGTACCAATAGGTGGAAAAGTGCTATACAAGTGCAGACAATTTACCATTGTACAGCTGTACCTAATAAAGTGGCAAGTGAGTGAATGTGATTATAAAAAAAAATGACAAGACGCAGTGTTGCAAAGAAATTTAATTTTAATAATAAATATGAGGAAAAAAAGACTAACGCTGGACTGATGTGATTACAGAAGGCTAAAGTAAATGTCAACACAATGTAATGCATAGACACAAAATAGGTATTAAACAAGAAGCAAACAGAACAACCTGAACTGGAAATTAGCTTCTCCATTTTGGTTCATGTTAAGACTTTAGATTTAGCATTAATACAGAATATGAGGGAAATTAACTAGGACAAGGCTTATTAACCAAAAAGTGGGCTTACAAGAATTGAAATAATAACTTCAGGATCCTGTACGAAGTGAAGAATCTAAACATCAACGCAAATATATAAACTAGGGAAATGTATACACATTTCAAAACAAACTAAAAACAGATTACCTGCAAACCAAAACTGTGCTCACAGAAATTGACTAAAAGACAGAATGTGAACAAAACAAACCAAACTCTAGACAAAATAATCAGAGACAGAGTCCACAAAATGAAACCAGGGACTGTACAAACAGCAAGAACAAAGAGCTTCCAATGAGTCAGTCTAGCTGTGGGTATAAATACTGTAGAGTGGGGCACAGGTGAAAATAATTGTGACTGATTAGATGTGTGAAGTGGTTGAAATACTATATGACAAGAAATGGAAACAGGGGAACTGCAAATTAAAAATAAGAGTTGGGAAACAGGAAGCAAAGTTGGAGAAATAGAGTGGGAGAGAACACGAGACGGAGAGCAAGCAAATGTCAGACCATTGCTAAATTTGGGTGAATTATTTAAGCCAGATGTGGCACTAATTGAAGAGCAGTTTAAGAGTCAAAACTGCTGGTTCCTATTGCTGAATAATGTATCTCACTACAAAGAGCTGCATTTCCCATCTCTGTAAAGAGAACCAAAGAGATCATATTCACAAATACACTTTTGAGAGATTAAGCAAGAAAATAATGCAATTTTAAGATAGATTTATTTATCAAACCATTAGATGGAAAATGATGTTGTGATAATTAGTGCACCTTTTTTTGAAAATTGTAGGAAATCATTTTTTCCTACAATACTTACTGTGTTTATTGTAGAATGTCAGCCAGTTTTTCATGGTAATACTCATAGTTTTCTTTGCAGTCCTCCCACAGGTTCAGAGGTTGTTCCTCATTCTCCACAAATGTGTCCCAGGTGTAGGTAAAGTCTAGAGGCTTCATCACCCTCAGCTTGCAGCCAGCAGTGTGCAGAGCCTTCAGCCCAGCCTGGACATCTGCTTCCTCCCACTCCAACAGCCGAGCAGCAAAGATGCTTAGCTTGATGTTTTTCCAGGCCTTTAACAATTCAGCTATCCTTGCAGCACAAGCAGAGCAAGGGCTGGAGGAAACATACCTGAAAGAAAGGAGGCACGACAAAGGTGAAAACTAAACAAACAAAAACTGTTCACACATCTCTGATTTAGTGAACTGTCCAGTTTTGTAAAACATTCCTCATTGATCATAGTTCAAACTCTTGTCTGTCATGAAATGTCATATTCACTCTGTAAAATAATTTCCAGATAAATTAATTGCTTGAATGAGAGTGGATATTACCTAAAGAAAGGCTACCAGGAAACCCTTAGCCTTTCCTGTGTTCTTGAACCAAAACAAATAAGTTTGAACCAGGAACTTTGACTTTTTACCTTAAAAATATGTTTAAAAGATGAAAAAGGATGAACAATAAAAAGCACTAAATACATGGAGGTAAAGGCCAGGCCAATGCAGACTAAGAGCCCGCAGGGCAAAATGAAGGTAAAATAACTATAAAACAGCCCTACCATTCAGTAAAGCTGTAGTTACTGTAGGACTCTCTCAGTTGTGATGTCATCGCTCGCTGATACCATTTGTAAACATTAAGCGAGTTTAAAACTTCTGTGAGAAGAAATGGGTCTTCAGACTAAAAACTAGAATATTTACACAGCACATACTTCATAATTTTCTGTCCTCAACCAGTCTTCCCGCTGACTAGGACCAACTAGGTCCCGCCAGTAATAACTGCACAGTTCGTAATTTTCTACTTGCCTTTAGGTGGGGTAATGCAGTAATTTAGTGGGATCCTATCAGCAGTTTAAGCTCAGATCTAAATATTTTATACTAACTCAGTATAGTGTTAGCTTGTTACTGCTATAAGATACTATTATTTTGGTTAAAGCCCTGGTATCCAGAATTACCTTCCTTTTTGCTCTTTTAAGACTATTGTTACTGCTGTGTTTTGAAGTTATTCTCAGAAACAGACATCACTGTTTCACCAGCATGTGTCACTTTACTGTGCTGTGGCTGATGAGTTTAATCTCAAGTCTGTCTATTTGGACCATGGATGTCCAATCTTTTTTCCCCTGAGAGCTACTTTTACATTACGAAAATGCAGAGAGTTATTAATGTTTTGTAACTTTTATTCTCCTAGGTTATTTCAACACAAACAACGGATAAGCTGATTTCCATAACCTGTCAACATGTGCCATTTTTCATTAAAAAATCATAAAACATTTGGGACTGCTGCGTTAGGACTGGGCCAGCTGAAAGTGGAGGGGCCTACGGCATCACCTGCTGATCACTGAGAAGAAGGAAAACAATACTTTCACATAAGAGTTTTTTGAAAAATTAGTGTATAGATGGATCTGAATACTTGCTAAACATAGTAATAACATTTTAAAATTGGCAACACTGACCACCACTGTTTAATTGACAACTACTTTTCAAATAATTCTATATTTTTCTGGTGTATAAAGGAAACAGGACACTTATCAATTTGATTGGATATACATTTAAATTGGTTTCCCAAGTAACCACTCAAATTTGACTAATCAAGTTTTCAAATTTATGTAGGATCTATTAAACCTTTGGCGAGCTTTGGTTGACGCGTTGGAGATCCATTATCTATAATATCATCAAAAGATTGAAAGAATCAGGAGAAATATCTGTGAGAAAGGGACGAGGCCAAAGGTAAAAACTGGATGTGGGTGATCTTTTGACCCTCAGGCGGCACTACATTTTAAAAAAAGGCACGATTCTCTACTTGACATTACTACATGGGCTGAGGAATACGCCCAGAAATCACTGTCACTGTTCGTAGTCTACGAATGTCTGTTAACGCTGTATCATGCAAAGAAGAAGCCATATAACAGAATCCATGGCCCGAGCCGCAGCCCGTTGAATTTACTCTCCTTTTGAATTAAGTATTTTAATGTATTCTTCCTTTTTCATTGTTTTTTAGTATAGTAAAGTATTCAGTTTGTTGTAGAAAGCTCACCCTCTCTGATCATCATGGTCCGAGGGACTTTTTATCTTTGATTTTATTATTGCAGAACTTTTTCTGCTTCAAGCTGTGACCAGTGTACAACAGCTGTATGGAGCCAGCTCATTCAATAACAGTCGGGAACAGCTGATCGGGCTACACCAAACTGACACTGTGGATTTAAGTTTCATTTTGAATTTTAACATTACGGAAAAAATAAGAAGAAAAATCTAGGGAGGGTGAGAAAATTCAAGCCGCATCCACCATCTTTGATAACGGGCAACGTGAGGTGTCTGGTGAGGAAGGATAATACTTCTGAGAGTGTAGTCTAATAAGTTTCACTGAGACATGGCTGCTCGACACATGCATCAAGTTTCAGCACAGTGCATGCAAATTGGAGGAGAGAGGAAAGTGCAAATTGGAAAGGTGGGGGCTTGGGAGTGTACATCAACAAGGTGTCATATTGGTGTCATACAGGTTGTATCACGGTGAAACAAGGTCTGTTGCCCTACATAGAACTAACTGTTGGTGGTGGGCCTCCGTCCCTACTATGTGCCCAGAGAGTTATCAAACGCCATATTAATCGCTGTGTTCATTCCTCACTCCATCTCCATGGACAGCGCATGTGATGTCATATACACTCTGTCCGAGCCAGACTCCAGAGCCGACATCCTGACGCCCTCTATGATCTCTGGCAGGGTTTTCCAACACGTTGCTCGCGAGCTACTGTTGCTTTCCACACTGTATGGGGCCTTTCCAGTTGTGCAAGCTCCCTATGCCAAAGGCACTAATGCACTAATGCACAATCCTACACCATCAGAGATGCAAGCCTTTGAACTGGATGCTGTCTCTCCTTTTTAGTGTGGTTTCCAAAAAGAATTTCTAATTCTGATTTATCTCACCAGAAAACAGTTTTCCATTTTGCCTCAGACCATTTTAAATTAGCTTTTGCCAGTTAACACGGCTGCGTTTCTGGATCGTATTCACATGTTGCTTCTTCTTTGCATGATACAGCTTTAACTGACATTTGTGTTCACAGACAAAAAAATGGCATTACTGAAAATGGAAATATCTTTAAAGGCCCAAAACAATGACCCTATGTCACTCTGTTCGAGTTATAAAATGTTGCACAGTGTACAATTAAGCCTTACACAGTCTTATTAATCTCTCAAAAAAATTCTTACAGACTATAGGCTCCATCCAGAGAACTGTGACACCCTTTGACAATTAAGAAAAATACGTTTATATACCAGGTGACTGTGTATTTGATTGCCAGGTCATAGTGTGCCAGACACTGCTTGAAGAAAGCCTCCTCAGCATGAAGGCCAGTATGCTCATCTTCCAGATAGCCCCTCAGCAGCCCATCAGCTGTGTTGCCTTTATCAACCAGGTAGCAAAGGAAGGTCTTGTTGCGGCCAGAAGAGTATTCCACATTCTTGAACTGGAACTTAAAGACCAAAGGATCGATACGGTCTCTGTTGAAAACAGAAGTGATACAGAAATTGTTAGTAAACACAGATTGGCCTGTTTGTTTTACATTCTGACATACAAAACTAACAGTCGCCAATGGTTTTTAGTCATTACTGTGACAGTTTTTACTCATTCTTTGCATTTCTCTAAAATCTCTAATGTTTTTTTATCACTTCCTTGGCCAATTCTGCACAAGCACTACACTCAGTAGCTGACAGTGATTTCACTGTATGGCATAAGTAACGCAGGACACTCTTTTAGATATGAATGCAAAGGGTGTTCAGTGACTGCAGTTCATCAACAAAAATGTTCAGCCTATGGGCTACTGACATCAGCAACATTGTAACTTGACTACTTCAAAAAACATTTTGTGCAAGGATTATAAACCGTTAAGTTTGTCAGAATTTTCTTTGTTACAATGGTGCCTGTAACATACTGTAACATACTTTATTTCCCAGCCATGATGAAAAATACAATGAATCAATGCTGCTGAAGCCAATCAGTGTCACATGATTGGCATCAGAGGGTGGGACAAAATCATCACTTTGCAAATCCTTGGTCAAATGTCAGAACATTTCGTTCTGAACAGAGTAAATTAGAAAGATCAGAAACAATTCCCACTACTACTACTACTAATCTTTGGGCTTTTCCCATCAGGGGTCGCCACAGCAAATCATCCTTTTCCACTTCACTCTATCCTGGGCATCTTCCTCTCTGACACCAGCTAACCTCATGTCCTCTGTTAGAACATCCATATATCTCCTCCTCGGTCATCCTATCGCCCTCTTGCCTGGCAGCTCCATCTCCAACATCCTTCTACCAATATATTCACTATCCCTCCTCTGCACATGTCCAAACCATCTAAATCTGGCCTCTCTGACTTTGTTGCTAACACAGGCAACGTGCGCTGTCCCTCTGATGAACTCGTTCCTAATTCTGTCCAACCTTGTCACTCCTAAGGAGAACCTCAACATTTTCATCTCTGCTGCTTCCATCTCTGCCTCTTTTCTCTTTCTCACTGCTACTGTCTCTAACCCATAGAGCAGAGCTGGTCTCACTACTGTCCTGTACACCTTTCCTTTGAGTCTGGCTGACACTCTTCTGTCACACAACACTCCTGACACTTTCCTCCACCCACTCCAACCTGCCTGCACTCGCCTCTTCACCTCTTTTCCACACCCCCCATCAGACTGAACTGTTGACCCCAAGTACTTAAACTCGTGCACCTTCTTCACCCTCAGCCCCCTGTAGCCTCACACTTCTACCTGGCTCCCTCTCGTTTACACACATGTATTCTGTCTTACTACGACTGACTTTCATACCTCTTCTTTCCAGAGCAAACCTCCACCTCTCCAGCTGTTCCTCCACCTGCTCTCTACTCTCACTGCAAATCACAATGTCATCTGCAAACATCATTGTCCAGGGAGATTCCTGTCTGACCTCATCTGTCAACCTGTCCATCAGCATAGCAAACAAGAAGGGACTCAAAGCCGATCCTTGGTGTAGTCCCACCTCCACCTTGAATTCCTCTGTCTGACCTACGGCACATCTCACCACCGTCATGCTTCTCTCATACATGTCCTGAACTACTCTGACGTACTTCTCTGCCACTCCTGACATCCTCATACAGTACCACAGCTCCTCCCTCGGCACCCTGTCATATGCCTTCTCTAAATCCACAAACACACAATGCAGCTCCTTCTGACCATCTCTGTACTTTTCCATCAACAACCTCAAATCGAAAATGGCATCAGTGGTGCTCTTACGGGGCATGAAACCATACTGCTGCTCACAAATTTCCACCTCCTTCCTAAGCCTGGCCTCCACTACTCTTTCCCACAGTTTCATTGTGTGGCTCATCAGCTTTATCCCTCTGTAGTTGCTACAGTTCTGCGTGTCACCCTTGTTCTTAAAGATCGGCACCAGAACGCTTCTCCTCCATTCCTCAGGCATCTTCTCACTCTCTAAAATCCTGTTAAACAGACCTGTCAGAAACTTCACTGCTGTCTCTCCTAGACACTTCCACACCTCCACAGGTATGTCATCAGGACCAACAGCCTTTCCGCTCTTCATCCTTTTCAGAGCCTTCCTCACCTCATCCTTTCTAATCTCTCCTATTTCCTGCTCCACAACATCCACATCTTCCTCCCTTCTTTCCCTGTCATTTTCCTCATTCATCAGCTCCTCAAAATACTCCTTCCATCTTCTCTGCACACTCTCCTGGGTTGTTAGCACCTTTCCATCTTCGTCTTTAATCACCCTTATCTGCTGCACATCTTTTCCATCTCTATCTCTCTGTCTGGCTATCCTGTACAAGTCCTTCTCTCCTTCCTTCATGTCTAACCTGTCATACAGCTCATCGTAAGCTTTCTGTTTGGCCTTTGCCACCTCCCTCTTCACTCTGCGCTGCACTTCCTTGTACTCCTGTCTACTTTCCTCAGTCCTTTTACATCCCACTTCCTTTTAGCTAACCTCTTCCTCTGGATGCAGTCCTGTACTTTCTCATTCCACCACCAAGTGTCTTTATCATCTTTCCTCTTACCAGATGACACACCAAGCACCTTCCTACCTGTTTCCCTAATTACCTCTGCTGTAGTTTCCCAGTCATCTGGAAGCTCTTCCTGACTACCCAAAGCCTGTCTCAACTTCTGCCTGAATTCTTCACAAGTTTCTTCATTCTTTAGCTTCAACCAGTTGGTCTTCTTTTTTGACTTTCCCCTCTTCTTCTTCCTGACCACTAGAGTCATCTTACACACCACCATGCGGTGCTGTCTGGCTACACTTTCTCCTACCACCACTTTACAGTCACTAACCTCTCTCAAATGACCTCGTCTACATAGGATGTAGTCCACCTGTGTACTCCTACCTCCATTCTCAGTCACTCTGTGTTCCTCTCTCTTCTGGAAGTAAATGTTAACTACAGCCATTTCCATCCTCTTAGCAAAGTCCACTACCATCTGTCCTTCTGGATTCCTGTCCTTTACACCAAACCTGCCCATCACCTCCTCATCACCTCTGTTCCCCTCACCAACATGCCCATTGAAGTCTGCTCCAACAACTAGTCTCTCTCCTCTGGGTATACTCTCTACAACCTCATCAAACTCACTCCAGAATCTCTCTTTCTCTTCTAACTCACAGCCAACTTGTGGAGCATATCCACTGACTATGTTCACCATCACGCCTTCGATTTCTAGCTTTAGGCTCATCACCCTGTCTGAGACTCTTTTCACCTCTAGAACATTATTGACAAACTCCCCCTTCAGGATCACTCCTACTCTGTTTCACTTCCTATCCACACCATGGTAGAACAGTTTGTATCCTCCTCCAATACTACGTGCTTTGCTGGCTTTCTACCTCGTCTCTTGCACACACAGTACATCTACCTTCCTTCTCTCCATCATGTCTGCCAGCTCTCTACCTTTCCCTGTCGTTCCCTGACGTTAAGAGTCCCTACTCTCAAATCTAAACTCTTTCCTTGAGCTGCCTTTCCCCTTCTCTCTCTGACCACGAACCCTTCTGCCTCCTCTCCTTCTTCGACCAACAGTAGTCCAATTTCCACCGGCACCCTGTAGGTTAACAGCACCGGTGGCGGTCGTTGTTGACCCAGGCCTCGACCGATCCGGTATGAAAGTGGTATGGATGACTCGCATGGTTGTACTTGGCAAAATTTTACGCCGGATGCCCTTCCTGACGCAACCCTCTGTATTTATCCGGGCTTGGGACCGGCACAGAAGTTACTGGCTTGCAAACCCTGTGGCTAGATTAAACAATTTCCACTAAACACTACATTTTATATTATTTCAAAATATCTCACTTCCTTCTGTCAAAATATATGAGACACCAAATCCCCTTTTTTCTGGCAAAAGGACTTTAAAATTAAATAATCTAATTTAAATTTTAGTTATATACACAGCCGTACACAGTATGACTTGTAATGAAATGCTTAGTTTGATTTTTCTTAGTACTAATAAGTAGAATTAAAGTATACTTAAAAAGTAAAAGATAACCTTGTGTAGAAAATAGGATATATTTTCAACAGTAGGTTATATCACACATTCCAAGCACAATGGAGTATGTGCTCTTTGAGCCTTTGATCTGTAGGGGGTGATAATGCCTCTCCTGCTCCTTAATGTTGTCCGCAATGAATTCCTTGGTTTTGCTGACGTTCAGTAGGATATAGTACTCTTGGCACCAGTACTCCAGGTTCTTACTCTCTTCCAGGTAGGCTTTCTTGTTGCTTTTGGTCTTCTTCTATGCAGTCATATATGTACAGTAAGTACAGCAGGATGCTCAGGACACACCCCCTGCGGGCTCCGGTGCTGAAGAGGGAGAATGAAATATGAAATGTGCCCACCTGTACAATAGTACATGCTGAACTGTAGTCAACAAAGAGAATTTTAACGTAATTCTTCTTCTTAGTGTCCAGGTGGCTTAGAGGTGTGTGCAGAAGATCGGTTCCGGTGGTAAGCAAACTGTGATGGATCCAGGGTAATGGATAATGAAGGCGCAATGAGGTAGCTTGTTTGTATTTCCAAGCACTACATCACAACTGAGGTCGGGCTATGAGAGGGAGAGATTGAATATCTCCAAAAACACCTGTGCAGACTCTAAGGATTCGACCTATGTGTTCAGTTTTCTGAAGGCTTATCAGCTTTGCACTCCACAATGGTTAAGGTTACTCTAAAATCATTCTCCTGTAAGTCGGACTAGTTTTGTCTCTTAGCGCCCCTTTTGCCTCTTTCACGTCTCTCTCCATGTTGCCAGTAGTGATTCCGATGTTCCAGATAGTGATGCAGGATTTGAGAACATCACAGACAGCTCTACTCAGTCACAGTCTGCAGTCTCAGTCTGTGACATCAGACCAAAGCATCAGGACACTAGTGTCCTGCGGAGTGGTCACCTATTGGTCTAATCAGTGTGCAGCCTCCTCCTATGGATCGAAACTACCCCTTTCAGCCATTGTTTATATTTTTGCACGAAAAAGATGTTGGTGTGGTCAGATCTCCCTAACAGCAGGTCAGATTGTTCGGTTTAATCATCTTTAAATGACATGTAAGAGTCATTTAAAGTGCACTTTCTCCACTGATGGGGCAGGTAATATGTTGATGAAAGTTGAGCACTGTACGCTTAAATTTGCCTCTGTTGAAGTCCCCCTACAATAAGTGCAGCATCCTGGTGTTAAGTTTAGTGTGTGAGAGCCTAATGTATGTCAGAGAAGGCTTTGTCTAATGGATGTGTAATATAAACAATGGTTGACCTCCACCTCCCCGGACTTCCGTGACTCCAGTATTCACTCCATGTGGTAGACCGATGGCGTGGTCTGGTACCATCCAGCCATGTCTCAGTGAACAGAGAAGACTGCAGTCCTGGATGTCTCAATGGAACTTGGCCTCTGGCCCTGAGATGATCCAGCTTGTTTTCCAATGAAGTTGGTTAGCAGGATGCCAGGTAGGGGAACATGGTATGTGCGATTCCTCTGACTGTTCCTGGCGCCAGCTTGTTTCCCTTAGAGATGCTGCTTCAGGTGATGGCCATTGTTTCTACTTAGGATCACCTCAGCTATGACAGAAACTTTTAAAGGAGTGTATGCTGAACACCAAAAGAGATATTTTTGTTATAAGTTACGTGTTTTTTGTCATACTTTAGTTAGTCACGGCCAATATATTTATAGTCATTCATTTTTCTGTGTGTCCCTGCAGTACTCCTCTACGCCAGCGCTCTACCACCCCACCCCACTCCTGTCTGTCTCGGTCCCTTCCTGGTTTCGACTCCTTGGCTGGTTACCGGTGGAGTCACCCTTTGCCTTCAGTCGCCTTCATCATTACCTCTGCATGTTGTATTTAAGGTCTTGTGTTGTTAGTGTGTCAAGGTTCGTTCTGATGAGAGATTTTCTGTGTGTAATGTTAACCTCCTATTTAAGAGTGAAAAACTATAGATGGAAAAAAGAAGAGGACCGGGAACAGAGCCCTGCAGTACACCTGTGTAGAAGTTATGAGAGTTAGAATCACACCCCTGCCAGGATACCTTAAAGGTTCGTCCAGACAAGTAAGACTGAAGCCAGCCTAGAGCTGGTCCAGAGATACCTAAGTTAGAGGCTGCAGTCAAAAAGATCTTATGGTTTATGGTTGTCAAAGGCTGAAGAAAGGTCTAGTGGAAGTAAAACAGAAGAGTTACCTGCAGCTTTTGCAGCCTGTAGGAATTTCACAACACTCTCTGTGGAGTGACCACTCTTGAAGCCAGACTGATTGACATCGAGGAGGTTGTTCTGGGAAATGAAGTCTGAGAGTTGATTGAACACTGCTCATTCCAGGGTCTTGGCCAGAAATGGGAGAAGAGAGATTGGTCTGTAATTCTCCACAAGGGAGGGATCAAGAGAAGGCTTCTTCAACAGTGGAACAATTAACGTGGGCCTGCTTGAATGAGGTAGGAAAGGTGCTTGTTGTGAGAGAAGTGTTTATGATCAGTGGAATGCTTGGTATTAGTGTAAAAATTCCCAAGTAGATCTAGAGGATGTCTTGCAGAGATTGTCCAGGCAGGATGAAAGCGTATTGCAGAGCCTGTCCATGGCCGCATATGTGTCAAGGGTGGAGAGATCCTGCGGTGAGGGCAGCATTGCAGAAACCAGTGAAGAGAACTGCTCCGGGTTGAAAGATTTGAGGTTACACAGGAATGTAACCAGTGTGGTAGGAGAATGTGACGGGGTAGGGATTAAGACTGTGGGCTGAATAAAGAAGTGATCCGACAAATGCAGAGGAGTGACAGCGATTTCCTCCACGGTGTACTTCCGGATCAGAACGAGGTCCAGGTCGTTACCAACTTTGTGGGTTGGTGGAGTAAATACCAGTCTCAGATCAAACGTGTTTAGAAGAGCAAGCACGTCAGCCACCTGGGATTTGTCCAGGTAGGTGTTGAGGTCTCCTAAGATGATGAGAGGAGTGCCATCTGAACAGCTGACTCTGTAGCAAAAGCTGGAATGACGTCACTGCCGATTGGAAGTTCCACAGGGCAAAAGAAAAAGAGGCTGGCGCCAAAGTGGCCTGGGTGAGGGCACGCAAGTGGGAGAAGCACTGTCCTCTCCGAGAATGCCACGTCCTGCGTCTAGGGAGGAGAACTGGGATCTGCTGAAAGCACGTGTAGCATCCATTTCTGTGTTATCGAACCTAAACCTGGGACAACAGGAGTTTGGAATTCAACCTCCACGTGGAAAGCAAGGGGGAGGTAGAATGACCCGGCAATAAACTTTCTTTATAAAACAATCCAGCTCTATCCTCCCCAGGACCAGATAACACCAAAAAGAACTGAGTAAAACAAACAAACCACATCTGGCTTAAAGCCCCGAATTGACACTCATGCCATTAGCATAAATTTTGCCATGAGTCTTTTCATCTACCAGACCCAAGACTGTCTCCTAACTCACTTGCAAATGATCAAGATGGTACCAGCTCGCTGGAACGGAATTTGCAAAACAACCATAAAACTTGAGGTGTAAAACTACTTAGACAGAAAGACTTTGTTTAAACTGAAACCCCAAAACAGGGACAAATCAGCTATCAAGCTTTATAAAACTCACACCAATGTGTTCAGAAGCAAATTTGGAACAATCTGACATGATACCGTCCTTTCTACAACGAGAAATGACGGAGTTATAAAATAAACATTTTAATTCAGAATGCCGTGAAAGAGTAACACGGCACAACATTGCCACCCTTGGCTGGAAATTATAAATGCATCCCAAAGATATTCGTCTATAGAAAGAAACAAAACTGCATTAATTTGTTGTCTGAAAGTTAAAACGTAATGTCATATTCTTTTGTTAATTCCGTATATTACACATACATGTTACATATTCATGCACACCTTAGTTATGTAAATGTAAGCATTATCCTGTTATATTAATCCGCTGCGATGTCCAGATAATGCGTGAATGACTTTCTAATTGTTGTTGTGTGTTCTGACTGTGTATTAATAGGTATTAGACAAAGCTAACTTTCCATGTAATAATCATTGGATTCCGTCTATTTGTCTAAATCAGGACTCTCACGTGTATGTTGAAATGCGACATCGAATATTACACGCAGTAATCATCTTGTTTAATCATTTTAACCTCCATAGGAGGTTGCACAGTATAACAATTGTAAGAAGTTGCTTTGTTTTATAATGTGAGATTTTGGGCTTGATGAAAAGAGAAATCTATATTTGACTTCGTGTGATTCAACCGAACAAAGATTTCATTTGATCTAGGAGGAGGTACTAGCTCTCCCCTCCGCGGTAAATTTAAATTTAGCAGCAACGCCTCATAGTCTGGGCGACGCCCCAACAATATAAATAAAGTTAAAATTCCTTTGTGAGAAGTTCCGAAGTGCCGAGAAGCTCCAAGAAGTTCGAGGAGAGGTGTTCCACTTCGAGCTCCATCCTCAAGAAGAAATGTGCCTCAGTTAAGAAAGCTTAGCTGAAGTTGTTCAAATTACTTTTTGTCGTCAATTCTCTCGTTTGTAACTCTTCGAACTATTTTTAAAGCGCGCACTATTTTTGTATTAGTTATTGTAACGATTGGAACTCCAAACCAAGCTTCCATTTTTGTAACTAGAAAATCCGTCAAAGTTAGTCCAGACCGAGCCCGAGATTTTTTTTATTGAATAGCCATAATTTTATCAACCAGTTTTTGTTGAATTATTTCAATTCAACATTTCGGCTCCATTCCGGACCGGACAACCAGCGCCTCTGCAAGTCGGCTCAGCCACCAGCCGAACCAGACCACGTTACTGGAGCCTGCCATCTGACCAGGTGAACGCTCCTGTGGGCCGGAGAAATCTTTGCAGCCACAGCGGATCCTCGCTCTGATAGCTTGCCTGTTAACAGAACCGAGACGGTCCGTCCTGCTCTACAAAAGAACCGGTACCGATTGACGGCTAACCTGGCAGAACAACCTCCAGCGGCTCCCAGGCCAAGTACAAATATCTCTCTCTATTCTATGAAAAAGGCTGGTGTCGGTAAAGCCAATAAACCATTGGAGCCTTTATGAAGTTTCTTTGTAGGGTTTCTAAAATATAATCTCCGTTACTTAGAGGTAAATAGTGACTCGAATCCTTTCCTCTAGCCCAAATTCATCACACGCATACCTGCACAATTTATCTGTTTACTTAGAATTTGTTGTTTCATGTTTTGTTGTCTATTCGTTTATTCCATTAATTCCATATATCCATATACGTAAACATACTTCAATATTCTCAGTAGTTGTAGGTTAGTAAATAATTAAAACTGGTTCTGTGTTTGTCTTTCTTCAGTTAAGCAGACAGAAGTCACTGGAACGAAAAGAACTCATAAGAAGAGACTGATCTTTGGGTTAAATTGTTGTTACTTCATTCTATTGTTACTTTGGACCATCAACGGTTCATATAATATAATTATAGCGTGGTTCCGCTCATACTTGAACCTGGTGCCCCTAAATTCGAGGAAATTAATATTTTATATTAATATCAAATCACCCAAATATACGAGTTCTGCTACACACGTAGTGAGAAACTGAACAGGCTTCACTTTAATTGAAGGCTAGAAACAATGTCTTACGATGTGCTTGCTCAGTGGACTCGCGCAAGTAGACTCGCTGGTCTTTACAAAAAAAAGGCTGAACACAAAGGCTTACGCTCCAGCAATAAAGGTGCCTTAAACATGTTCTAATTCAGCAGAGTCAAGAAAAATGACAGAAACTCGAACTTGAGTAGAGCTATATGCCCGGGATCACATCTGTGGGTTAAGTATCCCTCACCAGTAGTTACTGGAAGACTAGGGTTTGACATTCTGTCTGACAACAGTCTGTAATTGGTACCCAAATTTAATGGTAAGGACCCAGAAAGTAAATTCCTTGTTTGAGCACCTTGCCAAATTAAGAAATTGGTTCAATCAAGAGCAAACATTTAAGCCCAAAAAGCATATGCATCTTTATCATCAGAGGAATGCGAAGACTACAGCAAAGGCAAAGCAGAAGTTCTGAAAGCATATGAATTAGTTCCTGAGGTGTCTAGACAATGTTTTCGAAATTGAAAAAAAATCAGATGAGCAAACTTGTTAATGCATTTTATTCATTGGTGTTCTTTATCAGGTGCAACTACATTTGTTGAGTTGTTTAACCTTTTTGTTCTTGAACAATTCAAACAAAGCATGCCTGGCTATATCACTACATACAATAATGAACATATGTTAACGACTTCTAATGAAGCAGTATTAACACATAAATTAGTCCCACATAAATGACTTTGATTACTCCCAAATCTACAGTGAGGTTTTAATCAAGTTTTTACTCTGAGATGACTTCTTTTGTGAAGAATGACAAGTTTGTATTTACTGCCAACAAAAAGGTCACTGGAAAAGTGTGTGTCCATCTTTCAAGGTAAAAAGGGGGTTAAGTGGGTCAAATGTTTAATCCACTTTGTTAACTGTACCTATTTCCACGACCAACTGGTGTCTCTGTCACGGTCTCTGGCCTGAGCTCCCAGTTTTTATCCTTATTTGGTCATTTCCTGTCTCTGCTCCCCTCCTACCTCCTGTGTTGCAATTTATCTGATCATTTCCACCTGTGCTCCCCCTTTCTTAAGAAGGCCTGAACCCCTCTTTCCTCTGCCAGATTGTCTGCTGATCTTTCTGTGAACCTGCTTTCAAGCCATTTTTGAACCTGAACTGTTTGATTACCCTGTATGACCCTGACGTGTCTCTGGACCTCTCAGTCTGTCTGAACTCCAGCTCTGTAGGTTGTGCGATTCCTCACCTGATCGTTTTCTGACCTGGATTTTGGACTTGGCTTGATTGTTTTTTTCTCTGTGTGTTGGATTATTCTGACCTGACCCTGCTTGCTCCTTCTGCCCTGCTCATCTATAAATTGGATTTGATGTTTTTTGATGAACTGTGATCAAGGACTTTCCCTACCCCGCTCTGCTATAGTCTCCATCCTGCTTTCCACACTGCCACCCCTGTCTGCAGTGCCTGCTCTGGTTCTTTCCATTTCCATTAGCCCTAAGTCTCCTCTGGTATTATCAATAAAGTCTTGTCTAACCAGTTCTGTGTTGTCTGGCCATTGGTTTTTGAGTTTCATCCTTTTTAGATGCAACTTAAAACTATGTGTGCAGCTGAGATTGCAGCTGGTACCGTTCATTGCTGATGGCTTTCTCCTATTCCACCTATATGTGGAATAGGTTTAACAACGTCTGTCCATCAACTGAGGCTGAGATAAGTGCAGGTGTATGTCCAGAGTTGCCTTTCAGCCAGGTTGTGACAATGCTTTTTACTTTAGACAACATTATTTGAAAACACACTCCATAAATTTCCATTGCTTTGTTAACAATATACATCTATATCTATATCAAACAAATTTGATGCAATTAATCAAACTTAAAAGGTTCAATATCCTACAATTCCCTAAAACTAAACATACTGTCCAATCATAACATTACTCTACATGGCATAGCTAAATGCCATAGGGTTATCAAGATGGCGCCGCGTGAGTGGCAGCGAGTTTCAGCAGCTCTGTGTTTTTCGGTATTTTTCCTACCGTCTTCTTATGTTTATTTCTATGCTGTATGTTTGCTGTGTTTCTTCTTTAAACCCCTGTGGAGTTGTGCAACCAGTGGTAAAAACTTTATCACTTTTGCACTATGTTTTATCATCCTTTTCCAACTTTTTGAGTCGGCCTGGGGAGACCCTTTGAACTGTGGCTCTATTGTTTACACACGGGACCAGCTGCTAGCTCTTAGCCGTGTCGAGCTTCTCCATGGAAGAAAGCTGGATATTCCAGCCGAGATATGGAGGAAAAGACGAGGCTGTAGAGCTGCCGTCAAGCGCCGGGAGAGACGATGCAGATATAAGCCCGTATTACCATCTATTATTATGGGAAACGTCCACTCTCTCTCCAACAAGATGGACGAGCTAGCGATGCTCATGAGGCTACAGCGCGTGTACAGGGAGAGCAGCTTACTGTGTTTTACCGAGACGTGGCTCAACCAGGACACTCCGGACTCTGTGGTCTCCCTTAACGGTTTCACACTGGTGCGGGCAGACCGGAGTGCGGCAGAGAGCGGTAAGAAGAAGGGAGGCGGACTGGCGGTGTTCGTGAACAACAGATGGTATAACCCCGGGTGCATCCCTGTTAAACGACAACTCTACACCAAAGACGTGTAACTGGTGACAGTGAGCGTCCGGCCGTACTACCTCCCATGGGAGTTCTCTCACGTGTTGGCGGTAACTGTTTACGTTCCTCCGTCGGCCACTGCCACGTGTGAGCACGTGCACAGCACTGTGTCGCAGCTGCAGACCCAGCACCCACAGGCCCTGATCCTCATCTCTGGGGACTTTAATCATGCCCGCCTCCCCCTCTCTGCCACCCTCACCAACTTCACCCAGTACGTAAACTGCCACACAAGGGACAATAAAACTCTGGACCTGCTATATGCTAACACAAAGAATGCATATACCTCCACCCCCTCCCCCCTCTGGGCCGCTCCGACCACAATCTCGTGTCCCTGTCTCCTGCTTACACTCTGGTGGTGAAAAAACAGTCACCACAGGTGAAAACAGTCAAGATCTGGACAGAGGAGGCAAGTGAACAGCTGAGGGACTGTTTTAACATCACAGACTGGGATATTCTCCGTAGTCCACATGGGGAGCACATTGACAGTCTCACACACTGTATCACAGACTATATAAACGTCTGTGTGGAAAACACTGTGCCATCCAAGACAGTACGGTGTTTTCCCAACAACAAGCCCTGGGTGAGCCCTGAGCTGAAAGCCCTGCTGAATGAAAAGAAGAGGGCCTTTCTCTCTGGGGACACGGAGGAGCTGGGCAGAGTGCAGCGGGAATTAAAATTCAAAATCAGGAGGTACAAGGACAGCTACAGGAAGAAACTGGAGCATCGTCTGGAGCAGAACAACGTCCGTGAGGTGTGGAGAGGACTGAAACACATCTCAGGCCACGGTGAGGGTAGGGATGGTCGACAGGTCACAGGTGACCAGACCTGGGCAAATTAATTAAATCTGTTCTTTAACAGATTTGATTCTGCCCAGTCTCAAGCCTACACTCACACGGCCCCCTCTTCACACCTCAGCTCCATGCAGACCACTCTGCCCCTCCTCCCACTGTCACAGAGAGCTCCCAACAACCCACAGCTCCAGACCAGTCACCGCCCACCCCCCTCTGCCTCACTGTGGACCAGATTAGGAGAGAGTTAAGGAAGACTAAGGCCAGGAAGACCACAGGCCCTGACAACATCAGCTCCAGGCTCCTCAGGGAGTGTGCAGACCAGTTCTGTGAGGTTGTTCTGTCACTATTCAACCTGAGCCTTAGACTGGCGAAAATACCCGTGCTGTGCGGACTTCCTGTCTGGTTCCGGTTCCAAAAGTATCACATCCCAATGAGCCAAACCACTACAGACCTGTCGCCTTAACCTCCCACCCGATGAAGGCTATGGAGATGATCATCCTCGGCTACCTCCGCACTCAGGTGAGCTCAGCACTGGACCCGCTGCAGTTTGCCTATCGACCTGGCATCGGGGTGGATGACGCCATCATCTACCTGCAGCACTGGGCCTTGTCTCACCTGGAGTCCCCTGGGAGTACTGTAAGGGTCATGTTCTTTGACTTCTCCAGTGCTTTCAACACCATCCAGCCATCACTGCTGAGGGGGAAGCTGGAGGTAGCAGGCGTGGACCAACACCTGGCTGCCTGGACCGTCAACTACCTCACGGACAGACCCCAGTTTGTGAGACTGCGGGACTGTGTGTCAGATGTGGTCATCTGCAGCACGGGGGCACCTCAAGGGACTGTGCTCTCCCCTTTTCTTTTCACACTCTACGCGTCAGACTTCAAGTACAACTCCCACCTCTCTCACCTGCAGAAATTCTCGGACGACACAGCCTTTGTTGGCTGTGTACTAGGTGAGAATGAGCAGGAATACAGGGGGGTCATCTCGGACTTTGTGGACTGGTGTGAGAACAATTATTTGTTCCTGAACACCAGTAAGACAAAGGAGTTAGTGCTTGACTTCAGACGAAACCCTCCACCACTCACACCGGAGAGCATCCAGGGCTCAGACATTGAGATTGTGGACACCTTTAAATACCTGGGTGTCCACCTAAACAAAAAACTGGACTGGACGAACAATACAGACTCTCTGTACAGGAAGGGCCAGAGTCGCCTCCACCTGCTGAGGAGACTGAGGTCCTTTGGTGTGTGCAGGGAGCTGTTACGGACATTTTACGACACTGTGGTGGCCTCAGCAGTCCTCTATGGTGTTGTGTGCTGGGCTGGGAGCAGCACGGACAGAGACAGGAAGATACTTAACAAGCTGGTTAAGAGAGCTGGCTCTGTCCTGGGCTGCACATTGGACTCCATCGAGGAGGTGGCGGACAGAAGGATGTTGGCCAAACTAACATTCATCATGGATAACCCCTCCAACCCCCTTCACCACACTGTGGAGGCTCTGAGCAGCTCCTTCAGTACTAGACTGTTACACCCACAGTGCAGGAAGGAGTGCTACCGTCCTCCCCACAGCCATAAGACTATATAATGTGTCACTGCAGTGACACACAATGACACGCAATTTTTCACTTGTATATTCTTATTTATTAATCTGTTATATTTTCCAATGGAAATATGTATATATTTTAGTTATCCTCGTCTATGGCTGCTAAAAACACAAGAATTTCCCCACTGTGGGATTAATAAAGTTCTATCTTATCTTATCTTATCTTTTCTTAGCTCTCGCCCACATTTTTAATAGAGCCTTCTTCCACCTACAGAACATTGCCAAAATTAGAAGTGTCCTGTTTTTGTGACACTGAAAAACTAATCTGTCTGTTTTTTACTTCTAAGTTGGAATACTGTACTTCCCAACTTGTGGGGATGCCACAGTAACTTCCTGAAAAACTTTCAATTATTAACTTTCAAAAATGGTGCCACAAGTGTACTGACTGTATGTAGTAAGATGCATCTTATTTTGCCTTCAGTAGCTTTTTTCCATTTGCTTCCCATTAAATCTAGAAGAGAATTTAAAACACCACTACTTGCGTACAAAGCTTCATTAGCAGCAGAATGCAGGCCTACTTATGGTTCCCAGAATTTCCAAAGGCAGAATGGAATGGATATCCTTTAGCTTTTCGGCTCCTCTTTTGTGGAACCAGTTGAATTGCATTAAATTAAATTAAAGAGAATACTAGTCTTACCCTAACCTTCAAAATAGAGAAAGTAACAATTAGAAAGCATAAGGAACAAGTCAAAGCAGTTGTAAAGCAGCCAGCCTTACTGGGACCTTCTTAGGTAGAAGAGTGCTAGATAGTTGTGGTACATTTAAAGGTAAACAAAACAACAAATTATCCCATATGAGTGAAATTCATTGTATTTTTCTAGATTTGAGTTAACTAAATTTATCTCCCAAAGTAAGCATTTATATTTAAAATATAAAAGTAACCAAAAAATCCAATATCGTATTTGTATTTTTTGTTGATTGCGAAATATTAGAGTGAGACATAATTACTGATCACAACTCATAATAAAACCAGAGAATGAGATAAACAGCAGAAAAAAACATGCTGATAACATCTATAGCGATTTACACATCATATCTCACAAGCTTACAGTGGTGTGAAAAAGTGTTTGCCCCCTTATTGGTTTCTTATTTTTTTGCACGTTTGTCACACTTTAATGTGTCTGATCATCAAACTAATTTAATTATTAGTCAAAGATAACACAAGTAAACACATCATGCAGTTTTTAAATGAAGGTTTTTTTTTATTTAGGGCAAAAATAAATCAAAAACCAATTTGCCCTGTGTGAAAAAGATTTTGCGCCCCCCGGTTAAAATATAGCTTAACTTTGGTTCATCATACCTGAGCTCACTTTCTATAGCTGCACCCAGGCCTGATTGCTGCCATACCTGTTTGCAATCAAGAAATCACTTGAATAGGACCTGCCTGACAAAGTGAAGTAGACCAAAATATCCTTAAAAGCTAGACATCATGCCGAGATCCAAAGACATTCAAAAACAAATGAGAAAGGGGATAATTGAGATTTATAAGTCTGGAAAAGGTTATAAAGCCATTTCTAAAGCTTTTGGACTGCAGCAAACCACAGTGAGAGCCATTATCTACAAATGGCAAAAACATGGAACAGTGGAGAACCTTCCCAGGAGTGGCGGGACGACCAAAATGACCCCAAGAGTGCAGCGACAACTCATCTAAGAGGTCACAAAAGACCCCACAACAACATCCAAAGAACTGCAGGCCTCACTCGCCTCAATTAAGGTGAGTGTTCATGACTCCACCATAAGAAAGAGACGGGGCAAAAATGGTTTGCATGGCAGAGTTCCAAGACCACTGCTGAGCAAAAAGAACATAAAGGCTCGTCTCAGTTTTGCCAGAAAACATCTTGATGATCCTCAAGACTTTTGGGAAAAGACTGACGAGACAAAAGTTTAACTTTTTGGAAGGTGTGTGTCCCATTATGTGTGGCGTAAAAGTAACACCGCATTTCAGAAAAAAAAACTCATACTAGCAGTAAAATACAGCGGTGGTAGTGTGATGGTCTGGGGCTGTTTTGCTGTGTCAGGACCTGGAAGACTTGCTGTGATAAATGGAACCATGAATTCTCCTCTGCACCAAAATATCCTAAAAGAGAATGTCCGGCCATCTGTTTGTGACCTCAAGCTGAAGTGAACTTGGATTCTGCAGCAGGACAATGATCCAAAGCACACCAGAAGTCCACTTCTGATGGCTGAAGAACACCAAAATGAGGACTTTGGAGTGGCCTGGTCAAAGTCCTGACCTGAATCCAATTGGGATGCTGTAGCATGACCTTAAAAAGGCGGTTCATGCTTGAAAACCCTCCAACGTGGCTGAATTACAGCAATTCTGCAAAGATGAGTGGGCCAAACTTCCTCCACAGTGCTGTAACAAACTCGTTGCAAGTTATCGAAAATGCTTGATTGCAGTTGTTGCTGCTAAGGGTGGCCTAAGCAGTTATTAGGTTTAGGGGGCAAAAACTTTTTCACACAGGGCAATTTGGTTTTTGATTTATTATTGTCCTAAATACTAAAAAACTTCATTTAAAAACTGCATTATGTGTTTACTTGTGTTATCTTTGACTTATAATTCAATTTGTTTGATGATCAGACACACTAAAGTGTGACAAACATGCACAAAAATAAGAAATCAGTAAGGGGGCAAACACTTTTTCACACCACTGTATAAGTAATGGAGGCCTGACTCTCAAATACTCTGTTTCCCAGTTTAAAGCAAAATTTCACAGCTGAAAACGTATTCATTTTATAGATATTGGAAACTTATGTGACTGAAATGTACAATTACATTTGGAATCAAAGAAAAAGATCTGTTTTTTACCCATCATTCAAAAAGGTAAAACTCCTACAAAATCCATAATGCACTGTGGTCGGACAATTACAATTCTGTATTCTTAGTTGATGCTATTGGTTAGGTCTGCACCAACAGTTCAAGTCCACTCACTTTTTAACAGGTAGCAGTTGGGGTAATGGTAGTGGTTTTTACTTGCACTCTACCATGCCAAAAGACTGCAATTAAAATGATTCAGAAAGAGAGATGAAAGAGAAATAATTCTTTTAGGTGGGCTTTTAAAAAAATGAAAACAGAAAGGTTCACTTGGACAACGTCCAAAGGATCAACCTCTACTGATTTCCCCTTTGGCAAAGCTAGACCATGTTCATTTTAAAGTTCTATTGAAGCATGGTATCATATAATTGGTTGTCAGTATTGGTTTAAGATTCAATTGCAGCAACCTTAGCTGCGGAGGAGCTGGCTTTCAGGCAACCCACTCCTGAATCTCAAGTGATAAAAACCCTGTTTTTTAGCCTTATAGTAAACCAAGCAAAACAGCCCAGCCACCTAAACTTATCTTACACTTTTATACGTACAGATGTAGTCATTGAAGGTGTCATTATTTTTTGTGTTTGGTATGTCTGTGGTACCCTACTGGGGTAAGCTCAGTAAATCCAATCTATAGTTTGTTCTTTCAGCCACCAGGCCTCACAAAGTGTCACCCTTGTCCCCAGACCACTATAGTCGTTGTGTTAGCAAAGTGGCCTGTACTAGTCTAGGTTTTAAAAATTTACAATTGGCACAGTTAATTGAGTAACGGCATCCTTTCTTGCTCTTTAACTCAACATGCCATTTCCTCTGTCAGTCTGTCACCTGACATTAATTTGTTATTAACAGAATCAGAATCAGAAATCTGGTTATTGCCAGGCACAGTTAAGTACACTTAACAGTACTAGGAATTTGTCTTGGTGTCAGGTGCAAACACCGAAACACAAAAATCTACAGAACGAAAAGTGAAGGTTCAAAGGTGTGCCACAACATGAAATATGTACAGAAATAGTATAATACAATAACATTAAAAATAACATAAGTGAATGTACATTGTGAGATAGTAGTACAGCTTGAAAACTTAATTGTAATTTGGAGGTAGGGTTGTTATCTGGGGGAATTTGGCCACTGTTCAGCAGGCTCACTGCAGTGGGGGAAAAAACTGTTTTTGTTGCGTGAGGTCCTGGTCTTAATGGACCGGAGCCTCTTGCCAGAGGGGAGGGGCTGAAAGAGTTTATGTCCGGGATGAGAAGGCTTGGCATGCGATCCTGGCTGCTTGTCTCTGGGTCCTAGAGATGGACAGCTCCTCATGAGATGAGAGGTTGCAGCCGATCACCTTCTCAGCAGAGTGGATGATGTGCTGGCCTTGTCCTTGGCTGTGGTTGCAGTGAACCAGACTGTGATGGCGGATGTAAGGATAGATTCAATAATGGCAATGTAAAAGTTCACCATCATCTTTACAGGGAGGTGGAACTTAATAACTTCTTTTAGAGGGAGCTGATGTTCTGCTCCCACTTGAGGTCCTGGATGATGGTGAAGCCCTGGAAGCAGGAAGAATCCACAGAGGTCACCAGAGTGTCGCAGAGGATGACAGGGGAGGGTGGTTGGTTCCTTTCTGAAATCCATTCCATCATCTCCACTGTCTTGAGAACATTGAGCTGCAGGTTGTTTGTGCTCTACCATGAGACCAGGTGGTCCATCTCGCTGATGTAGGCCGATTCATCAGCTATACATCTGGACAGAATGTCCAAATGTATAGCTGTGGGTTTATAGGGAGAATAACAAGAGGACAGTCGACGCAGCCTTGGGGGGATCCAGTGCTGATGGTCAGTGAGTCTGAGACATGCTTCCCCAGCCTCACAAACTGTCCTCTGTCCGTCAGGAAGTCCGTAATGCACCTGCACATGGTGTCAGGCTCGTTTAGGTGGGATAGCTTGTCCTTGAGCAGAGCTGGGACAATTATATTGAAGGCAGAGCTGAAATAGCTGACATAGGATCCAGATCTTTAGGGTGAAGTGGAGGGCCATGTTTACAGCATCATCTACAGATCTGTTGGCTCTGTAGGCGCCAAATAACCATGATTAACGGTTCTGAAATATAAATGGAACACTCTGAGTTATTTTAGGACTATTCATTTTGCTGTGTTCCTGTATACTTTTGATTTGGTTAACTGAGCCAAGATTGTAACTGCTGTTTTCTAGGGTCTAATCAAAAGAAGAGCACTGGAACAGAGGAAATGTGTCCGGAACAACTAGCTGCCTACAGTTCCATAAGTCTTCTTTCTGTTCTGGTAGCCATGTTAATCAAAGCAGTCAGGTTCTGGGAAGGTCACAGGATTCCAGTTCATCTCCCACCCATTTGGATGTTCCTTGAAAGTGACAATGGTGTGAAAGCCTGTGGCGTCCATGAATACTGATCGACTACCTTGAGACAGCAGAGTTAACAGTCTGGATGCCTCTCTCTCAGATCAAACAGTCCATAATTCACCAGAGAAAGCAAGAGTAAGCTACTAATTTTATCTTTTTTGGTATAAAGTGGAAATAAATTGTAAAAATGGTGCCAAAGAAAACACATCTATTTGTTTCAGACATTAAAGAAGGCAAAAGTATTCTTTTTTTTCCTTTTAGATGTTGCATTTTAAGGGATGCTACAGTGAATCATCTGCCTTCGTCTTATCCTATCATCTTCATTCTCCTTCCTTACACTAACTAACTTCAAGTCTTCTCTCAGTACATCTGTAAATCTCCTCTTTGGTCTTCCTCTAGTTCTCCTGCCTGGCAGCTCCAACCTCAGCATCCTTATTTCAATATATCCAGAATCTCTCCTCTGAACTTGTCCAAACCACCTCCATCTGGGCTCTATTACTTTATCTCCAAAACATCTAACATGGGTCTGATGTGTCTATTTCTTATCCTCTCCATGCTCCCAAAGAGAACCTGAACATCCTAACCTCTGCTACCTCCAGCTCTTACCTCATTCCTCTATTTTCCAGAGCAGACTTCACTCATCTCTAGATTTTGTTCCACATGCTCTCTGGTGTCATTACACATCACAATGTTACCTGCAAACAGCATTGTCCATACATATTTATGTCTAACCTTATCTGTCCTGTCAGCCAACATCATCACCAGAGCAAACAAGAAGGGGCTCAAGATGTGATCCTAGATGTAGACCCACCTCCACCTTGAAAACCTCTGTCAAACAGTACACTTTACCAGTATCTTACAGCTCTCATACATGCCCTGAACCACTCTAATATATTTCTCACACAGCTACACCACAGCTCCTCTTTCGGCACTGTCATACACTTTCTCTAAATCTACAAAATGCAACTCCCTATAACCTTTTCTGTACTCCATCAGCATCTTCAAAGCAAATAAATCACGTGTTGTACACATCTCCCTTGTTCTTAAAAATCGGCATCAGTACACTGCTCCTCCGTTCCTATAGTATTCTCATTCTCTTAGACCTTTTTTTAAACAAATTAGTCAGAAACTGTACTACCACTTCCATACCTCCACAGTTATGTCTTCAGGACCAACTGCCTTTCCACTATTCATTCTATTTAATGCCCCCCTCACTTTGCTATTACTCTCTCTGCTACTTCCTGCTTCACACTAGTCACCTTTTCTGTTCTTCGTTCTCCTCTTATTTTACTTATTCATGAGTTCATAAAAGTACTCCTGTGCACATGTCAATAAATGTCAATATATTTCCATCCTTATCTTTAATTACTGTTACCTGCTGTACATCCTTCCCATCTCTGTCTGCTTCACCAAACTGTACAAACCCACCTCTTCAGTAAGACAGTAAGGACTGCTGTCCAACCTAGCATACAAATCATCTTTGACTGGCCTTTGCAATCTAGCCACAGGGGTTGCAAGCCAGTGACATCTGTGCCGGTCCCAAACCCGGATAAATAGAGAGAGTTACGTCAGGAAGGGCATCTGGCATAAAACTTGCCAAGAACAACCATGCGAGTCATCCATAGCAATTTCATACCGGATGAGTCGAGGCTTGGGTTAACAACGACTGGCACCGGTGGTGGTAACCTACAGGGTGCCGATGGAAATTGGACTACTGTTGGAGGCAGAAAGGTTAATGGACAGAGAGAGAAGAGGAAAGGCTTAGATCTGAGAGTAGGGACTCTCAACGTTGGCACAATGACCGGGAAAGGTAGAGAGCTGGCAGACATGATGGAGAGAAGGAAGGTAGATGTACTGTGTGTGCAGGAGACGAGGTGGAAGGGCAGCAAAGCACGTAGTATTGGAGGAGGATAGAAACTGTTCTACCATAGTGTGGATAGGAAGAGAAACGGAGTAGGAGTGATCCTGAAGGGGGAGTTTGTGAACAATGTTATAGAGGTGAAAAGAGTCTCAGACAGGGTGAAAGGTCATAGAGAGTATACCCAGAGGAGAGAGAGTAGTTGTTGAAGCAGACTTCAATGGGCATGTTGGTGAGGGGAACAGAAGTGAGGAGGAGGTGATGGCAGGTTTGGTGTAAAGAAAAGGAATCCAGAAGGACAGATGGTGGACAGGTGGACTACATTCTATGTAGACAAGAATATTTAAGAAAGGTTAGTGACTGTAAAGTGGTGGTAGGAGAGAGTGTAGCCAGACAGCACCGCATGGTGGTGTGTAAGATGACTCTGGTCGTCAGGAAGAAGAAGAGAGGAAAGACAGAAAAGAAGACCAAGTGGTGGAAGCTAAAGAATGAAGAAACTTGTGAGGAATTTAGGCAGAACTTGATACAGGCTTTGGGTGGTCAGGAAGAGCTTCCAGATGACTGGGAAACTACAGCAGAGGTAATTAGGGAAACAGGTAGGAAGGTGCTTGGTGTGTCATCTGGAAGGAGGAAAGAAGATAAAGACACTTGGTGGTGGAATGAGGAAGTACAGAACTGCATCCAGAGGAAGAGGTTGGCTAAAAGGAAGTGGGATGTAGAAAGGACTGAGGAAAGTAGACATGAGTACAAGGAAGAGCAGCGCAGAGTGAAGAGGGAGGTGGCAAAGGCCAAACAGAAAGCTTACGATGAGCTGTATGACAGGTTAGACATGAAGGAAGGAGAGAAGGACTTGTACAGGATAGTCAGACAGAGAGATAGAGATGGGAAAGATGTGCAACAGATAAGGGTGATTAAAGACAGGAGAGTGCTAACAAGCCAGGAGAGTGTGCAGAGAAGATGGAAGGAGTATTTTGAGGAGTGTGTTCACGTGTGCAAACACTTGCAAAGCAGACAAGAAAATGTGCACTTCCGTTGTTTTCATAAAAAGTCCATTGTTCAGCGTTGTGTGTTGTGTTTTAGTATTTAGTATGTATTTGTGTTTTAAAACATGTGTTTTAGACAATTGAGACAGTTTTACGTAACCGTAACCATAAAAAAAACAACAACATTTCTCTGATTTATGTATTTGTTCTTGCTAACCATACTCCCTCATGCATTTCATGACAGCAATGGACAAACCATTAGTCCTTTATTAAGTCAAGAGCATCTGTCTCTTGGCAATGGCGGATTCTAATTTTTCAAGAAAAAAATTTGAGTGGTCTCATTGCCACAATGTTTGTACCAATGTAGGGAATGTTATATGGTCAATTTAATTAGGCTTTTTTGATAAACATTCACAAACAGACCTGTTGAAGACAAAACATACCTGTACTAAGTAATCTTTAATAATAGAAAAGGGGTTTTTAAATAATTGTAATCTAAGTCCTGTCAGCAGGATGAGAAATCCACAGCACCTGTGTGTTTTCTGGATGAGTCAAGCAAATGTGAGGGATGAGGAGGTGGGTGTCAAGTTGACATTTTTGGCTTCCAGGGTGGGGGTTGTATGGAACCAGCATTCAGAACTAATTTTAAATCGTGTGCATGGCTGAGAGTCAAATTTCATTGTATTATTATTGTAATCCTGCTTTTGACCCAGTTCTTATTAAGCAGTCAGTGTTTTCCCTTTGATGAGGCAGAAAATAATTAACATAATAATAACAGTGTCAGTACCATTAAATTGCATACTGTTATATATTACTTTTTAAAAACTGTTTGTGTTTTCACTTGTAATCTGAAACAAAAACATATTATATAAATTTCCCTGCACTGCCTGGAAAAAAGTTATAGAAAATAAAAAATAAAAAAGTTATAAAAAAAAACTTATAAAAATAATTTTATAAGTTTATAACTGTCAGCAGGATTAAGCAGATAACACAGTTAGTGCAACTTCATCAGGCAGTGTACTTACTTAAGGTAACAATAATACAGAGTGAGAGCAGAGCCAATAATGATCAAGCCAGATGATATTAACACTGCTTTTGACCATAAAGTTGTGTTTGTAGAGGATCCCTTTACATTAAATTGCACCAGTCTGTGAGTGAGAATCTCATTCTGACATTGTAACACTTTCTGAAGGTTGTGGCCTTCAGAGATCTAGACTGAATGTTCTGGTCATTTTTGGAGGAGTTTGCTGTTACTGAATTATATTTTATGTCATGTCTGTTAGCATCTTCAACTTTCATAATAATTAGTGAGAGATCGAGAAAGAGAAAACAAGTTCTTGTGTATGTATTTTCTTAAACTTAAATGATTGATGCTAATTGTCTTTTATAATGAATGAATAAATGAATGCGTCTTGACCTCAACCAAAGGTATATTAACCATGCACTTAAGATTCAGGCTGAAAAATGTCAATGCCTGTATTTCATAGAATTTCAAATAAATAAAAATAATTAGCAGCCACAATTTATGGCCTTTTTTCTGCAATTGGCACCAAACTATATGATTTTTCTAAAAGAAATCCACAGAACTATTAGGTTACAACAGGATTGCAAGATACAGCATTACCAGTATTTCTCATGTTCACCATGTTAAACATATTAACATATCAAGTTAAACACATAAAGTTTCAACTATGACATTAAATCAGCGCTGCTAAATAACCAACAGTAATTTCTCAAAGTAGGTATTCAGGATCAGGATTTACCTTGTACAACTCACCGTTCAACTCAATCGATGTTAACTCAGCACACAGAGAATATGACTCATATATACGTCATACATACTCACATATGTCAATAAATGATTTGGACCTACCCTGTGATGATTTCAAATGGAGGAAGCTCCATTGGCTCAACCTGGAAATCTCCATTCTGACTGTTAGCTAAAACACCATTATTTGTTGTCTCTGTATTCTCTCTTTTGTTCGTTACATCTTGTTCAGCTCCTTCTTCGTCTTCTCTGTCTTTTCCTCTCTTTTGCATACAACTTTTCTCAGCCATTGTAAAAAAATTAAAAAGTGGGTTTAAAGGCTGTGGAAATAATTATAGAACAAAATCAAGGTGCAGATAAAGACAGGAGCTAAAACCTGAAATAGAAAAATGAGACAAGCAGAAAGTAAAGTAGAGCAAATGAAGGGGGAGGTACAGAGGAAAGGGCAGGCCAGATCAAAAAAAGGGCAAGGAGTTTACCACAGAGACTCCGAGTCAACAGTAAGACATGCAGTTTATACTTTAGCAAATACCTAATTTTAAAAATCAAATGCAATTAATAACTTATTTAGACGTCATCATTTTAACTGATGGACATTTGGTGAGAACACCTCACTCATTAAATAACATTCTGCTTGTAATAGCTTTAAGCAAAGGCTGAATAAATGTTTTGTTGCAAAACTGCAGTAAACTGCATAGAAAATCTTCATAAAAAGCACATAAGTAGCTTCAGTCTAAATATATCGTCTTTCATACTAGCCTTTAAAGGCTAATATGGGTCAGACCAGGGTAAACATACATAGACAGCTGCGGGTCATAGGCAGGCGGGTCTATTTAAAGACCTTGAGCGTGGGAGAAACAAGGCCCAAGCTCTTTACTGTGGCTTTCTATATATGTACATATTGGCATTTAGACACAAATACAATGCAGTTAGCATATTATCATTAGTGCAAAGAGGGTCTGTGTCCTTTTTGGTTTTTAAATTTACCTTTTTTAAAACAGAAACAAAAATAAAGTAATATTAGATTAAAATTTTTAATCTACACTAAACGTTTTTGATAATAATTTAGATTTTATTCTCTCAAACAATACAACTCTAAAGTTTGACTTTAACTCATGAAAAAAGTGCAACATGTCCAACAAAAAACACATTTTATTTGTCTAAAACTGTAAGAACTTTGTTAATTTTTGACAGAACTTGCACACAGTCCTGGCATCACACTGCACCCAACACATTTTGCACAGCAAAACAAGGACCTTTTCTAACTCAGCGGTTTGTTATGTGTATCGGTCAGTTGTGAGCTCGTGCACAGGAACCGTGTCTCAGCTGCAAACACACACTCACAGGCCCTGATTCTCATCTCTGAGGACTTTAATCATGCCTGCCCCTCTCTGCCACCCTCCCCAACTTCACCCAGTACGTTAACTGACACACATGGGACTCTGGACCTACTATATGCTAATGCAAAGAATGCATCTACCTCCACCCCCCTCCCCGCCGCTCTGAGCACATTCTTGTTTATCTGTCTCCTGGTTACACTCCAATGGTGATAAAGCAGACACCACAGGAAAAAACAGTCAAGATCTGGACAGAGGGGGCGAGTGAACAGCTAAGGGACTGTTTCAACACCACGGACTGGGACATTCTCTGCAGTTCACACTGGGAGGACATCGACAGTCTCACACACTGCATCAATGACTGCATGAACTTCTGTGTGGAACAATGTGCCGTTTTCCTGGGTGAGACCTGGGCTGAAGACCCTGCTAAAGAAGAGGCCCGTCAGGTCAGGGGACGGGGGGGAAGTGCAGCAGGAATTAAAATACAAAATCAGGAGGTACAAGGACAGCTACAGGAAGAAGCTGGAGCATCGTCTGGAGCAGAACAACGTCCGTGACGTGTGGAGAGGACTGAAACACATCTCAGGCCACGGTGAAGGTGGGGATGGTCGACAGGCCACGGGTGACCAGACCTGGGCAAATGAATTAAATCTGTTCTTTAATAGATTTGATTCTGCCCAGTCCCCAGCCCCCACTCACACGACCCATCTTCACACTGCTCCAGTTCAGTCGTCTCCTCCCAGCTGCAGCTGTTATCACCTCAGCTCCATGCAGACCACTCTGACCCCCCTCCCACTGTAACAGAGAGCTCCCAAGAACCCACAGCTCCAGACCACTCACTGCCCACCCCCCTCTGCCTCACTGTGGACCAGATTAGGAGAGTGTTAAGGAAGACTAAGGCCAGGAAGGCCACAGGCCCTGACAACATTAGCTCCAGGCTCCTCAGGGAGTGTACAGACCACCTCTGTGAGGTTGTTCTGTTCCTGTTATGTCCCTGTTAACGTGATAGGAATTTAGACTGGAGAAGGTACCGGTGCTTTGGTGGACTTCCTGTCATGTTCCGGTTCTTCTGGTTCCAGGTTAGGAGAGACAACTCAGTCCTGGGCTGCACACTGGACACAATCAAGGAGATGGCGGACAGAAGGATGTTGGTCAAACTAGCATCCATCATGAATGAGCCCTCCCACCCCCTGCACCACACTGTAGAGGCTCTGAGCAGCTCCTTTAGACTGTTACATGTGCATTTCAGGAAGGAGCGCTACAGTCACTCATTCCTCCCCACAGCCATCAGACTATACAACACATGACTGCAGTGTTACACGATGTGAAATTACAGTGAATTTTATTGTTGTGCATTTAACCAGGAGATGTGCAATACTCACCTGTCACATTCTCCACTGTTAAATATGTACATATATGGATCACGAGATCAGTTTTTACCATCTATACTCCACACTTAAAAAAGTTGAATGACGTTCATTAATTAATTAGGAAAAATATGTTCCTACACTGGATCCAGCCACATTTTTGATTTTCCATCTGAACCTGTTATTTTCTGTTTGCTTGAAGTAAGTAGCGCCACTGCTGGAAAAAATCTCACCGATTCAGTTTTTTCAAAAGACACTTCTACTTTGACATGTCACATGACCTCACGGTGTAGCGCCAGCTTGCTCTAGAACAATCTTTTAGCTGCCATTATTTTTACTTTGAATCGGAAGAGAGTCTTGTGTCATGCGCAAACAACATGTTTTCAAGAAGGTTACACTTTAGACCTTACTTTTTACTGTTGCATTGTCAACTTTATGATTAGTTTTATGGACTATAAGCCCGCTTCAGAAGCTGAACTGACTGCTGTATTTGTTAGCCAGCATTACCTAGCTAAATTCAGGTTAAACCTTTCCCAAACATGTAGGAAAAGTTAGTAAGACAGGCTACTGGGGTTTATTAGAGTGCAGCATCCTTTGTTTAACATTGATTTTTTTAAAATTATTTTAAGCTCCATCGCAATTTGGATAGCACGACAGTCACAGTATGTTACTTTTTGTTATTATGTGATTGAATTTGGACTTGATGACAGAAAGGAATATTCAGCCGACGTCTAGAATTACATTAACCAAAGGATGAACTTCGTCCTTGGGGGGACAATTTCCCTGCAGTAGATTCAACTCTGTACACCTGTTTTTTTCTTTCTAGACCTTGCTAACAAAGACAGTTTGAAGTTTTAACTGAAGAAAGTGCCTTGGTTAAGAAAGCTTAACCAATGTCGCCAAGAAGTATTTCTTTGTTTGCTATTATTAATTCTCTCATTCCTGCTTTTTCAATTATTCTTATAGCGAAACCTTTTTCCTATCATTTCTTACTTTAGTAAGTCATTTTTGTAAACTTTACTCCAAAGCCAAACTTCAGATCTCCTTCTGAATTGGGAAAGTCACTCCAAATTATTCTAAATTGAGCCCCAAGACTTTATTGAATATTTACATTATTATTTTTATTAACCCATATCAACCTCGTTGGCTTCATACGGTCTTTTTTCTGCCGCGTCCAAGACGCAGCTTGCTCTGGTAACGCATTCACTTCCCGAACCGAGGTGGCATTTTTTGCTCGGCCATAACAGTATTGTCTGACACCGTAGCTTGGCAACCCTCCGGACAATTTCAAGGCAAGACAAAGTTTCTCTTATTTCTGAGAGTCTGTTGTTTAACACAGCAGCTCGCCCAGGGGTCGGCAACCTGTGGCTCCGGAGCCACATGCAGCTCTTCAGCCGCCTTGTAGCGGCTCCCTTTGGCCTTGACAAGTAGAATAAATTTAAAAAAATTAAAAACACGAACATAAACAAAGGGTATTTCTTAATTCACTTTCATTCATATATTATCATTATTCATTTATTTTGTTGCACAGTTATCTTGAAGTTTGAGTTGATTCCATCTAAGTTTAAAAAAAAGCTATTTTTAATTTATAATTTGTCAATGAAAATATACGTCACATCAACGTAAACAGCCTTTGCCTTCACCTGCTGCCGACTTTTGGAGTGTGCGAACCCTGCAGTAGCAAACTTCAGACACAGAAGTCAAGTTTAAACAGGTACAAACAATAGCATTTAATTAAGTATTATTTTTCTGAAAAAAACAAACATTTATTTCAGACTGATGCTGGTTTTTGTATGTTCAGGGGCTTCAGTTAATTGCAGGCTGAGCAAAAAACCAGAAGAGGACGAGAGAACACTGACATGGACTTTGAAAGACGCTTCAAATTTTATATTTCTTTTTTAAAGCTGTTAAGCTACAGCAAATGTTTTATTTATATTAACATGGGCTAGTTTTTCCTTTTACACAAATATAGGAAGGACTTTAATAGACCTACAGTTCACAGTTTAATGTATTTCAAGTTGGCCTACAAACGCACACTTCTGTTGTTGTATTCAGTGGTTGTAACAGGTAACATTAAAAAAAAAGAAGAAAACTTTAAAAAGTTTACAAGCTCTTATTTTTTGCGGCTCCCGAAATTTTTTTTTGGCAGAAGAGAGGGGGGAATGGCTCTTTTGATAATCAAGGTTGCAGACCCCTGGGATAGTACAAATGAGACTTTCTAAAGACACAAGTATTTTTCCCTTTACTTAGAGTTGAATGATAACTGATTCCTTTCTCCTCACCCAAATCACCATAGCGTTACTTATTAATATTCGTGCATCTGTTCACTTAGCGTTGGTTATTTCTGTTTTATTGTTTTATCTGGTTATTTATGTTTTATTGTCCATTCATTTATTTGTTTTGTTCCATATATCCATATACATACATCCACATATTGTGTGATTGTGGATTAACAAACCATTTTAAAAAATAGTTCTGTGTTGTGGTTTCTTCAGAGAAACAGGTAAGAGGTCCCTGGTTCCCCACTTCGAGGAGTATTAACGTTAATATTAACTTACATGTTGCATATTGCTACAAATGTGTAATGTTAAGACCAATGCTGTCATGGTCATTAATTTGTGCAAGGTATATTATATTACTATCTTTATTAAATTTTTTTCGGGATTACCAATGGTTCTAGGTAGCAAGTGGGATGAATTTAGTTCAGATGCGGTACTTCTTGTTCACTGCTGAAATTGGCAACAGATTATTGGCCATACCCAGGCCAAGGATGGCAACTGACTGACGTGGCATATAAAACCTCAGCCAGTTATGGTTGAGTACAGTTGGGCTGGATGTCGGTCTATTCTATTTTTTTTCTAAATACCTGGAATAGACCCCTTTTATCTTGTGACCCAGTAGAGATGTGGATCTCTTACACAGATCCTTTAATACTGCTGTATGCAGATTGAAAATTAAAACAATTGACCTGGTTGTTTCTTTTCATCTTGTTATTATTGCAATAATTAGGCAATATTATGATGAAACTCAACTCAACTCAATCCTATGCTGACATGTGCAGAAGGAAAATGTAAATGTTTCTATTTATTAGTGTAATAATTACACTAGATTTTGTTTATATAATGTTGACCAGAAAACTCTTCTCTTTCAAATCACTGCTCTACCAACCTCCACCTCTGTTATCCACCTGTCTCACTGCTCGTGGCTGTGCCTCCATCTTTACTAAGAGGGTGGGAGCCATCAGCTTCTAGTTCTCCCCTCCAGATGATGATATCCTGCTAATTACATCCAATAGGGTATCGCTCTTCTCATTTTTAATTCGATCAGTGTACGACAGATCCACCCTCCTTCTCTCCAACCATTTGACTACCTCTTCCCTAGATCTGATTCTCTCGACTCTTCTTCAGGCCGTTGCATCAACACTAATGCCAGCCATTACACACAGCACATCTCTCACAACAGGCACTTTTTCTACCTCATTCAAGCAGGCCCAGATTACTTCACTGCTTGTAAAGCCTATGAAAACTCTCTTCCTTTTCTGGCCAAGACCCTGGAACAAGCAGTCTTCAGTCAACTCTCACACTTTGTTTCCCAGAACAACCTCCTTGATGTCAACCAGTCTGGTTCAAGAGTGGTCACTCCACCGAGTCAGCACTTCTGACAGTCGTGGAATCCCAATGGGCTGCAAAAGCTGCAGGACAATCTTCTCTCAATTCCCTTAGACCTATCTGTGGCCTTTGACCCTGTGAACCATGAGGTCCTCTTGTCTGCACGGTCTGACTTGGTCATCTCTGATCATCTCTAGATTGGCTTTGGTCTCACTTATCTGGATGAACCTTCAAGGTACCCTGTCGAGGGTGTTTAACTCTCATAGCCTCTCCACTGGTATGGCACCGATCTCAGTTCTTGGTCCTCTTCTTATTTTATGTAGATGTTCTTGTCTTTCCAACACAACGAAATATCACCATTAACATTGGATCTGCAGTGATTGTCCCCACTAGTCGACCAAAAATCTGGGGGTCCTCATTGAGAACCAGCTGAGCTTTACAGACCACATTGCCTCAGTCTCTGTTCTATTCTATTCAATTTAATTCAACTTTATTTATATAGTGTCAATTTACAACAAGGTCATCTCAAGGCACTTTACATAATAAAGTCAAGACTATACAAACATGTAGAGAAAACCAAACAAATCCCCATTGAGCAGCCATGGGCAACAGTGGAGAGGAAAAACTCCCTTTAACGGAAGAAACCTCCAGCAGAACCAGGCTCAGGGTGGGCGGCCATCTGCCTTGACCCGTTGGGCTGAGTGGAAAGTGGCGAGAGAAAAGAACAGAGCAACAAAAGCAACAACAAAACATTGGGCAGGTTAGTTGGACCAGTAGCTGCGCACTGGAGGACACACAGCTCCAAATCCGGGGACACCTGAAGACAGGGACAGAGAGGGAGAAAGACGACTACAGGACAAAGAAGATACAGAGTTAATGTCATACAGTGGTGACATTATAGATGTGGGGTGAGAGGAGAGAATGAAGGGAAGAGGAAAGTGGCACAGTGTAGAGTCCCCCAGCAGTCTAAGCCTATAGCAGCATGACTATAACCAACTATAAGCTTTATCGAAGAGGAAGGTTTTGAGCCTAGTCTTAAAAGTAGAGAGGGTGTCTGCTTCCCGAATCTGGACTGGGAGCTGGTTCCACAGGAGAGGAGCTTGATAGCTAAAGGCTCTGCCTCCCATTCTATTTTTGGAAATTCTGGGAACCATAAGTAGGCCTGCATTTTGGGACCGAAGTGGTCTAGTAGGATGATCTGGTTGGAGGAAATCTTTTAGATATGATGGAGCTTAACTGTTTAGAGGTTTATAGGTAAAATGAAGGGTTTTTAATTCTATTCTACATTTAATGGGAAGGCAATGAAGAGAGGCTAATGAAGGTGAAATATGATCTCTCTTACCAATCCCAGTCGGCAATCTTGCTGCAGCATTTTGGATTAATTGGAGGCTTTTTAGAGAGTTTCTGGGGCAGCCTGAAAGTAGAGAATAACAGTAGTCCAATCTAGAAGTAACAAATGCATGGACCCAGTTTTTCAGCATCGCTTTGAGACAGGATGCTCCTAATTTTGGCAATGTTTCTTAGAGTAGACAACAAGAGTAGAGCATCTTTGAGCAGTCAAACTGGAATAGGGTCTAGCAGACATGTTGGTTTAGATGCCATAATAGTTGAGGTTAACTCAGCAAGGTCTATGGGCAAGGTCTATGGGACTGTAAATGTACAGTCATATATTTTTTTAGTATTTCTTTATAAAATAATAAATCTAATAAATTGTTACCTGATTTTAATGCTCCACTCTGAACCAGAGAAGCTGTAAAACAGGTGCATCTGGGCCAGATCCGGTTCAGACCAAGTTTGCTAAACTAAAAATGCCGCCGGTCAGCCAGAGTCTGTCGCAATGCTCAGCCTGGAAGCAGAATTTGATTGCTATCTGGAAAAGTAATGCTTGACAACATCAATGCTTTTTCAGGTACGGGCATAAAAATTCTCCACAAATCTTTGAGTGTAAATTATCAAAACACTTTAAAACTTAAAAAAGCAGTAAGTTTCCAATCCACTGTCATGTGTTAACCACAACAACCTTGTTGGCTAATCTCTAACAGCTACAAACACATTAGTTGACATACATTTAAAGCACTTGGTTTGTAAAGCTGTAGGTCCTGTACTTAATGCAACTGTTCAAACAAATGTGTTAGAGGCTTTGGTGGACAAAGACATTCACACTCCAAAACCAACTTAACTTGTTATGTACAGTCCTTACTGATATTAGTAATTGGGTTGATAAAATGATATATGAAAAAAACTGTTACGTGACATGCAGCTGCAGTCTATTTAAACAATCCTGATATCAAAATGAAATCTAGTCGCTACAACCATTTGTTGTGCTATTGTTTTCTTAGCTTCCAGACATGCAATTGTAGGTACACAAAGAGGTTAAAGTTGAAAGTTATTTGAGAGTTGAGAGTTATTTCTCAAAGCAAACCACAATTTTAAAACAGAACCATAAACTAAAGATTAAGATATAATGGTGTAGCAATTGAAATTGAAGTTGGGTGCCAGACTTGTCAACTAAGAATTAAACTAAATCGTAATAATAAGAGTCCTGATTAGCCAACTACCTTCACTACAAAAGTAAATAATAGTAAACAACATAAATGGTCTTTTTAGTTTCATTAGTTAATAAGAGTCTTTCATAGGACACCAAATAACACATTGCCACTACAAATTCAAAATCTGCAGATATGAATTTTTGAAAATTAAACTGATATTTTAGCTGGTAAAGTATTTAAACTAATGTAATGTTTACCGTGTATTTTTATTTTATATACAGTATATTTCCATTACAGTGTGTCAGACAGTTTTGAGGTGATGCATTTATAAAAAAAAATCTGCTGTTCAAGGAGCTCAGAGTCATGCATGCACTGTGCACCTCTTGATGACCTCCTTTAAGTTCCACAGCAAATAAAAAAATCATTTTCTGTTTTCAAGGTTTAGGGAAAACAATCTACATTTAATACCTTGATGTACTTGGGCTTGTGGCTCAGTTGGTAGCATGGTTGTCCCACAGTTGTTGGTTCAAGCCCCGGCTCCCACAGTTGTTTGTTCAAGCCCCGGCTCCTCTGGTCACAGCTTGAAGTGTCCTTGAGCAAGACACTGAACCCCACTTAGTTGCTCCCGGTGAGCGTCAGCTAGCTCCCCCATCAGTGTATGAATGTGTGTGAATGGGTAGATAAGAAGCAGTGTAAAGCGCTTTGAGTACCAACAGGTAGAAAAGCGCTATATAAGTGCAGACCATTTACCACAGCAATGTCCCCAGCAATCGCAAGGTCCTAATCTTATCAGGGTGATCCTGAAACCCTAAACTGGCCCTGCATTATCTGGAATGTTGTACACACAGCAACAAACACAAAAGTGATTCAAATACTAGTGAAATTGTAATTGGAAAATTACAGAATAAAACAGTGTTACTGTCTCTTCATATGTAACACAGTATATATATTTTGGATTTTTATTAATTCACTCATCACACAATCTGAAATAACTGTCTATGGTTAAGATCTTACCTAAAATAGACAAAAGGTTTTATTTTTGTCCCTTATGTGTGCAGGTTGGCACCGCAACATTTATGCCAACTGGTGGTTTTAATTCAATTTGTCGGCTATACTTTTACCACCAGTGATCTTTTGAGCAGCCACAGTCAGTATTTGTATGTCTATTTGGTTAGGTTTGCACCCCTTACATGCTTTTTCAGTGTAAGGGGATCCAAACATAACCCTAGGCCTGAGATAATGTTATAAAAAAACAAAAAACATTTCAGTTACTGCAAATGTTCTTTCATTAGTAGAAAAAGGGTCAAGGAGTGTATTAAGTCTACTACTACTACTTCTCTTTCGGCGTTTCCCATCAGGGGTCGCCACAGCAAATCATCCTTTTCCACATCACTCTATCCTGGGCATCTTCCACTCTGACACCAGCTAACCTCATGTCCTCTGTTAGAACATCCATATATCTCCTCCTTGCTCGTCCTCTCGCCCTCTAGAACGTCCTTCTACCAATATAATCACTATCCCTCCTCTGCACATGTCCAAACCATCTCAGTCTGGCCTCTCTGACTTTGTTGCTAACACAGGCAACGTGTGCTGTCCCTCTGATGAACTCGTTCCTTATACTGTCCAACCTTGTGACTCCTAAGGAGAACCTCAACATCTTCATCTCTGCTGCTTCCATCTCTGGCTCTTGTCTCTTTCTCTACTGTCTCTAACCCATAGAGCAGAGCTTGTCTCACCACTGTCCTGTACACCTTTCCTTTGAGTCTTGCTGACACTCTTCTGTCACACAACACTCCTGACACTTTCCTCCACCCATTCCAACCCGCCTGCACTCGTCTCTTAACCTCTTTTCCACACTCCCCATCACACTGAACTGTTGACCCCAAGTACTTAAACTCCTGCACCTTCTTCACTTCAGCCCCCTGTAACCTCACGCTTCTACCTTGCTCCCTCTCATTTAGACACATGTATTCTGTCTTGCTACGACTGACTTTCATGCCTCTTCTTTCCAGAGCAAACCTCCACCTGCTCTCTACTCTCACTGCAAATCACAATGTCATCTGGAAACATCATTGTCCAGGGAGATTTCTGTCTGACCTCATCTCTCAACCTGTCCATCAGCATAGCAAACAAGAAGGGACTCAAAGCCGATCCTTGGTGTAGTCCCACCTCCACCTTGAACTCCTCTGTCTGACCTACGGCACATCTCCTCTCATACATGTCCTGGACTATTCTGAGGTACTTCTCTGCCACTCCTGACAACCTCATACAGTACCACAGCTCCTCCCTCGGCACCCTGTCATACGCCTTCTCTAAATCCACAAAGACACAATGCAGCTCCATCTGACCATCTCTGTACTTTTCCATCAACAACCTCAAAGCAAAAATGGCATCAGTGGTGCTCTTACGGGGCATGAAACCATACTGCTGCTCACAAATCTCCACCTCCTTCCTAAGCCTGGCTTCCACTACTCTTTCCCACAGCTTCATTGTGTGGCTCATCAGCTTTATCCCTCTGTTGCTGCAGTTCTGTGTGTCACCCTTGTTCTCGAAGATCGGCACCAGAATGCTTCTCCTCCATTCCTCAGGCATCTTCTCACTCTCTAGAATCCTGTTAAACAGACCTGTCAGAAACTTCACTGCTGTCTCTCCTAGACACTTCCACACCTCCACAGGTACGTCATCAGGACCAACAGCCTTTCCGCTCTTCATCCTTTTCAGAGCCTTCCTCACCTCATCCTTTCTTATCTCTGCTATTTCCTGCTCCACAATAGCCACATCTTCCTCCCTTCTTTCCCTCTCATTTTCCTCATTCATCAGCTCCTCAAAATACTCCTTCCATCTTCTCTGCACACTCTCCTGGCTTGTTAGTACCTTTCCATCTCTGTCTTTAATCACCCTTATCTGTTGCACATCTTTCCCATCTCTATCTCTCTGTCTGGCTATCCTGTACAAGTCCTTCTCTCCTTCCTTCGTGTCTAACCTGTCATACAGCTCATCGTAAGCTTTCTGTTTGGCCTTTGCCACCTCCCTCTTCACTCTGCACTTCACTTCCTTGTACTCCAGTCTACTTTCCTCAGTCCTTTCTACATCACACTTCCTTTTAGCTAACCTCTTCCTCTGGATGCAGTCCTGTACTACCTTATTCCACCACCAAGTAAAGGAATTAAATGATTTTACATCGGAGGACAGCCTTTCATTTCATCTCTACTCCTCTGCAACATTTACCAGGCTCCCATTTGTTTAAATAACTCAAAATATAAATATAAAAAAGAATTACTATTTAAAGTGTTAATTGCTCTTAACATGTGGACAATACAAGTAATGAAGCTGGTTTTCATATTAAGATTAACTGTGTTTTGTTTTCAAATGAAACTGATTCAAAGAAATTTCCTTTCTGAAATTACAGAGAAAGCTCATGTCCCTGCATTGAATATTTTTAGCGTCTAATATACAGCCCATTTCATTGTGTGCTTATTGTCATGACCTGCAAGCCTTTGTGTTCGCCATAAACCTCATTTCACATCTATTATGGAAAGACTGAAAGAATGTGTGTTTGGACAGTGTGCACTACACACACAGCACCAACCAGTGATCAGTGATGACTGTCATGGGGCTAGCCCATGCCCTGTAGAGAATAGGTGCAGATGTGATATCATACTAAAATTGCCAATTCTATTTATTTTACCATCTAGCCGGCAGAGTAGAATTGTTGATTTGGTTGTATAGACAATGCACCCTGTTCTCATATCCTCCCAAAAGCCAATGTCACTTTGAAACTTACCTGATGTTGTGTATGTACCACTCCACCTGCCAATAGCTCCCAGGTCACACTGTCAAACAGGAAGTGTGATGGGTGAAGGGTCTTTATAGCAGGGGTGAATTGGGTTGTACCATCCAGATAGGAAGTAAAGGGGAGTTTTAGGATTGTGTGAGTAAATTGTCTTGAAAAGTCCCCTTAATAACATTTTATGTTAACCTTCCTATGTGGGGTAAAATAGAATTATATATTCAAGACATGTATACTGTTTCAATAGAAGAGATATTATAATGTGTCTTAATTAGTAATAATTGGTTGTTGATCAGTAATGGTTTGTCTTCATAGGAGGGGCTTCAGGTATATAAGGCCTGAGGTAGAAGCTTCTGGGGGAAGTTTTGTTTATTGCAGTTCAGATGGGCATCTGCTGCTAGCTTGCACATTAGCAATGAGCCTAGCATAGTTTTTCTTTTGTTTATTTTTATAATTTATTTTGTCCAGTTTGAGCTTTGTTTTGTTTTATTTTTGTATATATTTTTTCCACTTATGCACAAAACCACTTTGAACTGCGGAATGATGGGTGCCACTGTAAATAAATTCCACACTGAGTGAAGAATACTCCTGCCTTCTGCGTGTGTGTCTTCCACCACTCGGCTAACCCTTACAATGACGCAAGAGGTATCCCCCTATAAAAAAAGATCTCTGGACCAGAAAGGGCAACAAGGGTCCTGGTCAGCGCGCGCCTTCAGCACAGAGGTAAGACCGTAACTTTTTTCCATACAGTAGCATAATGAAAAAGTACGTAATTGCAAAACTACTGGAGTTTTGCAAAAAAAATAAAAAAGGTCAGGTCAGTGAGGGCAGGCAGAAATAACTTTTAAGAGTGTAGAGATTGTCACTGCTTTAGACCCAAATACAGTATTGCAAAAGTTCACTCCAGGGTGTCATAACAGTACAGTTGTCTTGAGCCAATAATTAAGCATTTAAAAGGAACAATATATACAAAACTGTTTAGTTTATGCCTGATGCTCTCTCAGATCTCTAGAGTAAATATAAAGAATAGTTATGTTGCTGTTGTGGTTCGGAACTTGGCGGTCTCTGCTTTCCATTTGACTTACCTTTCCTCTGTACGGTGAGGTGCTCACAGACACAGCACATAGGAGAAAGGACACAATGTTTTTCCTGCAGTTGAATGCAATGCTTCTTGGTAATATATGCAATAAAATCAGTAACAGTATGAGCAGTTTATCAGACAGCTGTTACAACACCACTAAACCAGTATAAGCGTATATTTCAAATCATGTGGTGCCAGTTATGTTAGGTTTAGAAAATAGTTGAAAATGACCTAAACAAACAAACCTGGTAGTCTTGAAATACCAGTATTCTCTACATGTACTGGACAATAATAGTGAAGTTATGTTAGTCACTGAAGAATATGCAACTGATTACTGAATTAGATTTGTGTTTGTCAGGTAATTTTGCATACAGAAAGATTTTGGGTTGATTGCTCATTGACAAGCAATAAGTATTTAAGCTATTAAAATGATAAATAATTAAATAAATACATAGGGCTCAATTCTGTATTTTCCAAACATGATCATGACATAAAAGTGATGAATTATTGATCAGACATTTTGCAAAGTTTTTCATCTCTGCAGGGTGTGTTGATGCTGAGGTCAGAGTGACATTTATCCCCCACAGCCAGGGTGAAGTTGAATACTGTCATTCTGTATACTAAGAATGCCATGGCACAGAAAAGGGACATGACACGGGCTTGTATCAGAACCCACTATCATAGAGCTCCATTTTTTGTTAAGCTGCCTTTTTCAAGGCTCTACTAGAGTGGGGTTTAGACTCTTCTACAAAGATACCCACAGACCCTCATATTTTGCACATTGATATATGTAAACAGTGACTGATGCTCAGCAACAATATACTGTGGATTCAGGAGGTTTTCAGACCCCTTTCACTTGATTTTGTTATGCTGCAGCCTGGTAATCTAAACTCAGACACAGTGAAAACAGTTTTATAAGTATTCTGACCCATTGCTCAGTACGTTGTTGAAACACCATTGGTAATGGATGGGAACTGTTGGTGGAAAGCCATTTTTAGGTCTCAAGAGATATTCAACGGGGTTCAACTCAGGGCTCTGGCTAGGCCACTCTTGTCCCTGAGCCACTCCTGATATTTCAGTTTGGTCTGGCAACTAACTATTGGAAAAAGTCTTGGTTTTTGCTTAATTTTTCCTGTTTTCTTACTCCTCATGGCTTTTGTTCTGATACAATATGCATTGTCAGCTGTGTGCCTTTCCAAATCATGGCCAATCAATTTAATTTGCCACAGGTGGACTCCAATCAAGGTGCAAAAACATCATGATCAAGTTAAATTGGTGTGATTTCATTTTTTTATAGGGTAGTGAGTGTTCTACTCTTTTCCCTGTGATACTCCTGTTCGGACATCTCTTCAGGTTTATGAATTAATCCTTGTTTTTTTGACTGTCTGATATTTTGCTTCTTTTTGTGGTTAGCCTGCTGAGTAAGTCTTTCAAGTTCAAAGTCTTTTAAGTTCAATAAATGGGTAGCTGCATCTACCACCCTATCTGCCTGCCATGGTTAATTTTTTCTATTGAAGACTGGTCATTGCATTGACATGCAATTAGAAATACCTCATTCTACCTCCACTCCCTTCCATATCTCCATTCTTCCAAGTGAGAGGCCTTCTCAGACAGCAACTGCTTACTATTCAAAGCTTTATACTGCACCATGTTAACAGTGGCATTGCATCATGAGTGCAGAGTGACAGGCTCTCTCATCCCTGATCCTTTCTTCTGCTAGATATTAGCCTACTAGTGTTGACGTACATTCTTAGACACATGTGGCTATTTAAAGTGTTGGGCTTTGCCGTGTGTGTTACAGTGATTCCTTGTACGTACGTACGTATGTATGTGTGTGTATGTATATATAAACTGCTATGGTGCTATAATTACTGATTTGTTGAATCTTAATGGAACTATGTTTTTGTTTCTGATAATGATTTTTTAGTTTCCATGTTCATCTTTTGTTGTATGTGTCCCCACACTTCCCCTCCTCCTCTCCATTCCATCTCTCCCACCCTTCTTGGTTCCGCTCCTCAGCTAGTTCCAGCCGTCACACCTACTCTACATTAGGTGTGACACATGTAATGTTGCTGAACATCTATTGTGGCAGTTTATTTAAATAAAATTTAATTACACTTTCTTTGTCACAATTGTCACTCTCCTTTTGAATGCCTGTAAGTCTTGAAATGTTACAGTCTTTTCTATCAAAAACTTCTTCTACTGGGATTAATGACTAATTTTTTTTGTGTGCTTTCAGAGAAAATTCAGCAGCTCTATCAAACCCACTTCATGATGCCACAACTTATTCTTGGTGTAATGATAGCTGCTTTGTCAGTAGAGGTCTGCACCAACAGTAGTTTGAAATCAACCTACTACCATCAAGGTACACTCAGTTCCTGTAGCTTAAAAACGCATTCTGCAAATACAGATGCATTTGATTACAGATTAGCAGCAGCCACTGGCCGTGAGTCTCTACACTGAACTTCTTTAGCCACAGTACTGTGGTGAACTCGCATATACTTTGTTACAGCTCCTAGCCAGGGAAGAAAATAATATAAAACAAAATAGACAAGTCTATTTTGAGAGTAAAATAGAAGTATGAGGTCTGAGTCATGCTTGACCATAACTTATAACATATAAAAGCATTTACAGTTATTCTCACCAGGTACAGAAGTACCTGGTGTCCTCCAGAAGACAAGTAGGTCTGTTCTGTGGATATAGAGCTGTTAACCTTTAATGTCACAATTTACAGTTCTTACAGTATGACTAAAGTCTTCAGCAGCAAGAGTGTGTAACAGATTACAAAGTTTTCTGCTCAAAGTTGCTGAAGCTTTAATCTGACTACATAAACTCAGATTTTACCCTGGATTTTCATTCATGTATGTGTCTGAAACTACTGTCATAAAGGGTTTCTCATGTTGCTACTTGGCTAGGGCTCTCCTCTCCATTTTTATATTTTATTTAATGCATTTCTTTATTTTCATTTATATCTGACAGTGTCTGAATTGGTGGTTTAAGCACTTAAGAAACCAGGTTCCTGTAAACAATGTGTACATATAGAAAAAGAGCAATCTGATTTCTCCTCAGCATTTAACTTTCTACAGCAAAAATCTACAAAAAAAATTGGAAAGGGAGTTATTTAGATTATGAGGAAATCCCCACTCGCCCCTTCCTTCTTTGAGACGGTCTTGTTGCTTCCTTCAAGCTCGGGTCCTGTACCAGGGGCCTGGAAACTTAAGACACTGCACAGTATCTTAGCTGTTCCTAGCACTGCACTCTTCTGGACAGAGATCTCAGATGTTCCTGGAATCTGCTGGAGCCACTCTCCTACTTTGGGTATTACAGCCCCCAGTATTCCTGTTACCACAGGTACCACTTGTGCCTTCACCTTCCACATCCTTTCTAACTCTCTTTTCATCCCATGGTATTTCTCAAGCTTCTCATGTTCCTTCTTCCTGATGTTGCCATCGCTTGGGATTGCCATATCTACCACTACAGCCTTGTTCTCCTGTTTGTCCACAACTACTATGTTGGCTTGGTTGGCCATTACCACTTTGTCTGTATCTGGACGTCCTACAGGTTCTTAGCTCTGCAATTCTCAATCACTGTCAGAAATGTGCTTTTCTTTGGACCCAGAAGTACAGGACACAGGAGGAAGATTGTGAACGTTTATTGATAATAGAATAAATACTGTGAATGACCAGGGTGAGTGGTGGCAGGAGACGGCTCGAGGGTGAGTGGTGGCAGTGTAGGCTGGTTACCAGAGGGACGGCTTGAAGGGGGAGTGGTGGCAGGAGACGGCTCGAGGGGGAGTGGTGGCAGGAGACGGCTCGAGGGGGAGTGGTGGCAGGAGACGGCTCGAGGGGGAGTGGTGGCAGGAGACGGCTCGAGGGGGAGTGGTGGCTGTGTAGGCTGGTTACCAGAGGGAGAGCTTGAACGTGAGTCGTGGCAGGCTGTGTCTGCAGGTTGATCGAGAAGCAGGCAAACAGGCAAGCAGAGTACAAAGTCCAACATGAACATCCGGTATGGCAAGATAACTTCCTGGGGGACTGCAGGCAGTCATACAGAAAGACGATCTGGCAGCAAACTGTGGTGAAGTCCAGGTATAGATAGACAGGGGGAACAGGTGAAACCAACTGGGATCAATCAACGGTGGTGAAGTTGCCAGAGTAATTATAGGGCAGGACAGGATGTGGAGAAAAATGAGTGACAAAATAAAAGTCCAAGGGAGGAAGTGGAGCTGAGGGACTGAGTCATGACAACCACTCCAATCTTTGGAGGTGTGTCGAAGATTGACTTTGGGACTTCCAGCGCGTACTCGGCACAGATGTTCCTGTACACACCATACCTGCCACTTGGTTATGGTGTTCCATGTATGTCCTGCATGCTTGCATCTTGCACCCTGTTATGTGTTGGTTTCTCTCAGAGGCACCTTTGCGTAGCCTGCACCTAGGGTCCTGCCTGGGTTTGTAGACCCCTGCCTCTATTGATCTTGTACTCAGATCCTGCTACTGTGCTGCTAGAATTAGTGCCTCTGTGCAGCCTTTCAGTTCAGCTTTGTCCAGCCACATGTAGGATTTTTCAATATCAGCCACTATCTGCCGGTGATACATACCATGCAGGGGTTTGTCCTTCCATGAGGGTTCCTGCTCTTCCTCACCATGTTCCTCTGGTTTCTGCTGCCTGAGGTATTAACTAAGCACGTCATCACTTAGGACGATCTTCCTGATGTATTCATGGAGCTTAGTCATTTCATCCTGGATCGTGGCTCTGACTCTCAATAATCCTCGGCCTCCTTCCTTCCGCTTAGCCTACAGTCCCAGGATGCTGGATTTGGGGTGGAACCCTGCATGCATTGTGAGGAGCTTTTTCGTCTTGTGTTAGTGGCGTCCATCTCCTCCATTGGCCAGCTTGTTATACCAGTGGGGTATCTCATGACCGGAAGAGCATAGGTGTTGATTGCCCAGACTTTATTCTTCCTATTCAGCTGATTTCTCAAGACTTTCTTGTAGTCAATCCAGGCAGTGCACAGGTTGGTGTATCTGCTCTTGCAGTCTTGGGAGACTGCCTTATCTAGTAATAGCTGGTGCTTTGCTGTTCTGGTCTTACTACCAATTCCTTTTTAGGCTCTGGTCATGTATCAATCAACATGCCTGCTCATCTTAGCTGCTATGATGCCTGACAGGAGCTTCTATGTTGTAGAGAGGCAGGTTATTGGGGGGTAGTTGGATGGGACTGCTCCTTTCTGTTGGTCCTTCAGGATCAGGACTGTCTGGCCTTTCGTTAGCCATTCAGGGTGGGTTCCATCTAGTATTAGCTTGCTCATTTGTGCCGCCAGGAGTTCATGGAGTGAGGTTAGCTTCTTTAACCAGTAGGCATGGATCATGTAAGGGCCTGGTGCTGTCCATTTCTTTATGCCTGAAACCCTCTCTTGGATGTCTGCCATTGTGATGGTTATTGGATCTTGTTCAGCAAGGTTGCCGTGCTCTGCTCTCAAGTCCACCAGCCACTGGGCATTGCTGTTATATTATGCCTCCTTCTCCCAGATGCCTTTCCACTATTCTCCAGCCGTGCTGGGTCTGCTCTCATGTTATTAACCTGCCACTGAGAGTACACCTTGGATGGCTCAGTGGAGAACATCCTGTTTATTCTCCTGGATTCAATTTCTCTGGTGTATCTCATCAGCCAGGTAGCCAGGGCTGTGAGCCTTTGCTCTATTTTTGCAATATTACTTGGGTGAAAGAAGGCTTTGAGAGATTTGTTTTATATGTGAGGTAAAATACAAATTGTGGCCAAAAATAACTCCAAGGTTCCTTACAGCAGTACTAGAGGCCAAAGTTATGCCATCTAGAGTAACAACATGTTTGAACAGCATATTTCTCATATTTTTAGGCCCAAATACAATTTACATTTTGTCTGAATTTAGAAGTAGGAAATTATCCAAGCCTTTATGTCCTTTAGACATGCTTGAAATTTGACTAATTAAACTAATTGATTAATATCTTTTGATTTTGCAGATAAATATAACTTGGTATCGTCTGCATAGCAGTTGAAGTTTATGGAATGTTTCCTAATAATGTTGCCTAGAGGTGATATAGCCCGAGAGAAAAATATTGGTCCTAACACAGAGCCCCGTGGAACTCCATAACAAACTCAATAACAAACTCCATAACTAACGAAACACACTGCAAATGCCCAGACAATTCTTATTCCCAAACCATAAAAAGTGTTGCTTTGTGTGGTCCCTTTGTGTTACATGCTAAAGCTTAAAGTACCTGTTCACTTCTGTGAATGATGCTCAGAGCTTTCAGTGTAGTTAATTAAAAACCCAGACGTGACAATATTAGATGCCTCTTAGTCAATGATGTGAAATAAAAGTGAAAAACAATCTACAGGAAGTTTTTTTCTGTTTTGCTTCTGTTTGGTGTTTTTGCATGTGTTTGCATGTGAAATCTCATGTCTAGTTAAATGTAATATTTTGCATTGCATTATCATGTGCATAATTTATTTTGGTTTAGTAATTCTGATAAATTGTAGACCTAACTGACCTTACTGAAGTTAGACATACTTACAGTAATTTACAGTTAATCATTACCTTGTGTTAATAGCATTAATGTCTGTGCAATATTAATCTTCATTACTGTTTTTAATAAAATATATTAACACTCAAAATTATAAGCATTAAAGAAAAGTAAGGGCTTAAGTAAGTAAGGATTAAGTAATAAAGAATAATGTCAGATATCTTTGTTTTGTTTGTCCTTTAGATCAGGCAATATTCAAAGCCCTGAGAGATTTAAGCCATGCATCAATACCAGCATCAGGAAAGACTTCTTGGAATTCATTTGCTAATAGGATCCATTCAACTAATGGAACATTTTCAAGGAGAAGATGGTGGTTCATCCCACAGTTTGTGATTAAACGTCAAGATATGTCCTCATACAACCTCAACTCCTTTGGTCTACGTTATGGAAAGTGAAACAATAGTGATTTCTGTTCTTCTTCTGTGTTAGTGTTTGTATGTTCACACATAGTTTTAATTAAATATATTTTGCCAAAATGTTTTTAAATAAGTTTTTTTTTGGGTGTGTCAGTGCAGTAATAATAAAATTAAAAATGACAATGGCACTGTTAAAACCTAAATAAAAATAAGTAATGAATTATAAAAGAATCTGACTCCATTGTTTAAGAAACTTCTTTGTCCCGTAGTCGTCTCTTTCCCCCGCTCGCTCTCCCTGACTTCAGGTGTCCCCGGATTTGGCGCTGTGTCTTCCAGTGTGCAGCTACTGGTCCTACCAACCTGCCCAATGTTTTGTTGTTGCTTTTGTTGCTCTGTTCTTTTCTCTCTCCACTTTCCACTCTGCCCAACCGGTCAAAGCAGATGGCCGTCCACCCTGAGCCTGGTTCTGCTGGAGGTTTCTTCCGGTAAAGGGAGTTTTTCCTCTCCACTGTTGCCTATGGCTTGCTCAAGGGGGATTTGTTGGGTTTTCTCTACATGTTTGTATAGTCTTGACTTTATTATGTAAAGTGCCCTGAGATGACCTTGTTGTAAATTGGCGCTATATAAATAAAGTTGAATTGAAAAAAGTTGAATTGAAATAGATAACTACACTGTGGGTCAATCTATAGTTTGGGCAATACTGTGAGAATTAGGAAAGAAGTGAAGCAGAGCGCAAGTGTGAATGAATTTACACTTGCCAATGAATGTAATAAAAGGGGCTGGCAGGTGCAGATTTCTTTCTGGAGACATCTGAAGCAACAGAGATCATACATGAGCTAGATTCCATGATACAAATCTAGAGATGTCAAGTAAAAGTCCGCAATTCAGTTTACAAATCCAATATAGTTATGTATCTAAATCAACTTTTCCTGATCAAAATCCATCCCTCAATCCACAAGTCCAAATTTATATATAACAAATTGACATATGGGTTCGGTGAGCCAGGCTGAGGCAGAAAACCAGGAATGGGCTCGGTCAGGCAGGCATGCAGAAAGTCACTAGAGGTTAAGTGGAACAAGCAGGAGAAGCATTCCATTGACAAGCTCAGGTTTGGGAGTTAGTCAAACTGGGGAATTCGTCCAAAAAGATAAAAGCTGGAAACGCAATTATATAGAGAGACAATCTGATAATGTAACTGAGGGACAAAAGAAAGTTGGAATAGAAATCTACAAGGACTGGAAATCTGGAAGGAGAATTTTATTCTGCAATTCTGCTGAAACACGAAAACAAGTGGTGCTCCCAAACTGGCGGAGCAAGTATTAGCACTACAATTAGACACAAGTAAATTCAAATGCAGCACATTTGAAGAATCATGGCAATTTAAAATGCATTTGATTTGTCCCTCATAATGGTTTAAGCAGAACTGATCGAATTTCTAATTTACACATAGAATTTGTAGTACTCTTGCCCCTCTCCATCCATAGTGTAGTGGACTGCAATGCTATCAAATGATAAAATGCATTACATAATTACATTTGTAACTTTTTACAAACTTAAAAAGTATGTAGTTGGGTTCTGAAAAGTAACTGTGACGAACGTACTGTATTATGCTGGACTCAATACCTATAATTGTCAGGGTCTGGGTGAATTTGAGAGGACCCAAAAAGGCAACAGAATACATATGACTAAACTAAACTAACAAAGGAAGCCAGAGGGGAACACGAAGAAGAACCTGAGAGAGAAGGGGAAACAGGGAGGACCGAAATGACGAGGGAACACTAACTGAACAGAGCACAAAGAGAAGCCAAACAAAACACAAAGACCAACAAGCAAAGACCAAAAACCAAACCTCAGACTACGGGGAAAACGGGCAAAGAGTCCAAATAAGCTTGAGTCTGTAATGCAAATTGCAGGGGTCTGGTAATCTGAAAAGCAACGAGTTTCCATCAGGAGTAATGCCGAGAATCTGGCCCCGAACTGATGTGAAGGCCAGGTATTAATGGCCTGTGAAAACAGGTGAAAACAATCATCAGCTGTGATTGGTGGTGAAATTGGTAAAGTTAACTAAGAAATGGAAACAAGATGTGGGGAAAAAAAGGCAACGAAATAAAAGTCCCGCAGAGAATGCACATTTCTTCTCTAGCACTCACATGATTAGCATAAATCTTCCAGCCTTCCCCCTTTCTTTATCACTTACCGGGCTTAAATCTGTCCCCTAACCCACACATGTAAAGCTTTTCAAGACAGGTACCCAGGAAGGAATTTACAGGGCAGCAATAAAGTTTCAAATGCAATTCACTGGGATGGAAAGACGTTCATTTTGGGACTAAAACTCTAAAACTGCTTCAAAAGACTCATTAACCTGCTTAAGATTCATACCGCGATGTTCCGGAGACAATGTGCTAAAAGTGGGTACAATGCTGTCTACTATACGGCTAAGGACCACTAAGTTATACACTGGAGAAATAAACCACAAGTGCCATCCTTTGGTAGAATTTAGAGGTGCACCCCAGGCGACGCTCACTCAGCCACGAAGAAATCAATGCTTTAATGTTATCTTGTTACAGTTATATTGAGTCGGGGCTACAATATGTTTAATTGTCAATGTCCAGGTTAATACAGGGTTAATTTCCAAACTGTTGTGTGTGTTCTTAGTTTGTGTTACCAAGATATTAGATAATTTGCCACGTGATAATCCTTGATTTACATCTGTTCAACAGAATCCACACATGCATGTAATGTGAAACAATGATAGAATGCACATGGATATATCCATTCTATCACATAGTTTAAGCATTTTAACCCCCATGCTAATTTGTAAAGAAGTTGTAATATGTTACTTTGTTATATGTGAAGGAATTTGGGCTTGACGAAAGAAAGAAATATTCAGTTGACGTGTAGGATTACATTAAGGGGCCTCACAGTAAATTCAAATAGATGGCTTGAAAATACCTCTCCTTCTTGGTGAATATTTCATAAAGTTAAATATAATTTTCAGTTCAGTTTGAGTTTTACGCTGGCCTCGGTTAAAAAAAGCTTAACTGACGTCAAGTTAAGCTGCTTGTTAGTTGTGTAAACGTTCTATCCGTACCTCTTCCAGTTATTCTCATCTTCTTTGTAATTCATGTTTGTTGATTCAAACATCTGATCTTTGTTTTTGACTTGGGAAGAAGAACACAAAATCATTCCAGACTGAGTCCTCAGATTTTTATTCAATCTTGTTTTTGGCATTCCACATTGCTGGCTCTACGGCTCTTATCCAGCCACCTCCAAGGCCCAGCGCTTACTTAGACATCCAGCAGACCCAGAACCACAACGCTTGCCAGCTGACCAAGGCACATTTCCTCAGACCGGACAACTACACCTCAAGCGGACAGTGAATCCTCACTCTGGTAGCTTGCCTGAACAGAAGGGTCCAGGGTCCTCCCTGCTCGCCAGACCATTACCAACTCGCAGTTAACAGTCTAGCAGATCATCCTGCGGCAGCTTAAAGGTAAGGCCACGTTTCTCTTACTTTCGCGAGATGTCTGGTGTCTATACATAAGAAGCTAGCACAAGTAAGCCTTTTTTAAAGTTACAAGTATTTTTCACATAACTTGTAATAATAGTAATTGATTCCTTTCCTATCAGCCAAAATCACCATACATTTAAGTATTGATCTTCATTCATCTGTTGCTTAGAGTTGGTTATTTAATGTTTTATGGTTCATTCACTGATTCAATTTGTTCCATATATCCATATGCATATTCACGTGTCCATATATTCTGTAGTTATAGAATAATAAATAGTTAAAAAGAGCTGGTTCTGTGTTTAAGATTTCTTTGGAGAAATGGCCAGAGGTCCCTAAAAATGGAAAAGAACTCATGACAGAAAGTCTGATTTGGGTTTATCAAAGTCAAGTTAACCAAAGTAACTGATTACTGAACCATAGAAGGTCTATAATGAACTAACATTTAAACTACAGCTTGGTTCGGCTTATAGAACCTGGTGCCACACTTTAAGGAATATTGATGTTTATATTAATATTAAATTACATGTCACAAATTGCTACAGTGGCCAATGACCATAGGATAAGATTTCTCATGAACACTGCCAGAAGCTGGTGTCTAGCTACGCATCACATTTGCAGCAAGTCATAACCACAAAAGGCTGTTCATTACAAACAGTTGAAAGTTTGTCAATCAAGTTAAAAAAGAGCAAACCATAAAAAAATAATAACTTATTGTTACTGGTCAGAAACAAACAAAAGACAACAGTGCAGTTACTCATGAGTCCCTCCCACATTGCACACCCATTTTCTGAAGTCTAGGTGAAGCCAGCATTCTTTCACTGCAGCAGACTGCTCTGATCAGACCATGGATGAGCTGCTGGAGACAAACTGAAAGAAAATTGGATTTTATTGAAAGAAACCCCATTTATAAGTGTATATATTAACAGAAATCAGGGTTTCCCATTTATTTTTTCAAAATCTTACTTACTGCTTTAAGGAAAGGGATATTCACAGCTGATAGCACAAATCCTAAGGCCATGGGGAAGAATGACCTGTAGTGGGAAAGCAAAATTTGAATTGTTTTACTGTGCCTTACCGAACAATTTGTGATCAAATAATCCAGTTATAACATCAGACATGCGTTGCAACTGCTTATCCTGATCAAAGTCCCACAGAAGCCCAGGGAGAACATAAAACCTCCACACAGCCAGCAAGTAGATTCAAGTATGTATCTTCTTCAAAACCTTATTATTCCAAAACCTATTCTAGGACTGGGTGGAGCAAAATGGAATGATATCATTCCCATGCCAGTGCTAGCTGAAAGCTACATTATGTAACATTTTATGCCCATTCATCTATATGCATGAAATGTTGTATACATTCATTTAAGTTGTAATACTGTAGCTTTATTGATAATTAAAGTTCTTCTTACTGTACTCACAATCAATTCTAAATGTTCTTGCCCTGATCCTTAATTTACCATGATATCATCCTCAAACTGTTCTGTAAAAGTATGAGTACTGGACAAAAAGTGACGTTTCAACACTGTGGCAATAATTGCCAACACAAGTACATAAAGATGTATACACACAATAAATCCAAACTGAATGATAGAGAAGCAGCAGAAGAGATAACTGTTGACAAACTGGACTAAGCATTGCTTGGACCTCAAATTCAGACTTGAGAGTGATTTCTTTTTTATGATAAGTTCCGTACTTACTATTCCTGTTGTGAATAATAGTCACAACAAGAAGAATTTTGAGTGGCAATGAAAAATAAGGATGCCTTAGTGCTGTCATCTTAATTATTACTGATATTTTGCAAAAAACAATAAGCCCTTAATGATTCATGTGATCTCGCAGATAATTGGCATATCCACAGAAGTTGCCAAAATTGCCTTTAACTAAAATTAGGTCAAGATATTTTGAGTGTTTTTGTTTTTAATCATTAATGTTGTAAATTTAACAGGCTGTGCACTAAAACTGCACCAGGATCAGAAACATGAACAGCAAAGCTTCAGTTCATTAACCAAAGAATTATATTACTACAACTATTGCTAATGTGTCTAATGTATAAACATATGAGGTTATGCAGATTTAATAATTAGATGCCAGATCAAACTGGCAGATTTTTTAAGATAATATTGTTAGATACAAAGAATTATTTCTGGCTTTGTCAGACTCAGAAACATACTGTACCACCTGAACGTGCTTACTTGAACAAAAGAACAAAGCCATAACTTTCCACTAGCATTCCAATGATTGGCCAACGACACAGCACCAGGGAGACACCTCCCAGGAAGAAAAAAGAACCTCGAAACTTGTGTCTTTGGAAGAAGAAGTGGGCTGTCCTCCTGAAGCCGATAATGAAAGTCAAACCAGTCAGGAACAGAATCTACAGAGTAAAGAAATGACAGACAAGTCATACATTCTTACACTATAAATCTTATATTTTATTGGGTTTTTTTTCCAAACCAAAAGAAAGAACGTATGAGATTATCACGTTTATTTGCATTTACATTTAACCATGTGGCAGACACTTTTATCCAAAACGACTTGCAAGTGAGGCACAAGGCAAGCACTGTTATAAGTTAGGTGCTTTTTGTCCCTGTTTAGTTGTTCACTGCTCTTAACTTGTATATTGGCATTCATTTCTCTGTTTTGTGTGTGTCCCTGCAGCATTCCTCTGTTCCTCTGCTGGTTACCAGTACACTCACAGTTTGCCTTTCATCATCATCATCATCATCACTAACCCTGCATGTTTGTATTTAAGGCCTTGCATTTAGTTTTGGGGTTGCTAGTGTGTCCTGGTTCGTTTCCCTGATCTCCTTCAGCCTTTCCTGATGTCCAGCCCTTAATACTGGTCGTGACTCTGTAGATAGTTTTGGCAGTTCAGGTTTTGTTATAGCCTAAGAGTCTTTGCTTTGCTTTTATGCTGTTTGTGAGTTAACATTGTTAAAGCTTTTGAGAGTTTTGTTAGAGCACAGGTCTGTGCCTTTAGGTTCATACTGTAGTGAGTTAGTATTGTTAAACCTCTGAGAGAGTTTTTGTTTGAGCACAGATCTGTGTGTTAAGCGTCATAGTATCTGTAGTTCGTGTGATAATTTATAACTGTATTTCATGTGCAAATAAAACTGTTGCACTCTCTGCCTGTCTCAGCTTCTGCTTTTGGGTCCAGTAGTTACAGTTTCTTTGGTTATAGTATCTAGTTACGGTAACCATTACAAGCGCGGCATTGTTGTCATTATTCAGCCCCTCATCCCCTCTTCCTCACCTGCACTGGCATTTTGTTGCCTGTTTTCTCCACATCCTGTTCCTGCTCTTTAGTTAATTCTGCCCACTTCACCACCAATCACTGACCTTGATTGGTGTCACCTGTTCCCCCTGCCTATTTATAGCTGGCCTCCACCACAGCTCCCTGCCAAATTGTCTCTTGTCCCAACCTTATGATCACTGTATTCAATAAGGTCTGTTATCGATAAACATTCTCAATCTTCTTTCTGTGTCTTGTGCCTCTGGGTCCAAATAACAAAGCCCTGGGTTTTTTTTTATTATGGACACTCACAATCGCAGGTAAATACAACTAAAAATACAAATACTAAGCTAAACTATTATTGCATTGTCTTTATTATTCAGCGTTTATCTTACAAATATGTGCATTCTACTTTAAGAAGAAAGTGTTTTTAAGAAAAAGATCTGAACTTACTCTAGACCCAAAGAATTCTAATTGTGTACTTCAGACATAACATATGTGTTGGGGAATTGGTAACTCTAAATTTGATGTGGATGGTTGTTTGTTTGCGTATGTGTCGACACCTTTCTGACAGTTTCAACTGAAAAATCATAAACTGGTCAAAGTAAAATTCATGGCAGAGCCACTGCAGTGGACTGCATTAAATTGCACAGGTCTGATTGTGTATAGTACAGCTTACTGCTGAGTGAAGTTTTATTAACAACAAATACATTAAAATATAAAACAGCTTTATGTTAAAAAGTCTTTGTAGCAATAACATTTTTGTTTTATAAAAAACAAAAAATAACAAAATAACATGGATGTAGTGGACTAAATTGATTCTCATAAATAGACAAAGTTGTGGTAAAACTACCCTCCTGCCACCAACCTTAGCTAAACAGACAGAAGGTCCTGCCTTTACCATCGGGTCGACTGATCTTCCAACACCTTTACCCAGCAGCATGTAAACTGCCCATAGACATCCAGCGGTTTCTATCATTTTAATTGTTGCATGTAGCACAGGTCTCCAGGTGTTTCAGCAAAGCTCGCTGTCATTAGTGAGCTGACTGTTTACTGGAAATTTCTTCATTAGTTCTGCAATCATCATCTGCACCACCCATCAGTGAAACAACCTTTAGTTAAATATTTATAGTTTATATCTATTGAAGTAATTTTTTTAACAAGTTACTACAAATATCCACAAGTACTTTATTGTGAAAGTCCTTGTTAATTTACACAGACAGTGCACTTACTCAGAAAATAGGTTTCTGGTTGTTTTTTCAAACGAGCATAGAGAATCTAAAAACCAAAGCACAAATTCACTGAGCAGATGTGGGTGGCATGAATTACTCACATTCCCAAATGCCAGCAAGACCGAGTCAAAGTAGAGCAGCACACCAAAGAGCAGGAAAAATAAACCAAATCCCATCAGACCGACACCAATCTCTGGAAGACAAACATACATATACACAACTAGTCATTCCATTTGCATTTTGGATGGACGTTTGTATAAAACTGAGAAAAAATAAACAATTTATAGAAAGAAATTAACTTGTGTTTAGTCTCATAAGTAAGATAGGATTCAACAGCAAAAATCTACAGAGATTTTTAAGAGAATCTGAGAAAACATGAACAAAAAATGTTATGGTAAATATATATCTGATATTGTAAATATACAGATATAGGCATTGAAAGTTTTCACCTTCTGCCCTCGACAGCGGCTTAATTTTGCCGCAGCATGGCATGTGACTTCTGTGGGTGTCTCTGAGCATACTCTCATCTGAACTATTCCACCTGAGGCCTTTAGCTCAACTGAAGTAAAATAAAAGTAGGTAAAAGAAATCCCTTAGTCAGGATTTCCTGGAAGTTTAAACCTCAATTAATACTGAGAGACAATGTTTTATGTACAGTATTTCTTTACCAACTGTGTAGAAAATACCAGTAACCTTGTTTAAAAGAGCCAATCTCGCTTCCTAAAAATTATGTTCTTATCACTTTAACATGTCTTTGTAGGCAACATTTTTCACGTTTACATTTTATTCAGATGTGTTCTATTTCTGAATGAAAAATTAAACAATAAATGATACATTTATCTAAAAAAACAAAAAATATATAAATGAGGCTGTTGACTAAATTTAAATCAGATGTAATGGGTAGCAATCAGGTCTGCCACAGAGTTTTGGCGTGAAACCATGTCATTATTTAATTGTGCTTTTTGTTAACCAAGAGCTGTAGGAGTGAAGTATAATCATAATGACTATAACAAAACACCACTGGTTATTAGCACATGCAAGAAATAATCCATAACCCCATAGATCTTTCTGTGTCATGTTTTAGCTCAGCTAGCTTCTAAACAATTAATATTTAAGTGAGCACACACTGAGACACTGCTGTAAAGGACACGATGCAATAATGCCAGTAATAATTAATTACTGCCTATTTTTTATTGAATAGACACTAATAGCCAGGATTTTGTCCATGTTAATCTAACTTGGAAAAGGCACCTGGACGATAGGTGGGGATTATAATTACATGTAATAATACAACACTGAACTACATATGGCACAAAGTAACTTATTAAAATGAGTGTGGAAATATTAATAGTAACTTTATACCAGGTAATAGACTGGAGGAGTAAACAGAGGCAGAGGCATACAGGTCCGTATAAAACACTATAAAACTCTTTTTGTGTTAGTTTCAATTTTAGTCAGACTCAAGCAGACTTTTATTTTTAAATGAGGAAACATCACTTTATGGTGACTGTGTCTCTTTCATCTTGCCCCACTGCTGCTGTTTTTGCTGCTTTTGCGCTCTTGCAAAAAGATGATTAGTTTCTTGATAGGTGTTTTAACAGAGTCATAGTTTCCATGATGCATAAAGTAATTCAGCACATACACAGATCTTGCATTCAATTAACCTGAAATATAAATATGTCATTGACAGCAGTGCTGGGGGTTGAGGTAATACAGTTGACTACAGGGTTGTATTTGAACTAACTGCACCTGCTTAAGTTAAGTTAGTTATTAGCAAAATAGTTAAACCTGCAGTTTTAGAGGAAACATGTAAACCATGATCACATCATGAGAGGTACTAATTAAAAAGAATATTAATATTAGACCACATTAGACAGGAAAATGCTTGCCTAACTTACATTTTTATATAAATTATTTTTTATACATCATCAATGTCCTCAGTCAGTGTTTTGACAGATGATTATGGCTATTCCTGAGACATATCCTTACATGTTTTAAGAATAGCAGTGCTGCTTATTCTTGTACCTTAACTATTTCTCCATGAACATATCTTTATGTACTGAATGCAGGCCACTGTTCTGTGCTGCATGATTCCATACCAGATACCAATAGAGGAACTATGGGAAGACTTACTCTGGAACTCTGTGATGGCCACCATGGTAATTCCTTATGTCTTTGCTCCTCTTTGCTTTCTGACTGTGACAGTCAGGAACAAAAGGAGCGTTTTTTTCTTAGCAGTGACCTTTGTCTGTTCATGTTGTCAGTGTCTGTGGGTTGAACATTAACCAGAGCTAGCACTGCCTAACTGTGGATTCTCCGGTTAAAGGTCAACTATGTGAGTGATGTCATCAGCCATTCAGACTTAATGTACTGATTATTTGTCTTATGTTGGGGATCTTGAATACCTTAGCCTTCAGTTTTTATGTTCTGGTTGCTAGGTTCATTGCAAGGTTAGGCCATTATCCAGAGGACATTGCCTCCAGCTATGTACAGTTTAGAGGTTCTCACTTTAGGTCACATCCCATTTTCTTCAAAGACATCCCTGTATTTAGCTGCATTTCTTCTTTTAGTTCTGACCAGTCTCTTGGTTCCTGCTGCTGAGGAGCACCCCCTATTGCTTCAATCACCAAACTTCATTGTAGGAATAATTTTATCGAAATGATGATCATTTTCTCACATTTGACAGCCCTGTGTAGAGCTCTATCTAGCTAAATGCTTCAAAATCCGTTGTTCAGTGTTTTATTGTGTAGACTGAAAATTATTATTAACTTATGTATTAGCAAATTTGGACTTCTGACTGCAATGCAATTAAGCTGCATTGAAGCCAGAAAATGAGTAAAGAGAGTTGCAGTCTGGGCCTTGCAGAGCCAAACCAGAAAAGAAACCTCGCTCAAAATATCTCATAATGTCTTTTGGTTCCAGGTTCAACAACCGAACTGAAACTGATGGCTTAATTTGTTATGATGTGTCCAAACAATTTAAATCCACCATATATATGTGAATACATAAGTAAGACAGGGCTTTAATTCCTACACAGGTGAAACACATTGAAGCAAATTATTAAATTGAAGTTGACAGTCTACATTTAAACCACGTTGTGATTAATTTGTTTCAAATCCAATGTGGTGGTGTACAAAGCTCGAATGATGAAATCTTTGTCGTTATCTGGTGTGCGGTAATGTACTGTAAATTTTGAAAATGTTAGTATTTCTCATATTAATTTATATTCTTTGCAAACTGACACTGCTTTATACAAAGAACTGTGAACTATAGAAGTTTTGTCCAGTAAAACCCACATTAGCAAATCTAGTGCATTGTTACCAGAATGCTGCAGAATTTTAATGCAACGTTTGACATTCCTCTAAGACAATTTAAATAATGTAAAGCCAGCTGTAATCCTGCTTTTTAAAAATACATTTTCACTAGGTCACAATGAGGGTTAGTTTACAGAGCGTCCTTCTTTTTTTTACATTGCCAGACAATGTGACAACAATGTCAAAGCATGTATTCAAACACTGCTTTTAAAACTGTAATATTCAACATTTTCTGAGCAACTAACAACACATAGAAGTAGCAAATGTGAGATCAGTAAGTGTAAATTTTAAAAAATCATGTAGTGTCATGAAAACACAAAGTCATGTAAAAATAATAATACAATAAGAACTATTGTCATAGCTCTACACCCTCTGTACCTGGATAAAGGATTGACTGATGAAGTCTGCCTCCCCCTAGTGGCACTTCCATCTTTTCAGACGACTGTGTCATATAATTATGATATTTTCTATTGCTGATCAGCAGCTTGGGTTTAAGGAGAACAACAGTTCTCAGTGGCTCACATATTTACACAGAGTGGGTGTATAAAGAATAACCATCAATTTCACGCCTCGCTGTTGCAATGTCTCAGTGTGCATATTGATATAAGAAGCAGGCGTTAGAATTTTGGATTCTCTATGCCTCCACCTTTTGTCTGGTTACCTGTGCACTCGTCCTTTGTCTTTCATCACCATCATCATTACCCCTGCAGATTTGTATTTAAGGCCTTGTCTTTAGTTTTAGGGTTGCTAGTGTGTCATGGTCCGTTTTGGTGCATATCCCTAATCTTATTCAGCCTTTTCCCAATCTCCGGCGTTTGATGCTGTTTGTAGTTCTAGTAGGTTTCTTAGTATCCTCGTTTAGAGTGAATTTCTGTTTGCAAAAATAATTTCCTCTTTTAGAGAGATTTTTTGTTTAAAGCCTCCTCATTTTGAATGTTTTTTTTGTTACAGTCCAGGTCTCTACCTTTGAGTTAATATTGTATCTGTTCTGAGTATTTTATAGTCCCAAAATCTCTGCCTTTGAGTTATTATGGTATTAGTAGAACTTGTGTTAATTATTAACTATGATGGTAGTTCATGTGTTAATAAACCTTCTGCACCGTGTCATGGCTTCTGTCTTGGGCCCTCTAGTTACAGTATCCAGTTACGTAACCATTACAGTGGGTGGGGGGAAATATTACTCGCTATGGTATTGTTTACACAAAAGTATTAAAACAATAATGCCAAATCCTTTATTTTTGTTGTAGACAGAAAATGTGAGTTTGACATCAAGAGATGAATATGAGACAGCAATTTCAGCTTTTATTTCCAGGTATTTACATCCTGATCTGATAAACAACATAAAACACGCCACCTTTTGTTTGAATCTTCCGAAAATCTTTGGAAGAGATAGAACAGATTACAGAGAATAAAAAAAGATTTTAGTATTATTTTGTTGCAAATAATTTGCAATAACTGAATCAAACATGTGACCCATTGACATCTTCAAACGTTTGCATTCTTCCTTTGTGACGCTTTTCCAGGCTTTCACAGCAGCCTCTTTCACTGGTTTGTTTTGGGGGGTTACTCCCATCAGTCTCCTATTAGCAGGTAAAATGCATGTTCAATAGGATTTAAGTCTGAAACTGAGCGTAGACATTCAGTGCGATGTATTGTTTAAATAATCAATGTCACAGGACACCTATCCAATCTACTACTCTTTCGGCTTTTCCCATTAGGGGTCGCCACAGCAAATCATCCTTTTCCACTTTACTCTATCCTGAGCATCTTCCTCTCTGACACCAGCTAACCTCATGTTCTCTGTTAGAACATCCATATATCTCCTCCTCGGTCGTCCTCTCGCCCTCTTGCCTGGCAGCTCCATCTCCAACATCCTTCTACCAATATAATCACTATTCCTCCTCTGCACATGTCCAAACCATCTCAATCTGGCCTCTCTGACTTTGTTGCTAACACAGGCAACGTGCGCTGTCCCTCTGATGAACTCGTTCCTAATTCTGTCCAACCTTGTCACTCCTAAGGAGAACCTCAACATCTTCATCTCTGCTGCTTCCATCTCTGCCTCTTGTCTCTTTCTCACTGCTACTGTCTCTAACCCATAGAGCAGAGCTGGTCTCACCACTGTCCTGTACACCTTTCCTTTGAGTCTTGCTGACAGTCTTCTGTCACACAACACTCCTGACACTTTCCTCCACCCATTCCAACCTGCCTGCACTCGCCTCTTCACCTCTTTTCCACACTCTCCATCACACTGAACTGATGACCCCAAGTACTTAAACTCCTGCACCTTCTTCACCTCAGCCCCCTGTAACCTCACACTTCTACCTGGATCCCTCTCGTTTACACACATGTATTCTGTCTTACTACGACTGACTTTCATGCCTCTTCTTTCCAGAGCAAACCTCCACCTCTCCAGCTGTTCCTCCACCTGCTCTCTACTCTCACTGCAAATCACAATGTCATCTGCAAACATCATTGTCCAGGGAGATTTCTGTCTGACCTCATCTGTCAACCTGTCCATCAGCATAGCAAACAAGAAGGGACTCAAAGCCGATCCTTGGTGTAGTCCCACCTCTACCTTGAACTCCTCTGTCTGACCTACGGCACATCTCACCACCGTCATGCTTCTCTCATACATGTCCTGAACTACTCTGACGTACTTCTCTGCCATTCCCGACATCCTCATACAGTACCACAGCTCCTCCCTTGGCACCCTGTCATATGCCTTCTCTAAATCCACAAAGACACAATGCAGCTCCTTCTGACCATCTCTGTACTTTTCCATCAACAACCTCAAAGCGAAAATGGCATCAGTGGTGCTCTTACGGGGCATGAAACCATACTGCTGCTCACAAATCTCCACCTCCTTCCTAAGCCTGGCTTCCACTACTCTCTCCCACAGCTTCATTGTGTGGCTCATCAGCTTTATCCCTCTGTAGTTGCTACAGTTCTGCGTGTCACCCTTGTTCTTAAAGATCGGCACCAGAACGCTTCTCCTCCATTCCTCAGGCATCTTCTCACTCTCTAAAATCCTGTTAAACAGACCTGTCAGAAACTTCACTGCTGTCTCTCCTAGACACTTCCACGCCTCCACAGGTATGTCATCAGGGCCAACAGCCTTTCCGCTCTTCATCCTTTTCAGAGCCTTCCTCACCTCATCCTTTCTAATCTCTCCTATTTCCTGCTCCACAACATCCACATCTTCCTCCCTTCTTTCCCTGTCATTTTCCTCATTCATCAGCTCCTCAAAATACTCCTTCCATCTTCTCTGTACACTCTCCTGGCTTGTTAGCACCTTTCCATCTCTGTCTTTAATCACCCTTATCTGTTGCACATCTTTCCCATCTCTATCTCTCTGTCTGTCTATCCTGTACAAGTCTTTCTGTCCTTCCTTCGTGTCTAACCTGTCATACAGCTCATCGTAAGCTTTCTGTTTGGCCTTTGCCACCTCCCTCTTCACTCTGTGCTGCACTTCCTTGTACTCCTGTCTACTTTCCTCAGTCCTTTCTACAACCCACTTCCTTTTAGCTAACCTCTTCCTCTGGATGCAGTCCTGTACTTCCTCATTCCACCACCAAGTGTCTTTATCATCTTTCCTCTTACCAGATGACACACCAAGCACCTTCCTACCTGTTTCCCTGATTACCTCTGCTGTAGTTTCCCAATCATCTGGAAGCTTTTCCTGACCACCCAAAGCCTGTCTCAACTTCTGCCTGAATTCCTCACAAGTTTCTTCATTCTTTAGCTTCCACCACTTGGTCTTCTTTTCTGACTTTCCTCTCTTCTTCTTCCTGACCACCAGAGTCATCTTACACACCACCATGCGGTGCTGTCTGGCTACACTCTCTCCTACCACCACTTTACAGTCACTAACCTCTCTCAAATGACCTCGTCTACATAGGATGTAGTCCACCTGTGTACTCCTACCTCCACTCTTGTATGTCACTCTATGTTCCTCTCTCTTCTGGAAATAAGTGTTAACTACAGCCATTTCCATCCTCTTAGCAAAGTCCACTACCATCTGTCCTTCTGGATTCCTGTCCTTTACACCAAACCTGCCCATTACCTCCTCATCACCTCTGTTCCCCTCACCAACATGCCCATTGAAGTCTGCTCCAACAACTACTCTCTCTCCTCTAGGGATACTCTCTACAACCTCATCAAACTCACTCCAGAATCTCTCTTTCTCTTCTAACTCACAGCCAACTTGTGGAGCATACCCACTGACTATGTTCACCATCACACCTTCGATTTCTAGCTTTAGGCTCATCACCCTGTCTGAGACTCTTTTCACCTCTAGAACATTGTTCACAAACTCCCCCTTCAGGAGAACTCCTACTCCGTTTCTCTTCCTATTCTAGTTTGTATCCTTCTCCAATAGTACGTGCTTTGCTGCCTTTCCACCTTGTCTCTTGCACACACAGTACATCTACCTTCCTTCTCTCCATCATGTCTGCCAGCTCTTTACCTTTCCCTGTCATTGTGCCAACGTTAAGAGTCCCTACTCTCAAATCTAAGCTCCTGCCTTTCCCCTTCTCTCTCTGACCACGCACCCTTCTGCCTCCTGTCCTTCTTCGACCAACAGTAGTCCAATTTCCACCGGCACCCTGTAGGTTCACAGTCGTTGTTAACCCGGGCCTCGACCGATCCGGTATGAAAGTGGTATGGATGACTCGCATGGTTGTACTTGGCAAGTTTTACGCCAGATGCCCTTCCTGACGCAACCCTCTCTATTTATCCGGGCTTGGGACCGGCACAGAAGTTACTGGTTTTGCAAACCCTGTGGCTAGATTGAGTAATGATAAATAAACATGCCAATTTTATTTTTTCTATTTCCTTATTAACAGAATACTTTAGTACAGAAGATCTAGACACGTTCTAAATGAATTATGTGTTTTTTAGATATGCCAGATCCAGGATCCTCGTCAATCAGCCTGTCAGGGAGGACGTAGAAAGAGCTTTTAAAACGACAGATGAAGCTCAAGAGAGAATCAGTAGAAGCAGCAGCACAGATGAGGAAGATGAGAGGAGCTCACAGTTTAAGGGACAGAGGGACGCAGTGGACACTGAGCCGCATGTCCACAGCTGTGGTCAGTACTATGGTACAGTACTATGATTTTGGATATGTAGCTTGGTTTGAATATTTGGTGCAGAATGGGTGAGGTAAAGGGCCCAACTTCATATTTTTTCATAGGGCCCAAAACTGCTAGCGGCGCCCCTGGTGCATTGTGAATTGGTGAATGAGTACCCGCACTGTGGATAAAAGTGCTAAATAAGCAGAGCATTTACCGAACTGTAAAACTCAAAAAGGTACTATTTGTGTACCATCCTCTAGTCACTTATTTAGAGTTTTTGACTAAATTTTAAGATTTCTTATCCTATTTATTGCTTAGTACAGATAAAGTCATTATAGTGGGTGACTATGTAGCAGTTGACAGTCTGAACTGCATTTAATTCACTTTTTGATTCAGTTGGTTTCTCTCAAAATGTACACAAACCTACTCACTGTGCTGTTAACAAATCTAAGAAAATGTCTTTATTTACCTTACTGCCATGTATTTGTCAGTACAATAGAGTGTAACAACTTTAACTTTAGTCTGATATAAGCTGATTACGTTATTGATGAATCTGCAGCCTCGGTTGACTCTCTAAAAGAAGACAGTGAAATAGGGTAAGCAGCTTAAAGCAGGCAAACTTTGAGCAAGGAAATTGCATTCCACTAAATTAAAGGAATCCCACTAATCTACAATAAAGCCCGTGTAATGCCAGAGCTGCATATTTATTTATCATTAACAGAGCAAAATAAGAACAATAGCTAATTAATTTAATAGCCAATAATCACATAAAATCAAACAGTGACAGTAAAAGTCTAACTAAAAGCATTTCCTCAGTTCATTAAATGCTAAATGGTCTGCACTCATATAGCGCATTTATACCTATTGGTACACTGTTGTTAATTCAACAATTCAGATTCACAATCTCACACAACAATGGGTTGCCTACACTCCCCAGGAACAACTAAACTGGGGTTAAGTGTGTTGCTTAAAGACACTTCAACATTTTACTGGAGGAGCCAGGAGACTGGATGGAACCCTTGGCACAGAGGGGATAGAGGGAAATAAAGCCACGGTCAATTTCCGCTTGTTCTATTGTTTGATGGACTTTGAAACGGAGTGAACTTAACACTGCAGTCATTGATCTCCATTTTAAAGTCCTTTCGACCATGAATTCAGCTGCTTTGTGTCTCAAAATACACCATTAGTCCAGGGTTTTCATTTTAGCTTTGGGTGTTCCTGTGCAGTGAATGGAGATCTCTGTAGACAAACCAAACTCATCAAGGAGTAAAATTACTGCTTACCGGCTCACACTGAGTACTGCTAATATGTCAAATAAGTAACCATGGAAGGAACTGGTACTAAATTTGCCTGAGCCTGATTTGATGAAGTGATTCCTGTTCTGTCAGACATTCATTTTGATAAAAAAAATAAACAGGCAAAATTATGAAATGTGTAAAGTAATGTGATTGTTACACATAACGCAACTTTGATTAGACACGTAGTGGAATAAGTATCTACTTAAGTAAAGGATGGGTATGTGAAAAATGTACTTAAGTACATTTCTACTTTCCAACACTGCCAATATTGTACTTAATACATATATTGTTTTAAAAAACACTCCATATGTTTCCACTGACTCCCACTAACTTATTTAATTGTATAAATTATTATTTTGATATTATTCTTTGTAAAGTCTAAATTGTAGTAACGACAAATATAACCTGCCTTTCCAGACCTTTTCTAAGCTTGAATGTAAAAAAAATCCAGTCTATCATTATTTTTGCACTTTATTAATTCAGCCATACAGTTTGATATAACAAAGACTGCAAAATATCATGAAGGAGTCTATTGGTATTGAGCTGACTGGACAGTTAACTTCAGTAGTCTTTTTGGCAGTGAGTGTCATCAATTTGAACAAAATAACAGCAGGAGATATATAATCATTTCAGACAGCAAGACATGTTTTATCATACAAAATACTGTGATAAATTCAGAACCATCTAGAGAAACACATTATTTATACATTCACTTTATTGCAAGGTTTTCTGAAAGCAAGCATATTTTTTTAAATCCATTTGCATAGTTCAAGCCATTTTCTATTTTCCACAAAGTAGTAATGGTTACATGTGGTTATAAGATATATTGTAACTGAAATCCAAAATATTAAATACACTGACCATTGTATATAATGTAAATATTCTTTATAGTCATAGTCCACAAATGCTACATTGAGTCAAATATTTGACACCACCTTTTGGTTGTCTTTTCTTAATACGTCAGATTCCAATTAATCCAAAAATATCTATTTTCTGCTTCTTCAAACAATCTTCAAGAGCATTAAAAAAATCTTGCTTGTGAAAAATGTAAAATATTGTGTTACTGAGTCTATAAATTTAACCTGACAACCTGTCACTGGATATCCATGTATCTAAAAAAATATGTACTGCCTCTTTTTAACAGATCCCCTATTTGAAAAAAAAAAACAAAAACGAAATTAAAAACAAGAAAAAATATAAGGATTAGTCCATTAAATTCTTGTGTTGTTTTTGCTTAGTAATAACCATTTACTTCTTTCAGGATAAAATTACACTTCATTTTCTGTAGCATATTATCTCTAAAACTGGGTAAAAAGTAAGTAGAATAAAATCATAGCCATACACATAACAAAAGGAGCTCTGTATGTGTGTTTGTGTGTGTGAGAGAGAGAGAGAAATGAGAGAGAAAGAGTGTGTGGATGTGCGGTATAAATCTGGCAAAAGTCAAATGCAGAATGAAATAGTGGCTATTTTAGAATACAGACTGTAATGGTTTTCTAAGGACTTAAACCATATGAGGTTTTTCATTATGGACCTACATGAGCAATAGACACTGTTCAAATCTAAAGATCGCATTCAGAACTCCCTAATACTTCATGTTGTCTTAAAATAAACATTACATAAAATTAGTCTGTCACTGTTAAATGCAATGACTGTGTAAAAATAGGGTGTTTTAAACTTTTACATATTCCACAATTGTCTTATTTTACAGAATAACATGAGTTAGTGAACAATGTGTTGCATTCTGGAGTTGACAGGTTTAGAGCTGTCAGCTGTTTCATGAAACCATATGAAGCCCAGACTTCATTTTATCAACTTCCCACCACCAGCAAGAAATGACCTGATGGAACAAACGACCAATACATTCTCATCCCACAGCATTACATATTTATGCTTACTAAGGCGTCAAATTGTACTTGCTGAATCATATTGACACGACAGGAACCTCTTGGTGTTACTTTTGGATGCCACATTTTGACGCCACAAGAACAACGGCGTCCCTTATTAATGCAACAGTACTATACTTTGACCTCTGTGAGCCACAGAAAGCCACTTTACATACAACCGATCAGCTCCCTATAAGACTTTTTCTGTTCATATTTTATGTCATTGGTTTAGTTGTCAAATTTTGATGACTACTGTGAAAGTACTGAGCATCAATCACTAGCACGTACCCGAAGCGCCAGCATGACTAACATAAGAAGGACTAAACAAAGCGGCAAATGACACACTGAAAATGTTTATCAATTCCAGAATGTAACATGCTACTACAATCAGGTGCCTACATAAACATAGAAGGTTTTGCTTGCTGTAATTATTCCTCCTGTTCATACTGGTCTTTCAGCGCTTTTTTCCTGCCTCACCTTTCCTAAAAACACAAGTGGTGGGAAACAATATTCTTCCTTGCTTCCTTCCTTGATTTGTCTAAAACTGTTTAATGGTCTGAATAGCATGTAGCTCTCTTCCTATGTAAATGTCTTATTAGTGTAAAACTTCTCATTTGACACATGGTTGTCCTAGCAATTAGGCTCCAATGTTTTTACTTAGTGTAATGAATTTGGAAATATAAAGCCTGAATACACTTTTCCAGAAATGGAAAATTCTGAAATTGGGGAGATTGTGGTGCAGTGGGTAGCGCAGTCTTCCACTAATCCTACAGTTGGTTTGATTCTGGGCTCCTCTGGTGACATGCCGAAGTGTCCTTGAGCAAGACACTGAACCTCCACTTGGTTTCTTCCAATGTGTGTTGGTCAGCTGCATAGCAGCTCCCCCATCGGTGTGTGTATGTGTGTAAATGGCTGAATAAGGAGTGTAAAGCACTTTGAGGACCAACAGGTAGAAAAGTGCTATATAAATGGTAAATGTCTGCACTTATATAACACTTTTCTACCTGTTGGTACTCAAAATGCTTTACACTGCTTCTTATTGAGCCATTCACAATCACACACACATTCATACACTGATGGGGGAGCTGCTATGCAGCTAGCCAACACTCACTGGGAACAACTAAGTTTGGTGTCTTGCTCAAGGAGACTTTGACATGTGACCAGAATAGCCAGGCATCAAACCAACAACTGTAGGATTGGTGAAGGACTGCACTACCAACTGTGCCAAAGTCGCCCCATTCATATATATATAAAAGCAGACGATTTACCATTTTTTGGAGGGATCTCTTGAAGGCCTGTATGAACAGAAGGAATCTTTGCAGCAAGACAGACTGGATTAAAACTACGCTTTAATCAGCTAGCTTCAGTAAATCTATTATTGGTAAATGTTAATTTTGTTAATAAAAGCCACAGTTTTGAAAATGTCAAATCTTCTTTTCTTTTTTCAATCACTGCATTTAATCAAGGTTTAAATAACTTTTTAAGTTATGCCATTAATATGTCTATTTATCACAACATAAAACACACAGACAAACATAGAGTTATGGCACTGCATAACAGGGTGATATACTGTGGGATATCTTACAGGACAGTATCATCCAGCATATAACTCCTTCTCAAATGACTGCATTGTTAACTCCTCTTTACACAAATAAGTGTTTTCTAAGGTCACTTCTATTTTGCACTTTCCTCATACGTCACACATTAATAAACACATATGCAACATACTTTACCTATATGTAGACAATCACAAGAGATTTCTTGAACACTATGAGGAAATTATGTTTAATGTAAAGGGATTTTACCAAACCCCGATGCACTGTGTAGTGGTCAGGAGGCAAGTCTTCACAATTGCCATTTTCTATGCTATAACTGAAATTTGAATCACACTTTAACTATAAGTTCATGTTGAAGGAAAGGTGAACCAAAAATGCTTTATTCAAGTACATAAAGGCTTCTGGACTTATATTCATGCACGTCTTTTAACTTTTCAGGCTTTTTATTCTCTTGGACAGATGTTTTTTGGCATCTGGAGCAAAAACTCGTGTCACTAACTGCTGTTGCTTGGAAGTACTTAATTGTAAAAGGCGAAATACAAATGATGTAGCTAAATATAGAATTAATTGTAGCTTCTATGCTCTTTAATGTTTGACAGACAAAGCTGAGGAGGAACATGTCCCTTCTTGTGTGACAGCACAGGTATGAGTTTTAAAACACCTTTCAGTTAACAACAGGTTAGAGTGGGGCAGCCAAGTGATGCCTAACTGTGCACATTGTCTCCAGGATTTATGGCCAAACATGCTGACAATACCATTGTAGCATAAAAAACAAGCTACGAGGCTGTAAAGCTGCCTGTTACAATTTAAAAAGAAGTCTAAATTACTTTTGGGGTAGCCAATAAGGTGGTTATAACAATAACTTTCCATCCACAATTTATGACTGTGCAAAATATATGTCTACAAGCTTGTCCCCACACCTGCTTTCTAAAACACCAGTGTACAAAGCAAATGTCAGTCTACACATCACAGTGAGTTCAGCAGGAGCTTTTTACAAAAGAGGCTTTTTGTTTTGGTTAATAGTGAAAGTTTCAGAAAATGTCTATCACTGAGCCGCACAATCTATTGATGGTTTCCAAAGTTGATATTGTATGTTTTCCTTTGGCTTTTGGTATTCAGAAGCATGTTCATACCCTCAGTAGGTTTTAGTGGGTCTCTTGTTTACTAGACAACCTCAGCGATATTCATCTTGCCTCTTTCCAGATTCTCTCTTGACTTTCTCTTTGACTGCAGTTCTTTTTCTTGTCCATTAGCATGGGTCTCTCAGTGTTCTCATGTAAATTTTTGTAATCTTTACTTTGTAGACTATGTCCTGAGTTAAATTATAAAGAAATGTTACACTACTTGAAGCTGGGAAAATCTGGAGCCTTCCTGTGTGTCACAGGAAACTCAGAGTGGTAGAATGTTGTCGGTTAGGTAAACTGGAGTTTGGGGGCATGAGCATACAGGTTATTCCATTTCAGTTTGCCATTTGCTCTCATCTCCTTGAAACCTCCTCTGACAGCTGTACATGCTTTGTCATGTCCATTTAGGTGTTAAAAAAATAAACTTTGCTCAGTGAATCCTCAAAAAGAAGCTCCATCAAACTTGACAGCAGCCAGGGCTTGAGCTATAGAAAGAAAGAGGCAAAAAAAACAGACAGGACAAGATCAAGATTACTATAATGAAAGACAAATGACTTTTCACTTTGACTCATTTTAGGAAAGTTTGAAAGTTTGTTTTAACCATAGGGTGTTCTTATGTCAGGCTAGTGTATGTAGCACAAAATATTTTGAGGTAATGTGTGTGACATCCTCTGCCCGGAGTCTTTTTAGACTCATTGGGTCAATATCAGTGGATAGAGAACTCTCTTGTTTTAGGGGAAGAAGCATCAGTTCAGACACATCAAGATGGACCTTGAGCTGCAAATTTTGAGGATAGATGGTATAGACTAACATCCAAGTATCTTCCACTCCATGCTCAAATTAATTAGCAAGATACTTTCAGGCAGATAAATCTAGACCTTGAATCAAGTAGCTCTTGAAAAATAAGGTGTGTTTTATTATATATTCATCTGTAAGTAAATGGCTGCATCAGACTCTATATTTGCACAAAACCAATATTAAAGCAAAAAAACTTGATCCAAAAATCTCGACTTGTAACTTGCAAAAGAAAAGCAAAGACAACATGGAAAAAAAACCTAGAGGTTTTGTCTTCTGAAATGAGTGGCCATAATCAGTTATTTTATACAATTGCGTTACAGGGTGATACAGCGCACAGAATCAAAAAATGGGACATCAGAATTTTTAACTGATGAACAGGAGGAATCCATGATTGAATCAGGGTAAAGTAGGAGCAAAGCAAGCAGAGGGTCTAAACAGAATGGGGAAAGAAAGGGATTGGTGGGTGTGGTGAACGAAGACTTACCTTGTAAGAGTCACACCTTCATGATGTGGGCAGAGTTGGGAAAGTCAGCAGAAGAAGGGGAAGGGGCCAGGCTGGTCAGGGAGTTGGGGGGACTGGGGATACACGGGGCTAAAATGAGATGGAGGGAGGGGAGGAGTAAACAGAAGGTAAAAGGAGAAGCAAACAGGGATTGAGCCAGTCAAAGGGAATGGTGGACTAGGTAAATGAGAGAAACAACTTTGCTTCACATGTGAAATTTCAGGGCAAAAGAATTAGGTTCAACTACACTGCGAACTGTATAACGTGAAATCTTTAACAGATGTCAGTTAAAAGTTCTTGAGTCAAATGCTAAGGTAGACATGCTGCACAAAAATGTCTATCACTTCAAGATTAACCAAATTCTTAATCTAAAGCCCCTTTCAGACGTGCACTGGAATCCAGACTTAATCTATACTTTACCCAGGTGGAGTGTATATGTGAATGCAAACACCGCAGGCTTTTGCCCCAGACATGCTGGATCTTGTCCAGTCTGCTCCCCAGGGCAAAGACTGGTATCTTTATCAAACACCACGTCTTATCCAATTAGCTGGAGTATTTCTTCAGATATGTGAACACATCTCGCCCGGACTATCTCCCGCTGTTAGCTGAATGTCTGAATGCAAAAGTCTAGATTAGGTCTGAACCTCATCCTCAGACATCCTCTAGAGTGCCTCTCTGAAAGGGGCATAAGTTGGTAAAAGTTAGTAAAAATACTGCAAAAAATAAAATTTAGACTTAATGTTAATTTTTTATGAGAAGCTGGGTCTCACCAAAGCTATTAGAAAACATTTACTGGCATTTATGAATGTTGTATTCACATTTCAAAAAAATCCATCAAGGCTTTTGCCAGTAACAACCTTAGTAAAATCTGGTGGCCATTGAAAATCTGTCTTAAGTGTGCTGGCCTTATATAATCTCAGTGTTGTGTGGTTGCTATTTTTTTTCTCCAAAATAAAAAAGGGTCCTTGGAAGTACCTCCCTTATGTCTCCGTCTCTTTTTTTTCTCCTAGCAAATTTTAGCAGAAAAATATCAAAATCATATTAGACAAAACAGAAACCAAAATGAGGCTGAAACAGGAATCAAACAATTGTCTTGGAGCAGGAGAAGAGCAGTAAACTCCCAGTTCCTCTGGGTTTTCATATAAGATACAAAAGTGAAATAATAAATGTTGAGCACGAAGAATATGACAGAAATCTTGTAAAGAGATATCTTTTTTTTACCACCTTCACTTTTATGATCACTCTTGTGCTTAAGTAACATCTTACTAACATTTTCAAATAATCATCTACATGCTAATTTATGAGTTATGAGAAATATGTTTAGAAATGTGTTGGGAGTAAGTACTCAGGCTTGTCCTGTACTGAATGATTGTGTTGAGCATGTATTAATTGAGAATGAGTTATGTAGCTGTGGTTTTTATGGCAGCTGTGTGATTGGAGAACTCACCGGAGAGAACGCGGCTGCGTCGAGAGGCTTCAGCAGCCAGAGCACAGGAGATCTCAATACGTTTCTCCTGTTCCTGCAACTGCTGCTGTGAGCTGATTGTAGCTCCACCTTCCACTGGGCCATCTAAAAGAGGAACCAGGTTTTGCAAACTGACGAGTAGAGGGAGAGATAAACAGAGATGTAAAATTTAAAAAGAGCGAGGCAACTGGTGGTCATATAGTCATAATGATTACAGTTCACCTTACAAATATAATCTTGTATCATATAGATGTAAGAAAATGCAAATTTCATTCATATTTACAGTGGGGCTTGGAAGTTGATGATTCTTTAGAGCTTTCTGTTTTTTTGCATAAATATAGTTCAAGACCATGAAGTGCTTTGGTGTAATAATAATAATAATAATAACAATAATAATAATAATATTCTACTATACTCTTGAAGTATAGTATATTTTGTTATTGATGGAGCTATGAATTATGAGTTTGACAAACTCTAAAATGTCAACGTATACATCTGTGAACTGAAGTTAAAGGAACACCACAAATTTTTAATGGGGTTGAGCAAGAAAAAGTCAGGTAGTCATTAAGAATAAAGAGATATTCAGATTCCTCCATATTTTCTGCACAGAGAAATTCCAATTTATTCCCCTGCATCAATCCGCCAAGGCAGCAGAAGGTGATGTAAAAGGGGAGACAGCTGGTGGTGTCTCTGCAGTAATTGTGCGCCAACGGAAACAGAACTCGAAGCCCTGTGCTGCAATGGATTTCCCCGTTGCCAATTTCTTTTGAGTGAAGTTGCGGATTTTACTGCTGAGGGGGGACAGGGGAGTGTTACCTCAAAGTTTTGGTCAACATATGGACAGAGGAGTGCTTAAAACTTACTTCAGGATACCAAAAAGACATCGGAAACTACTGGCCAGAACGGTAAATTGAGTAAAACATCTGGCATCTTTGTTTAAGCTTTAAGCTTGCGCTGTGAAGTTTGAGTAAAGTTACAAGGTGATTCCTGTTAGGCTTTGTGTGTTGGAGTGTCGGGCTTAGCATTAGCTCACGTTGCTTTAGCTTTAGCTTCTACATTAGCAATGAGTAAAGTTACTGCACTTATTTAGCACTTTTCTACCTAGCGCTTTACGCTTTCTTATCGAACCAGCAACTGTGGGATATGTGGGTGACCGCGCTAACAAACAGTCGCCCCTAATGTCTGTTTCTCATGTGTGTGTTGCCTTTGAGCAATCAGCATTAAACTTTCAGGCTTACAAGCCTTCTAGCATTGGCTTTAGAGATTTGCTTTTTGCTGGTAGAGAACAGCAACTAAGAAATAATTAAATTTTTTAGGCAATATATATCATACTTTTTTTCGAATGAATCCTGCAAGGACAGACAGGAGGGGACAACCGTCTTGTTTTTCCAGCCTGTGTTGTCCAAGTAATTTAAGCTATGTGTCCATCTCCATCTAAACAACTTTGCTTTGTGTTTGGGGAAGCAGTAGAAGGTCCTGGTTCCTCTTCTTCCGAATTTATTGAAGGAATGGCAGTTTCTTATATGTTTGTATATTATATTGTAAAAAAAAAAATTATATATAAGGAGAGCATTAATATTTACCATATAAAAAATCATCAGAAGTACGCAGTATGCAAGGAAGCCAACCAACATATCTGAGTTGCAGCTGTTCTGTGAGGAAAATGGGTCAAAATGTATCTAAACTGCTGTCCAGAGAATTTCCAGAAAAAAACTGTGATAAAAGTGATAATCTGTGTGATATGTTGAATTAGGTTCTCTAGTTTTATCCAGTCTGATCTGGGTTTACCTAGAGATTATTCTAAAGGGTACACAAACTTTCACAAGCACCACTGTATACATTAAGGATAGTGTCTGATCTTATTTTGCAAGCAAGTTGGTTTTTTTTTATAAAATCAGCAGTCTGTTTTATTTCATTTTATATCTTTTTTTTTAGTAATAGACCTTTGCATTGGGTGTAATGATCCTTTATCATGCATATTCATAAAGATGCATGGTATAGTTCACAGAGGTTAGCACCTTTTGAAGTAAAGAAAGGCATGCTTTAGAACTTGGACCTAAATTTATGAGTGTCTAATGGTTTTTAATGGTTTGAATCAGCAGAGAGTATTGATTAATCAATCTGACTCAACACTTACTTGGATTTGGCAATGAGGGTCTTTATTCGCTCCAGTTTCTTCTGCTTCTCCTTCTGTTCCTCAGGGCTCAGAGGAATGTTATCCTCAACCTCTACGTAGTGCTCTGGGATCACAACTTTGTCAGGAGCCACCAGCTATAACAAATAACGCACACACACACACACAGACACACACACACACACACACACAACAAAAGCTCCAATATACATGATAGATGTACTCTGGTCCACATCCAAATCTAATGACAATTTTGAATAAACAGACCTAACCTAATTTATGCATAACGTGAGCTGTAGCTGCATTAGCCAGCTTGTTATCAGCTTGTTATTTTTATTTAATTATCACCATGTATCTTTTTAACAGGTCATCAATTAATATTGGTTCTCCATAAAAGAGAATTATTAATTTACTGATAGGTCGGATGGATGTGCATGCACTTAATAAAAATGTCAGAGCTATGAACAAAGTGTAAGCAATGCATTCCATAACTGATCTCACCTCTTTGTTGATGTCCAGGTCGTAGTGTTCTGGTTCAACTTGTAATCGTCTCAGGCGAGCAATTTCTTCCCGTGGTGACTCCTGCCCTTGGCCTCGAACTGCTGCCTCTAAGTCTTTAATGTCAATCTCGTGAGCAGTCAGTCGCCTGCGAACCTGTCCACACACACACACACACACACACACACACAGATGATAAGTGACCTGTCTACAGAGGGCAGGTTTTGACAGTTCAACTATTCCACATTGCAGGCCTTGTCACCTCTGTTGTTGCTGTTTACTTTAGCAACTGGTGTGAACCTCTCTGCAGCCTATGTTTCTCCCCCTACGTTGAATTCCTTGGCACTTATCAAAGTTTATTAGATACATAATTCCAAAAATGGCAATTCAGTTTTTAATTCATTATGCTATGTCATCATATCCTTGGAAAAAGCATTTTACAATTGACTATCCAAAGTGGTAAATGTTCAGTGCTTTTCTACCTGTTGGTGGTACTCTAGGCACTTTCCACTGCTTCTTATTTACCCATTGAGACTCACAATCAAACACAAATTCATGCACCGATGGGGGAGCTGCTATGCAGGTGGCCAACACTCACTGGGAGCAACTAAGCAGGGTTCAGTGTCTTGCTCAAGGACACTTTGACATGTGACCTCAGGAGCCGGTGATCAAACCAACAACTGTAAGATTGGTGGACAACTGCACTACCTACTGCGCCACAGTCACCCCAAATTGGCAATTCAATCATCAGTTCAATTTGAATTATTTGGATTAAACTTTTAAATAAAGGCTAAATTAATTTAATTTCAAAATGCCATGGTTTCATGTAGCCTTTATTCCATAGGCAATTAAATTTTTAATTGGCAATTTAATATGATATACAGACTAGGACCGTACCATTACGATTGATGACCACAACCTATTGAACTGGCTTTTATTTGATCAGTTTTCTGTGTTCACTTGCTCATTTAAGGGTTTGTTTAAAATTATTAACAAAACTAGCTGTGTATTTTTGATACAAAAAAGCATAAAAAATAGTGAATAAAAATAGCTTACCAACAGACAAACCTTTCATGATTGCTAAATTAGGCCAAAATATAAGGCTCAAAGTAATACTAAATTCAGAGTCATTTGGGAGCCATAAGAGCCGGCTGAAGAAGAAACTGAAGAAAAAAGAACTGAATCACTAAATCACTTGACAATGTATGACCTGCAATCTGCGTCTGTTCAGCTAACTCTAGCCGTACATTCGAACCAGCCTAACCAGTGAAGCCACAAATACCATCGACGACGATCATCAGCTGACACGGCCGAAAGAAGTTAATGTTAGCGTGCTTACTATTTCTACTCTTTAAGCCTTAGGGAGGACTTCTCAATCAGATTGAGAGCAGTAATACTTCTGGTGATGCTTTTAGCACCTGCAGTAGAATTCTCCTTCTCCTGTAAATTTACTGATTAACACCATTCCGTTGACTACAACAGTTAGTCAACACAACAGTCACCTGAAGGATGAACAAAGCTGCGTTACACTAAACATTTTTTGACAAGGATCTCATAGCTTTTCATACCACTTTGTAGTTTGCTGGAGACTGGCCTGTGGAAAGGTTTAGACTCCGTCTCTTGTCCCTCACAGAGCTGCTCTGATTGCGGCGGATTCGCTCGTTTTGTTCCTCCACGCTCATCTTTGACTTCACCTCTGCAGAAAACACTGCGCTCTTTGGACGTTCCTGTGACAACCATGTATTATTACACATTCATGTGGAAATAAGTGAATTTAAACCAGAAATAGGTTTTCATGCACAGTGATTGTGTCATGGTGACACAATCACGAATCAGGCAATAAAAAAAAGGACATTCATTCACCCATTCACGCTCACAACCACACTCAATAGGGGAGGTGCCTTCTTTTTATGAGAATTGAATGAGAACCTAAGAGTATTAAGTTCTCAGACACTCAGACTACACTTGGCACAAGGCCAAGGTTCATGTTCTACTGTAACACAAGGCTTCTGGTTAAACATCCTTGGATAGATTTGATTTAGATTTGATTTTCATATATTTATTTCTTCATATTTAATTTTATATACATAAAACAAAGATGGCCCGCCCGAGTGGCAGCCTGTTGCTGCAACTCCCATTTACCATTTTTATATTTGTAGGTGTTTTTCTTGTGAGTATGTGAGCATGAATCTATGAGCTACACTGTGGAGTTTGGAACACTGTGCTGAGTTTGTCCTGTTTTATTTTTTCAATTCAGTTCAACTTTATTCATATAGCGCCAATTCACAACAAAGTCATGTCAAGGCACTTTACATAATAAAGTGGAGAAAGAAAAGAAAACATTTGGAAGGTTGGTAGGACCAGTAGCTGCACAATGGAAGACACACAGCTCCAAAGGTAGGGACACTTGAGGACAGGGACAGAGAGAGGGAGACAGAGAGGGAGAAAGACGACTACGGGACAAAGAAGACACAGAGTTAATGTCCTACAGTTTTGACATGTAAATGGGGTTGAGAGGAGAAAAGTGTCTCAGTGCATCAGGGGTTGGTCCCCCAGCAGTCTAAGACTACAGCAGCAGGACTACAACTAATAAGCTTTATCTACTGTTTTGGATATGTTTACTGTCATTTCTGAGAATTTCTTTCACAGCAATGACCCTATTGTTTACACCAGGAATCAGCTGTTAGCATTCCGAAGAAGACAGGTGTTCTGGTTTAACAGGTTCTGCTGTTGGATTATCTGTTGATATTTGCATGCATGAGGTTGTGGCAAAGATGGCAAAGGGAAATACATGTGACTGTGATGATGCCTCTTAAAATTATAACACTTAATTATGTGTCCTACATGACCTGTGGAAAACAATAGTTTCGGTGTGGGAAGCTGTGATGAACTCTAATAGTGAACATCAAACCACTGTCTTCAAACCAGAGCATCTTTTGCTGTTGAGGTAATCTGTGTGATTTTAGTGAAGTTGGATGATATAAATACAGCTATACACAGCAATAAGTTCTTCCTTCAGGCTGAATACACCATGAATCCAGGTAAAGTATAATATTCTTTGATCACTTGGGAAACTGACTTGAACATAACCTGTTAGCAAATTATACAAATATCCTGAATATGTCTGTTTAGTCAATAATTCAATGAATATGGTAATGTAGTGTGATTTATATTCTTTAGTACTCAGTGGTGGAATAAATATCAATTAATATTAGTGAATTACATGTTAGAAATGGTCAAAAGAAGGGAAGAAAAATGAAAAGCACTGTAAGCTAATTTATGGAAAGACAAAATACAAGTTTGTCTACGCAAATATGTCTTCATTTATGTACTGCTCTGGAAAAATTTTTAAATTTTACTTAAAAAAGTAAACAGTTTCTACAGCAATTCAAAACAGTATCATTCCGTAGTACAGTACAGTAGTATCATTTCTCTGATCTGAAGTGAAGTTGAGTATGAAGCAAGTACAAGTAGCCTATTCTTACTTTAGTGTAGTACTGAGTCAGCTATACCAGTAGTTAGATATGAAAAACTTTCAAATTTCACTGAATTACAAACTAGAATAATGTTTGAATAATTCCCTGATCAAAAATAACTTAAAATGTTTAAAAATATTTTCTTTATATTTTTAAACAATTGATTTGATAAAATGAATTCTCTTTTTTGAAGTGCTTTCAGAACTTGTGGGATAAATAATATACAGCTTACTACCCCTGCTACTGTAATAATATTATGTCTAAAAGATTACTGACTGTTAATCCTTCTCTAGGTATGATCATCACCTTCTCTAGATTGTCTCTATTGGCTTCCCATTAAATGTAGAACAGAATTTAAAACCCTTCTTACCTATAAAGCTCTAAACAGTCAAGGTCCATCCTACCTCAAAGATCTCCTAGTACCAAATCATCCTACTAGACCACTTCGGTCTCAGAATGCAGGCCTACTTATGGTTCCCAGAATTTCCAAAAATAGAAGGGAATTAGTTATCAAGCTCCTCTCCTGTGGAACCAGCTCCCAGTCCAGATTCGGGAAGCAGACACTGTCTCTACTTTTAAGACTAGGCTCAAAACTTTCCTCTTCGATAAAGCTCATAGTTGGTTATAGTCATGCTGCTATAGGCTCCGACTGCTGGGGGACCAACCCCTGATGCACTGAGACACTTTCCTTTTCTCACCTCACATTTATAATGTCACCACTGTATGACATTAACTCTGTATCTTCTTTGTCCCGTAGTCATCTTTCTCCCTCTCTGTCCCCGTCTCTCTGTCCCTGTCTTCAGGTGTCCCCAGCTTTGGAGCTGTGAGTCTTCCAATGTGCAGCTACTGGTCCTACTAACCCGCCCAATGTTTTTGCTGTTGCGATATTGCTCTTTTCTCTCTCCACTTTCCACTCACTCCAACCGGTCAAGGCAGATGTCTGCCCACTCTGAGCCTTTAATAACAATGTAATAACAGTGACACATTGGGCTGGGGTACAGAGATGCACCTTTACAGTCACTCTCCTTTCTTCTTACCACTCTGTCTGCAGTCTCTGTCTGCCTGTACAGTGTGGAAGCTGTAAAAGCAAATAATGCTTCACTCCTGATTTTCCAGCTGGTTCTTAGTCAGTGCGCCAAGCTCTTACATTTTATTTGCCAGGGACTTTACATTCCTTATAATAACAGAAGGAAAAAAGGCTTAAATTTCGTCTTTTTAGCCTTCCATTTGAGTCCAGCTTTGCATCCCCAGCATCATCTCCTTAACTCCCAACATTATGGGTTGGGAGCCTTGATAGCAAGAAAAACTAATAAAGTGAGGAAATAAACCTATAAGTGACATAGTGCCGGCAATGAGGTGACAAACGCTGAGCAAGAGAAAGTAAAAAAATAGTAGAACACCTAGATAACACCCAGATATACCACAAATAAACTAAAAACTACCGCGAGCTACTGCAACAGGCAGCCACCTGAAGGGACGTCATGGTGCTAATGAATTTGGAGTGCAAAGAGCACAACTAAAGACCCTTTTTGACTCTGTGGTGGCTGGGACCATCTTTTACAGCCTGGTATAGCAATATCGCTACAGCAGACGGGACGAGACTGGATAAGTTGATCAGGAAGGCCAGCTCAGTCCCAGGGATGTCTCTGTACACAGTACAGGAGGTGGCAGAACGAACCCCACCCTCTGTATGACAAAGTGACATCTCTGAGCAGCTCCTTCAGTGACAGTCTGGTACATCCTAAATGTCTGACGTAGGTCTTTTCTCTCTGCTGCTGTCAGACTTTAAGACCAGTGCTGCTCCCAGTAGAGCGATACTCACCGTAATATTTCTACTATTGATTTTAACACTGTGCAATAACATGAACCCTAGTGTAATTCTTCGTATGGTGATTGTACACTTATTTGTAGTACAATTGTAAACTGATGTATATAAGAACAACCTTTATTCGTCACTTCGAGCACATACATTTGCACATACATGTTACAGTGAAATTTGTCCTCTTGTAAAATGTTAAGTTTTTGTATTGTAGATGTTTTTATGCCGATTTTTTGTTTTTCATTCTGTACAGAAGTTCTTGTTAAACACTTTTTGCACACTTTTGCTCCTGCTCTAACTTGGAAATTTCCCCATTGTGGGACGAATAATGGTTTATCTTATCTTATATTTGGACATCAATTAGATTATGTTTATTTTACATTGTTTTGTAGTTTAGGTTTACATACCCTTGAGATTCCATTAGACACTCTGCCATTATGTCGTAAAACCCCAGCAGAGTTGCTGTGTGGCTCGTCAGTGGGGGACTTGGTTCTAGGAGGAACTATGCCAACTGGCGGAGAAGACAAAAGATATATTGAAAATCATGTCAAAGAAGAGAGAATGGAATATTAAAATAAACACTGACTTTTTTATTTTAATTGTTTTTACTGAAACATGGCACAGATGCAAACAGAGATCAATTCCTGCTATGTCAGCCTATCTAGGGAAAGTACATGTTTTGTAAAGGTAAAAACAAATAAACAATATTTTAAAAAAAGCTTCTCCAAATTTTTTGGGACAAAAAATGGTAAAGACCATTTTGTTATATGTGACTGATGAGTTGAATTTGTGTTTGAATTTTTGCTTTTAATAACAAGGCCTAGATAAGTTTGGAGTGGGAGAATAACCAAATAAGTCCTGGCATTGTCCCTGGTGGAACATAAAGCTCTCTGAGCCAGTGTTTGCACATCTCAGTCAGTCTTACATTTACTACACCAGAAAATAATTGGTTGGTTTACCTCCATCCATATTATTCCATGTTTAGAATAAAATGTCAGTATGTGCAAATTTGTAAGGGTAATGCAAGGTTCTGTGTAACAGTCCCAGAGTTAATTGCTGGATTATGATTACTAACTGATAGTAGAAATAATGAGAAGAATGGAAATTAGAGTTTAGGATGTCAGTACCTTTATTCAAGGCAGACTGTCTTTCCTGGACCTGATCCAAATCCTTGATGTTGTGCTCTCCAAACTTTGGCTGAAATATGGAGTACTTATATTGTTTATCACATAATTAGTAAAAGAAAAAAAAAAGATTATGTCTGAAGGTGGGGGATATTTCCAGTACACACCCAAAGCTGATGATTAAACACAATGCATTAGATAATGCATTATTCTGTATAGTGATGTAGGCGCTGAGTTAAAATATCTGATATGTCTGCAATGGCAGAAGCAACATATTACTTGCATTCACAGTAATGCCCTGATCACACCAGCATGTCTGATAGTGAAATAAGAGTCAGTAGATTCACGTCACAAAGCTTTTTTAAACTTGTGAATTCAACTTTGGTCAACTTTGGTCAACTCTGAGTGTGCTGTTGACCAATGGGGAACAAAAAAACAAACAAAACAAATAAAAAACGACAGGATTTTAGCCAATTATTATGCAGGTGCAAATGACTTTCACTGTACTGCTTCCTGGTGTGACCAATGTAGTGTGACATCACAGGACACAACAACAAAAATACATAGATACAAGTTTGACAGATGATCTGTGACCACACCACTGGGTTTCCCTGGTGCTGAGTGCTGCTCACACTAAAAGGCATTGTGTTTGGTTACTATATATATATGTGTGTGTGTATCTATCTATCTAATATATATATCTATCTATCTATATATATATATATATATATATATATATATATATATATATATATATATATATATATATATATATATATATATATATATATATATATATATATATATATATATAAACACACACACACAGACACACATGCGTATATACATATATATTATACTTAAAATATATATATTGCAATCCTGTTATACAATCCTGGTAATACAGATAACTGATAAAGGACCAGTCAGTTATAGACTTATTTAGGTGATCAAATACAGAATGATTTGCAGACAGTTGCCTAATATGAGGCAATGAGTGAAACGAAAAAGGTGGAAGAAGACCATGAAGCTGGAGGAATGAATGTCTTACAAGCTTAAGAAAAATGTTTTTTAAAGATTATATTGTACAACAATTAGGACTAGGTGAAGGGCTACACACGGGCACAGACACCCAAATACCTTTCTGATATCTTCACCATCAAGGTAACCATCATCGATGCCCAAGCTGCGTAGCCAGGCGGTGCTGTCAAAGGGTAAGGGGGGAATGGAGGGAGGGAAGGTAGGGGAAGGCTCCAGAGGGTAATAGGACTTGGGAAGAGGAGGCCTTGGGGGAACACTTTCCTAGAAGAGCAGGAAGGAGGGAGGAGAGAAAGGATAGGAGGAAGAGAATGTGCTGCACATCAGGAGTGATTAAGAGCCAGGCAAAGGGCAGAGCAGAAAGGACTTATGGGAATGATTTTGTAGAATGTGGTTGTGATTCCAAGTTAAGAGGATATGATAATCCCCAGGTGACTAATAAAATACCTGGCCTGGCAGCTTCTGTGAATTCTTATACACCCACCGGCAATGAAACCATCATATTTCGACCATAACAGTTGTCATTGTCATTGTCAGTGTCGCTCTTTGCTCAAAACAGACTTTGAAGAAGACCCTCAACCTTAAATGCTAATCCAGGTATTTAACCTTAGCAGCAATGAATTGTTAAGAAATAGACAGGTTCATATTTAGATGGAAAATTGTAAGATAAACCTGTCATTGCTGTTTCATGTAAGAGAGAACCTGAGCCAAAGCAAATATAAGAATTTGAATTGTATCCTGGACCTCAAGTAATCTAAACTTCATTCAAACTAACCAATGTATATACTCATTTTATATATCTAAGTAGACGTGGTCGACCTCTTTTGGTCACCAGTTGGTCAACGGGTGAGCTTGACATTCATATTGATTTGAATGATTGAAATAACATCCCTATGGCCTCTACTGTATGTCAGCAAATACAGACAATAAATGCCCAAAGTAGTAAATTAAATATGTCAATCAGACCCAGTGTCAATTTGACACAATAGTATTTGACTATATGAGGGATGCTTATAAATGGTTGGTTGCACATGATCCAAAGGACACACGGATCTGTTTGTAAAGTCAATTAAGAAGATCAACGACTTTGCAAAAGTTAACAAAAATGTCACCATCTTTAGCAATGAAAGATAAAACGTTTATGGTTTTGTGTAAATATTGTCACAATATTTAAAATGTTACAAATCAAAAGCGATGGAATTGTGAATGAACAGCATCATAGAAAGCTGAAGTCAAATATTATATGGTGTATAATTTTTTAAAGATTGGTCTGCATAAACACTTTCTCTGAATTATGACTTGGTAAATCAGACTGTGTTATGGTACAGTTCACTGGATTAAAATTAAGTTCTCCTTGATTGCTGGGGTAAGCAAGTGGCCCACCACTTGCACTGGCATGACTTGATAACCAAGACGTTAGCTGGTGCAGATGTTGTGTTTCAGCGCTTTCACGTCGAAAATAGGGGGGTGAGGGTGTATAAAGGTCTGGGCTGTAGCGTAATGATAAAACACCAGACTGATATAAATCCTGTTGAAGCATGAGCTGGGCTTTAGGCATTGAAAAGCGCCTATTTGAAGACAGACTGTTTCTGAGGCCATTATGATATCCTGCAAAAGGGTGGGAGTCTGGATAGACATCTTTTCTTAGGCCAATCCTGACTTCTTGAATGCAACCATTTGATGTTAACCAACAAACCTTCTGAAGCTCAGAGTGAGCTTGGACATTATCTGAAGATTGATAGTTACATTTAGAGTTCTGGAGAAAACTGACCTGTTCTTGTCCTCTGGCATTGGCTGGGTTTATAGTTTGGTCAAAAGTTACGGTGGTTTTACAATTGGTCTTTTGGTCTGATTCCTCTATTACTGGGTCTAGTCTACCATTTTGGAAAGGTAGTAAGGACTGAGGAAAGATTTGTTCATGCGTTTCATACCCATAGTCACTTATATGTTCTGCATGTAGGTTTGTGTCAGGCTCTCTGTAACTTTTAGGTCTAAACCTAGACTTAGGATCAGTTTTGAAATGAGGCACTATACATGACTTAGGACGAGGTTTAGGACTTGGTTTTCTACACACATCAGGATTGATTCTAGAGTCCAGGAATGAGCTTGTGCAAGGTTTTGAATTGGGGTTCGTCCCCTGCTGGGTGTGTCCGGTGCTTACCTCCGGGCCCAGCTGTTTCGTGGGGGAGGCCTGGGAACCTGGCACTGGGGAGAAGGGGCTGAGTGGGCTGGTGAGGCTTACTGAGCTTAGGGGACTGGCTGGACTATTGGTGCTAAAGGAGCCTGATGCACCGCTGGCCACTGTGTAAGAGAATAACAAGGAGGAGATGGTTGGGGGTTATCAGGGACTGAGTCAGAATAAACACGATATGCTGGTATTTTCAAATTAGCTTAGTTGTTTTCCTAGTTCCAGTGTGTTACCTTTGTGCTTGGCTGTGTCAGTGCCTCTGGAAGAGTTACTCTTGTGCAGTCCCTCTAAAACATCCTGGACTCTCCAAAACTCCTTCTGAATGTGTTGTCGAACCAGTTCACTCTGCAGAAGCCAGGGCATATAAAATGTGCTTAATCACTTTCTATTGAAAAAACATAACTCTCTTGATAACCTCCCTCTCTGTCCCCCTCTCTCTGTCCCTGTCTTCAGGTGTCCCCGGATTTGGCGCTGTGTGTCCTCCAGTGTGCAGCTACTGGTCCTATTAACCTGCTCAATGTTTTGTTGCTGCTTTTGTTGCTCTGTTCTTTTCTCTCTCCACTTTCCACTCAGCCCAACCGGTCAAGGCAGATGGCCGTCCACCCTGAGCCTGGTTCTGCTGCAGGTTTCTTCCGGTAAAGGGAGTTTTTCCTCTCCACTGTTGCCTATGGCTGCTCAAGGGGGATTTGTTGGGTTTTCTCTACATGTTTGTATAGTCTTGACTTTATTATGTAAAGTGCCCTGAGATGACCTTGTTGTAAATTGGCGCTATATAAATAAAGTTGAATTGAATTGAATTGAATATCTTATTGAAACTGATGAACATGGACTATCTATAGCAAGTGTGCCATGGGCCACATCTGGCTGTAACATTTACTTATGGCCTACAAACTTGACAAAACCTGTACAGAAGCACATGTACAGGGAATGGACACCCTTTTTAGTGAAAGATCACTGGACAGCGAATAAAGGACTTAGTTCTTTCAAGCTTAGTAGTTAGTGCAAAATACCAAATGTAAATACAAATCTGCTTAGTACCAGAGAACTGACTAAAGTTCGCAACAATAAATTTAGCTAATGCTAGATGACATCAAATATTAAGATGAAAAGTGCAATGTCCTAGCAGTTTTGGTGTCAAGAAAAATACCAAATGCACACACAGTTGATGCAGTTTGGGGGAAATGTTGACTCCAGTAAAATATGAAATTTGTTGTTCTACACTTACAAATTTTGTTTCACATTTCAGTAAATGTATATCAAAATAGTGCTAAATTTAGCATAGTACTGCAGTGTTGATATGGGCAGCTGTTCATATTTGTTCCCAACATTTGACTTTCATCAACATACACTGGTGGTGTATATTAGTGGATAGTGTTTATGTTTATGTAACAGTTGCAACTTGGCTTTAAAGACAAACAGGCATGATGACAGTGTGACCTTTACCTGCCCACCGGCGTTAAGTTGTTCCCATAGATCTCCGTGGATGGCATTTGCCTCATCCTCTAATGCTTCAAACTCCATACGAGTGGTGGTTAAAGCCTGAAAAAGGCCAGAAAATAGACTACATAATATCTACATAATATTAAATCTATCTGGTGGTTTTGATGTTGTCACTAGGAGTAAGCATGGGAAAATCATAAGTGGGTGTCAGAAGAACTGGTGCAGCACTGCTGGCTGCAAATGAAGCTGTCTGCCACAGACCAGTCAGAGGCGACATGCTGACCCCTGTCTACCATAACATTACAACCACCGGGTTGTTTTGATATTGTGGCTGTGTGTGAATCACGGCTTTCTGAAAATAATGACTTTCAGAATAAACTTTCTAACCTTCAAAACAAATCAAGTGTAGATGAACAGATGTTAACAGTTTTTTAAAACTTAAACTTAAAATATTGTAAATATACAGTCAATAACTCATAATGGCATAAATATAAAGGAAAGAAAAGGAATTTCAAGACTTGAGTTGCTAGGGCAACTGTGTATCACTCCATACGCCTCCATCTGGGTTTTCTGTCTATGTGTATGAACTTCAGTCACATTGTTACCAATAAGCAGGTTAAAAAATCAGATAGATATTAAAAGAGTTAGAAATATGTAATTGCACCACATAGAATCCAAGCGGACATGCAGTGTCTTACACTGGAGGCCTGGGAGAGCTCCCCTCTGATGTTGATGAGCTGGTTCTGCAGGGTTTCCTTTTTAAACTGCAATTTTTCTATGGCCACAGGCTGGTTGTGATACAGCTCCATCTCTTGATGTGTTGCCACCAGTGCTTCTTCTAGGCTGTCCTGGGATAAGAAAGCATGGTGCAATTAATTTTAATGCATTATTGTGTTTTATTTCCCAGATAATGAGTCATGCAAAACATTATTACCACCTGTGGTTTGAACAGTGGTGTGCAGGGAAAACACTTGATGCAGAACATGTTTCACAGCTGTTAAAATACACCTTATAGCTGCAGACCAGTATTAATGCTTTGAGCAGTATAGTACAATACTATAAGGAAAATGAAGTACCTTGTCCATTCTCAGTCTGTGGACAACAGCCTCATGGTCCTTTAAAATTCGATTCTGCTCACACAGTCGACCCAGTAGCTTCTGTATCAGAAAGGACAGTAGTTGGTTAGCATGCCTATTTTGTGGAAATGATGAAGAAAGGATAAAAATTCCACCTGACTGTTATGTACTATTTTCTGCTACTGTTGCAAATAAAAGTGTACATACAGTTATCACAGATATGACTGCTATTGCAATTTTTGTCTTTTATTAGTCTGACTTTGTTTTGTTTGTTGTTGTTGTTGTTTTTGCTGCAATTACATTGTTGTACAACAAACAACTTTACTAAATGTGGGTATGGTATTAATGGTAACAATACCATAATAATGCCGTCTTCTGAATTAAGAACACATAAAGCTTGAGAAATTTATTTGTCAGATCGACACTGAACTTTCCCATTACACAAACAAACCTTTTTTTAAGGTGGCACTGAGAGGCCACCAGCTTTGACAACACTAAATTATTAATTTCCATGCATGTACAAGTAGATTTATATATATATATGTGTGTGTGTGTGTGTGTGTGTGTGCATTTGTGTATGTGTGTGTGAAAGAAAAAAGTATCATGGCCTAGTCTAACACTGCTAAGAGGAGTCTGAAAAGAGAATTCCCCCAAATCACAACTTGTAGGCTGCAGTAAAAGCCTACAAGAGCACATTAAAAGAAGAAACCAACAATTTGCGGGAGTTACTCGCATTTACTCGAAATTTGGGTAATCTCCTACAAAAGGTGCTGCATTGTTTAATATATCTAAACATAAAAATAAAAGTTCTCATCTCATACACATCATTTGATCTAAAACCCAAATGTAAGAGTTATATGTATACAGCGTTCACTCCCTTACGCTGGTTTCAATCTCATTGAGTTTCAGTGTGGGATGTAGGTCTCTGCTGTAGATATCATGGAAAGGAGGAATCTGGGAAGACAAAGATTGAACAAAATGATCTCAATGATCAACATCAGGCAAAAAGTATAGGCAATAACTGCTCCAATGGGAGGAAAGCCAAAATTCAGTGGTTTCATTCTGTTTTATTCTTTCTTCTGAGGACGGTAAAGCATCATTCATTTATAAAACAATCAAGACCCTGTTTCTTCTGTCAGAGAGGGCTTGCTACAGATAACATATGAAATAAATGTCTCCCAGCAAAGAAATTATGTTGATCTATTGATAATTAATAGTTATGATATTTTCTGCAGCACATGGCAGCTAAAATAATTTCGAATGCAGTATGCAACATCTGCCAGCAGTCAGATGGGAAGACGTAAGGTACATTGAGCCATTTTTCATCCTGGTATAGAAAGTATATTGGTAGGCTATAAATGCATACACTGCATCATCTGTCAGTGACACAGAAGCCCTTTGTTTCATGTTTCAGAATAAACTATTGTGGTACTATATGAGCCAAGAATACTTTTTTTTCTGTATTTGTTCTACTTTTGTTTTTCCTACAGTCTCACTGTTTCTCGCGGAATTAGGTAAATTAACAAAGGTAAAAACTAAGGGACATGAGCTTAAATGTACAAAGCCGGTGTGATATGATAGCAGTGGAGGTCCACAGTTTCTTTCTGTGTTCCGAAGAATTATTGGTTATCATCTCAACATATGCTGTGGAATTAGCTTGCCATCAGGTCACTTGTGGAATTTACAATTCCAAAAATCTTTAGTGTTTTATAATATGAAAGACCTCTGAAGTGGATAATTTTTGGACCACCAGACACAAGTAAGCCTGCGTCTACAGGGACTGTTGTTGTAAGAGATGTTAAGGGGGTGTTTTCACAATACCATAATACATTTGCATCCTCTATGTGCCTATGAGTAGTTAAATAGTTAAAAAAGAAAACAATAATAAACAGCAGACATGTACATAGTTAATAATACATTGTAAGTGCCTGCAAAATATGATGAGCACAACATCTGTACATTTGTTAGATTGGGGACAACATGTAGATAAGACCATGACAGAAGACTGGAGAGTCAGGCTTTGAAGGTAATGTCCGCTCTATTACACAGGCCCAGAATGAAAACCAAATTGGATGTGGCTGGACTAGCCACAACTGGCTCTGAGGTTCCCTAATTAGTCACAGAGTCAGAAAGGACAGGTAGACTAGGTTGAAAATGCATTCAGTAGTTTTTTTTAAGCCTTGACCCATAAGATAGGAAGGGCCTGCCTCCCTGTGTTGCTCTGTCCTCTCTGATTTTACATAGAGTTATACTGATGAGGCAGAATGCGCCTCCCATTTGGGTAACTGCACCTATTAGGTGGCTTCCCTTGAGAACCTGAAGATTCAGTTCAAATTACAGACATCTGACAACCTACTTGCTTAACTGGACAACTGAAACAATACTGGAACCATGTTAGGAAAAGCTAAGCTATGCATATTAGCATCCATTGGAAGAATTGGAGAAGAACAGGAAGTAAGACTGTAAGGGATCCACTCTTACTAAATGTATGGAAGGCGGGGACTGACACTGACTCACTAAGAATCGCAGTTTGAAAAATTTGTAATGGCAAATAGTTTTGGGTATGTACCCCTACCTGCTGGTCTAGGTAATCCAGGTTGCGCTGGAGCTGAAGGTCTAACATGTCCTCCTGAGCCAACCAGCAAAAACAGCAATACACATGAAAATCACAGACAGTGTACAGTCACAAGACTTTTAGCAATACAACAGCAAAGCACCACAACCAACCTGCCAATCACATGGAGGTCTGCAGTTTCAAAATATATGGATGTTTTTGAATAAACTTCAGCTTCTTATAACTGGCATTGATAGCAGGTGTTTGAATATAGAAGTTAAATAAGGAGGTCAGATGCCATTCAAACAGGGTCTCCAGAGTCAAATGTGGTCTCTAGCTGTCTTGTGACTGTCTTGTGAGTTCCTGCCTAATTTGCCTATAATCACTGGCAAGGTCTCTGTTACACTGAACATGATAGACTTGCTTTTAAGCATATATTTCATTTATATTAATAATAGTTCATTTTTTTACATGCTGCCTGTTTGGCCAGGTCACTATTGAAAAAGAGAATATTTTATCTCAACTGGTCTTTTACCTGAGTAAATAAAGATTAAATAAATGTATTACGGGTGACGTGGGTTATTGTGGGTGTCTCATTAAGTCATGGTTCAAGTTTAAATTCAAGCACATTCGCTAATTGACTATATGAGTGCCAGTGATGTGTTAGAGACAAAACAGCAAAGAGTAGAAGACATAGGTAAGTATAAAATATCCAGACAGAGAGTGATGTGTACAGGGTGAGGACAGAAGAAAAGATGTGCAGAAGACATCCGACTGCTTGCTGCAGCTGCAAAGCAAAGCAACACAGGTGCTATAATTCGTGTACCTACAACCACAGGACTATGTGTGAGACTGTGTTTTACCTATGACATACCATCTTATTGTGGATGGAAGGGGAAACAGGGTAGTTGTGTTGGTATATTCCTTGGCTTAGGGACCTCCTATCGCCAGGGTAGTCATACTAAATGAAAGCGGGAAGATAAGGAAAATAAAGGGGAGAATGAAGGGAAGTATGAATGAAAGTTTTTAGAGAGGAGAAAAATGAATATGGGTACAGCATACAAAACTAAAGCAATCTTTCATCTATTCATAAATTATTTTGGTAGTAGGCATTTTTCAAGACTTTCTTTTCAGGAACTGACTTTGACAAGATGATTAAATGAAACTTTGAAGTTCAATTTTATTTTGAATCCCAATTCTGATTGGTAATTATTTTTATTTTTATTTATTTATATTTTTATTGTATTTACTTCCATCTGCTTTCTGAAAACTAGCATACCAAATTCATTGTTTGAAAAGCAACAAAAGCCTCTGCATTAAATCAAGGTATCTGATCTTTTTTAACTATCATAGATTTTAGAAGACGATTTAAGTTATTTTGGGCTGTGGCAGGTTGGCTGCACACTGTTAAAATGACAGTGTGCAGCATTTTTCATTTTTTTATGAAACATGCTGCAACAATTACCTTGATGTTGAGTGGTGCAGTGGAACCTTCCTCTGACACAGACTGGTTAAACAGTGCTGGCAGCAGTGCAGGTTTTGGCTTTATCTTTATCTATAATCATTTTGGTAAGGTTCACCCTTCTAATTAATCACAAGAGGGCAATGACTTGTGTCTGATTTGTAAGTTTTGTGGCTTTTTATTCGTTGTAATTTGATAACTTTGAATTTGTAAACTAAATGAAGGTCCATGTAGAGTGTAATAGAGCATAAAGAGTGAAGCTAACTGTATCAGAGAATGGAGAGGTATGGCCTAGTGAAGCAGAGAGAACTGATTCTTGGTCTGTCTCTTATTAGCTTTGGGTTCACACTGTACCTTTAAGTAACCTTTGGTACAATATTGACTCAATTCTAAGGCTTTGTATTCATTTTATTTCTTTACACTTTACAGAGCAAATGCCACAAACACATACGCGCACCATCTTACCTTTGGTGAGCTGAGGGACCTCCTCAGGTTGTACATGGATGGATCAGCGTAGATCATGTCATCCCTCATCCTCCCCGAAAACCGATCAAAGCGGGCAGATGGCGACCGAGCAGGGGAGGCAAAGTTGTGTGGCACTGGTGAATAGGGACCTCCTGAAGATGAGGATGGAGACCTAGGCACTGACCTGGAGCGTGGCTGGATAGACAGGCGCCTCATGGATGTTTCCATTCCACTATAGTACTGTGGCCCCCAATGGTCCCTGGGTAATGGGGGTCCATAGAGATGATTGGGTCTATCCCTTAAGGACCGACGCTTCTCCTCCACAGTCCAGCATCGGTTGTATCCCCCCACAGCTGAGACAGAACAGATGCTATCAGGTCGGACCCCTGCGGGGTAAAGAGGGTAATCCTCTACATACTGGGGACTGCCAGGGTAGCCATAGTAGTCAGCTGACATTCCTCGGTTGACTGGGTAGTAATGAGATGGGCTGAAAGGACAGAAATATTTATCAGAATCTGTCCATCAACAAGGTTATGGTAAAAAGAAACACTGAGAAAAAAGAACAACCCATGTTACCAAGTAGGGATGTTCCAATACCACTTTTTCCCAGACTAATTACAAGTACTTGCCAGGTATTGATACAAGTATTAAACTGATGTGCTTCTTGTATGACTTGATGGACAGAAAAAAAACCTTATCAATCCACTGCACAGTTAAGCTGGTGAGAGACACTGGCAGGAACTGCTAATCGTCTACCATCCCTAGTTAGCAGACTTTCAAAGACTGGACAGTTCACACTTAAAAACTGTTTAAGATAAGATAAGATAAGACAAGACTTTATTGATCCCACAATAGGGAAATTTCTGTTTTTCAGCAGCGAAAAGACAAATGGTCTGAACTTATATAGTATTTTTCTATCTGATGGTGCTCAATGCACATTACACTGCTTCTCATTGACCCATTTGCACTCACAGTCGAACACTGATGGGGGAGCTTCTTTGCAGCTGGCCAACACTCACCAGGAGCAACTAAGTGGGTTCAGTGTCTTGCTCAAGGACACTTTGACATGTGACTATAGGAGCTGTAGGATCAAACCAGAGGATTGGTGGACGACCAGACTACCTACTGCCCCTCAGTTGTCTCAGATATTGCACTACACATTAAATTAATAAACTACTCTGATAGTACAAATATGGCAGCAGAGACTAGAATAAAGAAAGAAAACAGCAGTATTGAGAATACCAGTTTGTTTTTAATTGAAACATGTAGTTGCTAAATATCAGATACGACCACTCAAGTTTTAAAGTTTACCAGCCTAAAATGTAATGCTTAAAAAAAGGTATTAACATTACTGCATACCATGCCAATAGGGAAAAATAACACATAATTAAAGGTGCATATGATAGTAAAATGATCTCTGTACCAGTGAAAGGTCATTGTATATTACTTACAGTATTCGCATGACCACTGAAGGATCTCAAGATACTGTGTAAGTGCAAAGAACAAAAGACAAGATAAGATGAAGAGACATTCGACTGATTCTCTTCTCCACTGATGTACCTGTTGATGTCCTCCTGGGAGGCCATTCCTCGCCGCTGATTGACCCACTGCTGCAGCTGGGCCATGGAACTCTTTCTTTGTGCCACCCTCTCTGGAGCTGTTCTAGGCACAAAGCCCCTCCGCAGCACCACATGGTCCTCCTGCTCTCTGGGGTCCTGGAAAGGAATCACATTGCTGCCCAGATTTCCCTGCATGGCATGTTGTCCACTGTTACTTCTGGATGGAGGGAGTTTGCTATTGTTGTTGTGGGACATGGTGTTGGAAAGGCTGTAGTTGGCCCAACCATTTGGATGGCGATTTAGGTCACGGGTTTGGTCAGGACCAGGTCCTCCCCCTACACCTTCATCTTGCCCTTGTCTTCTCTCATTCTTTTTTCCCTCCTGTTCTGAGTAGAGGGTGGAGGTTGAAGGTGTCTCAGGGCTGTTAACCCCGTTTAATTTAGGCTGAGTTGAAAATTCACTGTCAGTTTCATTGTGTGTTTGTGTGTTTTGATGCTGTTGGAGGTTAGGTGCCTTGGTCACCATGGCTTTGTTGACATCAGTTGTGGTGTCCGATTGGGCTCTGTGAAAGAAAAAGAAAGAAAAAAGTAAATGATCAGCATATTCTGTAAATAAATAATCTAAATGTCATTCTAATTTGTACCACTCTGTTACTTTGATCAATATTGATGAAAACAGATAAAAAACAACCAAACCAAAAAAAAGAAAAAGTAATTTAAATTCAATCATGTCCAAAATACACAAAGGCCTGGAGATCCCTGGGCCTAAAAATGTCGAAAAATGTTTCATCTAATCATATAGTTGCTCAGATGGCATAGCTATAAAACCATGAAAATGTCCTCTAACTCTACAACAATCTTCTTCCGCCACAAAACTAGTCACTAAATTTGACTAAATTTGTAGGTCATCAAGTATTTTAGACCACATCCAGACTATGCTCTAGTTGTTGTAATTAACCCCCTGATCCAGACTGACTAAGAGTATTGATTGAAAATTTTCACAACTCTCTTCCTTACATATCAGGACATAAATGCTCAAGCTCTATTTCATCTTAAAGACCTTATAAAAGATGGCACCACGTGTGCGGCAGTCAGTTTCAGCAGCTCTGTCCTTTTCTGTGCTTTTCTTTGCATCTTTTAATGTATATTTCCATTCTATATGTTTGCTATCGTTTTTCTGCAAACCCCTATGGAGTTGTCCCACTAGGGGTAGAAACTAGCAGGGTTGATCTTCTCTATGGGAGAAAGCTGGAGATTCCTGCCGAGATATGGAGAAAACGACGAGGCTTTAGAGCTGGCATTAAGCGCCGGGAGAGAAAATTGAGATACAAGCCATATTTACTATCCATTATTATGGGAAACGTCCTCTCTCTCCCTAACAAGATAGATGAGCTAGTGGTGCTTGTGAGGCTTATGGTGCTCTGTTTCACTAAGTCATGGGTCAACCAGGACACACCACATTCAGTGGTCTCTGTTAATACTGGTGCGGAGGGGGACTGCTGTTGTTTGTGATCAACAGATGGTGTAACTCTGCCCTGGGCACATCACTGTTAAACGCTGAATTAGTGGCATTTAACGTTCTACCTCCCACTGGAGTTTACTCATGTGTTGGTGGTGACAGTTTACATCCTTCCCTCGGTCAACGCTGTTGCCAACTGTGAGCGAGTGCACAGCACCGTCTCAGCTGCTGACACAGCACTCAAAGCACTCAGCAGCTTAGGGACTTAATACCACAGACTGGGACATTCTCTGCAGTCCACATGGGGAGAACATCGACAGTCTCACACACTGTATCACAGACTACATAAACTTCATCTAGGACAGTACTGTGTTTTCCGAACAACAAGCCCTTAGTACAAAGGTGCAAAGACAGCTACAGGAAGAAGCTGGAGCATCGTTCAGAGCAAAACAACATCCGAGGTGTGTGGACAGGACTGAAACACATCCCCATGGTTAGTGTGGGGATGGTCAGCAGGTCACAGGTGACCAGGCCTGGGCAAATGAATTAAACCTTTTCTTTAATAGAATTGATTCTTTCTCAGTCCCCAGCCGCCATCCACACGGCCCCCTCTTCACATCTCTCAAGGTCAGTTGTCTCCTCCTAAGTGCAGCTGTTCATACCTTAGCTCCACGAAGACCCCTCTGTCTCACTGTGGACCAGGTTAGAAGAAATTTAAGAAAGACTAAGGCCAGGGAGGCCACAGGCCATGATCACATCAGCTCCAGGCTCCTCAGGCAGTGTGCAGACCAGCTTTGTGAGGAGGTCCTGTCCATATTTAACCTCAGCCTTAGTCTGGGAAGAGTAGGTATGGAAGACTTCCTGTCTGGTTCTGGTTCCGAAAGAATCACATCTGAAAGAGCTGAACCACTACAGACCCGTCGACTTAACCTCCACCCTAATAAAGGCTTTGGAGAGGATCGTCCTCTAAAGAAAAAAATAGACTGGCAAACAACACAGGTTCTCTGTACATAAAGGGCCAAAGTTGCCTCCACCTGCTGAGGAGACTGAGGTCCCTTGGTATGTGCAGAGTGCTGTAACGGACATTTTATGACACTGTGGTGGCTTTAGCAGCCCTCTATGCCCTTTTGTGCTGGGCAGGGGGCATCACAGACAAAGACAGGAAGAGGCTTAAGCTGGTTAGAAGAGCCGGCTCTGTACAATCCATCACTGCAGTAATACACAATGTGTATTTACAGTGTATTTTATTGTTGTGCAATTAACCAGGAAAGTGCAATATTTCACCTGCTATATTTTTGCACTGGTAAATATGTACATATGCAGAATACAAGATTCTGTATTTTTAATACATTATTTGCCCAGTTAATACTGTTGTTTTTCTTTTATCTTGTTCTTATTGCTGCTGTAACCCACAAACTTCCCTACTGTGGAATCAACAAAGTTGTATCTCATCTTTTTTTTTTTTATTTTATATTACAATCTTGCCTATTTCACTCTCAGAGTTTCCATAAGTAGAATAAAAGGTAGAAGTTTAGATGTCAGGTCCCTCTCCTGTAGAGCAAGCACCCACTTTGGGCTCAGAAAACTTAAAAAATGTCCTTTTTGATAAAACTCAGAGTTATATTTTACTTGACACTGACTAGTCATATGCTATAGCTACAGTATACCACCACACTGCCATGAACCATCTACCTATGGTCTTAAGACCTCCTTTTCTCGCCAGCCTCAGATTAGTGTATTTCCTGGGTACAGTTACTGGCCCCACCAAGATGCTCAATTATTTGTTTGTTTCTTCTTGTTGCTCTACTTTTCTTTTCTTTGATTATTTCCATTCACTCCAACCAGCTGAGGCAAATGAACTGGGTTTATCAGAGCATTCCTTAATGAAATCGAGGGTTTTCTGTTTTTTTTTCTATAATTGTATAAGGTCCTGACCTTATACAATTATAGAATGATGTACCTTAAGATGATTTGTTTTGTAAGATAAGATTGATTCAAACTGTACATTGTGTTAATGACTCATTCAGAATACATTTTCTTTTTTCCTTAATACCGCCATACCATAGTTTTGATATAAGTATCATACATTCCTTTCCCATCACCTTTCCTGATGTACCATGAACCATTACTTAGGTGTTGGAAAACATATCTTAAAGTATTTGATGTAAAGACTTTGATGTACAGATGTAGCCATTGAAAGTGTCATAGTTTTTTGTGCAGTATATGTAAAGACAGTTGTGCTGGTTCTTCTATTTTTCTACTTTCTCAGCAATCAAATCCAGCTCCTCTCCAAATCCTGCTGTTATTGCGCCATAAACCCTCAACTATGAGGTTTGCTGGACAACAGATGGGCAACTGCTGTAAAGGCTGGTTCATACTTCTCAGTTGATACATGCTAACAGCAACGCAGACCTGCACAGACTGGGAAACTATGGGTAACCTTAGGCCGCAGAGGGTTGCAGAGACCCCGATGAGCACACCTACCAAAGCTCAACAACGTGAAGATTTGTGTCGCCCACCCTGATTGGATAATGACGGGAGCTGGGATCGAAAAGGGAATAGAACCGGAAACAAGAAGAAAAAAGAAAAAAGTACAACAAGAAATGTAACCGTTCATACTTGTCTAGACAGTCACGCTGATTTTTTTAATAACGTTTATACAGTATATGTTCTTTCACATATTCTGCAATTATACTTATTTAGTCTTTAGTGTATTCATTTTGTTTTCACTGTTTTGAGATGTGTATGTCAACTTTTGACTTTTTGTATGCAAAAACAAAAATTTAAAAAAGGGAAATTAAGAAAGCCAGGGTTTATTTACTATATTTAACACTTGACTAAAATTATTTTGTTAATGAAAACTAAAATTGTTTCACAATTTATCATTTGTTCTGTTTTTTTCACCTCACATCTCTGTGGAACTCATCTTCAAAGTTCCAGTGAAGAGCTATTAAATGCAAATGTAATCACCCCCAGGCCTTTTGTGTGCTTGATTAATCTGGGAGTAGTGAGTGTTTCATTTCAAATTCAGTCTGGTGGCGTACAAAGGTCAAGTGCCAAAATATTATCATTAGTCTAATATTTATAACCCTAGCTGTAGTTTTGATGTGTATGATAAATGAAGACATTTATGATAGACATGTGGTCTCTCTGTGCATAGTTTGAGTGTTTTCCACACACCCACAAGGTAAATTATTTGGTAACTTTACACTGCCCGTAGATTTGAATGTATGAATCATTTTCTGTCCGTGTCCCTTTTGTACTGGCCCTAAGATAGACTGGAGACCTGTCTAGGATGTAACCCTTCTCTCGCTCAGTGACAGCTATGAAGGGTTCCAGCCCTCTGCAACCCTTAACAGGATAAACAGAAAACAGATCGATGGATGATATATGGAGAATATCCACGTGTAAATACCATACAACTGTTGTTAACAGTTTACAGTGTCGTTCTCTATACCACTGTTTTCACAGTTACACACAATGCATGAATATTTTATGCAAATCCAATGAAATAGACACATGAGAATGTGATTGCCTATGTCTAGGGTCTTTGCATTTGTTTGAACCACACCTTTCTGTTGGTTGAATGTTGAACTCCGCAGCCTCATTCATAGCTGTGATCCAGTCCTCCTGCTCCCCATGGCTGTCTGTGCTGAAATAGTACGTCCTGATGCCAGCGTGCTCTGCCTGCATGCAAAACACAACAGGATCTGTCAACTCCCCATCCTCGCACTCTTCCTTTTCTAACCACACCTGAAGAGGGAGACACAACACAGAGAGACAGCACATGAGTAACACAGTCTTAGACTCAGTAGTCTCAAAATCTTTATAAGTAGTAACTCCATCTTCTCAAGCACGAAGAGGTGTGATATTGATTGATATTGATATTTAGAAGGTCTTATTTATTATACCATTAAACAATTATTTAGACACTTTAAAATTGTCCTTTAATGTTATACCCATAATTATACTTGCCTGGCACTACACGTCAGTCAATTTTTGTATTTTTCTGCACCCACACTTCATTGCTTCTCTCACTTCTTTATCTCTTGCTCTATTTTCTCCCATAGGGTCTCTGGGGAGGTCTAGTAAGCACAAAGTAATTGTGCAATTCGTCCAAGTCAGACCATCACCTGGCCCATCATTCCTGTCTAACCCACTTTCCACATGTCACGTCAATAAACAGTTAATCTTCATCTTATTTGGTGTGGTCCTTGGTTGTGAATGATGAAATTTTTCTTACCAAATTAACTACTGGGCTCTTGGAACCACACGTTCCTGTTTCTGACAGGTTGACAGGTCATTGGATCAGACAGATTGGAAACAGTCAAAACTAAACTTTCTTGGCCATTTTATGTAAAGGTCAAATAGAAAGTTAGCACACCTAAAATGTCAAAAACATATTCAATTTTTCATTAGAAATGTAAAGTGAAGTGCACAGTTTGAGGGTGCTAGATGCTGTCCAGATAAAGGCCATATAAAAAAAATGTTTATGATATTACATAAATAAAGTTTACTTGACCTTAATATGGACCATTTTTTACAGTTCACTTTCTTTATATCTTCCAAAAAAAAGTTTTCAGTTTGTCAGATTACCTGACTTCACTGCTAACTTAGTGAGTACAGTGTTGTTATTGTTGTACAGTATTACTAATAGAAATTTCTGGACATAAGATCTTGAATGAAACTCAAGATGTTATACTCCAATTCTTGTAATAAAGACAGTTCACAGATATGTATAAAACACACGGTTTGCAGAGTGCTGAAGGCAATTAGAAAACAGAGTGCACCATGAGTAACAAAGCTGACATGCAGTTTATATTTGAACCCAAATGAACCTTGATTGTTAATCATGCATCACACCTACTACTGGTTTATAACTGACATGCAGAAAAACAGTAATGCATGCATCATACATTCCTTGCAGACGGATATATCATAAAAATCCATAGTAAAATGTGGCAATACTGCACCTACTGTATTTTGTACCAGGAGACAGCGTGTGGCAGCAGACCTCACAGGGGTGGATGAAGGTGGGAGGGAGGAGAGAAAATGAGAGGGCAACGTTTAAGGGCTATAATGTAAAATGTCATGTTACTGCTGTTTAGCATGAAGCAGAATGTCTGGGGATTTTATTGACTCAGAGAAACTTTGAAGACCCAAACAAACAGTGTGGAGACACTGTTGAGCATTTAATGGCCAAACTGGAAAATCCAATTTAATATTTACTTCGAGAATATTGGGTTCCTGGTGTTTTCATATCCATAGTAACCATGATGCAAGAAAGATATTTTAAATATGCATCATTCTAGGTCATTAGCTCTTTCATAGTAACAGTTGATAGTCAACAGAAAAATTAATAAAACCAAATGTAAATGAATAATAAAGTAATGTTGGTAGACAGCAATGTCTTACTGCTAAAAACATGATTTAAAAATCATGACATCATAAACTGAGATGTGCAGTAATAAATGCAGAGCCTATTATGTCATGTGAAGACAATGTCATATACCACATGAGGGCAGCACAAGTGAATAGTTGGGAAATGTGATGAAACCATAAGCTAAATTCTTCATTAATAATTGCGCATGAGTCAGAGCATGTTTCCTCAAAGACATATGTGTTTTATGTAAAGGGTCATTGCTCAATGTAGTGGAGGAAAAGAAGGATGTATACAAGCATTAAAACACCCAGATATCTCTGGATAGCTCTTGTCTAAATGTAACCCATGACCCTCTTTGCTGTACAGTCACAATGGTTCACATGAATACACACTTAATAATCCATGTACTATTTGTAATTTGTCTATATTTAGAACTGCAGCAATCATAGTCACACAGAACAATCCTAAAGCCAAAGGATGCAGGTCTTAAGTGTTAGGTTCAATACTTATTTTAGCTCAATATAAGTTTATTTGAATACTAGTGTTGCTTATACCAGCTCCTCACAAACAACACATTCTTTTTTCATTAAGTTCTTTTGATCTCATTTTCAGCCATAAGCACACATAGGTGTGTGTGTGTGTGTGTGTGTGTGTGTGTGTGTGTGTGTGTCTGTGGTGATGTAAAAATGTCATTGACACATTGATTGCATATTCATTCTTGGCTGGAGCAGGAGTACTCACACGTTCCTGTGTGTGAGTGACGAGCACTACTCCTATAATCAAGCAAGAGGAAATGATGTCACTGATAAACAGGAGTCACTTCCTTACACGGTGGAGCCCTATGAGGCTCCGCCTTCAGCAGTGACATGAGTTGATGCAATTGGCTGAATGGCTATGTAGTAAGAAGTAGCAGTAACCTAGCAACAGAGGTGGGGCTTTAGGAAGATTGTGTGTGTGTTTGTGTGTGTGTATGGGTGTGGGTGTGTGGGTGTAAATGTGTGTGTGTGGTGTGTGTGTGTGTGTGTGTGCAGCCTAAACTCCCTCCTTCATTGTCCCTCCTTTGTTCACTCGTTTATGTAGAGATGGTAAGATGAAGGAGCAAGGAATACCAACAGATATCATTATCTCTCACCTTTGAATTATTAAAATTCCTAGAAGAAGCAAAAAGAGCCTTGAGCCTACCATGACAGTGAAAAATAGATGATAAGGTAAAAGAAATAGTAAGGTAACAAGGAAGGACAGATGAAAGGAAGGAGGGAAAAAACAAAGAAAATGAAAACATAGGCAGGAGGAAGATCAGGTGAAGACATGGTTAACAGAGCTTGAAACTAACTGCAGATGTCAGGAGAAGACAGAACCCAACTCAGTTGGTACACGCAAGGTAGACAGCATCCGTTTCTGTAATTTCCTGCGCAATATTAACTCAATAAGTAAAAAGTTTTGAAACTTGCTTCACCCATAAACAAGCATGAACATGCAGGAAAACGGTGATATCAGCTCTGCCCACATTCTTCATCCACTGTCAGCACATGCATGTTTATTATAGGTTGTTTACAAATCGCTAATTGCTCTGAAAATGCTAAACAAGTAGCTATGTGTTACCCCAATATATGACATAACTTGATAACTGAGCAACTTCGGGTGAATTCCAGCAGTCTGTATACTAAATCAACTGTACCCACTCAGCAGAGAGAGCAGAATGGGATTAGGGAGGGATATAGTTTAATCATCTGTATTTATGAGTCTTTTTGACTTTACTGTCCACATTCTGTAGAAATAAATTAATCACATAATACATGTGATTAATTTGTGAGAAATAGTAAATAGGTATAGACATCATGTAATTAATAGCATTTAAAGTTTTTAATTGACTTATTACTTTTCTAAATTTGCATTTGTAAGTAATAAATTGAACACAATATAAAATTATAAATCACATTACCTGTACAGAATGGTTGGTATATGATCCAGCCAAAAATAAATAAGTACATAACAATATTGACACATATAAATATTTGATTTTATCCTGTAATTTTATACAAGTAAAAATAATACTTTATGTATTCTTGATTTGAGGGTATACAGTTTTCATTTACCTTTCAAATTGTTTTAAATTTAATCAAATTAAGTAATTTTTGTGAAGAAAGTCAGAGAGGCCAGACTGAGATGGTTTGGACATGTGCAGAGGAGGAATAGTGAATATATTGGTAGAAGGATGTTGGAGATGGAGCTGCCAGGCAAGAGGGCGAGAGGATGACCGAGGAGGAGATATATGGATGTTCTAACAGAGGATATGAGGTTAGCTGGTGTCAGAGAGGAAGATGCCCAGGATAGAGTGAGGTGGAAAAGGATGATTCGCTGTGGCGACCCCTGATGGGAAAAGCCGAAAGAAAAGTAGTAAGTAATTTTGTAAAAAAAACATTGTCAAAATCCAATTAGTCAAGTCCTCATGGTTAATTAGGGCGAATAAAATAAGGAAGAAAAAACCCAAGAGAAAACGTATGAGATGAGGGGAGACATAAAACGTTGTATGTCTGTGTTTAAGTTTTTTAGTGGGAAGTGTAAACGTGCTGCAGATCCCTTCAGGCGACATTACAGTTTATCTAACTGCAAAACCCCAATTCCATTCTTAGAAAAAAATGTCAACTGCCAAAACAGACTGGCTCTAAAATATAGTTACTCAAAATATACAAAAGTAGAAAAAGGGGAAGTGAGAGAGTAACCCATCTTTGTTTTTGCTAAATCATTTTTTAAATATGTTGTTGTGATAACTTAACGTTCCTGGCACCTGCTTCAATTTTACAACTTAGCCCATGCGTGAGGTTTATTGCAACAGTCGGACGGTCATTTGTAACATTTGGCCAAATATATAAGGGCAACCAAACTAATTTCAATAACAATACAAATATATGTTGTAAAAAGCAATATATTTTCTAATCACACTGCAACATTTACTGCATTGCAGTAACAACAAACATTGTATATTTCAGTCACTAGGTCCATGTGTGTGTGTCTGTGTGTGTTCATTCAGTGTGCTAAGTCTAACCTTCAGCTATGCTATCAATATAGCCATTCAGAAGGCAGCAGAAGCCGCTGTGAGCCATTGAAATGCTACCCTGGCTGTGCTCACACACACTTTCCACTGTGAATGAAGTGAATGGATTAGTACTTGCAGGTTATTAAACAATTTAAATCCAGTCTGAATTTTGCATTTCCTTGTGAATTCGGTACATTACATTACATTAACATTATATTCAACCTGTAGGATCTGAACACACCATTGGACATAATCATTACTTAGATGGTTCAGAGAGTCAAAGTAAGAAAAGAGACCTTGAATGCATAAGTCATGTTGGTTTTCTGATCAACCTCAATATAAATAAATCTATCTTTATATTTCCTGTGTATGGGGACAAATTGTCACCCATTCAATAGAAACTATTGCATGCCCAATAAATATAGAAATCATCCCATGAGGACAATCAGTCCCCAGACTTTATGTAGAGCAGTAGGGAAAATGGAGCAAAATATTTCCATCTTCAAGTTCCATAATTTGGAGGGAAAAAGCTAGTGAGCCTTTGAAATTTGAACCTGTGTAGAATAAGTCAAGAAGATTCACCTTGCCATACAAAAAAGACACCAGTAGGTGCAGCGTATTAACTTTCTGTAGCCCAGGATAACTAGGAAAAAACAGATCTGGCACAAATGTAAGTGAGGTGCCTTGGACACCCTCCAGTGGTCTTGACTTTGTTTGCAGTCTGAGTGTCTCTGAGTCCTTTGGTCGGTAGAAGGTCAGCTATGAAGGTCAAGAATGAAGTCTGATAAATGTAACTTCAGTCAGTGAGAGAAAAATGGTAAAAAAAAAAAAACTTAACTTGCTGTTAAAATATGTGTTGCCAGAAAGGGTTAGGCTGAGCCCTACTGCAAGGATACACCTACAGAAGATGCCTGATGTGTAGAAAAATGTGGCTGTGTTTAAAAAAAGGTTACATATACATGACCAAGAGGACAAACTTTATTTGTAAGAGTAACATATTGTTTTCAGGTGCAGACTGACACAACAAAACCTTGTTCTGAGCAGATTTCTTCTTTACACAATGGCTCCTGGCTATGGCCACACCTCTGTAGAGTCAAGGTGCAGGTACAACAGGTTTTGACAGCTCTGTGACTGAGCTGCTGTTGGAAAACAACATTTCTAAAGAGGGTAGGAAAATGGATAAGATTGTTTCAGTCTCTTTTTGTAAAACAAGATTAAAAAGTTGTTGACATTCCTGTCAGATCTGTCACTCACCCTGCAAAAGAACATATCAGTCACACTGAGCTGCATGAAAGATATGAGCAACCAGATCTATAATGATTTCTTTTTTTGTTGTTTAACACTAATTAATGTATGATCCTGATTCTTAGACATGCTAGTGGTGGGTTTCTGACGGACAGGCTGAGTGCACGTTATTACACAAATAATCCTTTTTTTGTACAAAGGAGGGCGGGACACCTATGAATTTGATTGGATAGAAGTTGTTTTGTCGAGTGACCATTCAACTTTGACTAATCATTTTTTAGATTTATGCAGGATGCGTTAACCCTTTGGCAAGCTACCCGGAAAGTGAGAGAACCCTGGTCTCATCACTACAAATTACAGGGGCAAGTTCTTTGGCAGACAGTAACATGTTATGTCAATAAGTGACTTATTAACATATTGAAGCTGAAACGTAAAATAAATAAAAGTATGTGATCTGAACATTATTAATTTTACTGACCAGTGCAGGTCATGAATCTGCCAACCTATAATTTGTTACACAGGTGACATGAACCCAGCCACAATTTCACTTCTTCTTAAACCTAACAAAGACCCAGTGTTACATCCTATTTATCTTATTAATGTTAACATAAAATTAAAAGGATCAACAAAGCAGTCGCTAATAGGACACAAAAATATGACATCAATGATTCATCTAGATCAAACTGCTTTTATCGAAGCTAGAAACTGATTAACAAATACAAACAGATGTTTTAAATTTAATAGACCAGGGCTTAACACCCCCAACCTACCAAATGTGGGTGGATTTCAGCAGTGGTGGGTAACACAGTCCCTTCCACTAGCCACAATAATGGGTTTAATCTCTTTTTCTTCTAATCTTCTCAAAAGGTATCTGCTATGTCTCTCCCCTCTCCCTTCACACTGTGACTGCATCAACACAAACACAGCAATAAATAAATAATGAAGTAAGTGGAAGAAGAAAGTTGTTTTCTGAGCATATGATTCAGCCAAGAAAATCACATAACCTATTAACTGCTGCACCAACTGAAGGGCATATGAAATGGCAGAAAAACCCCCAGGGAGGGAAATATTCTACTGGTGAAAGCTGGGAGAACTATAAAAATAGAATATATTGTCTATCTATAATATACCCCTCTACTTTAATCTCACATTTACAAGTTTTTCAGTGCTCTTTGTTTCTAGTGCAGATGTATTTTTTCAGTACACTGTAATACAGAATTTATTGCTGCATATTTAATAGATAGATATTTAGTAGATAGGTATACATATTGGTCAATCTAGCCACAGGGGTTGCAAGCCAGTTACTTCTGTGCCGGTCCCAAGCCCGGATAAATTGAGAGGGTTGTGCAGGAAGGGCATCCGGCGTAAAACTTGGCAAGAACAACCATGCGAGTCATTCATAGCAATTTCATACAGGATCGGTCGAGGCCCAGGTTAACAAAGACTGCCACAAGGACTGTTAACCTACAGGGTGCCAGTGGAAATTGGACTACTGTTGGTCGAAGAAGGAGAGGAGGCAGAAGGCTTCGTGGTCAGAGAGAGAAGGGGAAAGGCAGGAACTTAGATCTGAGAGTAGGGACTCTTAATGTTGGCACAGGGAAAGGTAGAGAGCTCGCAGACATGATGGAGAGAAGGAAGGTAGATGTACTGTGTGTGCAGGAGACGAGGTGGAAGGGCAGCAAAGCACGTAGTATTGGAGGAGGATACAAACTGTTCTACCATGGTGTGGATAGGAAGAGAAACGGATTAGGAGTTATCTTGAAGGGGGAATTTATGAACAATGTTCTAGAGGTGAAAAGAGTCTCAGACAGGGTGATGAGCCTAAAGCTAGAAATCGAAGGGGTGATGGTTAATGTAGTCAGTGGGTATGCTCCACAAGTTGGCTGTGAGTTAGAAGAGAAGGAGAGATTTTGGAGTGAGTTTGATGAGGTTGTAGAGAGTATCCCCAGAGGAGAGAGACTAGTTGTTGGATGGGCATGTTAGTGAGGGGAACAGAGGTGATGAGGAGGTGATGGGCAGGTTTGGTGTTAAGGAAAGGAATCCAGAAGGACAGATGGTTGTGGACTTTGCTAAGAGGATGGAAATGGCTGTAGTGAATGAGGAATTACAGGACTGCGTTCAGAGGAAGAGGTTAGCTAAAAGGAAGTGGGATGTAGAAAGGACTGAGGAAAGTAGACATGAGTACAAGGAAGAGCAGCGCAGTGTGAAGAGGGAGGTGGCAAAGGCCAATCAGAAAGCTTACAATGAACTGTATGACAGGTTAGACACGAAGGAAGGAGAGAAGGACTTGTACAGGATAGCCAGACAGAGAGATAGGGATGGGAAAGATGTGCAACAGATAAGGGGATTAAAGACAGAGATGGAAAGGTGCTAACAACCCAGGAGAGTGTGCAGAGAAGATGGAAGGAGTATTTTGAGGAGCTGATGAATGAGGAAAATGACAGTGAAAGAAGGGAGGAAGATGTGGATGTTATGGAGCAGGAAATAGCAGAGATTAAAAAGGATGAGGTGAGGCTGAGGTGAGGCTCTGAAAAGGATGAAGAGCGGAAAGGCTGTTGGTCCTGATGACGTACCTGTGGAGGTGTGGAAGTGTCTAGGAGAGACAGCAGTGAAGTTTCTGACAGGTCTGTTTAACAGGATTTTAGAGAGTGAGCAGATGCCTGAGGAATGGAGGAGAAGCGTTCTGGTGCCGATCTTTAAAAACAAGGGTGACACGCAGAACTGCAGCAACTACAGAGGGATAAAGCTGATGAGCCACACTTTGGGAAGCTGTAGGAAGCCAGGCTTAGGAAGGAGGTGGAGATTGTGAGCAGCAGTATGGTTTCATGCCCCGTAAGAGCACCACTGATGCCATTTTCGCTTTGAGGTTGTTGATGGAAAAGTACAGAGATGGTCAGAAGGAGCTGCATTGTGTCTTTGTGTGTTTAGAGAAGGCGTATGACAGGGTGCCGAGGGAGGAGCTGTGGTACTGTATGAGGTTGTCGGGAGTTGCAGAGAAGTACGTCAGAGTAGTTCAGGACATGTATGAGAGGAGCATGACGGTGGTGAGATGTGCCGTAGGTCAGACAGAGGAGTTCAAGGTGGAGGTGGGACTACACCAAGGATCGGCTTTGAGTCCCTTCTTGTTTGTTATGCTGATGGACAGGTTGACAGTTGAGGTCAGACAGAAATCTCCCTGCACAATGATGTTTGCAGATGATATTGTGATTAGCAGGGAGAGTAGAGAGCAGGTGGAGGAACAGCTGAGAGGTGGAGGTTTGCTCTGGAAAGAAGAGGCATGAAAGTCAGTCGTAGTAAGACAGAATACGTGTGTAAACGAGAGGTAGCAAGGTAGAAGCGTGAGGTTACAGGGGGCTGAGGTGAAGAAGGTGCAGGAGTTTAAGTACTTGGGGTCAACAGTTCAGTGTGATGGGGAGTATGGAAAAGAGGTTAAGAGGCGAGTGCAGGCGGGTTGGAATGGGTGGAGGAAAGTGTCAGGAGTGTTGTGTGACAGAAGAGTGTCAGCAACACTCAAAGGAAAGGTGTACAGGACAGTTGTGAGACCAGCTCTGCTCTATGGGTTAGAGACAGTAGCAGTGAGAAAGAGACAAGAGGCAGAGATGGAAGCAGCAGAGATGAAGATGTGGAGGTTCTCCTTAGGAGTGACAAGGTTGGACAGAATAAGGAACAAGCACATCAGAGGGACATCACACATGTTGCCTGTGTTAGCAACAAAGTCAGAGAGGCCAGATTGAGATGGTTTGGACATGTGCAGAGGAGGGACATTGAATATATTGGTGGAAGGATGTTGGAGATGGAGCTGCCAGGCAAGAGGGCGAGAGGACGACCAAGGAGGAGATATATGGATGTCCTAACAGAGGACATGAGGTTAGCTGGTGTCAGAGAGGAAGATGCCCAGGATAGAGTGAAGTGGAAAAGGATGATTCGCTGTGGCGACCCTGATGGGAAAAGCCCAAAGAGAAGTAGTAGTAGGTATAAATATCGCCCTCAGGTTGTACAGTAATGCTATTGATCGCTATTTGGTTTATACATACTTAAGCCAACAGCCTTTATGTAGAAAAAATGCCCAACCCACAACAGACACAAAAGGCAGTGATCCATTTTGTCCAGTGTACAACGTTGTTTAGTTTGTTACTCTTGTCATTAAATCTAACCACACACCTTTTGTGTGTTTCTTGTTTTTGTTGTTCTTTATACCCGTATCATATTTTAAAAAAAGATAGATGTACTACTTACATCTCAGAGATAAAAAAAAAGGGAAAGACCAAAGCAACCGTCATTGCCCTCATCATATAGTAATTACTACATTCTAGAGAGAACTAGCAGCCTTTTTTCGAGATTGTTTGAATGTTTCAGCTCAGAGATTAACATATCTGTAAAAAAATAAGATAACGAGGACTTCTTTTACAGAGGGGACAAACATTCTCTTGGTACATTCTTGGAATAACAATGAGAAACATTTCTCTTTCTTCATTTGTTTCTAAAAAACAAAAATGATGTAAACACAGCTCCCACACCAATTAGAACTTGTTTGAAATTCCTAATTTATGGGGGTGTAAACAACATCTCTGAAGAATATGCAGACAGATGTCAGTTGGGTCAGAAGTGATAGACTCTGCCCAGGCTTGCTTTTCCTCTCTGGGTCATTTCCAACTGACACTTGTTGTAAACAGAAGTGGTCAGACACGAATCATCAGACAGCTCTGGAAGGAACATGCAGGATCGCAAATCCCAAACCGAATGACACCTTGAAGTAGGTCGTCCAGTGAAACAAACAAACAACAAGGATCCCATCTTGGAAAATCACCTGCTGTAGCTCTGCTATGACTGGCGATCACGCAAACACATTTCAACCACGTTTGTCATTTACACTTATCTGACATTGTGTAATTGTGAGTTTTAGCATGCCACCTGTCTGTACACTCTAAACCACATGCCTCAGTCATGACCAAACCAAGTGAGGCTCAACATAACTGAAAACAAGAAGCATTTTCATTGGAAAACTGTGTTCTGTAATAATCTCACCTTACAGTAAATACCAACGGTGTGGAGATTCAGCTGCATCCAAAATAACTCAGTGTTGTGTGTTTCTTCCAGGGCCTGTTTAGGTGACCTATAGCAACTTCTTCTGCATCTTTAAGCAACTTGTTTCACAGTTAGTGCAGGTGCCTAGAAATGCATGCCTGACGCTAAATGAGTGAATAAAGAACACCAGGAAACTGAGACCACCAACTTCACAATCTGTGGCCACATTTAATTAATAGATGTGGATCAGTCTCACTCACATACAGATAGTTTGGCCGTGTGAAGGTTGTAATATGCAATGACTCCAGTATTCAGCAGTCTGAATCTGATAGTGTTTACAGTACTTTTGTAATCTTTCCTTACCAATAACTATAGTAAAGTACTCTATTTCAAACTTGCAAATAGCACTTCTAAGATGATATATAGGCATATCTATATTTACTATACACTGTTGTACACAGTCATACTTACAATCTTCTTAAAAGGACAAACGAAGCTGAGAAACTTGTCAAACTCAAACACTATGGGAACACTGTCCGTTGTCAGCTGAATGATCTCAGTCGAAAACACCAAGAAAAAGAAGACAAAGGAAATAATAAATTAGAAGAAGAGAAAGCAACTGAGGGTGCTACAGTATGCCATACCTCTGACCACATTAGAGAAGCAGAATAACAAATACTACACGCTTACAAGTACATAATGACTGGTGATGCCATTAGCCTCACAAACCGGAACAAACAGCTGTGTTGCACTTCAACGAGACCAGAACCAACTGACCAAGTTCAACATCTGTCAAGAAATGTAGTGATGGCACATATAAGATTTCAATTTCGACTTACACTGGCATCTCAATGCCACAATTTCACAATTGTGAAAAGATCACAGACGGGAAAGTTTCCAACAAAGTTTGGATACAGTACATGAATACTAAAATCTTATTTGAACATCCACTTATTTTGTTAATGGGAGATGCTTTTTTTCCTTACAGTATGCCACCTTCTGCTGTGACCAGGATGTGACTATTGCACAGAATCACTCAGTGTAAAATATATTCTTTAGACTACCTTGAATTTAAAGGCCTTGTCAAGTGGCTTCATATTTACGTTTCTAATGGCATTTTATGCCTTAGCTTTATTTTATTCTCGTTTTAAAACATTTACGGCCTTTTCCCTCTGGTGCATCTGTACATTTGCAGTACAAAGCACCTGTTTTGAATTGTGAATATTACTTTTACAGTATTATATACTGTAGGTTGTTGAAATTACTTGTCAAGCTGAGGCACTCTGAAGTGCGAGTGGACAGTAAACATACAGTACAGTCAGAGCATTAGCTGACAATCAGCAGTTTAAACACAGTGCCACATGTAATATATTTGCTTAGTTTGTGTGTGTGTGTGTGTGTTTGTGTGTGTGTGTATGTTTTAGTGGGGTTAATGCACTGGACTTTGTACAAGAACTTGCACTTTGCAGGCAAAATAAAAGAACAACAGAAAGTACTAAAAGTTCTGAGGAGAAGAAGTGACAGTGATTGTGCACACGCAGAGACTAGTCACTGTTTTAGTGTGTGTTATACTGATGCTGAAGGGGAATCAAGGGTTATGTAAAGCTATAGTCAGCAGATTCAGACTCAGCTACCCAACGTTACATCCTTATCATCTCATCTTTATTCAGCTCTGACAAATAGTTGTCTGAGGTGGCTGTGTGTTGCCGAGGAACCATAGCCTTGATCTGTTTGTCAGGCAATAATACAGCACATCTATTTTTGGATGTGGATTGTCATTGCTTTTCGACAAACATGTTTGATTACTACTACATAAACCTCATAGAGTGTCCCAGTTCTTCAACTGCTAGATGAAGAATTTGTATTTGGTCAGCTCATTAGGAAATGCTGTTTTTAAACCACGATGTGGTCCTGTTAGTCATGTTGGTCTTGTCCACTTTGGCAAACACTACAGTCTATGAAAGGCCATATCAAGATAAAAGTGTTCTCATTATCCAGTAACCCTAAGCAGTCACAATGTTGATGCTTGTTTAGGCACAAGTCCATGATGTGACTGAAAAACAGTTAATGTTGAACCCACTACAATATCCACATCCAACCTTGACGCATAATCAATTTAGCCAGAAACATACTGTTACACACATCACATTAACATAATGTCAAATAAAAAAACCATCAAACCATTGCTCTGCTGAGAATCTTTAACAGTCATTAAGAACACCATGTAATTCAGCAAGAAGCCAGTCATTCTCTATAAATCAACCCGAACAAACCAACACCCTTCATGAAGCCACAACAATGTAGCCAAGGCATGAGTTCAAACATCACTAAATCCCACTTTTGCAAGAAGCATTGACATTGCACAAGGAGATTCTTTAAGGGTTAGAGCCATAGGGATGTCGCTCAGGAGCCTTCAGAACATTTCTGTGTTTCTTGTTCTTTTCTTTTCTTCCTATGAAGAATGATGCCATCTGCTGTTTGTGCCAGCAGGTTATTACGGCTAGCAGTTACCAATTATTAGTTAGGACACCTCTGTAGTAGTAGGCATTTTGATTTGAACGAAGCAGTTATACAATGATTCTACCATTAGCTGTCTGTTTCTTATCATAACCACAACGAAAAAGGTCCTGCCACATTAATGACCTTTATCTGAGGCCATGATATCATGAATTTACTGGACCTTATGACGTTGTTTTGTGCTTCGGCATTGTTACATAGTGGAAACTGATCGTTTATGATTGTTTTTATGTATGTTGGCTGCCATTACCGTGGTATTTTCAAGAGCCGCCTAGGGTAGGGACAAATGGCACTTATGTGATCTAGTCAGGATGACTTGTTTTGTGCTTTTGGGAACCTATCGACACAGTTGTTAGTACATTATGAAATGCCAGCTTATGTCCTACATAACTGAAATACAAGTACACATCAATCTATCAGCCCCCTCTGCTCCTCCACCTGGATGTTACTTACCTTAAAGGCAAACTTGCGAGTGATGCTATCTGAAGGCTCCACTCGTCCAATCCGGAAACTAAGGAGGGGCAAACTCCCCAAGACTGTGTCCTCCTTCTCATCTGTAAATAAGAAGAAGAATGGGTGAAACATGCCAGGAAAAATCTGAAAACACAACAGTCTGGTGCATGGTTACAACTACTGTGTCAGAGAACCACCAATTAAAGCCGGAGCCAGTTTATTCAACCTGCAGCAGACACAGCAAAACAGTGTTTAGTGTCCAAACATGAGAATGCTGTCCTCCCAGCACGCACTGCTTCCATGCTGACAGCGATTGAGAATAGAATCCATTATGATCTGAGGGTCCCTTTGATAAGCAACAATAATGGCTCACACACTCACACACGCCAAGGTCCCTCGGTGATAAAAAAAGAGTGCTGTAGGACAGGAGCACTGGTGCTGACTGAATAATGGAGGAACGCATGAAAATTTCAGCAGGGATCCACCGTGTCTCTGTTGCTTCCTAACCCTTATTTCCTGAGCGTAGCTCTAAACCGTTTCTTGCTCTGCTTCTGACGGACTGTTTATGGGTGGGTGTGTGTGAGACAGAAAAAGAGAGGGAACAGGCAAGGGCGAGAGAGCAGGGAGGGAGGGGAGAGAGAGAGAGAGAGAGAGAGAGAAAGAAAAGGGAGGGAGGGGGAAGGGCTTCTGCAATCCTGCTCTCTCTCTCTCTCTCTGTCTCTCTCTCTCTCTCACTCTCTCTCCCTCCCTGCTCTCTCTCTCTGTCTCTCTCTCTCTCACTCTCTCTCTCCCTCCCTGCTCTCTCTCTGTCTCTCTCTCTCTCTCTCACTCTCTCTCCCTCCCTGCTCTCTCTCTCTGTCTCTCTCTCTCTCTCACTCTCTCTCCCTCCCTGCTCTCTCTCTCTGTCTCTCTCTCTCTCTCTCCCTCCCTGCTCTCTCTCTGTCTCTGTCTCTCTCTCTCTCTCTCTCTCTCCCTCCCTCTCTCTCTCTCTCTCTCTCTCTCTCTCTGTCTCCCTCTGTCTCTCTCTCTCTGTGTGTTGTGTAAGATAATGATCAGCACATGTGACTCAGTGTTGCAGGAATCTTGGCTGTTTGCCAACTGTACCTGCTCCTTGGTTCCACCAATCAGACTTCAGCTACACTTCCATCTTTGTGAGGACACTTTTGGACATAATGGAATCCTAACCCTTCACTCACAACTGAATGCCCAACAGCCATTTGAAGGGGTACGAACAAGAATGTGAGGACATCCTCACTTTCTCAAAATGTCCTTAATTCAGTGGTAGAAAATTCAAACCGGTTTTTACCTTGCCATTGATCCGAATCCACAGACACATGTGCACAGATATCAATGATTCATTCATGTCTACATTTATAGAATGACATATTTCATAGGAACTTAGAAAATGTTTCTTTTTCTTTTCCTTTTTACTGAACCATGAAATTGTTTATGAAAGCTGATATTTCATCAATTAAATCAGTGTAAAACCTATTTTAACAAGAAATCATACAATTTTAAGTGCAAGTCTGCAGATACTGACACAATCTGCTACTGATCTGCACTTTTTCCTGTGTGAATAAAACGTCCTTGATATTTTCGGCTGACTGTCCTGACTGTGACAAACGTAAAGGTATAAAAAGAACCTTTCAAATCCAAGTTCACTGCTTCAGTTCACTGTATAAACTTCATTGTTAAAATTACTTGTGTATAATTAATTAATTAACAGGCTTTAAACACAAAACTATATATCAGAAATAAGTTTATTGTTTTTAGGAATCAATGCCTCACAACTAGTTTAGCACAAAAAGTCATCATAAAGACCATCTGAAAAATATTAAAATGAGTGCTAAAGTTTGCTATTTTAAAAACTCTATATGTGATTATACATAAGTATGAACTAAGTGAACTAAGTATATGAAATAAAGTGAAATATTTAGATATATGTTATTTAGACAAGCAAGCTGTGGCTAGAATTCTGGGCACCTAGGCCACCCAGGAAACAGTCGACTTAGGGAGTCACCAGCCTGCACAAAAAAGGAGAAAGATATGTTTGTTTGTTCGCGTTACAAACCTGAGTGAAGACAAACTGTTGAAGGACATTGTGCTGGGGGATGACTCTGACACAACCGTTCTGCCCTAAAATTACCATGTCACAATGCAGCAAATCCAGGCATGTTGATACCTGTAACACCTATAAATCCAGATGTTTACTCCTAGAAAGACAGCTGTCAAAATCACCCCATGGTGCTCCGTTAAACACATTTCAGTTTCAGTTTTAAAACAAAGAAATTTGTTTTGGTGACATTTAGCAGATGAAATCCAGGGTTGCTATTAGCCTCATAGTTTGATTATTCTGAGGTTAATCTCTAAAGCCTTCTCAGACCTTCATGCTAGTAAGGATTCACACTAAAATTTTCTCTCTCTGAAAAATTATGTTGAGACATAAATAAGGTGTTTTTTATAGCACATTCTGTTTCTCACATATTTGTTTGCAATAGCAAAGTTACATCTGAATTAACAAGATATTATAAACATTTTCTATGTTAAAAATTTTCCACAAAGAACTCTCAGGGGCACCAGACTATGTCTCGCCTTAGGTAACAAATGATCCTGCCTGAAGGAAAACACAATGTAGGCAACAAAGGTCCTCTGTTTTTTCTCCTCCCCTTGTACCATTTTTTGGCCACTGGTCCCCGCTGGCGTAGCAATCACAGTGGTAAATTGCACCGTCACACATTCTTCCTCAGACTGTACGCTCTCTCTAAGCCCTCTTTTCCAAAACACAGCTGGGCCAGACAGAGAAGGAGGAGATACTGGAACAAAACAGACATGATGGGAATAAAGAGAGAAACCCCCAGCACAAAAGGAACTCAAGTCAAAATGAAGAGGCTAGAGGAAAGCATGGGCACTTCAAAACTGTGTTTGTAATTAGTTGTTTGTAAAATTATCATAGTCTTTCCCTGGATTATTTTGTTATTTCGTGGACTAGATTAACAAAAGAATGTGGGGGAAAAGCAGAAGAAATATCTCCTGAAGTGACTGCAGTATGGGCTGCTCTGTCCTTCTCACGATGTGTTTTCTGTTTGAACCTTGTAAGACTATGCTGGCTTTATTGCTGTGATCCCACACACTGTGTAGAGCTGCCATCGACTCTGAGGCAGAGTCCAGGAGAACAGGAGTTACAACAGTATCTTCTACACACATCAGTCACAGAATGAATGCCAGCTAGTAGTATTAATCTTGTGATGAACAGGATAGCACTAGTAATGTGGAGATAGCTCTGATAAAACAGCTGTTATTCTTCTGTTAAAATCTGTTAAATTATGTTTTCTGATATGACTTTGGCCGTTGAGGTCTCAAATAAAGACCCTGCAGAATAGTTTCTACACAGGTTCAATCGGAGTGGAAATATTTCATGTGTAGCAAATATGTACATTAACCTAACCTTTGGGCTGCTGTGGATCAGGAGAAAGAGAGCTCAACCACCATTGACCATTGATGTTGGACATGGCTGTTTCTCCCGCATAAGCTTTGGCCCCATTTATCTACACCATTAATACAACCTGGTAATATTAGTAGTAGTGTTTGACAGGAATTTTAACAATAAGTTAAAGATTTATGTCAACCAATTAAGTTAACAACACAGCATAAAAGTATAGTACATAGTACTGATGTGGCTGGTTCATGTACAGTACTTGCTCATTTAACTATCAACTGGAATTAATGTTAAATAGAAAAAAATCATATAAATCTAATTGTGAAACGCAAGTCTTTCTATTATTTATATCAGTCTACTTTCAAATTGTAATAATTTCATTACCTGAAGAGGTAAATGGCTTTTGGGGCTCTGACAGCAAATGTTTAATTCCTTTGGAAAAAGGGACCAATATTTATACTGTAGAAGTGCTTCAAATGACAAAAGTGCTGGTAAAATTGGTTTGGGATTTGACTGCAATGATGATACAATGTGGCTATTTGTTTATCTTCTATTGAATGTTTAAATCCTAAAAGCGGCATTTTGAATGGGGAAACTGCAAAATTAAATAATTGTATTTCAGATAATACATAATCAACCAGTTCTGTCTTTCAAGGACAAGAAGAATGTGTTGTCAGGATATCAAAAAGCACATCTGTCTACATTTACTTCACACGCCACTCAATATCATTTCTGTTGCTTTCTATTGCTTCGCCAATATTCCCCCCTTTTCTCTCTCCTTTCATTATTGTAAGTATAATCAGTATTTATTTCTTGTGCTTATTTCTTACTTGCTTATGAAAATTCAATACGTTCTCATCCCACATCATCAGATATTGACGTTCATAAGGTTTCAAAATTTGCCGCTTTGTGACGTCCTTTAGCGTAACATGACGCTACAGGTGCCCTTTGCTATTGGACGCTCCAGGAGCGTCACCTTTTGAAGCCAAAGAAACGACTTAATATACACAAAAAAGCTACTTTAGGGTAACAAAGTTATAACAAAAACTAGATTACAACAAACAGGAAGAACAGGACACATGACCATTATACAGTAGTAACCACATGCACCAAGCTGTGACACAATCATCAGTGGAAAGCCTCTCACCCTAGTTTAGTCTCTTGTAGCAAAGGCCTGTATTTGTACCATCCACCACCCTGTTCACCTGCCATCAAACATTTATGCTTCCAATACTGACGCATCGGGGTTCCAAACTAAATACACTGAGAGCTCTGAGTGTCAATCACCAATGTGAACGGGTACCTTTTGCATCTGCATTTAACTCAAAGGTAGTGTGCAAAGCAATGCTTTTTGTCGCTTTGGAAATGAGAACGGGCTGGAAAATTACATTTTTAAAGTAAAAAATGAGCTTTGCGTGTCTCAGGTGAGCTTATGCCCATTTCCACATGTCTTTAAGGTTTAATTTGTTCCCACATGTTGGAATACAACATAACATCATAATAACACGTAACATCTTGATATTGTACTCATAGAATCTAAAATGATGACAGCGGCAAAGAGGTGATGGATATTTTGAGCAACAAGAATGCAATTTTGCAGCCCATCAGTAGGTGTTGTCTTAAAGCAGCTGCTGATGTAACAACTCTTGAAAAGATTTAGACTGATTTAGACTTTAAAAACATTACTAGTTCCAGCAAGGACTATGCATATCTAGCAAACATAGATTAGTCCACATTCAATAATACAATGTTTTTCAAAGTACTTTTTTCCTCAATTAACAGAAAACTTATTTTTTACATTGTTATTTCATGTTCAGTAATTTAAACACAGGCCATAGATCCATCTGCCTCAAATCAGATGCACATGGCTAATCAAACACCACTGTAACCATGTCCACTGTCCCAGGCTTAAAACGTGTTTAAACGTCCCATCAATTTTTCCACAGCAGCGGCTCCACTGTATGGATTAGTCATACCTGGCCACACTAGCACAAACACCCTCAGAAACTAAAGTATAGATTTTTTCTAAAGCTAACGTAGCTTCATTACAACAGGTGGTAGCGTTACATACATGCAAATAATTTACCCATCAACCATCTAACATTTACTTTTTGTATTTTCTTTTTATCTCTTCTTGTTTGTTTCTTTTGGTTCATTTATTTCCCATTTCCTTCTACCACTATAGATCTACGGCTGTTTCAATGCTTTGTTCAATCTATGAAATGAAGAATTAAAGTCCCACACAGTTTTAGGAAGGCTGACAAGTGTATACACGTTGTTCTACAGATATGACGTTACTAAAGCACATTAACAAATTACTAACATTAACATGTTGTGTAGGTACAATGCATATTTCAATAAACGGCTAAAGAAAAATTAAGCACAAACCTTTGTAGTAAAAGAGACATCTGTCAGTGAGGACAAACCACCTCTTGTTCCACTGCTTCACTCCACTGCTGGCCTACACAGAAACACACCACACACTTGCTTGTAATCATCTTCATCTTTGACAATATATTATAAAATTATTATTATTGTTATCATTATCACTTAGTAGTAGTAGTAATAGTAGTAAAGGTAACAATAGTAATTGTAGTATTTACAAACACAAACCATGCAAACACAAGAGAAACATTTGTCTCTGTGGTTTTTGGCTTTGCCATGATGGTACCTCCTGTTTCAGTACTAAGCAGTGATTAATTTAGTTTTGCACTACCAGACAAAACCCCATAGCATAGAGGATATGCAGCCTCGACAGACATCAAAAAAGGCAACATAAATATGCCATTTCTGATGAAGGGGACTCCATATTTTTATATCTTCACTCTGTGTTCCAGTCTGATTTTACATGTTTACAAGGTAACACATCCTTTGATGCCAAATTAAAAATAGTATCCACCTGCTTAAGTATTCCCGAAGGCAAAAAATTGTAGTATTTGTCTAATTTATTAGTTTGATTTCAGAGTTGTTGGATTTGATGCGCTCTCTTTCTTAGACATATTACAAGTAGGTAGCTGTATCCAGCTGCTGTATTCAGGAAAGCAGTGTTTAACATCTTAATCCCGTTCTTCTTTCACTTTATTACTAATTTCATTGACCTGTTCATGGAGTCAGCCTTTACAAACATTGGATTCTACATTTTCCCATAAATTTTATAAAGTTAGTAAAGTATTTCATTTAACATTGAGAGCACACCAGAAATGGCTGTACCTGCTTGTACAGCCATCCCTGTTTGATGACCTCTGCTTTGGGATTCCTGCGCATAGAGTTGGAGCGCTTCCCAAAAGTTGCAGCCTTTCTGGGCGTGCGAGACATCTGCAGGCCAGCAGAGATATGTAAGTAGAAGAGGGATTACATATAATGTTAATAAAATATTAAATAAAATGTAAATTTTATTAGTGGTGTATAAAAGAGAAAAGAACACATGGTGGAAGTGTACAGTGCACAATGTTCATCCACATGTTACAACCATAAACTTAAATGCATTTTATTGGGATTTTATGTGATAGACCAAAATAAAGTGGCATATAATTCTGAAGTGAAGGGAAAATCATAAATGTTTTTCAAATTTTTTTCAAGTAAAAAGTGGGCGGCCCGTTTGCCTTGACCGGTTGGGGTGAGTGGAAAATGGACAGAGAAAAGAAACCATGGGCAGGTTGGTAGGACCACTAGCTGTGCACTTGAAGACACACAGCTTTAAAGCCCGGGACACCCGAAGACAGAGACAGAGAGAAGGAGAAGCACAACTACGGGATAAATAAGAAACTGAGTTAATGTCATACAGTGGTGACATATGAATGTGGGCTGAAAGGAGGAAAGTTTCTCAGTGCATCAGGAGTTAGTCCCCTAGCAGTCTAAGCCTATAGCAGCAGGAATAGAACTAACTACAATGACTCAGTAAGTCGCTTTGGACAAAAGCCTCTGCCAAATGACTAAATGTAAATGTATCAAAGTTGGAAAGTTTTGAGCCTAGTACAGAGGGTGTCTCTTACCGAATCTGGACTGGGAGCTGGTTCCACAGGAGAGGAGCTTGATAGCTAAAGGCTAAATTCTGGGAACCATAAGTAGGCCTGCATTTTGGGACCGAAGTGGTCTAGTAGGATGATATGGTACTAAGAGATCTTTTAGGTATGATGGAGCGTGACCGTTTAGAGCTTAATAGGTAAGAAGAAGGGTTTTAAATTCTATTTCACATTTAATGGGAAGCCAATGGGGAGAAGCTACAGAAGGTGAAATATGATCTCTCTTACCAATCCCAGTCAGTAATCTTGCTGCAGCATTTTGGATTAATTGGAGGCTTTTTAGAGAGTTACTGGGGCAGCCTGAAAGTAAAGAATTACAGTAGTCCAATCTAGAAGTAACGAATGCATGAACCAGTTTTTCAGCATCGCTTTGTGACTGGATGCTCCTAATTTTGGCAATGTTTCTTAGGTGGAAGAAGGCTGTCGTAGAGATTTGTTTTATGTGTGAGCTAAATGACAAATCTTGGTCATTTTTAGGCACTTTAATTGCAGAAAAAGGTGGTTGTACAAAGTATCGATACTGGGGCGCAAAATACAAATAAACACCACATTTTCCAGATATTTATTTGTAAAAAGGTTTGTAAACCATCATTTTAATTTCACTTTACAATTATGTGCCACTTTGTGTTGGTCAAAATCCAAATAAATACATTTACATCTGTGGTTGTACCATGACAAAATGTGAAGAGGTTCAAGGGCTATGAAAACATTTGCAAAGCTCTGTACTGTATATGTCTCCTATTATAAAGTGAACTTTCCCTGAAGAAAAATCTGTCTCCATCAATTATAAACAAATAACTTTTTATAGATACGGTGTATACAATTCAGTAAGTTAAATCAATCATTGAAATCAGTGATTGACATACTAGGTGTGGACATGATATAATTCTAACAAAATATCATTCATTAGGGTCATTAGATAAGGTACATGAAATACAGTGGAAAATAGAGAAAAACCTGTTTTGTACTCAGTAGCTCTACTGTGGCCAATACATACAAAAAAATGACAGTGACAGAAAAAAAGGGTTTTTAAATTTGTTTGTTTGTGTGTTTGAAATCCTTGCAATTATAGTTATGTGGACAATTTTTAAGAAGGACAAACAGGTTTGTGTGTGAGTGTGCACGTGCTCGTGAGTGTCTGTTCACCCGTGGGTAAGGCTGGGCTTCTGAAGACAGGTCCGACACCATACTGACACTTTTGGAGTGAATGATCTTCTCAGCAGAGTTCACCTTCCCATTCATGTCCAAATCACAGTGCCTGGACACATTAGCAAAGGCTAAGCTGTTAGTACATCATTGTTTTGTAGCCTAAAATATATGCATAGTAGGACATAATACTTGTGCAAAGGTGCTTTTCACCGGCAAATGCACTTCCCCTCTCAGTTCCAATGGAAATGCTGCCCTTCCAGGCTTTTGAACTCTGTGGAGTCATTAAGATATTTCCCCTGGTCACATGAGTCAGAGTGAATGTGACTGTAGTACATGGTGGTGTCATAGACCTCATCTGTTGGCAGTTATTACAAATGGCTTCCTTTACTCTTTCTGCAAACTACTGGTCTTCTCTGTCCAAAATGTGAACATTGCTGTTTTCAAAATATTCTCCCTTATCTTTCATGTAGAATTGGACTGTTGAACTTTGTCTTGAAGAGCTGAAGAAGTAGGACTTGCAAAGTGGTTGTTTTGTTTCTCGAGTGTGTGTCGAGGAATGCCACTTGTCAAGTAGAACTGATAAAGCCCTTTCATATGAGACGTGAAATGTCTTCAAAACCTACAAGTAACCTTGGGGGTATTGATGACCTGGATGACTGAGAATCTCCATGTACATTCTTTGCATAAGAGCTGTTGTTTTTCATTTATGAGTGGCATACTTGGCATGGCTCTTACATTGCTCTTTGCATAGAAAGTTCTTATATATTTAATTGGTTGAACACACTAGTATTCTACCTGTTCTGATCATTAAAAGAATTTAAACAATGTTACACAGGCACAGTAATATGAAAGTACATGTCAGGAAAGGTTAAAAAGCTGTTGTTGGTTCCTATGAATTTAGCTATAAAAGTTATTCTCTAATGGCCATTTATTAAATAATCTTACTGTAGCTTCCCTAATGATTGTTGTTAGACATAATAGTCCGGTGATTAGGGTCAGAGGATCTGGCTAAACAAAAATGTCAAATGTCAACAGAAACAGGTAAATTTAGCCAATAAAATGTACACACAACGTCAAATCCCATTTGGCTACAATACAGTAACAAAACTTCATATTTACAGATAAAAAAATAACAAGGTTTTGGTTCCACTGTCCAGTAAATGTGAGATGGATTAAAACTTAATGCTACATTAAGGTTATATATTTTATCTATCTTCATTTATGTTTTTTCCTTGTTTCTTTTTTTGGTTGTTTTTATTATCAGGTTTAATTTGTTCGGCTCTAACAGGCATTGCTTTCGTCTAGACAACTATACTGTATATCACAGCAAATTTACTGCTCTTCAGACCACTGCATTCTGATGTGGACATCAATAAGTAGACTCACTTTTTGATTTGGTGGGTTACAGCTTTGTTTTCCATGTCCAACCTCTGGGATGATCCGGTGGCCACTGGGGGGACCACTGTAAATTATGCGTCACATTTCCATTCTCCCTCCTAACACTTCTTAAAATGAAACCTCATCCTCCATTCCTCAGATTTCCTCAGTATAGTCTTGGAATTTCAATTCTGTGACAGAAACAATAGACTACTGTCGATTGTTTTTGTGAATAATATAATAAATAATAAAGTGTAATCTATGAATTGTAGTGTCTTAAAGTTTTTTTAGGTCAGCGGAACTGTCTGCAACTGCTGCCGTTCATGCTGCATCCAGTGGAAGTGAATGGTGAATCATGCTGGCTGCTGCACTGAGTGATTCACCTTGTTTGGAAGGATTTGGCCAACAGAAGAATTGTGTCGAAGTTGCAGTATTGGCCTACAGTAAACAACCCACATGTTTAGAAATGTTTGGGCAAATTCCACATTTGTGGCTGCAGGTAATGAACAGTGTCAGAAGTGAAATATATATAATGGATGCAGAGCTAATGCTAATCAAGAAGTGAGACAGAGCTGAAGACAAGCACAAACATCCTGTACATATAAATGCCACCCAGAACCCAAGTGTCACACTGTTTGTCAGAAATGTTGTGTCCCAGTAGGTGTGAAGAAATGCACCTGAAAACACAGCTGCCACATTACTTACTGCAGATAAGAGTGTACAGTTGTAGACTCTACAAGCTGGATCGGGATCAATGCTGTTCCAGCTGGTCCACTGCGGTCATGTTGACTAAAAGTGGAAAAAGAGAACTTAGGTTAGCACACGAAGAGTTTGATCAGTCTATTGTCTGGGTTTTCATTTCTAAGACAGCAGTTATAATAATAACCCAGGAGTACCTTATTTATAGGATTTATTGTTTAATACATCTGGATTCTTTCTTCAAAGTATTCTAATACCATGTCTGACTAGGACTCTCAGATTAGACTGTATGTATACCTGTGTAAATGGTGTTGCCTGGGGGGAGGGTACAGGCACATTATTGATTTGGGAACCTCAGCAGAAAGCTGAGACCCTTTTGTTTAGGGTGGTATTGGGAAGAGTTGTCCTGCTGAAGCCATTTTTAATTAATTATTGTTGAGGTGACAGTGTCAAGGTAGTAAAAGTAAAAACTACTGCAGCTGTTGGAGTCCTCACTTCATCCCCCTGAGAGTATTCAGAATCTGCAGCACCACTAGTGCTTTACACTGTATCACACACACACACACACACACACACACACACACACACACACAGAAAGAATGACTCAGTACTACCAAACAAAACAAGAGTTGGATTGTTTTCAATCCTTGAATGTGTGAAGTCCTTGTTGGATTTAAGAAGAGGCCTTAGTTTACTGCCAGTGGCAATATGGTTTGTTATAATCAGTCCCCACAACCAGTGGTCACTGGTTGTACTGAATCATCTCTGAATTACTGAAATACAATCACAACAGAACAACCAAGTCCAATTCCGTGCTGTGTTGGCGGCAAAATACAGCGTAATTTGTCATCACTTTCTTGTCAATGCAGCAATTCACTCACAAACGTATTTGGCACAGAACGCTGGTACTTCGATAGCTGACAAATAGTTTGGGTTGCACATGGTGTCCTGGTGTCTGTCTATGTCTGTGTGCAAGACACGGACTGGCAGACCCTGTCAGAGATAACCTACAAACCTACATTGAGGCAGGAAGATCCACACAATGTGTGTGCTGGAGGACGAACAGGACAGCTGTGCTCTTTGGTTTGGTTGGATTACCAGTGGGCTGAGGTAAGCTTCCCTCATCTCAGAAACACAATTATGCCAGATGTTGAAGATAAATAGGGCAAAGTTATTGTAATTTTGTTAGTTTTTTTAAATAACAATCACAGTTGTCCAATCCCAGGGTTGTTGGTTCAATCCCCAACTACTCTGGTCTCACATCAAAGTCTCCTTGAGCAAGTCACTGAACCCCAAGTTAGTTACTCCCAGTGAGTGTAGGTCCACCATTGGTGTGTTCTGCATCATTTTCATCTTTCATGTGATTAGAATAAGATAAAGGAAACACATTAAATAAATGAAATAAAAGTAAACGTTAACTAATGTAATGGAAAATGTTTTTGAACTCAGTTGAAGATGGCTGTTATGTTAAACTTTCTGAGCACCGTTGGTACAGTTGGTACTTTTTATTATTAGCTTATATGTGACATTTTTGTGCTTGCTGTCACCTCTGGTTCGTCTTTCTGGTTTTTAAGGTTATATGTCTTGTTTCGATGCCTCCGCATGTGGATTGTATGGAAACCTAACCCTCCTGCTCCTCTAGAAGGAGGAACGTGTGTCCATTACTATAAAAGGGAACCTTGACTTTGTCACACTCTGCTGATGGCCTGTCATTCTGACCTTCTATGCATAGCATCAACTCAAGAAAGACAATTCACTTATCTTAGTCCATATTTTGGTTCTCACCACCATCAAGTGTATTTTTTTCCAAAACAATTCATTCATTCATTTACTAAGTGAAACAACTAAACTTTATATTGATAAAAAATAAATACAGTTGATGTCGAAAATTAATGTGAACCACTCAGATATTCAATTCATTTGAGAGCTAAATTAGAGTGAGGTGTTTTAGTCAATGGAATAACATCAGTGGACTATATGAATGTGGACTATATGTGTACATTTTATACAAACATGGCCTGTATCTAACTGACAGCAACAACAGCTGCTTAATTTGTCTGATTCTTTCCAAGTTGGAAATATATCAGTAATTACTAATGTTATGTTAATGTTATGTTACATTATGTTTACGTGTCTCCAATTTCATTCCCTAAAGACCACAAATCCTGGACTAAAGTTTTAAACTGCGTTTAATGTTTTTTTCTCATCGTGTTGACATTTTTAATAAAGTAAATGAAACCACTTTGTCAGTAGTTTCAGCCTTACTTTACATGTGAGTAGTTCTCAACCTTGGCTGAAGTGAAACTAAGTGAACCAACACAATGTGAAAGGAAAGCGAGGCTGTGGGGCTGCTGACACTGTCTGAGTCAGGACACACAGAATAGTCAAACCAACATCTTTCAACTCCCGCTCCTGATGTAGCACTGCACCACTGTTGAACACACCAGCAAACACACACCACTGTCACATGGTTCACACACAAACTAACCAACACATTTTAGACATAAACATCGGGGCTTGTGGAGGTGCTGTGTTTTCTGCTGGCACTGCATTGCAGTCATCTCTGACCTCCAAGCTCCTGGTCATACACTCCGTCAATGTCCCTACCTCCCCTTTGCCTTCACTCTTTGTCCTCATCCCACCCTAACCCCAGCTTCCTCCTTCACTTCCTCCTTCCTCTTTTCTCCCTCCACCTACCTGACTCTCCTGTCCACACGAAATTTCAACATCCTCCCCTGGATCCGTCATGTACCAACAGAGCAGGACACAGGATGACAGACAGATGGAGGAGAGATGGAAAGATGGAGACAGGTGAAAAGCAGCAGGAGAGATGGAGGAGCAGAGGATATACTCCACTGTCCTCTCCCTCTCCCACAGACTGCATGCCTCTCTCTCTCAGATTGTTTCCTTACCTGTCTCACTCAACAAAAGGAGACTCCCTCACTTTACCTCCCTGCACACACACACGGTCTCTCTCTCTCTCTCTCTCTCTGTCTCTGTCTCTCTCTGTCTCTCTCTCCCTCTCTCTCTGCCTCCCCCTGACAGAGAATTGCACCACTCAGCTTATTCCCTTCCTCCGTGTGGCTGATATATATCTCTATCGTGGTCTCTCTCGTTTTCTATCTTTATCTCATTTGCTGGCCATCGCCCTCTCTCTCTTTTCTTCCATCGCTCTCTTCTCTCATTTTCAGTGTCTGTAATTCCTTTCCTGGTTTTGTCTTGAAGGACATTGCTGTTTTTCTTTTCTTCCTTTAACTGCCTGCAAAAATTAAATATGCATGTCCAATTTTTCTGCTATTAATATTCACTCTGTGCAGGAATTTGATGAGGATATAAACATCCATCCATCCGTCCATCGAATATTTAAACCTCTCATTCTGTTAAGGGTCACGGGGGACTGGACCTTATCACAGCTTTCATTGTTTGAGAGGCGGGGTCCACCTTGGACAGGTCTCCAGTCTATGTCAAGGCCAACACAGAGAGACACACAGGGGTAAAAATGAGCTGGGCTGTTTGCTGGGCTCAAATTTACCTTGATTAAAATTATGGCTTGACAGAAATTTAAGTTATGCAGACATATGAATGAATAGTATTTCTGTGTGTTATGGGGTGGCACATTGGGTGGTCATTAACGATTATGTTAATATTGAACATCAGATTAAAGAAATATTTTCTGTTAACATATCTTGCAAAACAACATCTGATAACATCAGTTTTAAAAAAGTTATACAGCTTTAATAAATATTTTCACGTTTCTTTTCAGACTCTCACAGGCTGGCTTAATACAAAAAACTAACTATGACTTTAGGTACAACATGTTTATTAATGTTTAAACAAAACCACAACCTTTACCTAACCTTAACCAAACTCCTTTTCTAGTCCATCCTAATTAATTTGAAAATATTGCATATTTGTAATTTCTTCAATTTATTAAGGGTTTAACTGTGACCAGCACAAATATGATGGTGTTAATGTATGTATTTATTTGATCCACTGCTACTATGATGATTTATAGCAGTTTACAAAAGTTGTAATTATAACACCTTCTGGATTGTCCTAGCCCTGCTGTCAGGCATTGCTACTTTCCATAAAGCCAAACGCTTGCTATGGTCTGAGTCTTGCTGCAGTTTTGCTGGAATGGGCAGACAGGCTGACACTATATTATTGTTGTTCTCTCTACATTATTAGCAATAATGTTGGCTTATTGATTACGTTCTGAACGTATATAGCACTTTACTTCCTATTGGTACTCAAAGCACTTTACACTGCTTCTCATTCACCCATTCAGACTCAAGCACACCAACGGGGAAACTGCTATGTATAAACACTCATCAGGAGCAACTATGTTGGGGTTCTGTGTCTTGTTCAAGGACACTTTGACACATGATTCAGCGATTGAACCAATCAACTGTAGGATTTGTGGATGACCACTCTACCTCTTGCGCCACATTCATCCACACTTATCCCTATGAGACAGGGAATGTAATGGCAATTACATTTAATTAATTCCCTCATTTTAGTCCCTCTATAAGATAATCTTACAGTATTGTGGTAAATACTGACAAATAGTCAAGTGATAACAGTTAATCAGCATGAGAAACCAAAAAGAGGCCCAGTCAATATCAAAACATTATCCCACCAGAGGGTAGTGGTTGGAGGTGGAAGCTAGTGTGAGTGAGGTAAATAGTTCAAATGCAACATATCTAAAAGATCTCCTAGTACCAGATCATCCTAAAAGACCACTTTGGTCCCAAAATGCAGGCCTTCTTGTGGTTCTCAGCAATTCCAAAAGTAGAATGGGAGGCAGAGCCTTTAGCTGTCAAGCTCCTCTCCTGTGGAACCAGCTCCCAGTCCAGAGACACCCTCTCTATTTTTAAGACTCAAAACCTTCCTCTTTGATAAAGCTTAAAGTTAGTTCTAGTCTTGCTGCTATAGGCTTAGACTGCTGGGAGACACTTTCCTCCTCTGAGCCCACATTTATATTTCACCACTCTTTGACATTAAGTGTGTGTCTTCTTTCTCTCATAGTTGTGCTTCTCCCTCTTTGTCTCCCTCTCTCTGTCCCTGTCTTCAGGTGTCCCCGGCTTTGTGTCTTCCAGTGAACAGCTACTGGTCCTAACGACCTGCCCAATGTTTTCCCCTCACCCCAACCGGTCTAGGCAGATGTCCGCCCACCCTGAGCCTGGTTCTGCTGGAGGTTTCTTCCTTTAAATGGAGTTTTTCCTCTCCACTGTTGCCTATAGCTGCTCAAGGGTGATTTGTTGGGTTTTCTCTAAATGTCTGTATAGTCTTGATTTTATTATGTAAAGTGCCTTGAGATGACCTTGTTGTAAATTGATGCTATATAAATAAAGTTGAATTGAAGTGAATTGAATTAAACCTGCACCACCACCTGCATTAATGATACAGCAGACAACAAGACTACATGATAATTATGCTTAGATAAAGTGGCCAAATAACTACATTGATCCGGTAGTGAGCCTATTGATCCTACTGGTCCACCAAAGAGGTCTATGTAATAAGATCGATCCTATTTAATAGATGCTGAAAAACCCATTGCTGTTGCTACAACATGTACAGTAGTTAGATTTTTTGTGGAGATTCACATCAGGCTAAAGCCCAAGTCTGCATAAGGCCTACAGACCGACAAAACCTACGGAAGATCTACAGTGTTTATATTAGCATTTTCTCTGATGATATCTCTGAAAATCCATGGTTAACAATAACATTCTGAAATTTCATACAAAGGTCTAAAAGTCTTCCATTGACAATTTTAGTTGTGTAATATTTTTTAGTTTATTACAAATATTCAGCGAAGTAACACAGACATTATGACCACACAAACCGTAGACTAAAATATTTTTTGGGTGCCATCCTTTGCTTAAACTGCATTTCAGTTTTGAAATGCAGTAAGTTATACTACCTAGAAGTGAAAATTAGCATTATGAATATTAAAAAATAAATTACAAAAACTGTATTTTTAAAAAAGCCAATGTGAGTTGCCTAAGGTTAGTTGCTGGCACAGTGTAGGCCAAACAGAATGGGGTTTGTCAGTTCCAGGCAAACTCTGCTGTCCTACAATACACAGAATTCCATGTAAACTGAGCAAAAGTTCACATTATTAACATTTGTTTTGCAAAGTTATTGTAGTGAGGACGTCAATACGCACTTTGTCTATAAAGTCACTTATCTCATTTGATAAACAAGCCTCTGTGTGTCTATGCTAACTAGGCTGATGGCTGAGCTGAGGGTAAAGCAGGCAACATGTCCAACTGAGCACCACTTCATTAGGTCCAGCTGGTATGAAGTAAACACTGATAAAATGCATAATGAAACTGAGTATGTTCTGTATAAATCATTCCCATTATTTCCTCTTTTGAGTGCATGATGTTTAAAATGTTTGTAGATAACAGATTAGTAATTTTTAGATTGTTTAGACACACTACTGTATATTTGCAATGCTTATTTACAGTTTTTAAACAAACGTGTTACTTCACGTAACCAAAGGCCTTTACTGGTTAAACTGCACTATAGTCATTACTCAGCAAAAGCCCATCAATTTGGAGCTTACATGTTTTAATAATTTGGAGCTTTCTGACATAAACACGAATTTATGGATTTGTTTTGTTTCTGCTTCACGAAAACAAGATGAAATCATTATGTAAGAAATAATATCTGAGGGGTTTTGCAAACAGAAATAAACTGAAATATCTGGTTTGTTTTTTGCCACAGCAGCTTCCAGCCACAGATTGTGGTCTGAACCCTGATGCTATTATGTGAAGCCCTGACACCTGACATGACACATGCCTCCAGAATCAACTGCTGGTCTAATTACTCTGATTTCATAACTTCACAGCAGCAGAGAACTGAAAATTTGTAGCAGACATGTGGCCCAGTTAACATAAGTGACCTACTTTCTATTTTTACAAGGTGACAGGGGCCTGAGCCATGCTGTCCCCTGGCGGACAGAGATGAGCATTACTTTGAACCTGTCCTACAAGAAAAAAATGTACAAAACAAGAATTTCTGTACAGAATAACCCCCTGAAAAAGTTTGTATATGTAGAATACAATTAAGTATACAACAAACAACAAACAAACAAACAAACAAACAAACAAACAAACAAACAAACAAACAGTGTTCCAATCAGTAGTAGGATATTATATTAAGTATATTATAGCGAGTAGTGTTCACTGGAATCAGCTCTGGTTGTAAAGTCTGGCAGCAGCAATGAGAAAAGACCTACGAAACTGTTCCTTCAGGCCATAACAGTCTGTCACTGAAGGAGCTGAGATGTCACTGGGTCATACAGGGGAGGGATTAGTTCTTCAGGAAGGATGCTAGCTTGCGTGCCATCCCTCTTTCTCCCACCTCCTGTGCTGTGTCCTAGGGCATCCCCAGGGCTGAGCTGGCCTTCCTGATCAATATTTCCAGTCTCTTCCTAGTAGCTGTAGAGATGCATTGGCAGACCACAAAATAAAAGATGGCTGAGACCACCACAGAGTCACAGAAGGTCTTCAGTAGTGCTTCCTGCATTCTAAAAGACCTTAGTCTCCTCAGCAGAAAGAGTGTGCTCTGTCCTTTCCTACAAAAGGCATCTGTGTTATCTGTCTATTTTATTGTTTTGTTGAAAACTCATGTAATCAATTTTCAAGAGTTTGTGTATCTTTGGAAGTCCACCACCAGCTCTTTAGTTTTACATCCATTTATCTGGAGGCATCTCCGCTGGCGCCAGTTCACAAAGTCCTGCATCACTTCTCTGTCAGATCAGACTGACAATGGCAGAACCATCACAGAATTTCGCAGTTGACATTTCTGTGGTGACTCTGTCATGCACCATCTCTGCAATACCACGGTCTATCCATTTTGTAAACATGTCCTTCACATGGTCAATAAACTATTATTTGTTCTTTGGAGAGTTGTGTTTCCTATGTATAATTCTAAATTTATCTTAAATTTCCTTTTGCTCCTAACAGACAACAGCCATTATTCAGGCCCCACTGTCAACAGGTTTTATATTGATTATTCCTACTGCCGAATGTACAGTAGTTGGTGTGCAAAGTCCAGTTAAACAGGGACGTACTGCCTCAGGAAAGAGATTTTGCCACTGAATTTTCTGAACGTCTTGTTTAAAGCATTGTACAACAAACTGTCTCTAAATATAAGTATAATTCAATGACTGAATACCACGAAGAGCTTTGTGCAGAAAAAGATTTGTCTTAATAAGATCCCAGCAACATCGAAATGAAACATCAGAAATAAAAAAAAGGAGCCACATTGGTCATTTGTTTGGTCAGGGAAAACTGCAAGATTCAAAACAAAAGAATCAGAGTTGCCAAACCTGTGACTACGCCAGAGAATGGCTGAGCTCTGGCGGGCTGCCATCTGAGCTCCATCCCAGGCCGAGCCCACACACAGCCACTGGAGGTCCTTGTCAATGGAATGTAAACATGTTTGAGGCATTTCTCTGTTTTATTTCATATCTTTACTTTCTCTCTGAGCATACAAATGACCTTGTATCACAGGATGCTTTGTGTTCAATAAATTCTCCAACCATAGTGACTGTATTTGACAAGTGCAACAAAAACTTCATTCATTTTTTTTCTTCATTTCAATCCTTTAATTGAGGGAAATTCATGCTGATTAATGTGTTTGAGACGCTGAACCCCAAACTGCTAAACCCCAGCTGGTGAGGTTGCTCACTGTGCCAACTGACATGACCCATTATGGCAACACCGGGTCTTCCACTCACACAAAATAACAATATACATTTATATATAATGAGTTGTGCTAGGAAGAAACCTGGAGAAGAAGAAGCTTAGGCAGAAAGAAAAGTCTTGAATTTCCCTGAACTAAAAAAGACTTTAGCATAAAATCTGCATCATGCACATCAGGTCGACATTAGAAGATGTGTTTTTACAGCTATATAATACCGTGTATAACATTTATTGGTAGGCAGTATTTTAAACAATGTAGCTTTGTCCTCCCTCAAAAGTTCTACAGACATATATGAGTATTTCTTCCTATAGATTATATTATTACAGAGCACTTATCAAAACATTGTAGTTCAACTAGAAATGTAAAACCTCTTCCTATTTTGCTTTAAACCATGCAGCCAGCACATGGTGTGTGTTGGAGGGTAGTGCTCTATACTTAGGGTACAGCAGCAAAACTCACATTGTACTGTCTGCTTGTGTTCCCTGCATTCCTGTATAGTGCATGTGTATAATTCTTCTACAAATCAGTATAAATCCCGACTGACTATGCAACTTAGCTCTATTCACCCTCCTTTTTCTTTTTCCCCTCTAAATTCTCTCTCTGTGCTTCCTCCTGCCTTTCCTTCTTAAATCACCCATTATAAATTTAACTCTCTCCGTCCCACTGCACACTCCTCCCTCCCTCTCCTGCAGACAGTGGACGAGGAGCCGTGGTCTGTGAGGCCAGAATCAGAGCAATTTAAACAAGAGGGAGAAGTGGAAACAATCAGGTCTTTGCAAGAAGGATCAGCTCTTTTTCCTTTGGGCGAGCTCTGACCACACAAATGGGTTACATTCCCCACAGAGCAGCTGCCGGCATTCAAACACTTACTCCCTCTCCACCTCCTCCTCACCCCACCTTCTTTTTCTCACCCTCTCTCTTGATCATGCCACCTCTTTGTCCCTGTCTCTGCAGCAAAGGATATGAAAGTCTCTCTCTCTCTCTCTCTCACACACACACACACACACACACACGCACAATCTAAACAGAGTACATATGTTGGGCTACTGAATATTACCTTACAACGCACATGAGCCCATATGTGTATGTTGGACCAACTTTTTTATCTAGATAACCCACGTTTTCAAATATTTTGCACATACCGTATTTTCCGGACCATAAGCCGCTACTTTTTTCCGACGTTTTGAACCATGCGGCTTTTACAGAAATGCGGCTTTTCTATGAATTTTTCTGCAGCCCTCAGATGGGCGCTGTAGATGAAAGTCAGTGCAAACAAAAAAGCGCCAGTTTTTATTCTTAGCGCATGAAACCCAAGACGCACAACAGCAAAATACGGTAATATTTTTACACCCTCACCCCCTCATAATGGAAAACACGCGAAGAAATTCCTATGATGCAGCTTTTAATTTGAAGCCATCGATCTGGCTATCCGTGAAGGAAATCGAGTGTGACAGTGGTTTCAATGCTCAGGAGGAAGGTGAATAGCGATTTGTGGTTTCAGTGCACGGGAGAATGAAGCGACTTTAATAGTACTGCTGTGTATGAATAAAGACTTATGGTACAAAATCTTTTGTTGAGCGCAGCAACTCCTGCGTAATTCGTGAAGAATAAGAGACGTCTTCTCCTTTGGCTATGGAACAAGCCGTTTATTTATAACAAGGACGTTTTTGTCGGCTCTGTACATTCGACATGTGTTATACCAGCCACACATACACGTAAACGCACTCTTTACCGTAATGCGGGTAAAACAGCGCACAGAACATCCTCATGTCTACTGTGAACAATGAGTAGGAGCGCATACAACAGATATTATTTCTCAGCCTGGATATTGGCGGCTTATAGTCCGATGCGGTTTATATGTGACAAAATATATATTTCTTTTAAATTTTAGCGGGTGCGGCCTAAATTTAGGTGCGCTCTATAGTCCAGAATTTACGGTATTTTTATTTTCCAGCCATTATACGTAAGAGCTTATCCCAGCTGTCCTAGGGTGAGAGGCAGGGTACATCCTGGACAGGTCTCAGGGCCAACACAGAGAGTCACACACAGACACTTACATTCACACCTACGAGCAATGTCTCTGTCACCAATTAACCTAGCATGCATGTTTTTGGACTGTGGGAGGAAATACCAAGGAAACCCATGCAAGTGGGGAAAGAACATACTCCACACATAAAGGCCAGTGCACAAACCCACAACCTTCTAGCTGTGAGACAGCAGTGCTAACCACTCCATCACCCTGCTGCCCATATTCTTAATTCTATTTTTTTACATTTCTTTACAAACTGTCAAAAAGATGCAAATGTTACTGTCTGTTCATTTTTGAGGTCATAGTGGATTAAGGAGATGCAATAGAATTTTTCTTACACTTCCACCATACTAAGCCTATAAGAATGGCTGGACTTGAGCTTTTGTAGCATACTTGAATGTTTCTGTTCATCACAAAATCAGAAAAACTTATCACTCTTTTCCAAGACGCTTAAAAAAGGAATCAGGGAAGACAAACAACCCAGGTGCAAAGTGGTAGCAAGTATGTTTGTAGTCAGCCTGTGGAGGATCACACTGATGCAGGCAGCAGTCATCTCATAAACTAAGTTGTCCCAAGCCACTTTTCATGGAATAACTTTGTCATGGTCTCCTCTTCTTTATTATTATGTCAAGTCAATACTTAAAATGCCTAAAATTTGAAATTGGAATGTTTTAAGACATAAAGCTGGGAATTACAAAAAGAACAACGAGAATATATATTGCATAGATATATAGTATTATATCAGTATGAAGATATTTTTATGTTTTAAAGCTATTTAGAAAGAAAAAAAAAACATGTTGTCTTTTTCTGTTAATTTTACTTTTGAAATAAACATTCCACATTCATATATGGAGCGACTACAAATTAGTTTTTTGAAGCAGACATATGTGTGAGATTGATTTTCATGGATATAGCTACAGATTTAAAACTATTGTGCCCTCTTAACTTGTCATCAAACTCAGGGATCTCAGACTGCACAAAGTCAAATGCAGCTGGACTATTGACTTTCTAAAAAACAGGCCCCAGGAGGTTAGAGTTGGAACAGCTTTCCTCCACTGTGACCCTCAGCACAGAAGGCTTGTGAAGTCCAATTCTACAGAATCTCTACTGTGTGGCAACACAGCTCTAGCACAATCATCAATTTAGCAGACAATACCACTGTCACGGGCCTTATCAATGGGAATGATGAGTCAACCTACCGTGAGTAACCTCCATCTCAGTGTCTTTAAGAACAAGGAGTGTTTTACATCACAAGGAAATGAGGAAATGACATCTAAATGGATGTTAAAGTCACACACTATAATGGCTTAATCTGTACCAAGCACTAAATCAGACAGAAGTGAAAAGGAAAATTAAACAAAAGTCCATGACCCTCAAAACTTGTGTGGAAGATTAGAGCTACTCCTCCACCACGGCCTGGGCTTCAAGGAAACAGTCGAGGGGGCTGACGTGTTTAAACTGACATATTGTTCCTGCTGCAACAAAATTTCAGTAAGATAAATGAAATCAGTTTCATGATCACTTGGCAAGTCATTTAGTAACAGAGATTTAGATGAGAGAAAACTGATAATTGATAATCCACATTTAATTTTTTTGGTTCTGTAAGAGAAGTAGTCTCAACTTTTATGAGGTTATTAGGATTTGGGTTTAAATAGTTTAGGTGGTGGGGGAACAGACATGATGGAGAAGGAGAAAAAGGAGAGTGGAGAGTGCAGTAAATTTTCATAAAATAATCAACAGGAATAGCTCTTGGATTCCTTTGTGGATCGTTTCATGGATCAGGCCATGAAACCTAAAAAGAAGCGTATTGGTCTTGAACGTAACATCACTAGATATAAAAAACTTTTTTTGCCTGTCGTATAAGCATGGTGGGGGGTCTCGTTGGCATGTCCGGTCATCATGCTTGCACCAACGTATGGGAAACATGGGGATGTTTTTTATGAGGTTTGGACTTTTTCCTCTATGTTACTGATAGTGGCTTTCAGGAAAACAAAAAACAATGGAGTCACTAATGATCAGCATGGTTGGACTGGGAAAACCTACACAGTGCCGTGGAGAGGTGTGCAATGAGCAGTGGTCTGCAAACTTAGCATTTTTCTAGCTGTTGGTACTCAAAGGAATTTACATTGCTTCTTATCTACCTATTCACACACCGATGGGGGAAGCTCACCGGGAGCAACTAAGCAGGGTTCAGTGTCTTGCTCAAGGACACCTTGACATGTGACCAGAGGAGCCGGGGATGAAACCAACAACTGTAGGATTGGTGGTGGACAGCGCTAATAACTGCGCCACAGTCGCCCAACCAGATTGGATTCCTCTCTGGATGCACGGTGGTGGTGGTGCCCCACCTGCATTGCCCACGGTGCAGTGAAATATGCTGACTGTGGAAGGTGAAGTGGCCACCTGTGGGGGCACAGCTGTCTGGCTTTTCACAAGACAGGCAGTCGGAGGGAACCGGTGCGGTTGATGTGCGGCAGGTGTCCAATATCTGATGTCTTCTTCTAACCAGGATCTGAGCTTCCTATGTCATCGGATAGAAGCAGGCCTGCATCAGGGCCTGCTATTGGTCGTCCGACAGGGCCAGAACACTGCAAGTTGGCACAGTGCCTCCAACAGAGATTACAGAGCCAGACCACAGGAGCGTGACATCAGGGTCCTGGGTCACTGAAGAAACACCTGGGTGGATAGTGGCTGTTTGGTCCATGTAGCTCAAGAGAGCTGCGAGGTGCTTTGCTTGGATCAGTTCATTCTCTTTGCTTAGTTTTTTCAAATGTGTGTCTCTTGCATCTGAGGGAAGTCGTATTTTGGTTTTGCACAAACCAGGATTGCACAAACTGCCTTTAACAATAACCCGGAAGTGACGCATGTGTGTGAGCGTGTTTTTGTAAGCAAAGCATCACCCTTTTATCTGGCCCGGAACTTGCAAGGATGGGGTTTAAATGGGGGGTTTACTGTAAATAATGAAGTCACACTGCTGTGGAAAATTGCACACAGACTGCAGAATAAAAACATGTATTTTTTGCCACTGTGTGATAGTATATGTTTGACCAACTACTCAGAAAAAAATCGAAAGTAAGTAAGTTGTGAGTCACACAGAATAGAAATGTTGACAGAATTATCAGTTTGAAGTCAATGAAAAAGCATAGCAAATGGAAAGAGGCCACATTTGATGTAACTGAACATTTTTTTCTTTTTCTTTTACTTTGTCTCTGTGTGTTCAGTGTGTTCATGCCGGTGACATGTGATGTCACAAAACTTGCACTGCGTCTGCATATGCAATAAGAGGGGGTCTAAATTGGTCCTATCACAAATAGTAACTGGGTCCAAATTGATCACAATAATTGCACTACACAACTAATTAGCATCAACCCGGCCTAAGCCACACCTCTTCCCCCACACTAGAGCAATCAAGCTCCTCAGTACCAGGAAAACTGCAAAAGAAGCCGCAGCCTATAAAGTACAAACTAGCACAGAACAAAATTGCACCTGTGTTTGAGCAAGCACTGTTATTGGACATTTTGGAAAATAAAGTCCAATTTCTCCCAACAACGTTCAATAGTATATCAACCATGCAGCTTTAGTGGAATATCTGCTTATTACGAGTGTGATCTAATACTTACGTTTTCCTAAATACAATGTTCCTTCTGCATTTAAACACACACACAGTCTGTGTGCAGAGAAGCCTCTGTCCCATGTTTACAATATTTCAGATATTCAGCACCACTGTAATAATAGACTGATTAATATGATGCCAGTAAACACTAAATGTATGCCTACACTTATAAAAATTAACATTTTAAGCTTGTTTGTAAAGTTGATGTTCAGATCACCATGTGACTGTGTCTGGGCCAAAAAGAGGAAATTATTAGTGAAGATGTCACATTTGTAGCTTTCTGTTGTGATTGTTCATGTTGTTCTGTGGATTTTATTTCACATCTGGTTAATGAGCATTTGGGGGTTAATCAAAATAGAATCTCCACTTTTCTCTGCTGTGTTTCGGGGGCAGGCCATCCTCCCAGAGAGCAGGGATGAAGCCAAGGATACTGATGCTAGAAGATTTAATTACAACCACATTATGTTTCCTGTGAGCATAATGAGAATATGATGACATGCAGTGGGTTGTAAATACATTGATAACAAACATATCAATCACATGGTAAAAATCAACTTATTTTTTGTCCGTCAAAATATTTTTTGTCTTGTTGAAATATGCAACCCTGCAGTGCAACATGCAGTTTGCGTGACTATAGCTTTATTAAAGCATTTTGCCATAAAGCATTTTGTCTAGCCACTTACAGCAGCAGGTTAGGGTCAAAGAAAGATTGCGAGCTGCTGTAATAGAAGAACATGCAATTTTACTCAAAATACACATCTATGTTTTTTATCAGAGGTATTCTTGGCTGAACCTAACCAGGCACAGGAGTCAGGAATTGATCTGTTGTCTGTAACTTTACAGTTCGGCACTTTGTATATTTACCATCCTTTTTTTAGGACAGTCTCCTACCTGCCAAGTGGTTGTTTGTGTCTTTGTAAAATTGGACCTGTCCAATTCTTGTCGAGGATTGGACGAGGGTGTGTTGCTTCCCTCACCCATAGCGACTGGGGTTGTAACTGAAGTTCTATGATTTGTGTTTTTGTTTGTCTTTTGAGAATTTGATTTTGAATTTCTGAATGATTGTTGATCTGTGTATGTCTCTCTGTGGTGACAGACTGCTGCCGGTGATACCCATCACAGTGGGAGACCAGCAAGGAGGCTGAGGGCCAGACCTACATCTCTGCTACTGCTCAAACCTGCCCTTGGTCCATTATCTGTCTTTTCGATTCTTTTTAATGGTATGCAGCAAGCACATTCCTAAAATCTCCTCAGAGGAAAGATGAGCATCACCTCAAGGTCATAAATGACACTGACAAAAAGTGACAAATAAAGTCTAATCATACACAAGTTGAAAGTTTCACTTATGTTGTCCAACCAACCAGAAAGGAACATTTGCATTGAAATTGGAAAAATCCATGAACACCATAGTTGTTTTAAAACAATCAAACAACAGAACCACAGCTCCTTCACTAAGTCAGAACCTGCTTGTAAGCTCATCACAAAGTAGCTGTTGTCACTAGGTGTCACCGAAGCCTTTCCTGCATTTCCTCTCTGCTTGGATGTAAACATTAACAACTTGTGTTCAGGAATTTCTAAGTGGTCAAACCCCAGAGATGTTTTTTTTTTAGTTCTTCGTCAGCAACGAGTCTGGCTTAAGCTTCAGGTTTAACACACAAATATGCATCAGCACACACACATGCTGTTGCTCCCCCGACCCAAACTGTGCACAAAGAGAGCAGAAACTTGAGCCCCTTCATCTTCCTGCCCGCCTTTTCTCTCTTCCCAGGGTTTCAGATAGAAAACATGTGCATTGCTGCTTACCTTCTTTCATTATTCCTTCCTGTAGTTTCCTCTTTTCTATGCTTTTTTGCTTTCTTAACTCCAGTCTTCCTGTCAGTAGCAGCCGCCTACGACATGCTGGGGCTTGGCTGGAATGGGCTGGTCTGCAAAAAGTCCCAGTGGTCTGGAGAAAATAAGAGAGAGAGAGAGAGGGAGTGAAGGAAGAGAGTCAATCTGCATGTGAGCAGGGAATCGAAAGAAAAGAGAAATTTGAAACCTCCAAAGCTCCAGAAACAATCACCCCTTTCCCTTCCTCCTCACTGCTATTTGTCTCCATCTCCCTCCATGACCCCCACCTTCCTCTCCTCTGCCTCATCACTCATTCATTGATTTAATATGCAACTCAAAATGCTAACCCCTTCACTCCCTGTACTGTCAATGTCTGCCATCCTTTTCTTTCCCTCCCCTCCATTTATTACCTTTATTCTTCTTTAAGCCTCCATCTGTGCCTGGCTCTCTGTTTTTCTTTTTCTTTCTTCCATTTTTTTCTTTTTTTTTATGCTTTAGTTCATTCTGAAGCAGTTTAGGTTGAAGGCAAATTCGGTGGAATGAAGAAAGGTCTTCGTTTCCATGTTTTTACAAAAGAGTGTGCATGGCAGACGTCCAAAGGCTGCACAGACACATCAACATCCCTGAGCTGAAACTGGACTGAAACATGGTCCACACTCTTTAAATCATTATTTATTGTGTACTTGAGCAATGAGCTGAGCTGTTGGTTTCCATCCTCCCCCTCTCAACATTAAGGGTTTTAAAAAGAAAACCAAGTTTATTGTCAACAGCCTGGTTTAATAATACGGGAAATCTTAGGGAAGTATAATCTCAGACAAACATGAAACATTAGGTGAGAATGATTTCAAGCAAAACACAACTCCACATTGTAACTACACAGCATTTGTGTCAACAGCTTAGTGAATGTTAGACAATAATCTACAATGTGTTTGTTTATGCTAATATAGGAACAAGTCACCCAATGAACCACATCTGTGACACAGATAAACAATAAACTGTTCTGTAAGTTAGCAATGGACATACTCACACAATACTTAACAGTAGCATCAATTCATTCTTGGTTTGGCTCTGCAGATATAATTTGTGTACGCTGTAAAATACAGCATCATCACACAGCAATAAATAAACTTCAATATTTCAAGTAAATAACTACCAGACCCAGCATGTGTTGTACAACTGCAGAAACTCTTGGGAGAAATGTTTTAGTGTTTTTTAGTGTTCAACATATTATTACACATTATGTAATTCTTAAAGCTGAATTGAAAAAAATTAATAACAACTTTCTATATGTATTAAAAATCTATGCCTTTATTATGAAAACATAATGGTCACCATGATAAAGTTGGCGTTAAATTCAGCCCTTATGAACACACCCAGCAGTTTTTGTTTCCAAATTTAACAAACTTGATTTACACAGGGATGGATTGTAATGCAGCACTTATTACCTGTCACCTTCTCTCGCACTACTTCTACCAAATCTTAACTGAATATGTTTACTGAATTATGGCTACTTTGACTTTTATTCCACTGCACCTAAGAGCAAATATCTCCACTTTCTACTCCACTATATTTCTAATTAACGTGTGTTACAGTCTACAGTCGCAATGTTTTATACATTAAATAATACAACACTTTTTAGATGAAAACAAATCAAAAGTTAGAGGGAAATTCTTACCTAAGTACAGTTTTTGTGTACTTCACCTCTGAGTCCTAAGTTGTAGCTTTTGTCCTGTACATTCCCCTGGTAGATCCACATCCACAGACTCCTTTGGTCTGAGTAACTATGATTATAGGTGTGATTACTGTTATCCTGCTTTAGTCACAGGGGAAAACTAGAGGTGTGTGGAGAGGTGATGAGGCACACGACTGGAGGGCTGCAACTCATCCTCTACCCTACTTCTACTTTGTTATGTTCCCAAGTCCATACAAGCCTCCACTACACACACACACACACACACACACAAACACACACACACTCACACACATCCACAGACACAGACATCAGCCAGATCAAACACCACCTGCTTTACAAAGTCAGTGAGATCTGATGTTCCTTTGAGCAGTGTTAAACATCAGCATGTCTAACAGTGGTCACTGAAGGCACATAGTGTAACTACGTTTGGCAGCTGCCATCCATTAGTTATTTGCTAAGAAATTTGACACATGTCTAGAGTCCAAGTCCACATTATTGCAAGCAAAGTAGCTAAGTAGGCCTCACATTTCAGTTCTCACTGGCTAATGCCAAGGGCTTTGCAGGTTTGATATACAATCCTTCGAGCATGCTCTGGGTCTGCCCCAGGTTTGCTCCCAGGTGGATATGCCCACAAAAGAAATGTCTTCATCTTTATGTGCCCCAACTACGAACCTCGCATGGAGCTGCTTTCTCAAGTATGTTAGTGTGTTGTTCATGAGAGAAGGTAATGATGTGGTAATGTTTCAGGAAATATGACAGATAAACTGTGCAAAGACGAGTTATTAAATTGTACTAAGTTGCTAAATCAGTTACATAAATTGTGGATTTTTTTTCTGATTCATTGTAATTTATGACAAGCCATGTTCTCTAACGCCTGGGATACTTGTGATTTGCCATCATGAACATACTTACATCAGTAAGCCATAGGCATAACCCTGACCATATCATCCTTAAAGACCACTTCAGTCTCAGATGCAGACTCCCCAAATTTCCAAATGTAAAATGGGAGGCAGAGCCTTTAGCTATCAAGCTCGTCTCCTGTGGAACCAGCTCCCAGTCCAGATTCGGGAAGCAGACACCCTCTCTACTTTTAAGACTAGGCTCAAAATCTTATAGTTGGTTATAGTCATGCTGCTATAGGCTTAGACTGCTGGGGGACCAACCGCTGATGCACTGAGACACTTTCCTCTTCTCTTCATTCTCTCCTCTCACCCCACATCTATAATGTCACCACTGTATGACATTAACTCTGTATCCCGTATTCGCCTTTCTCTCTCTGTCTCCCTCTCTGTGTCCCTGTGTTCAGGTGTCCCCGGCTTTGAAGTTATTGGTCCTACCAACCGGGCCTATGTTTTCCACTCAACCCAACCGGTCAAGGCAGATGTTCACCCACTCTGAGCCTGGTTCTGCTGGAAGTTTCTTCCGTTAAAGGGAATTTTTTCCTCTCCACTGTTGCCTATAGCTGCTTAAGGGAGATTCGTTGGGTTTTCTCTAAAAATCTATATTATCTTGACTTTCCCCCAACAATAACAGATGCCACAGAAAATCTGGATGAGGCTATTTTGGAGGTCATGGCAAATAAAAATACAGCATAAAATAGCAAGTATGACATAAATAGCACATATGTAGATATGTTTTTGTATCAAAGCTCCCCACTATGCTTTACAGCTGCTGCTGAGATTGTTTGATACTATACCCCACAGATTGTAAATGGTCTGCACTTATGAAGCACTTCTGCTGCAGCACAGTGCTTCTTATCTACCCATTCACAGTCACAATCAAACATGCCCTTATGCACCAATGGGAGAGCTGCTGTGCAGCTGGCCAACTGGGAGCAGCTAAGTTGAGGTTCAGGCTCTACGACATGTTGACATGTGAGCAAGGGATCGAACCAACAACCATAGGATTGGTGGACGACCGCACTATCTGCTATTAGTAGATAATGTGTAGTGATGAAGGCTATGCAAGGATGCACATGCAAACTCATATTTCAAAGCTGGTTTGTCTATAACCTCAGAATCTGCAAACTAACTGCCCAGTGTTACAGAAAATGTTTAATTGAGTCCATTGTGTTCTGGCCCATGTAAACTCTTTGTGTATCAAACCTGTCAGAATGTTTCTGGGAAACATGACAAAAGGTTAATTAACCTGTTTGTGTGTGTGTTCCCTTGTTTTGCTTTAATGTCTTTTAATCCACTTGAAGAGGTTTGTGTCCTCCTGATCAAACCGCTGCTACCAATTTGTGAAGTAAATATCTTTGGAATTGAAATATTGATCTGACCACATTATGTGAAATTCATCATATGCATGCAGATTTAAACTGATCAGCCACAACATTAATACCACAGAGAGGACAGGGGGCACTCTGTGCATGTTGAACATGGGCACTCTGCAGCCGCACATGATGGATACACTGTGTTGTCTGACACCTTTTTGATCATGGTCAGCTGAAAATATTCTTCGCTATCATCACCAGGTGGCATCAGTGTTTTGGCTGAGCACACACAGAAATGATTATAAGTATAATTGGGTTTATAAGTATAACTGGGTCATGCATGAGTTTATTTACCAGAGATACTGGTAGCATGTTTTTTCTGTTCCAGCATAGTGATGGTAATCATCTTTTCACTGTGTGTGTGTGTGTGTGTGTGCTGATGCCAGCAAAGTCCAGAAATAGCTTTGTATGTACATCCACTCTATAATCAATGTGTTCCCATCATAATTTGCTGTGGGACTTGCTGCTCCCTCATTTCTCTGCAGGCTACAGGGCACAAAAAATCAGTCTAAATATGTGTTACCACAAATCTCTCCTAGCAGAAATTCACTGTGTTCTGTGACCTGGAGCAAGAGCACTACATGGTTTAACACCTTAAGGAGGATCTTGGAATAAAATGTATTGTATATTTTTATGAAATTCATTACATATTTTTTTGGTTCAATCTCCATTTGGCTGATGCTCATATCCAAAGGGACTTACATGTCATCTACTGAGATGTTTTTGCGAAGATTACTTACTGAAACTATTGTATTTTTTATAAATTGATCTAATGTGCCAGGCATGTGCAAACAATGCATCCAGAGAATACCTGCTATCAGTCATCGGACCCTAAATACCCTAAATCCATGTGCATTGAGACTGTTTCACTGTTCTTTAATTCTGACAAAGTATGGTATTGTATATTTGAGGAAAGTGTGTGCATTTTCTCTGATATCAAAAAATAATTACCATATAATAATAATTTAAAAAGATCTTGTAATTATGAAAATGTGTTTCTGTGGTGGATCAGGAAGCAGCATAACTTTTTTCTTCCTGCATAATAAACCGCTAGAGCAATGCTGTTCATTCCATATTTTCATTTTCATAGACTGCTGGGGGACCAACCCCTGAAACACTTTCCTCCTCTCAGCCCACATTTATATGTCACCACTGTAGGACATTAACTCTGTGTCTCCTTTCTGCCATAGTCATCTTTCTCCCTCTCTGTCCCTGTCCTCAGGTGTCCCCGGCTTTAAAGCTGTGTGTCCTACCAACCTGCCCAGTATTTACCTTTCTCTCTCCACTTTACACTCAGCCCAACCAGCCATCTGCAGCCGCCCACCCTGCTGGAGGTTTGTTCCGTTGAGTTTTTCCTCTCCACTGTTGCCTATGGCTGCTCAAGAGGAGTTCTTTGTTTTCACTACATATTTGTATAGTCTTTTTGGTTATGTAAAGAGCCTTGAAATGACTTGGTTGTGAATTGCCGCTATAAAAATAAAGTTATAATGAGTTGAATAACTTTATCTAAATGTATGTTATCATAACCAAATTGTATTATCATGACTAAATGAAGGTTGATAAGAAGGTAAAATAAAATTGTATGCATCTTATGCCAGTACCATGCCTTGGAAAATGAGGTTTTGGAACCAGGTACATTGCTTTACAATGCAGATTTAATACCCCCTCAGTCTTATTGGTCATTAAAGCAGTGGTGCATAAACATGGGAAATATCAGAGGAATGCTGTTCTGGATTTTTAGCACATTCACTGCTTGTCACAGCAAGGACTCAAAGTTAAGTTCAATTGAGAAAGCAGCAAGACCAAAAGACTGTAGTAAAAATTAGCATAGTCTGAAGAAAACGCCTTCTGCCAGATAACAGGTAGTATCCACAATTTTTAGCCAAAGGAATAAAAAATATCAAAGAACTAACAGAGGGGCCGTGGGTATTTATAAGTGAATATCCTATAATTATTCTAGGGCCCTACAAGATAAATTACTGGGTGGATAATTGCTACAATTAAGTCACTGATGTTAAATGATCTAATTGTTGAGCAAGACACGGGCATAATTTCTTCTCTCAACTAAATAGACCCTCCTTCTAACACTATAACAACATGTACAATATCAATTCATCTATTGTTTTTCCTCTTAGTAAATAGCTTTCTGTAAGCCTTCTGCCTTTTACTACCACAACCAGTTAAATTAAACAAAATATGAGAGATTCAGATAATTTTGCGCTTTGTCATCTTAACCAAGTTTAACAAAATAACTCTAGAAGCTGTAACAAAGCTGGTCGTATCTTCTAAGCTGACTTCAAATATTCTTGAACTCTTACCAGCTGGTCACTTTAAAGACATGTGGCTGGTTATAGGACCCACTTTGTAGAATATTATTTCTCTTTTCTCTGTCCTACCGTCACACTGATGACAGATAGTTACAAAGATCAAGTTATATCACATTGTCACAACATATTACTAAAACAAATAGAAATCCAAGCATACTGGTTATATTTTATGTAATCATTGAGAACTTTGCAGACAGGTGGTCTGTCCAGGGTGTATCGTGCCTCTTGTCCAGTGACAGCTTGGATAAGCTCCATCCTATTTTCTCCATAGAGTGATCATAAAAATGTGACATGATTTGAAATACTTAACCTTTAATCATTTCACTGTGAGACACAGTGTGTATCAATAGTAAAAGCATGTAAGCTGAGTCACCAGCTGGGTACGAACACGCAAACAGGCAGGCTGTCTGGACCTCAGCACACATTGGACTCTTTTCACAGTCATTAAACCTCCAGCTAGATAAATCCTGTGGTCTGGCTGAAGCTCTTGGGTTTAAAATTAGATGACCTATGAACTTGTCTGAGCTGAACAATCAAACCCACTTTGAGACTCGTGTAGAGGAACTGTGGATATTCTGAGAGAGGAGTAAGATTCAGTTTGTATTAGAGTCAAAATACTGCAAGACTACAGTTCCTCTCCCTGCAGTGTCTTCCAGCAATGGGGACAAGCATGTACAGTAGCATAGATGTTTATTTAATGTCAGTGAGTAAAATAAAAGTGTCATATATTTTGATTTTTAGGTGCAGATAAAATGACTATAATTACTTAATATTTAAATTAATTACTTAAATTTTTAATTAATTAAAATTACTATAAATAATTCAATTGAATTGCTGAATCTCATGAAAGATACAGTATTTGTAACATGATAATATTCACAAGGGTGGTTAAATGACTGATATTATATTTCCCCACATGTTCATACTTGAAATATACATTTTCACAGCATTGATCCTATCCTATGAAAAAAGATTTCCCCCATGTATTTGACCAATAGAAAACAGTATATCATATTATTGGGATGTAATTATTCATCCATTAAGGTGGGTATTGCCAGGTAATGATCACTGTGAGTGAGAATGGAGAAACTGCCAGTGTTATTTTGTTATTTTGTTATCAGTTGTATAACATGTTCATCATCAAAAAAGACAGTTTAACCATCACTAAGAAAAGCGACAGCAGATGTATGACACTAGCAGGGGCTCACACTGCTGGTTTTTACACTGAATGTGTGTATTTATATGCATATGACAAAGCATGGACTACAGTGCCATAAACTCTACAGTACTGGTTGGATCTTCGACTGCCGAGAACCAGGTCTTTCTTTTAAGTAATGCTTGCATTAGGAGAATAGCCTATGTCACCATCTAGATCTAGCAGAACTGTCAACAGCTTTGGAAAACATCAGAAAGGTTTGCATTTCAAATCATCAACACACTATTCTGTCCCCTATTTTGCTTCTTGTACTTTCATCTGTCCCAAAGCAAATCAAGACAAATCAAAATGGACCCACCTGACAGCTCATTTTTTGGGTACAGGGAGTTGTAGGAGTTATAACCTTTAGTTTGTAATGACTCTACACTCCCAGGCACATGCTTTCTGTTTCCACCTAACAATCCCATTTGGGTCAGATGAAAAAAAAACATCTTGGAGGATAAAATGGGGACTCAAACCAACTTTCCTCAGAAGCTAATGAAAATAAAGTTTGATAAATAGTGACACGTTAGAAACAAACAAGAAAGAAATCAAGTTGCCATAACTCAAATTGAAGATAACTTCAGGATATGAATGAGAATCAACCACTGCATGTAGTGTGCTGCATCCTCTTAGTCTAGTGTAGGTTTGGAAAATCAGGATTTAGCAGACTGACAGCAAGGCCTGTTTTTGGCAAACGCCCGGTGTTCTACAGGGAGAAGCCTCTAGCTGCCACAGCAGATTAGACCTCTCCCATTTGATGAAAGAGGAACATCTGCACTCTTAAGCAGAGCGAGGGATGAGACAGCATCGAGGGTGGGGTAATGATTTTATAACCAGGGTGGTGAATGGGTGATGGGTGTGACACTGCAGAGTCGTTGCAAATGCTCAACACATACACACAACACAACTGTGAGTCTTAAATGTGCCGTTGCCGATTTACTGTTGCTCTCTCTCTCTCTCCTGCACTCTCTGTCTGCCAGGCAGACTACTGAAAGTAATATGACACATAAGACCTTAGCTTCTAGACACAAGTAGGGCTGCGTGACAAAAACAGTCTGTGTAATAATATATGTAATATATGTGCTCATCATAATAGAAATTTTAAACAATGAGACATTATTAATAAATGATAAAACTTTGACGAGGTTTACTGTCATGGTGAACATGTAACTCTTTAAGTAACATGGTAGTCAGTTCAAATCAGGCAATCTGTGCCCAGCAATGGCACAGCAAGGAAATACTGAATGTGAGTCACTGAGATTAGTGCTCCATCAGAGGGAAAAGTGTGGGTGAAGAAAGTAAAGCTTGGCAGCTACAACATCCTAAAAATGAGATGTGTCAGATAAAAAAGGCCTAACTAGTCTAGCGTTTCCTTAGCTTTTTCAAGTCTGTCATACAACAGTCTGGTGATGGTAAAATAACTGCAATGTTGCACTTGACTATTGTTGCAGTATGGACTGTACTTTCAATAGAAACAAGCACGAGAACAACAATGGCATTGAATGTGTGTTTTGCTCTCCCTCCTCTAACCCCACACCCTGTCTCCTGAGGGACTGGTTAATGGTCTTTGTCTTTTTGTATAATTTCCTCCAGTCAGTAATGACCATCTGTCACAGAGGAACACCTCGTGCACACCTCTCAATTCAACACACACATAGTCTTTCACTATAGGAAATGCCCGAGCATTAAAGCTTGCTGTTTGTATGAAACCACAATATACAGTTACTGTGCATTTGAGTATTTATTTTTAGATGCATTTTTATACAGTTATACTGTTTAAAACTGTATAACCATGAAAAACGAATGTGTCTAATAAGCTTTAAACATGTGTAAGGCTGAGACACTAATTTATTGTAAGAAAGTAATAACAAAATATGACCTATCATGTTGCATGTCTAGTGTTAAAGTGGTGCTATCATCAGTGCTGAATTATTAAACTGACCTGGGGCATGTACGCAGCTGATGAATAGACCGTGGCTATTTGTTTGCACACCGTCTTACAATTTTACCTGAAAGTCTGAGGCCGTCTACTGCTGTGCATGCATTACTCTCCCCCTCACATATGATATTTCTGTTTACCCTATCATTCCTTCTGCCTAATTTTTCCCCGCCCCCTACTCCACATCTTTTGTCCATCAAGGGGCTGCTGCATTATTATAGCTGTTGCTATGGTTGCAAAGGGTGTGTGTCAGAGAGGGAAAGAAAGAGAAGGAGAAAGACAGAGAGGGAGAGGGAGCTCCAGTACTTAACCTTCTAATGCTCATCACATGGCAGCCATTAAAAATACAATATATAATAGACTTAGTTTATATCATATCCACTTTTGATAGCAATGTTTTGAAAACTTTTTATTTATTTGTTGAAAAAACAAGGTTTTCCACTTTGTGGTGTGTCACTGAAATTTACACACATTCCCCTTTATACCTAGTCCAAGTCAAATAATTCCCACAGAAACAATATTCTGAGACACCAAGGGATTTTTTTCTGCAGCTCATTGATCCAGAGCTGCTGATATGTGAACAAATTACATAGATTCCTTGTGTGTTCAAGCCTGCTGGTCACAGCCTGCTCAGTGCATGCTTTCAATAGCTGGTAATTTCAAATCAGTGTCTGTGATGCAGACATAAAGATTTGACACAAAAGTGTGTGTGCAAGCTAACAGTCCTCTACAGTCTTTTTTCCTTTTTGTCCTCGGCTACCCACATCCTACAAATAACAGATAAAATAAATGACACAAACAGGGAATCATCTGTAGACCAGATTCTCTTATTTCAGTCTATACTTTGGGGGCATCCTTCGAAGGATGGAGGCCTTGAAGACACAGCTTTAGTGTTAATGGAACTGTTTATGAATCATCACTAAATCGACAAAGTCAATTTGCTTGTTTTACGGCAATTGGTTGGACTGGCAGAATAGTTCTTCATTCTTTAAGTTTGACAATGAATGTGTTTCTCTTGGTGTTTGGTGTGTATTTTGTGTGTGAGTATTTTTGTAATTATGAGGACATTCACTTAACATGAGTAATTTAGTTGATTCTTCAATTCAAAGTGACTTTGTGACAGCAACTAACCTGAACCATAAACCAATGTCCCATATCTACATATTCACACACACACACACACACACTCACACACTCACACATATCCTCACACTGTTGGTTAAAAAAATACTTTGGTCCTCACTGAATATGCCATACACTCACAAACAAAAATGTCCTCACTCTGTTGTTAAAAAACTAAATTTGGTCCTCACTACGTAGTATCTACAGGAACACACACACACACACACACATTATTAAGACCATACTAAATCTCTTTTATGTCAGGATGAATTTCAACTTTGCTTTCACACACAGTGTACAGACAGTATGTCTACACAGACACACAAACGCACACATTCATCACAGAGTGGGGCTGAAGGCTTGAATCAAAACCTTCTCATCCTGCTTTGCCTCTGATCAGCTCTGCTTGGAGGATTGGAGAGGAATTGGCTGGGATTAGGTTAATGCTGCCATGTGGCAGTCAGCACAGCACCCAGCCAAATGACATGCAGACACACCCACAGGAGAATCTCTGTCTCTATGTTTATGTACCTACACTCGGTTTTATTCATTATTGTAGTTTCTTTCAAATGAATTTTAAAAACAGGTTTTGATTTCACATCCACGTAAAACAGCTCCTGTTCACCAAATTGATTTACTATGGATGGCTAACTAATGGTTAATAAAAGTAGAGACATCTGCTGGCCATAGTCTAACTGAAGCCTCCGACCTCTGCCAGCCTTTTGCCTTTGTTCTCTCTCCATTTCAGATACACAGTAGTGCAACTACTTTCAGCTAAAATGTAAAATATGACCTAAGCAAATTCAGTCAGCGTTTATAACATAAAAGAGTTATTTGTAACTCACATGCACATAATTAGGTTTAGAGTTGGTAATTATTAAATGATGGCTGGCTGGTTGATAGCTCTTGCTAACTGCAAACTGCAGTGCTGTAAAGAAATGTTGGTGTAGTGATCCAACCTTGTTACGACTTCCATGTTCATCATGTGATGTCCAAAAAGCATTTTCTTCCCAGATATTCTCATGTAACTCAAAAGTTGTTTTTAAACAGAATTTACTACGTGTGTTTACCATATTATGTCAGATTTGTAAAATAACTCACACACATTGTTGTCTCAGTCAGTGGGTGACATGCAGAAAACAACAGTCCATTCATAGCATACTGCTCACACAACACACCCCCAGAAATGCAGCTTGGCCAGAGCCCAGAAATTTGTCATCTGTAGTGTAAATGCGGCATGCGGTGCCTGTGGTTATGATTGTGAACGTGAATGGTTGTCTGTCTGTCTGTTTGCTTTTCAACCAAGGCAAACACGTTTCAAGTTTGGGTGCTGGTTCAGGGTTGGTTTGACTTGTGAACCATAGAAACAATTCATTTTATAATGCATCTGTGTACATTTCAATTATTTATTATTTCCATTATTTATTTATTTTGTCTTACACAGACACTACACAGGCTCTGTCTTTTAAAAATGGCAGACATAATGTGTTATCTGTCTTATATTGATTGATTTTAGGAGCTGGAAACCCGACACAAGCATACCCACTCACTTGACTGAATTTCTAGCCTGTTTTCTGAGCACTGGATTAGCTTTTGAATTGTGTATTCACTTACCTTTTCACAGCACCTCTTCATGATCAAACAGATAAAAACAGAATGATATCTCTATCAGTAAATATTGTTGTTTTGTCGTGTTTCCCACAGTAGTAGTTCAGTAGTTTCTCCTATCCCTTATGTTCCTATAGGCTCTTTCCTGCACCTCTCTGTGCTCTATGTAAACAAAACAGCTCCAGTGCACGAGTGAACATGAGCGGACACAAAGGCGGCTGTTACACCAGACTTCCGATGCTGCTCACACTAGGCTTACTGTGTAGATATCTTCAATTATCTCTGAATTTGTCTGTTGACTCAATACGAAAACTAACTACAATCTCAAAGAACAAACTATGCAAGTAATAGCACCAGCATACAGTTACTGATGTGTTGAACCCAGTAAGCCGGTGAAGCTCACTCTGATTCGGGTAAAGCTGGCAAGCAAATGTTGTGGTGTGTTTTTATTGATATGGCCAAAGGGTTTAGATGGTTAGAAAATCCCAGAGATCCACAAACAAAACATTATACTGTTGGTGGTTTGACATGCTGGATATTCTAATTGTGAACCACATGCTGTCCATATCCATGTTATACTGGACATCTCTGTAGGGATTGTTGAATTGGTCAATCTGTTTAGAGCTTTGGACTAGCCTGTAGTTGCCATGGTGACACTGAGTGATGAGCTTCCAGTCATCAACAGCTCTGGTAGAAGCAGCTGTGGTACATGGTGGTTAGACCCGAACACCCCCCGAGCTGTCTTTACTGCTGCTTTTGTGTAATTGATAATGATGAAGGTGAAGATGTGATGACGAAGATGATGATGTGTCCTGTTGCCCGTTGGGTTCTGCCCAGTGAAGATATATTGTACAAAAATGCAAACTAAACTTTATGTCTAAACCTTGAAAAAAATCAAGGTATACAACATACAAAACCAGAATTAACGCACTTGCTACAAGGCAAAAGATCCTTATTGTTTAATTTCTATTATTTTTGCAAAAAATATCTGCAAAGGTATTTGGCAAGTAATTTGGGTCAAAGCTGACTGAATGAAAAGAAGTTTAATTAGAGTAGAAGAAGTGAACCTGTAAATTTATTCCTGCCACGCACACAGACACACACACTGGAGCAAGCATTCTGTGTTTATATCAGATCACACTGTACAGTTATCAGTTGGAATCACAATTACAGTGTAGTACTGATGTGTGCTAATAATGAAATGAATGAACCTTTGTTACACAGGCTGAACAGCAAACCTAACACACCAAGCATGTCACTTACCAGACACGTATAAATGCTGCCACGTCCTACTGCCGCCTAGTACTGATGCTCATGTATTCCAGAGTGTGTGTGTGTCCGTATTGTCACGTCTGTGACCAGACAGTCCTAACACACCATCCAGCCCTCAGTCATCACCATGGTAAATATCACTACCAGCTAGCAACAGATCTTGAAAAAAATGCTTAGTTAGCATGCAGAAAAGGCAAGCTCTCCTCAGACAGGGATGGATGCAGGGAAGCTATCAAGCATGCCCAGCAGAAAATCCCTAGGTATTATAACGTCACATGACCAACTCTTCCATCACAGACACAGAGTGAGTGGAGGCGACGAAAACACAGAGAAAGAGGCACAGAGGACAAGAATCAAGGGGTGGAGGGGGGCTACGTCACTTCACTGCTCAATTCCCTCTTTCCATTATAGTCACAGAGCCAGAGCCAATAAGACATGTCTGCTGGTTTGAACCCCTCCCCGAGCAGATTAGCCAACACAGGCAAACATGGTGAGGTATTGACAAAAGAAAAACCCAGAGAAAGAAACAGGAGATCCTGCCTGCAGACAGCAAGAAGAAAGAAAAGCATTAATACATAACCTGCTCTCTTCTCCATTGTAAAGTTGTAAAATTGTAAAGATACACTTGTCACACCATTTAACATTTCTGGGTCCTGTAATTTGTGGCTAATTGGGTAATGTCATTTTTTTTTTTGTAATTTTAAGGAAAATTTATAAAATGTAATATCAGAACATGGACATTCTCTGACTTTACAAATAGGACAAAATGTCCTCATTTTGATTTTTCATGACTTTGATCTGCTTTTTGTTTATGCTGTAGTTAAACTGTCTGCTTATCTGTAGGGTTAGAGCAACAGGAAATTCCAGAGTATTGTCTTTTAAATTCATGGTGTCATTAGATATTAGGGTGGGTAGGGTACTGGGTGGTTAAACCGGTCACTGATCGCTATCGTCATCTTCCTCCTGCCCACTAAAACCACTGAAGTCATCTTCTTCAGTGGCGGAATTGAAAAGCCTCAGAATTAATTCGTCACACACGTTCTCAGTCTCTCTTTCATTGTCACTTTCAATGTCTCAAGGCAATTGCTTGAGGTTGTGTTGTCCTCTTCATCATGCAGCAGTCCGGCCTTTCGAAACCCGCTGGTAATCTTGGATTTTTCGATACTGCTCCAGGCTGTCAGGATCCATTCCTTTGTGTGTTTTCCATGAAGAGGGTGTGTTGTTTAAACAAGCACTAAATGACTGATCTGAAAAATTTATTGTGAGTGCGTTTGATATAATTCAAACTGTTTCATTGGGTCCACTGTGATGAGGTTCAATGTTTAGGCGGCATGAAGCTCGCCCGTAAAAATCTATAAACTAGCCGCATCATTGTTTAAGCCGCAGGGTTCAACGCTTGTGAAAAAAGTAGCATGTAGTCCGGAAGTTACAGTAGTTATAGCCAGTGTTCCCTCTAATTTTTCATGTGCCTCAGCAAACACACTCCCTGAGCGGCCCTTGGACATAACATAATGTAACATAATGACGCCTCAGGTACCTTTTCCATAGCAACTGGATGCTCCAGGAGCATCACTATTTGTTGCCCTGGGAACAACTGCGCTGGATTGATGATGCAGATGCACGGCATCAGTATGGGGGAGCATCACCTTTTGACACCACAGGAATGGCTTTATACATACACACACATAAATGACATTAGAGTTAGGGAAAACAATTTCAGTATAATGTTATGGTATGAAACAACAACCTATGGGTCAGGCACAAAAACTTAAGGTTAAGGTTAAGTTAAGAAAAGGCATTAACAAAAAATACATTGAAACCAAGTACTACAATAAATTTTTAATTATATATATAAGCTGTGGAAGATTTGTTAGTTAAATATATTACAAGTATTTAGTATCATTAATTAATGAGATTCACTGTATAATAAGAAATTTAAACAGACTTGAACAGATTAGGAAGTAGGCAGGAAATTCTAGGTTTCTACAATGACATCAGTGGATGGCAGCAGATGTGAGAGGCCTCAAGCAACAGTAACCTGTTGACAGGTGATTTGTCCTGGTTTGGACAGAAGAAGCAGAGACAGCAGATGTTAGATCTGTTCGTGCAATCGGACTGTTGTCTGTCTTTATTTGGTCTCATTTGACTCTTCTGTTTTTTTGTACACACATTTCTGTCTTTTGCAATTGAGCAATTTAACATGTTTCCATTAACACACACTGTAGAGTGTAAGTCACAGGTTAATATACTTTTCACTGCTGTTCAATAATAATAATAATATTACTTCACCAAGTATGTTGTAAAGTGTACTTGTGCAATATGATTTACTTTCAGTGGCTTTTACAGTGCACATTCTTGATATCTTCTTATAATCAGCTCACTGATGTTTTTTTCTACGCTTTGCACAATATTCGCTAAATATATGCTGTACATGATAACACACTGGAAACCCTACAGTATGACACTTCAAAAAATGAAATCTATCCAAAACACTGACCTTTGTTGTACAATATTCCTTATTCTTTGTCACACAAATCTTAACTAAACATGGATTTTTTTTTTCCAAATGTCCAGAAGGCCATTTCTTTTGTTTGTAAAACATTGAGTTTTAGACAGGGTGTATCGCTGCTCAGAAGACTAAATATAAGCTTAAAAACTGCAGCTTTTTCCTGGAATCAAAGAAAGCAGCAGCCATATGATGAAATCTTGTAGATATGAACAACATCATGTTCTACCATAGTCTCTGTTACCGGCACACTTTGAATGAACCACAGTTTGTATGGTTTGTTTGTGTGATGCAGGCACCAGTGAGGTTCAGACCTGTCAGTGCTGGTTAGCTGATTGTCCAGTTGGATAGGAAGAGAGGTGGAAATGGAGCAAGAGGAAGGTGACACCTTTCACAGCAGAAAGGAAGCATGATATTCTCACACCGGAGCAGAGATGATGGGGTTGTTTATTGCAACTCGGTCTTCTCACCTTACTGTTATGTATTTGGAACCGTTCCTGTGAAAGTCATCTGACGAAAAAATGTCATCTGATATTCGGGATAAACCCCATATGTCAGTGCATACCTTCAAAGCTGCAGCAGGAAAACAATTTTGAGGTAAAAAAATGCTGCCATCTGTTGGAAGACTGCGTCTGTACATTTACCACTATCCAGAATAACAGCTGCACAACTTTACTGTGATTCTGAAAGATTTGTTGTTGCTTTAAGCCGGTCAGGTTAAACGAATCAGCCCACATATGAAGTGAAACGCTGAAAGAATTAACTGGAAAGATAAAGTAAACTGACCAACCGCAGTTAGGGCTGCTATAATGTGTATTTATATTTGACATGCAGTTTTTTTACGGGAGTAGTTGATGTGATTATTACTGCTGTGTTATACTTTATATCCACCTGCTCGGGAAATTCTTTGGTTAGTGAAGTGCTCGTGAGAGGAGGAGTGTTGCGTCTTTCAAATCTCAAAGTAAACTTTCTTCAGTCTGTCTGCGAGTTCACCTCAGCACATGGGGAAATGAAACCATCCAATTGTAAAGTTGATCACTCAGAAATTTAAAGCTCAGTTTCCCCAGATTTAGAGCAAATCAAAACTGAAAGAACATGTCTGTAAATTATAGGACATATTTTTACTTTATTTGCATTCAATATATGAATATATTTGTAAACTTTTTCATAGTTAAATGTTTAATCCTAACCCTTAAAAAACCCTGAAATCAAATCCTGAATCTAAATGTCAATGTTAAAAAGCATGTAATCGCTAGAGTGGATGTATCGCCAACAAATAAAGAAAACTGAAAAAATATTTGTATCATGAGCAGTCATCCTTTGCCAATTGATCTCCTAAAATTGTTAAATCAATAATGTACTAAATGTTCACTGAACTTCTCCTGCCTCATGCTGGTAAACACAGCAGCTGTGCACACAGCTCAGGAATGTGCCAAAAGTTTTTCTTTTTCGCCTACGAGCCATGCATCACTCAAGGTTATGCCACAGCTTAAACACAGTCTGTACTTGTGCAGTATCACATGCTAAATATAAACTCATTTACTGCCTGATTGAACACACTAGAGATGGGAAATACGAATCTTTTGACTGACTTTAACTTCTCGAACAGTAAATAGAACGAATCATTTTGAGTCATTTCTTTCATCTTACACCACGTGACGCTGTAGCCCTCTTGTGGTTGTTGTAAAAAGTGCAGCGTTTCTCAAACACTATATACTGAAGACGACATGGTTTGTGTCAGCTGACAAATTATAATACACAAACTGCCACAAGCAATTCAAACCATGTGAAAACTTAGCAAGCCAAATACACGCCACAATAAAGTGACTTGTGTCCTACATCCTCCCTGCCATTGTTGTTTAACAGCATGACAGTGACTTGGTGGGACTTGAGGGACTACACCAAGGATCGGCTTTGAGTCCCTTCTTGTTTGCTATGCTGATGGACAGGTTGACAGATGAGGTCAGACAGAAATCTCCCTGGACAATGATGTTTGCAGATGACACTGTGATCTGCAGTGAGAGTAGAGAGCAGATGGAGGAACAGCTGGAGAGGTGGAGGTTTGCTCTGGAAAGAAGAACCATGTCTAAATGAGAGGGAGAAAGGTAGAAGAGTGAGGATAGAGGGGGCTGAGGTGAAGAAGGTGCAGGAGTTTAAGTACTTGGGGTCAACAGTTCAGTGTGATGGGGAGTGTGGAAAAGAGGTGAAGAGGCGAGTGCAAGCGGGTTGGAGTAGGTGGAGGAAAGTGTCAGGAGTTTTGTGTGACAGAAGAGTGTCAGCAACACTCAAAGGAAAGGTGTACAAGACAGCGGTGAGACCAGCTCTGCTCTATGGGTTAGAGACAGTAGCAGTGATAAAGAGACAAGAGGCAGAGATGGAAGCAGCAGAGATGAAGATGTTGAGGTTCTCCTTAGGAGTGACAAGGTTGGACAGAATAAGGAACGAGTTCATCAGAGGGACAGAGCACGTTGCCTGTGTTAGCAACAAAGTCAGAGAGGCCAGATTGAGATGGTTTGGACATGTGCAGAGGAGGGATAGTGAATATATTGGTAGAAGGATGTTGGAGATGGAGCTGCCAGGCAAGAGGGCGAGAGGACGACCAAAGAGGAGATATATGGATGTTCTAACAGAGGACATGAGGTTAGCTGGTGTCAGAGAGGAAGATGCCAAGGATAGAGTGAGGTGGAAAAGGATGATTCGCTGTGGCGACCCCTGATGGGAAAAGCCAAAAGAGAAGTAGTAATAGTAGAGCACCTCTTAGTATTTACCAAATACATCTAAATTAATATATAAAGTTTTAGTTTTTATAGTGGAGGTGTTAGAGGTCATGGTGAGTAAGGTCATGAAACTACGGCTGAGTCAGTCCATAGAAACTGAACTGATTGTATTCCCTAAAATCAAAAAATTGGTTGGTATTAATCTATAAATATTGCTTTCAGTAGCTGATTTTAGTGTGTTTATTAACATGAAGTAATATAAAATTAAATTATAAAATTATCATTGTTTAAATATTTTTAACAAAGCTTTGTTAAACTACTTACTTTCTTGTATGTTGTCTGACTATTTCTAACATTCACATAGGTCATCCATCTCACAACTTTTGCTTTTAGAAGCATTTATTGCGTTTATTTTCCTCCTACTAAAAAGGTGTATTCGATTGATTTACCATTTTATTATTTTTGAAACCAGTGCTGGACCTTGAGAACCATGACATTTCTCTGCAGCCTCTCTTCCTGTATGAATACAAATTTGCTTAAAAAAACAGTAAATTGCCTATAGGTGGTAAGTTTACTTCTGATAACCTTACTCACATAAGCAACAAAAGATACAATTCATTTTCAACATAACTGAGCAGAAATTTAATTTGCAAATTTAAAAATACTTTAAACGGTAGGTGCCTGACAAAACTGTGGTTTTCTAATTATGACTTAATACAAATATGCAGGTTTGATGTTTTCCCAGGCCTTCTGCAGAAATTCCTAAAGGTGTGCTTTGCTGGTTGGGCAGTGTACCCAAACTTCAGTCTAGCGTTGCCACTCCAGCCGGATAGGGTCCAGACCTGATGATTGACCAATATGAGGATCCCAGCAGGTACTTTCTTTTTCAAAATATTTCTTGGAGGAATGCTTGAAGTCATTGTCTGGCTGCAAAATGAAGTTATATCCAATCAGTCATTGCTCAGGGGGATGGCATGTCTCTTCAGTATCAGAATCAGAAAACTGTTTATTGCCAGGCACAGTTAAGAACACTTAACAGTAATAGGAATTTGTTATGTGTAGGCATGGAACACAACAAATATGAAATGTGAAATATTTACACGAATACGATAATAATGTAATACAATAAAAGTAGGAAAATGAATACATGCAAGTTAAAGTGACTGTCCATGAGGGGTTGCTCACTGTTCAGCCTTTTCTTGAGGTGTGAGGTCCTGGTCTTGATGGACAACTCCACCTAAAAAGTAAACATATAGTAGAATTATCACCTGATAGTTTCAACCTAAAAACTGAGAAATTAAAACCTTGTAAAACTAGAATTCATAGTAGAACAGTTGTATTGGATTGTATTAGACTGTACAGCTGGTCATGATGTTATGCCTGATTGGGATATTATATAGCAAGAGACACTCGCTTACTGTTTTCTGTGAGTTGTACTGAATATTGACCATGTAAAATATGCTTATTGATTTTTTGTAGATGTATTACCCCTTCTGTAGACACACATTGATTGACAGCCCTGCCTTTTGTAGTTTATGTGGCAAATGACATCACCACTAATGTGACAGTTGGTAAAGAGGCAGCAGCTGTTCCAAAGGCCAGTTCCAGCATAACGACCAGGACAAGCACACAGTCTAATCAAGGTGAAAAGATAATTTTGAACTTTTTGGGTGGTGATCCAAATGCTTTTACTCCTCGCTTACAAAAAACTGAAGTGTGTTTCTCAAGAAAAGTCCCTCAATCCACTTTCCATCCTTATCAGGTATGGGACTTTCCAGATAATCACAGCACTCCAGAAGCATCAACATCTTAAATGGGTAAATTTTTTATTGTGAACGTTTATCTTACCACTCTATGCTTGCTAATAAAATGTCTTTGATAATGATGGATCTCTGATGGACCCGAGGACAACAAGTTTCTCACATTTGACAGTCCCGGTAAGAAACTTATAATATCTGAAAATAAAACTGAATTGTTCCTAATTTGTTTTAACAGTTTTGATGTGAAAGTGAACTAAAGTCCTTAAGTTTGAAGTTCCTATGATGTACAATTTAATGCGTAATAAATAGAAAAATAAAGAAATCCATCAACAGCTGCAAAAGAAGATTAATCATTCCTTGTTGGCAAAATGATTGCCACATCATTGGTCCATGGTGGTCCAGGGCCTGCCTTAATCTCAAAGGGTCTCTACCAGCATCTGACTGGGACAACAAAGTCTGATGTTGAAGTCTCCATTGAAGATACAACTGATGAAGCTACAAAAGCTTTTCTGTTGGAAGTATGTTTATTTAAATAAACATATATAAAAACTACATACTTTGTGCTCCATCTCAAATCTTGATATGACAATTTTGATGTCATATCAAGATCTTTCATAAACACTAGATATCCAATGCTGCAACACTGAAGGAACTCAGTGGACATGTCAATAGACATGGGTCCATTGAGAAGCATTCCAGCCTCTTGCGGACAGCTGGGTGCTTTGGGTTTCTGCACAGTTTAGATGGTAAAGGAAAGATCATTAGGAACTACCTTAAGTGGTACATCATATACTGCAATCACCTCTCAGTACAAAGGTATTATATAAGTTTTTGTAATGTGTATGTGGTAATGTAGATACACTAATTTAGGTTAAAGTGGATAAGAAATATTAATTGTCACAACATTGTTCTTGTCTTGAGCATAAGTTATACTAAGTAGGATTACAGCTACAAAAACCATGTTAGCATTTTGATCACAATTGTTTCAAATACTCTACTCTACACAGGGAGAAACCAGAACACTTGGATATTGCCGAGACTATGTGGGTTTGTTTAATACTTTGCTTGTACACCAATCAGCCACATTAGGTACAACTGTGCCATCCAATACAGCAGCTCTGTACTTTTACTTTTACAAGGTTATTTTGGGGTTGAAACTGTCAAAAAAGGTGATCATTGACCATAAATACATCTTTGGATATTTGTTTCAATAACAATTCTTTCTTTGCATTTAACCCACCCCCGCATAAGTGGTGGGCAGCCACAGTTGAGTCCTATTGAGCTACTACTGAGTGTCTTGCTCAGGGATACACCCTCTACATGGTCTTAGATTAGATCTAGGAAACGTCTACATCCCAGGCTGATTGCTACCCTCCAAGCCACCAGACTGCTAATCCAAGACAACAATCTTTGTCAGGGAATCGAACTGCCCCCTAATTCACTTTAAATAGGGTAGTCAAAACATTACAACCACCTGTTAATATAATGCACTACACTAAAGCTCCTTCACCCTATATGACCTCAATAATAAACAGGTTTTCCTTCTTAAGACTATAATTATCACTTTTCTGACTGTTTCAACACAAACAATGAGAAATTATAACCTTGTAAAAGTGGAAGTTATAGCAGAGTTGCTGTATTGGATTGTACAGGTGTGTTTCTGTTCTACACATCTAACAAAAACTAATTCATTTAAACATCACTGTCAAAAGTGTGGGGAACAAAAGGGAGGGAGTACAAAAAGGGCGTGACTTTTATTTCAAAAACCAAAAAAGGGAAAGAAACCACACAATGTACACATATAACTACATTAAATTAACAGAGTCAGCCCGAGGGGAAAACAACGTAAAACCCGAGAGAGAAGGGGAAAACAGGGCAGGCCAAAAATGTCGAGGGAACACTATAAGAACAGAACAGACAGGAAAGCCAAACAAAACACACAAAGACCAAAAAACCCAAAGCTTAGAGAGTAAGAAGAATCTGACCCCGAACTGAGGTGATGGGCAGGTATAAATGGACTGGGGAAACAGGTGAAAACAATCATGTGAGTGACTAGTGGTGAAATTAGTAAAGTTAACTACAGAGTGGAAACAGGACGTGGGAAAAAAAAGGCAACAAAATAAAAGTCCAGGTCAGGAAGTGGACGTGAGGGGCTGAATCATGACAATCACAAGTAATTGTTTTTCTGACAATAATTAGCCTGATTTACAAATGCAGGAGCATTCAGTTATAATACATCAAAACTATGTAACCAGCTCGCTTTCGCTTTAGCTCTGACTTTGTTTCATTAAACGTTTACGCTGTTTCTAGACAAGTACTACTACTACTTTTCTTTGGGCTTTTCCCCTCAGGGGTCGCCACAGCGAATCATCCGTTTCTAGTACTTAAACTCCTGCACCTTTTTCACCTCAGCCCCCTGTGACTTCACACTTCTACCTGGCTCCCTCTCGTTTAGACACATGTATTCTGTCTTGCTACCACTTAACTTTCATGCCTGTTCTTTCCAGAGCAAACATCCAACTCTCCAGCTGTTCCTCCACCTGCTGTCTGCTCTCACTGCAAATTACAATGTCATCGGCAAACATCATTGTCCAGGGAGATTTCTGTCTGACCTCATCTGTCAACCTGTCCATCAGCATAGCAAACAAGAAGGGACTCAAAGCCGATCCATGGTGTAGTCCCACCTCCACCTTGAACTCCTCTGTCTGACCTACGGCACATCTCACCACCGTCATGCTCCTCTCATACATGTCCTGGACTACTCTGACGTACTTCTCTGTCACTCCTGACAACCTCATACAATACCACAGCTCCTCCCTCGGCACCCTGTCATACGCCTTCTCTAAATCCACAAAGACACAATGCAGCTCCTTCTGACCATCTCTGTACTTTTCCATCAACAACCACAAAGCGAAAATGGCATCAGTGGTGAGTTACAGGTCATGAAACCATAATGCTGCTCACAAATCTCCACCTCCTTCCTAAGCCTGGCTTCCACTACTCCTTCCCACAGCTTCATTATGTGGCTCATCAGCTTTATCCCTCTGTAGTTGCTGCAGTTCTGCGTGTCACCCTTGTTCTTAAAGATCGGCACCAGAACGCTTCTCCTCCATTCCTCAGGCATCTGCTCACTCTCTAAAATCCTGTTAAACAGACTGGTTAGAAACTCCACTGCTGTCTCTCCTAGACACTTCCACACCTCCACAGGTACAACATCATGACCAACAGCCTTTCCCCTCTTCATCCTCTTCAGAGCCTTCCTCACCTCATCCTTTCTAATTTCCTGCTCCACAACATCCCCATCTTCCTCCCTTCTTTCCCTGTCATTCATCAGCTGCTCAAAATATTCCTTTCATCATCTCTGCACATTCTCCTGGGTTGTTAGCACCTTTCCATCTCTGTCTTTAATCAACCTTATCTGTTGCACATCTTTCCCATTCCTATCTCTCTGTCTGGCTATCCTGTACAAGTCCTTCTCTCCTTCCTTCATGTCTAACCTGTCATACAGCTCATCGTAAGCTTTCTGTTTGGCCTTCGCCACCTCCCTCTTCACGCTGCGCTGCACTTCCTTGTACTCCTGTCTACTTTCCTCAGTCCTTTCTACATCCCACTTCCTCTCAGCCAACCTGTTCCTTTGGATGCAGTCCTGTACTTCCTCATTCCACCACCAAGTGTGTTTATCTTCTTTCCTCCTTCCAGATGACACACCAAGCATCTTCCTACCGGTTTCACTGATTACCTCTGCTGTAGTTTCCTAATTTAAATTTTTCAATTCAATTCAACTTTATTTATGTAGCGCCAATTTACAACAAGGTAATCTCAGGGCACTTTACATAATAAAGTCAAGACTATACAAACATTTAAAGAATACCCAACAAATCCCCCTTTTGCAGCTATAGGCAACAGTGGAGAGGAAAAACTCCCTTTAACGGAAGAATCCTCCAGCAGAACCAGGCTCAGGGTGCACGTACATCTGCCTTGACCGGTTGGGGTGAGTGGAAAGTGGAGAGGGAAAAGAACAGAGCAACAAAAGCAACAACAAAACATTGGGCAGGTTAGTAGGACCAGTAGCTGCACACTGGAGGACACACAGCGCCAAATCTGGGGACACCTGAAGACAGGGAGAGAGAGAGGGGGAAAGAGAGGGAGAGAGACGACTACGGGACAAAGAAGACACAGAGTTAATGTCCTACAGTGGTGACATTATAGATGTGGGGTGAGAGGAGAGAATGAAGAGAAGAGGAAGTGGCACAGTGCAGAGTTCCCCAGCAGTCTAAGCCTATAGCGGCGTGACTATAACCAACTATAAGCTTTATCAAAAAGTAAGGTTTTGAGCCTAGTCTTAAAAATAGGGAGGGTGTCTGCTTCCCAAATCTGGACTGGGAACTGGTTCCACTGGAGAGGAGCTTGATAGCTAAAGGCTCTGCCTCCCATTCTATTTTTGGAAATTCTGGGAACCACAAGTAGGTCTGCAATTTGGGACCGAAGTGGTCTAGTAGGATGATATGGTACTAAGAGATCTTTTAAATATGATGGGGCTTGGCCGTTTAAAGCTTTATAGGTAAGAAGAAGGGTTTTAAATTCTATTCTGCATTTAATTGGAAGCCAATGGAGAGAAGCTAATGAAGGTGAAATATGATCTCTCTTACCAATCCCAGTCAGTAATCTTGCTGCAGCATTTTGGATTAATTGGAGGCTTTTTAGAGAGTTACTGGGGCAGCCTGAAAGTAGAGAATTACAGTAGTCCAATCTAGAAGTAACAAATGCATGAACCACTTTTTCAGCATCGCTTTGAGACAGGATGCTCCTAATTTTGGCAATGTTTCTTAGGTGGAAGAAGGCTGTTCTAGAGATTTGTTTTATGTGTGAGGTAAATGACAAATCCTGGTCATAAATGACTCAGAGATTCCTTGCAGTGCTACTGGGGGCAAGACTTATGTCATCTAAAGTAGCAATATGGTTAGAAAACATGTTTCTTAGACTTTTAGGCCCAAATGCAATAACTTCAGTTTTATCTGAGTTTAGAAGAAGGAAATTATACGTCATCCAGTCCCTTATGTCTTTTAAACATGCTTGTAGTTTGATTATTTGATTTGTTTCATCAGTTTTCATAGATAGATATAACTGCGTGTCATCAGCGTAACAGTGAAAATTTACAGTGTTTTCTAATAATGTTGCCAAGGGGAGACATATATAGAGTAAAGAGTATTGGTCCTAATACAGAGCCTTGTGGAATTCTATAACTAACTTTTGTGTATGTGGAAGATTCATCATTAACATGAACAAATTGGAATCTATCTGATAGATACGATTTAAACCAATTTAGTGCAGTTCCTTTAATTCCAATTACATGTTCTAGTCTCTGTAATAATATTCTGTGATCAATGGTGTGAAATGCAGCACTAGGATCTAGCAGAACTAGTATAGAGACAAGTCCATTATCTGAAGCCAGAAGAAGATCGTTGGTGACTTCAATCAGTGCGGTTTTTGTGCTATGATGAACTCTAAATTCTGACTGAAATTCTTCAAACAAGTCGTTTCTGCGCAGGGGTCACATAATTGCTTTACAACTACTTTTTCAAGTATTTTAGAAATAAAGGGGAGATTGGATATTGGTCTGTAATTGGCTAAGACACCTGGATCCAGACAAGGTTTTTCAAGTAGAGGTTTGATTACAGCTACCTTATAGGCCTTTGGTACATATCCTGTTTGTAAAGATAGATTAATGATATCTAATACGAATGTGTCTAATAAGGATAGACCACTTTTGAGCAGTCTAACTGGAATAGGGTCTAGCAGACATGTTGTTGGTTTAGATGCCATAATAGTTGAGGTTAACTCAGCAAGATCTATGGGCACAAAGCAGTCTAAAAGGGACTGAGGACTTACTGGTGATTCTAATTCTGTTGTATTTGTGGGGAGGGTCTGGTGAATTTTATTTACTAATAGCTATGATTTTTTTGTGAAGAAGGTCATGAAGTCATTGCTACATAGCGTTTAGGGAATACTAGTCTCAACTGAACTATGGCTCTTAGTCAGCCTGGCTACAGTGCTGAAAAGGAACCGGGGGTTGTTCTTGTTTTCCTCTATTAGTGATGAATAATATGCTGTTGTTGCTTTACGGAATGCTAATTTGTATAAGTATAAACTCTTTTTCCAGGCTAAGCGTGATTCTTGAGAATGAGTGGAACACCACTTCCTTTCTAGTTTTCGTGACGCCTGCTTTAAATTGCAGGTTTGCGAGCTATACCATGGAGATCGCCTGTTCAGAATTACTGCCTTCTTTTTTAGAGGGGCAACAGTATCGAGTATGGAACGTTTGTGCAACAGGCCAAGAAGCTAAATAAACTTTTAAACCAGACTTTTACATGAAGTCATTTGGCAAGATATCACAAAGCGACTTACAGAGTAATTTAGTACAGAGATACAGTATGGTGGAGGAAACTTTTACACTGATGACAAGTTACAGTTTATTGTTCCACAGATGCTGCAAGTCAGTGAATAAAACTTCACATTAAGATTTTTTTTTTCAATTCAACTATATTTATATAGCACCAATTTACAACAAAGTCATCTCAAGGCACTTTATATAATAAAGTCAAGACTATACAGACATTCAGAGAAAATCCAAGCAATCCCCCTTGAGCAAGCTATTGGGGGAAGTGGAGAGTTGTTTCCTCATGTTCATTCACACATTCTTTTACATTATTTGTCATTTTCCTTTTCAACAGCTTTACTTAAAAATGTATTTTAATTACTGTAATGCTTTTTGTATCCAGTAAATTACTTTGTTTGCAGACTCACCAAACTAAGTTAGAAAATGGGTGTGATTAGGAATCACAAAATACAAAAATTGTTTCTTGCAAACGTGGTGAAAACGATGGTCAAAACTAAATATGAGAAAAATAACCAATTGATATTGCTCCAATGGCCAATATTTAGTAGGAATACCAGAAGCAGCAGCAGAAGCAGCAGTAGAGAGCAGAAGAATGAGGCAGGAGAGGGACAGATGATAAACAGAAAATGTAATCCAGGGCTAAACTTTCAATCAACAGAACTGTATGTTCAAACCTACTACCCTACAGTGGTAGAGCAACATACTGCTACCTGCTAGCTGGTCTTCATTTTGTAAACATCATGTTGCTTGAGTCTATGTGTGGAGTTTTTGAAGATAGCATTTGATAGCATTTAGCAACACTTTAGTTCACAATATCAGAGCACTCTTCCAAAATCTGCTTCAACCATTTTACACTATCCACCAACATGATTTCATATAGTAATATTTTATTAGAACTGAACCTGTTGAACATGAGCACTGCTCTTTGCTGAGCCAAAAACAGGGACATGTCTCACTGGTTATTTAACTCTAAAGCTTACTGCCTGACCGGTATAAAAATGCTCTTTTCGACAGCCCCTTTAAGTACCCAACTCAACAAATCCAACCAAATGTGACCTCCCACCCTTCCTCCACATTCGTCAGAATCAATATTGACACGTATGACAAAGACACTGGATCTCCAGAGAAAACTGCTAGATGGAACATGTCGCAGAAAATGACAAATGACAAGTGAACCACTGTCTGAAGCTGACAACAAGCCAACGACAAGAGACCTCCATGACAGATCCTCTTCAACACATCAAGGAAAATGAGGTCGATCGAGACAGTGATGACAGGATGCACAACCACATTAATTCTGCTAAAAACAAAGGACTGGTTCACTCTGGCTCAACATGTTTTTTTAAAAAAAGAGCCCTGCAGTTTTTATGTAGATTAAACAATTTTAAATAACCTCTATTTCTTATTATAATTTAGTGATCTTATATTTGCAGAAAATTTAAGTTATATACATAAAATTCTATGTGAATATGTTTCAATGTGAAACAACTGACCATTCAATTCAATTCAATTCAACTTTTTTTATATAGCGCCAATTTACAACAAGGTCATCTCAGGGCACTTTACATGATAAAGTCAAAACTATACAAACATGTAGAGAAAACCCAACAAATCCCCCTTGAGCAAGCCATAGGCAACAGTGGAGAGGAAAAACTCCCTTTAACGGAAGAAACCTCCAGCAGAACCAGGCTCAGGGTGGACGGCCATCTGCATTGACCGGTTGGGCTGAGTGGAAAGTGGAGAGAGAAAAGAACAGAGCAACAAAAGCAACAACAAAACATTGAGCAGGTTAATAGGACCAGTAGCTGCACACTGGAGGACACACAGCGCCAAATCCGGGGACACCTGAAGACAGGGAGAGAGAGAGGGAGACAGAGAGGGAGAGAGACGACTACGGGACAAAGAAGACAGAGAGTTAATGTCATACAGTGGTGAAATTATAGATGTGGGGTGAGAGGAGAGAATGAAGAGAAGAGGAAGTGGCACAGTGCAGAGTCCCCCAGCAGTCTAAGCCTATAGCAGCATGACTATAACCAACTATAAGCTTTATCAAAAAGGAAGGTTTTGAGGCTAGTCTTAAAAATAGGGAGGGTGTCTGCTTCCAGAATGTGGACTGGGAGCTGGTTCCACAGAAGAGGAGCTTGATAGCTAAAGGCTCTGCCTCCCATTCTATTTTTGGAAATTCTGGGAACCACAAGTAGGCCTGCATTTTGGGACCGAAGTGGTCTAGTAGGATGATATGGTACTAAGAAATCTTTTAAATATGATGGGGCTTGGCTGTTTAAAGCTTTATAGGTAAGAAGAAGGGTTTTAAATTCTATTCTGCATTTAATTGGAAGCCAATGGAGAGAAGCTAATGAAGGTGAAATATGATCTCTCTTACCAATCCCAGTCAGTAATCTTGCTGCAGCATTTTGGATTAATTGGAGGCTTTTTAGAGAGTTACTGGGGCAGCCTGAAAGTAGATAATTACAATAGTCCAATCTAGAAGTAACAAATGCATGAACCAATTTTTCAGCATCGCTTTGGGATAGGATGCTCCTAATTTTGGCAATGTTCCGTAGGTGGAAGAAGGCTGTTCTAGAGATTTGCTTTATGTGTGAGGTAAATGACAAATCCTGGTCAAAAATGACTCCAAGATTCCTTGCGGTACTACTAGGGGCAAGAGTTATGTCATCTAAAGTAGCAATATGGTTAGAAAACATGCGTCTTAGACTTTTAGGCCCAAATACAATAACTTCAGTTTTATCTGAGTTTAGAAGAAGAAAATTACACGTCATCCAGTCCCTTATGTCTTTAAGACATGCTTGTAGTTTGATTAATTTATTTGTTTCATCAGGTTTCATAGATAGATATAACTGCGTGTCATCAGCGTAACAGTGAAAATTTACAGTGTTTTCTAATAATGTTGCCAAGGGGAGACATATATAGAGTAAAGAGTATTGGTCCTAATACACAGCCTTGTGGAATTCCATAACTAACTTTTGTGTATGTCGAAGATTCATCATTAACATGAGTAAATTGGAATCTATCTGATAGATACGATTTAAACCAATTTAGTGCTGTTCCTTTAATTCCAATTACATGTTCTAGTCTCTGTAATAATATTCTGTGATCAATGGTGTCAAATGCAGCACTAAGATCAAGCAGAACTAGTATAGAGACAAGTCCATTATCTAAAGCCAGAAGAAGATCGTCGGTGACTTTAATCAGTGCGGTTTCTGTGCTATGATGAACTCTAAATCCTGACTGAAATTCTTCAAACAAGTCGTTTCTGCGCAGGTGGTCACATTATTAACCATACTTAAGACGTTTAGATTCTTGCCTTCAATTCATATTACTTCTCTCTACTTACTCTTTGATGTATATGAGAAAATGTACAAGAGCTGTGACACATAAATTTATGCCAATAATAAACACCTGTCTACCTAGTTTTTGCTGTGCACTAATAAAAAATAAGCTAAACTATGACTTCAAATTACCTCATGACCACAGAAGTCAGGGCAATGGGTCGGTAGTTACTGAGTCCTGCGATGCTCAGCTTTTTTGGGGCTTGCAAAATGGTCGAAGCCTTAAAGCAAGCTGGCACACGACAGGTCTCCAGTGAGGTGTTTAGATGTCTGTGAACACTGGGGACAGCTGATTGGCACAGTGCTTAAGGTCTGTATTTGTCTTTGTCCCCACTTCTTTTATTATTAACAACAAACAAAAAACAGTAAAACTAATACAACACAAAACAACGACCAGTGTTAGACAAGACAAAGAGATGAGACACATGTGAGTCATGTACAGTGTGTGTGACAGAAATATGCATATTAAGGCTGCTAACATTTTCTAAGAATGTACATTGTGTGATTATTATTATTATTTTGATAACATGAGAAAGCTATAAACCTATTAATACAGTCCAAAAATGTAAATAACAAATAAAAATTTTAAAAGAATACTTAAATACATAAAAGAAGTTGATCACCTCCAAAGTAAATACAGAAACCAGGTACTCATCTCTCTAACAATCACCAAGAAAATGCCCTGGTAACGGCTCTCTCTACCTTGCTCATTACTCTGCTCGTTAGGCCCTATTTGTTTCACCTGTCCCAATCCCATATTAGATCTGCCTTCCTACTCTCCTCTGGCACATTATCCTTCACGTTTTGCTCTGTGTGGTGCCTTGTCTCCGGTATTTTTGGTCCAAGGTTTTTTGCCCTTGCCAGAGTTGTTTCTCAGTCTGCTGTTGTCTCCCTGTGGAAATCTGCTCTGCTCTGCTCTTCTCTTCTTTTCTCCTTGCCATCAGTTCCTTCCTGCCACCGTGAGTTTTCACTACAAGACTTGTCCCTGGATCCATCTGTTCCTTGGTCCTGTTTTTGATTTTTGATTGATTTTTTTTTTCTGGATTGTAGTTAATCTGTTAATATTTACTTTGTTACTTTGTTTCAGCCAGATCTCCTGACGTTAAGTTGTTTGTTTTTCTTCCTACAGACATTTGATTCAGTTGTTACTTTTACCTTTTCCTCCCTGATGTTGTCAGTCGCTTTTAGTTTCTCTGGTTTTCTCCACGTCTGCTTCACCAATACCAAGAATCCCTCCTGTGCTCATCAAGCTCCACTCACCCCTGTAAGACTCTCTCTCTTACTCAAAAGATTTCCCTCTGTTGTTATTCACTTAACCTTTGTAGCATCAATTTATGTGTTATAAAACCTGGACCTGAGCTACATCCTTCTCCCTTGAGGTTCAGAGAGAAAGTTTGGAATTCAACCTCCATGTTGAAAACAAGGGGGAGGTAGACGGACCGGCAATACACTTTCTTTATAAAAGAAACCACCACTAATCCTCCCCAGGACTAGATAACACCAAGAGAACTGAGTAAAGCAAACAAACCACATCTGGCTTAAAGCCACGAATTGACACTCAGGCAATTAGCATAAATTTTGCCATGAGTTTTCCATCTACCAGACCCAAGACTGTCTTCTAACTCTTTTGCAAATGACATTCTTATCAAGATGGTACCAGCTCTCTGGAAAGGAATTTGCAAAACAACCATAAAACTTTAGGTGCGATACCACTTGAGACGGAAAGACTTTGTTTAAACTCAATCCCCAAATCAGGGAAAAATCATCTGTCAAGCTTCATAAAACTCACACCAATGTGTTCAGAAGCAAATTTGGAACAATTTGACATGATACCATCCTTTCTACAACGAGAAATGACGGAGTCATAAAATAAACGTTTTAATTCAGAATGACGAGAGAGAGTAACACGGCACATCATTGCCACCCTTGGGTTGAAACTATAAATGCATCCTGAATATACTCGTCTATAGAAAGAAACCAAACAGCATTAATTTGTTGTCTGAAAGTTAAAACACGATGTTATATTAATTCACTACGATGTCCAGATAATGCATGACTGAATTCCTAATTGCTGTGTGTTCTTAAAGTGTATTAATGTGTATTAGACAAAGCTAATTTTCCATTTAACAATCATTGGATTCCATCTATTAGTCTAATCAGAACTCTCACATGTATGTGAAATGAGACCCTAACTATTACACGCAGTAATCATGTTGTTTTAAGCATTTTAACTTCCATAGCAGTCTGCACAGTATATCAATTGTGATATGTTGCTTTGTTTTATAGTATGAGATTTTGGGCTTGATGATACTTGAATTAAGCAGCAACGCCTCATAATCTTGGCGACGCCCCAACGATATAAAATAAAGTTAAAATTCCTTTGTTAGAGTTCAGGAGTTCCAGAGTTCCAGCTCACTTCCACTTTGAGCTTTAAACTTCAGAATTCCATCCTGAAGAAGAAATGTGCTTCAGTTAAGAAACTTAGCTGAAGTTGTTAAAATTACTTTTTGTCAATTCTTTCGTTTGTAAGTTTTGAAACTATTTTTAAAGCGCACACGTCTTTCCTGCCTATTTTTGTCTTTGTTAGTCATTTTTGACAATCAGAACTCCAAGCCAAACTTTGATTTTTGTTTGTAATTAGAAAATCTTTCAAAGTTAGTTCCAGACTGAGCCCGAGATTTTTATCAACCATTTTTGTTGAATGATTTAAATTCAACATCTTCAGCTCCACACGGCTCCATTTCGGACTGGACAACCAGCGCCTCTGTAATTCAGCTCAGCCACCAGCAAAACCACACCACGTTACTAGAGCCATCTGACCAGGTGAACGCTCCTGTGGGCCGGAGAAATCTTTGCAGCCACAGTGGATCCTTGCTCTAATAGCTCGCCTGTTAACAGAACTGAGACGGTCCGTCCTGCTCTACAAAAGAACCGGTACCGATTGACGCATAACTTGGCAGAACAACCTGCAGCAGCTCCCAGGCAAAGTACAAATCTCTCTCTCTGATTTATGGAAAGTCTGGTGTCTGTATAGCTGATAAACCGATGAAGCCTTTATGAAGTTTATATCTAGAGTTTCTAAAATATTATTTCTGTTACTTAGAGGTAAATAGTTACTAGAGTCCTTTCTCAAGCCCAAATTTATCACACACACTTGCATACCTGCTCATTTTATCCATTTACTTAGAATTGGTTATTTCATGTTTTGTTGTCTATTCATTTATTCCATTCATTCTATATACATACTCACACTTATCTATATTCATTGTAGTTGTAGATTAATAAATAATTGAAAAGAACTGGTTCTGTGTTTGTGTTTCTTCAGAGAAACAGACGAAGTCACTGAAACGGCAAGAACTCATGACAAACATTGATCTTGGGTTTAATTGTTGTTTACTTAATTCTATTGTTACTTTGGACCATCGGCGGTTCAGATAATATAATCATAGCTTGGTTCAGCTTATAGACCTGGTGCCCTAAATCGAGGAAATTAATGCTTTTGTATTAATATCAAATCACCCAAGTCGAACGAGTTTGCTACACCTTCATATTATGTTAAGGGTTAATTTGACCCATTTCAGTTTTTGCTGACCAAAATACTGTATCCTTTTTTTATCTTCATGAAATTTTGTGACCTCTCCTCATCTGCGGTCAAGAACTGGTGTGTAAAATATGGAAACTCCTGGAATGTCTGTGCAGAGTTTGTATACAAAGATGATGTTGCGGGTTATTTTCACCTGGACACTTTAATGTGGGTAAAATGCTGGTCAGATCCAAAATAAACATATCTCTCTGATGTATGAAAGAGAAAAACTGGCTGCAGTCAGAGATATATGTGATAAATGGGTTGAAATCCTTCCTTTGATGTACAACCCTGGCCCCATGCTACTGAACATGAACACTTTGTTCCATTCAGGGGCCGCTGTCCTTTCTGGCCGTGTATGCCCAGCAAGCCATCCAAGTAAGGCATCAAAATATGAGCAGCTTGTGATGCAAAATCTAGCTATGCATGGAATGTACAAGTATTGACTGGAAAGCTACCTGGAGGAGCATCTGAGAAAAATCAGGGGATGCAAGGTCACAACATCACTTTTGACAACTTCATTACATCCTACCGTCTTGCAAATGAACTTCAGAAGAAAAAGCTGACTATGTTGGGAACAATAAGAAGAAATAAGCCAGAGCTTCCCAGTGAAATTCTGAAGATGCAGGGAAGATCTCTCCATTCCTCAAATTTGTTTTCTGAGAAAGCAACAGTGGTTTCATACTGCCCAAAGAAAAACAAGAACGTTCTTGTCATGAGCACACAGATGCATCTCTGACTACAAGAGGAGACAAGAAACCACAAATTATCCTGGACTACATCTCAATCAAAGGAGGAGTTGACAATCTGGACAAAGTCACAGAAACTTACAGCTGCCAGCACAAGACAACCCATTGGCCCTTGGTTGCTGACACTAGCATTCATCTGACTAGCTACAGCTTCTGTCCCCGCTTCCCCACAGGTGGCAGCTGCCGCAGCCCCCGCACCTGTTCAACTAGAGCCTTATGTGTCACCTCCCGAGCCATTCTCAGGGGATCCTAAATATTGTAGGGTCTTTATAGTCAAATGTAAGTTGCTATTCAGGCTTAGACCGTCCACCTTTCCCACTGATAGCGCCCGCATAGCTTACACTGTCTCTTCTCACCAGTAAACCAAAATCATAGCTGGGCTTTGGGGAATGGCGGAGTGTGAGAGGGACTCTTTCTCCACCTCCAATTTTGAAAATTTTTCACAAGAACTCCTTAGAGTATTCAGACCGACCAAGTCGGACTGTGATGCCTCTCATGTCCATTCCAAATTCCTACACTATTCAATTTCGTACTCTGGCTGCTGATTGTCAGTGGAAAGGACCAGCCCTGCGGGAATGGTTTTACTAAGGTTTATCTGAGTCTTTATAGGATGAGTTAGCCCCCCGTGAACTCCCGGAGTCTCTCGATCTGCTTATCAAATTGTGTACCAAGGTGGATCAAAGAAGGAGTGAGAGAGGTCCACAACCATGTCTGTCAAACCCCTGACCTCGTACTAGTTTTACTAGTGTTCCCCTACCTGAGTTCAAAGTGAGCCCTAAGTTAAGCTCCCCCGAACCTATGCAGCTGGGAAGGATGCGTCTTACACTGGAGGAGCATGAGCGCCAGTTCCAGAATGGTCTCTGTTTCTATTGCGGCTGTCCTGATCACAGAATTAGTTCCTGCGTGAAAAGGCAGGGCTCAGCAGGAGCAAGGGGGATACTGCTGAGCCATTCCAGTTCCAGCCCCACTTCCGTCTCCCATCCTGCTCTGCAGCTAGCTGACGGGGTGGTTCCCCTTGCTGCACTTATTGACTCTGGAGTGAACTCTGGACTTATTGATAAGGGTTTAGCTGGTGAGCTTCGCCTCCCCCTGGACCCTCATTCCAAACAAGTAGTCATCCGAGCCTAAGATGTCCACCTTCTTAATCCTGGTGCCCTGCAGACAGTGGCTCTCACTATGCCCATTGACAACCACCATGAGAAAGTGATATTCCAAGTTATTTGGTCTCCCCAGCAACCACTCATTCTGGGTTCCACTTGGTTAGCGCGGCATAATCCCTAGATGGATTGGGTGGAGGGGAGAGTTGTAACCTGGGGGGTTTCCTGTTCCAGTCTCTGTTTCCACCAGGCCCCCAGCCTACTTCCTACCCCTCCCTCAGATTTTCACCAAGTTAAATCTTTGTAATGCTTACCATCTGGTCCACATCCATGAGGGGGATGAGTGGAAGGCTGCCTTTAATACTCCTGCTGGGCCCCCACTGTTTTACAAAACCTGGTTAATGATGTGCTGGGAGACATTCTAAATAAGTTTGTGTTTGCGTATCTTCATGATATACTGATCTTCTCCCAGTATGAAACCGAACGTGTCACACGCATGTGTAAGGTTCTTAGTCACCTGTACCAGAACAATCTCTTTGTCAAGGCACAGAAGTGTGTATCCACTCGTTCTCCGTTTCCTTCCTCAGGTACATCATCTCCTCTGGCAGTATAAAGATGTACCTCGGGAAGGTTATAACAGTAAGGGATTAGCCCACTCCTCAGAACCGTAAGCAGCTGGAGAGCTTCCTGGGGTTTTCCAACTTTTACAGACACTTTATTAAGAGGGGTATTGTAACATCTTTGCCCCTTTACACAAACTTACCTCAGTTAGGAGACTATTCCTTTGGTGCCCAAAAGCCGATTCTGCTTTCTTCCAATTGAAGGATGATTTCTCTTCAGCCCCCATCCTCCAGCTCGCTGACCCCAAAAGGCAGTACACAGTGGAGGTGGATGCATCTGATAATCGGGTAGGGCCGGTACTGTCTCAGCGGTCTGACCTTGTCCACAAGATTCACCTCTGTGCCTTTTTTTCGTGTTGGCTTTCAAACGCAGACAGTAATAATTAGATTGGTAACCGTGAACTGTTGGCTGGGTAGTTGGCTTTGGAAGAGTGGAGACACTGACTAGAGGGAGCCAAACTTTTATTGTTCTTACTGATTACAAAAACCTTCAATACCTTAAAACTGCCAAAAGACTCAACTCTCGACAGGCTTTCTGGTCTTTTTTTTTTTTAATAAATCCAATTTTCCCTAGCTTATCGCCCTGGCGACAAGTACTGTAAAGCAGACGCCCTGTCTCGCTACAGAGTCTTCCTACCCCTGACCCCAAAGAACTCAACTTTATTTTGCTCCCCTCTGTCCATCTAGCTCTTACCTAGTTAGAAATATAAGAAGAGGTCAACTGAGCAACGCCACCACACCCATTCCTCCCACCTGTCCTCCTAATCTTCTATTCGTTCCTAATGAACTCAGGTGTAAGGTGATAGACTGGTGTCATGCCTCATGTATTTTCTACCACCCAGGAGTCTCTCACACACTATTTATCATCAACAAACGTTTTTGGTGGCACCAGGTCAATAGAGACATTCAGGAGTTTGTGTTAGCCTGCCCTGTCTATGTCAAATCCAAGTCTAGCCCCCGGTCCTGATGGACTGCTGCTGTTGTGACTGGTCTTCCTCCACCCCATGGCAATACAGCTATACTAACCGTAGTTGATGGATTTTCCAAGAGGATTCATTTAATTTCCCTACCTGGTCTACCCACTGCTAGAGAAACTGCTGACCACCCACGTTTTTTTGTTTCCATGGCCTCCCTCTTTACGTTGTCTTCAACCGGGGCCCCCAGTTTGTGTCCAGGTTTTGGAACGAGTTTTTCAGGTATCTCGGTGTATGTATTTCCACCCTCAGTCCAACAGTCAGACCGAGAGTTTAAATCAGGATTTAAGAGTATGCTCATTACTCCCTGTCATCCTCGGCCATGGGGTTCATGCTGTTCCCAGTAGTCTACAGGTACCAACCCTCGCTGTTTGAGTCTGGGGAAAGAGAGTCCTCTTCCTTCAGCACAGGCTTATGTTCGGCATTGTCGGCTGGCCTGGAGACGTGCTGCGTTGCTCAGGTCTTCTGCTGCGTATAAGAAATATGCTGACAGCCGTCGCAGCTGCACTCCTCTGTATAGAGTCAGTCGAAGGTCACTAAAACCAACACTTACTCAGTGTGTTACTTTGCCAAAACAATGTCGGACTCCGTAATTTTCTCTGGATCCCTGCCAAATCTGACCAGTGATGACGCATGTCAATTACCAGAGTTTGTTCCTCAGCGGGTGTATCGCTGGGTAGAAAAAATCAATTAGAAACATGAACTGGCTGGTGGTAAACCTCAGGTGTCTATTACAAACCGTCACCCAGCTGGCCTGGCCTTCTGGCTGCTCGGGTACTGCTGACTAGGCTAGGTATGCTAGGTTGATCTGCACCAGCTACTAGGGCCTGACTAGTTTGATTATTTTCCATGGTGCAGAGCCGTGCTTCCAATTCCAAGAGCCTCACCTCCAAAGCTGCAAGAACCTTTCACTTATTACAAGTCCCGTTATTACTAAAGAGAGGCAGAGGAAAAACTAAACATGTGCCACACTAAGCAAGTCAGAAGAGAGACAGAAGAAGACGGAGAAGCCATTGCTAACTGTAACTTTAGCGAAGGTAAGATTGGTTAAATTTAGTTAGCGTTAGCTAGTTTGTTTATTTATTTCATGAGAGCAGGTGTTTGCATGAAACAAATCTCAGGTCCCAATTGATAGTTTATATACAGAGAAATCACTAATTTAGAAAAAGTAAAAGCTACAATTAGCCAGTAAACAATCTTTCAGCACAGACCCGAAACTGTGAAAAAACAGGAAGTGACACAATACGGAGCAGCTGTAAACGATCATCAAATAGATTTATTTTGTCTTACTGAAACTTGGGTGCAGAAGTAAGAATATGTCAGTTTAAATGAGTCGACCCCTCAAAGTCATATTAACTATCATATTCCTAGAAGCTCAGGCCGAGGTGGACAAACCCTAGACTTAGTTATAACTCATTTGAGAGTCTTACTCTGAGCCTTTTACACCCAATTTGGAAAACTCAAAATCCACTTCTATTTATTATTGTGTACCGTCCTCCAGTCCCTTATTCTGAATTTTTGACTGAATTCTCAGATTTTCTAGCTGATTTAGTGCTTAGTGCAGGTAAAGTCGTCATAGTGGGCGATTTTAACATTCACGTAGATGCTGACAGTAACTCCCTCAACACGGCATTTACTTCATTATTAGATTCAATTGGTGTCTCTCAAAATGTAAATAAACCCACTCATTGTTTTAGTCACACTCTAGACCTTGTCCTTGCATACGGCATTGAAATTGATAAACTAACAGTATTTCCTCATTATTCTGTTCTCTCTGACCATTTTCTAGTAACATTTGAATTTACTGTAAGAGATTATACAGCAGTATAAAATGTTCCACTTCAGTAGGCATTTATTTGAAAGTACTGTGTACAAATTTAAGGAAATGATCCCTTTATCACTAGCCTCGTTAACTGTACCCCCTGTACAAGTTGATTACCTGACTGATAACTGTGCAACATCACTACGTTCTTGATACAGTGCCATTAAGAAAAAGAAGGCAGTAAATTTGAACAGGGATCTCCATGGTATAGCTGTTATAATTTAGATGTTTTGCTTTGAAATTAAAGCAGTGCTCTATTGAACTTATTCTAGGCTGTACCTGCTCCGTAAACTCCAAGGAATTGATGGCTTCTGGCTCAACACCCTAACAGAAAACCAATAAAACAATAAACTTTTAAACTACCATGGTCCATGGCTTGTGTCATTGTTTTGTTGAAAAGACACTGTAGGATAAGTGTCAAAAATTGTGACATTGTTAAACAATAAAAGTTTAATTATATTGCTTAGATGGTGAGTATGTTTTACATTAGTTTCAGGTCAGTCACACACACGTTTCCATTTTGTCCTTATTTACATTGTTACTTATTTTCAAATAAGGTGTGACAGAAACAGGAAACACAGAAAAATGTGAAGTTAGCAAGCCACTAGGAATGAGTTGGGCGGCTGTAGCTAAGTTGGTAAGGCAGTCATCCATGGATCACAGGGTCAGTGGCTCAATCCCTAGTCCCTGCTTGCTGCATGTCAAAGTGTCCTTGGGAAAGACACTGAACCACCAGTTGCCTCTGGTGGGTCAGATGAGCACCCTGCTAGCTGAAGAGCAGGTTATGCTACTCTGCCACCTGTCTTGGCCATTTGGGGTGAGTGTAGAGTGATGAAAAAAAGAGCAACAAATAGCAATAAAAAAAAAAAAAAAAAAAAACTACTGGAAACATTGCTCCAAAACTGAATACCTGCGAATGGATTAGAGAAAACAGGCCAAGTTAATGTCATGAAGTGGTGAGCTTTAAATGCAGGAGGAGAGAAGCAGCGAGGACTGCAATGGCAGCATTGAACATCTTCAATTCAGATCAAGTGTTTCATCAATCATTTCACCCTTTTACATGTAATACCTGGTTTCAAATGGAGGAGCAGGGCTCCTGTGCACCAAACATGTGTCATAACACTGAGGATTGCCTGCCTTGATGGTTCTTATGTAAGTCAGACAAGACTATGACAAAGTCTTTAATACACCATAAAAAACAATTTCAAAAAAGTTCATCCATTCATTTATCGTTAAACTTTAAACTGTGAAGAGTAGCACGGGTGCAGGAGCTTATCCCAGATGTCAGTGAGGAAGATGCAGAGTTCACTCTGAAAAGCTTCAAAGTCTTTCACAGGGCCTAAAAAGTAAAATCTTCACTGGAATCTAAAAGTAATGACACTTGGCATAATTTTAAACTTTTCTTATGATTGGTTTGGTTAATTACATTCTTTAAAATGCCTTGTAAACTAAATGTTACACATATAACTGTAATATCAAAATTTTTGCAACGCTGATTGGAAAAGTTACAGATTTGACTATTGTTTAAACCAATGTCCATAGTTCAGTCTAACATTTTCAAACAGTCTATGATTTTTTTCTCAATATTAAATACATTTATGGTTTGTTTTGTTTTTACAGTGTGTCACCATTGTTGAGTCCAGCCAAATGGCCATCCTCTAATGTTACCAGCCCTACAGAGGCAATAAACGTGAAATATCAACAAACACCACCTTAAAAGGTTTCTGTAAGTAATCAGATCAGAGTTTTTTTTTTCCCCTCAACTGTATAGCTCTTGAGAAGGGGGGCACTACACTGTATTTGAGTGTAGTAGTAGTAGTGCGTATTGGCCTAATCCATGGAGGTGTATCCCCTCATTTCTTTTTGGATCGCCTCTTCAACATGATCAGTTGTGAAGATCCGGACCCTGTGTCTGTCAGTGACATATTTGACTATGACTTGAGGGACAAGCTGCAAAAGGCAAGGACCTGTCATGGCTTTGCCATAAATATAATTTCCTATTTTTTGGGTTGTGTTGTTTAGTTTCAAAATGTAATATAACAACAATAAATATACTTTAATGCTGTAATACAACAAATGAAATAGATCTAAGACATGAGGGTGTTGAATGCTTTTGTTACTAATACAAAACACACCTGTCATGTAATTATGACGCTGACTAATAACTGCTTCTAATAACTGTACTACCACTGAGGAAGCTAAAACTGATGGTGCAACTGACTATCTGGGAGTGCTTGGCGCACTCAGTGTAAACATACAGGATTTGCCTGGGTGAGATGTGTTGTAGGACTTGGCTGCCAAATTTTACCTTCAAGGGAGGCTCGAAGCATTGTTAAAACAGTAAGTTATGAAGGGTATATCATGAGCCAACTTAATATAGTGCCAATGACTAACCATTGCTCCACATTGCCTGCTATATACATTAATTTACATTGCTCCAAGGCCTCAGCTGTCTTGGACTTTTGGATGATATAAAGAAACACCCTAATCTGTTTACGAGTATCTTAACTAAAAACATTAACTCTCTTACTGCAACCAAACTAAGTGAGCTCTTCCAGCCATCCTTTGCTGCACCTGGGACCTGAACTCAGGCTAAAGCCTATGAGTTCTTCAGAGACTGGTTTCTCAATATTAAGTCTGATGTTTTCTCCTTGACTTAGATTTTTGCTTGCCTTGTACATCACCTGTAAGTCGCTTTGGACATAACTGTTAGACATAATATTATCCCCTTTTCATCAAACTGCTTTTGACAGGTCTAGGTCAAAGGTCAAGAGGAGAGGGGAGGGATGTGGGGTCTTGTGAGGTCACAAAGGTCATGTGGAGAAGTACACGTGGATGTAATTAAGAAGATAAAACAAGGATTGAGAAGGCTAAACAAGTGACCTGTGTGTCCAAGATGATATAGGTAAAATTACAAAACCAGCCAGTGACTTCCACCCAAAATAGTGGGATGCAGCATGTGTGTTTTAACTCAAATAGGGATGAGTGGGGTGTGTGTGTGTGTGTTTCCCTATAAATCGAAAGAGCGCCTCCACACGGATTGTGGCTGTGTGTATGCATGTCTGTTTTGCTCCGCCTTTACTATCAAATAAAAAGGCTCAGTATTTGATGTTAGAATAAGCAAAGAGTGAATTTGAGCAGTGAAAAAAATGGCTCACCCACAGGTTCTAAAATGAACAACATAATTAGCAGCGTCCCGGTTGTTGTTACAGAAGAATCTGCATTATGGAAGGATGAATGTGGATGTAACAGAGACATCTGACGAGAAAAACAATTGTCTGTTGAAAGCCGTTTGGGAGACTCAGACCAGTCCTTCAGGCCGTTGGTTTTACAAAGTAAATATTCAGTCTCCAGGATCGAGCCACAGCTATGTGACAGTGAGTCGTTTCAACACGGATTGCAGTGTTTTTCAATGCACTCTCAACATGACAGTTACATCGTGCTTGGAAATCTTCAGCAAATGGGGCGATGAAATCAGTCATTTATTTAAGTCCAGCCATGAATGGCAAGAGTTGGTTGTATTGAGAAGAGCACTGTTTGTGTAACCAAACCTCCCAATGCTCACTCCACCCTCCCGCTGGCCCCTCAGCTGTTACCCTGGACAAATAAAGGCCAGAATCGATCAGTACAGTATAGCGCCCTGAACTCTCTTTCTTTCTGACTGATTCACTGATACTCTATCTGGCTCATGATTATGACTCCGGAAAGCTCCCCAGTTTCTGATACCCCTGTAGCGGCAACAGCTGCAATGCCAGTAGCAGTAACTGCTATGTTTCAGACGCTAACTCTGGTGGGTCGAGGGGGAACGACATCGATGAGAAACTGGAATGCGACTGCCCCCACTTCAAAACCAAGCTACGGCGGTGGCGGTGTTGGCTGCAACGACGTGGGGCAAATGTCCGTCGGTGCAGGCTGCCATTCTACCAGGAGGAATGCACCAGCAGCATCAGCGAAGATGGCTCCACAGCGCCTGGTGTTAATGTCAAACCGGTTTCACAGGCCCCTATCATCAGTGGAGTTGAGGCCGACTGTGAGGATGAAAATGACTCGGAGGCAGGGTGCGAGATAGACGGAGCAACGCTGCAAGTATTTCTGGACACGCTGAAGGCTCTTTTGTCGCATGTGCTGTGTGTAGCGATACGTGATTTGAATGACATTTTATGCAACGGTTGCCAGATTTCTCATCCTAGTCAGATGCAACACACCTGACTTTTTGGCCTCCCTGATTTTTCTTTTTTTTTCATGGAAATCCATTTTGATGAGCTTAAGAAGCGTGTGTTATCAAGCCGATTCTATGATGCTGCCTTAAAACTGCTGAAGAAATAAAACATTTTGAAATCGGATGTGGAGGTTAGAAAACCGGAGAAAACATTCTGGAAGACATGAAAATGTACTCGATGTTCTTGGTGAAATACAAGAAAAACTAGTTAGGGATTGTATGTCAAAAATTTAAAATATCCAAGAGGATGTGGACTTTTGGGAGGGGAAGGATATTGACTGAGTGATTGATGCTGTATGTAACCAAGCTGTATCTTCTTTCATGTAACCAAGACTTAGTACTCCTGCTTAACAATGTATTTGTAGTTAGTTAACCATTTTTGTGTAATCTTTTTCTTAGTACTCAGTTATCTACCCACTGTTTTAATATTTTTTTGATTACGTTGAAGTATCTGAATGTTTTTCGTTCCAATTAAAACCTATTGCTGTACTGAATGTAATCAGAATAAAAATGATCTACTTTAATTATGTTTTTTTCTCATTTGTATTTGTGCAAGCCTTCTCCAGAGAGATAAATATGTACGAGAGGTATGATGTTTGACATTTGCAATCTGCAGCACAGAAGGTTAGACATGGCTCGTAAAATTGAAACTGTAATGAAAACAATTTATAATGATTCAGCTCATCCCTGTAGCTTTGGGGGTGTTAAGGCTTTACATGAGGATGTAGAGAGGGAAACCGGCAAAAAAAATAAAGGTTGATCAAATTAAACATTTTTTAGCAGAACAGGACGCATACACTCTACACAAACCTAACACAAACCTCGAAACAGGGTGTTTGTTTCTCGGCCTCTGACGGATTCAGGCCGATCTTTGTGACATGCAGGCCTTAGCGCCTCATAATAACGGGTACAAATTTCTGTTGGCCGTAATCAATGTTTTCTCTAAAAAAGATTATGTAAGACCTATTAAAAATAAAATCAGCCAGAAAGGTGACGGAGGCTTTTGCCTCAATTCTGAGCGATAGCGGTATTCCTCAGTCTATACAGATGGATCTAGGAAAAGAATTTTACAACAAACTATTCCAGGCTCTGATGCAAAAACATAACATACAACATTTTAGCACATCCAGCGAGGTTAAAGCGTCTGTCATTGAGCGATATAATAAAACCTTAGAATATAAATTGTATCATTACTTTACGGGTAAAAACACTCTCAGATATTTAGACGTGCTCCAAAGTATTGTCCGGAGCTATAACAATAGGTCATTCCAGTATTAAAATGACTCCAGCAGAAGTTACGAATGAAAATGCTTTAGAGGTCTCAGAATTTGTACGGTCTTTCCCTCTAAGGCATAATAACAAGTTAAAGATGAACTTTAAGGTCGGTGATCTTGTGAGGATTTCAAAATTGAGAGGAGTATTTGCAAAGAGTTATACCCAAGGGTTTTCAGATTAAATTTTCAAAATAAGCAAGTGTATTCCTAGGATCCCTGTGATGTACAAACTCCAAGATTATGATGGGGAAGAGCTCAAAGGATCCTTCTATAAAGCAGAATTGCAGAAAATAATACTGTCTAAAGATAAAACATTCCAGGTGGAGAGGATTTTTGAGCCGGAAGAAGATAGACGGTGTGGAACATGTCTTGGTTAAATTGAGATTTTTGGCCTGAAAAATTTAATAGTTATGTGAAAGCCTCAGCTATTGTAACGTATAAAAACCCACAGAGCGCTTCTCAACGTCCTCATTTTACGACATGTCTCACTCTGGTTTCTACATAACGCTTAAACAAACGTTTAAGGATAATACGGCCTCTGAATTTCGTATAGATTTAGCGCAGCATATAGACTTGAAAGGGGAGTGGGAGGTTGCTTTGACGGATTTGTCATAATATGACCAAGGCGAAATCCCTCCTGACGAGAGTAAATACGTGGTATGCCACAAGCTTTTAGGAAACTGAGATTATACGACCGCTGATGATGTCATAAGCCAACTGAACGTGTTTTCGATATGGTGAGGATAGACGCTGTCCTGTCCTATGATTTGCATAGACAGGTATTTACATGAACTGGGGAAGGAAGATACAAATTAAAATTCTCAAAGCCTGTAAATTACATTTTGGGTGTAGAGACCTGACATAGTGCTGTCACCCTATCCCGCAGCTTTAAAAGCAGGGTTTTACAATCTATTTTGTTATTCTGATATTGTTAGACACCAGGCGGTAGGCGATGCTTTTGCTCCGCTCTTGCGCTGTGTGACGACTGAAGGTGTATACCCCTCGCGTTATTTACCTCTATCAAAAAACTACATAGAGACTATATACGTTGAAATTAAATCGGACCAAAATAAACCTGTCAACTTCAGATGCGGCAAAACTATTCTTACTCTACACTTTAGGCCCGACAAGACATGACTCCCTGGACTTATAAAGATGATCCCTATCGCTTTGTAAGTTATTACGATAACCAAGCGGGGTCCGGTCACCTTTTGAGGGGCACCTGTCCAGTATGGCAGAGGATTAGGGTCTATGTTTTCAAAATTGTTTTGCTTTGTCATGCCGCTGATGAAGAAAAGTTTCAATGTGGTTAAACCGCATCCCTCCTTGGCTGCTAAAAACATAGCGACTGATGTGTTGAGCCAGGCTGTCAATAAGATTACAGACAAATCAGAAGCTGAAAAAGCACAGGACGGGTCAGGCATTTTTGTTTTATCCAAAAGACCATGGAAACGCCCTCCGGGTGAACTTTTACCGGGAGTTAAAAGGAGGCGGTCATCTCGAAAAAAAAAAAAACGCAGTATCCAAAGGCGGCCGTACAGGATGGAGGTCCAAGAGCTCTGATATTTTTTAGAAAAGATGGCGCACTTCCACGAGAAATCATTGCAATGCGTGCTGTCAGAGCTTGATTTGTTTTCATGTCCTCTGACACAAATAAGCATAGAAGATACAATATGTAGAAATCTCTCATATCTCCTCCATAACGAACAGAGGCCCCATTGAATTTTACTAGGCGGAGGGTCAGAAATTTGTTGACTTCAATGATACAATACTTTATTTAAGATTTAAGATTACCAACGCTGATGGAACAGATTTGGCCGCAGATGAGCCTATAAACGGGCCCAATAGAGATTTTACTGAGATAGCGAGATTTAGCGCAGACATCTTTTTTTGTGAAAGATTGCTTTTGAACTCTGTCGATATAAGGGTTAACATCACAAGAGCTAGCGACGCATTTTACCTCATGCACGCCGCCAACAGAGACTACAGTCTCCACGTGCTGGAAGCTTCTCTGTTTGTGAAGAAAGTAACGGTCGCGCCCGCTGGGCGCATAGGTCATTCCGCGGCGCTGATTAAAAGCAATGTGCTGTACCCTCTATCACGTATCAACGTGAAAACTTTTTCCATCCCCACCAATTCTGTACCCAGGAAAATTTATTTTTGGGCACATTACCCAAATACATTGTTCTAAGTCTGGTAAACTATGAGGCCTTTACAGGGCGCAGTAATTTAAATCCATTTAATTTTATACACTGTGACCTGGAATATCTAACTATATGTCAAGGCGGACGTCAAATACCGGCCAAACTTTTTCAGCCTCTGTTTGAGAACAACCTGGCGGTAAGAGAATACTATGATTTATTTTCATCTAAGGGTCGACACCTGAAATACAAACCTTTATGTATCGACAGAAATGATTTCGCCCAAGGCTATACTCTTTTTGTGTTTAATCTCGCACCTGACAAGGGTGGTTCAACTCTCCGTCCTGTCAAGATGGGCACTCTTCACCTTGAAATGCCCTTCAGAGTTCCCCCTTCCACAAACCACAACCCTAATTGCGTACGCCTAAAAGAAACATCATGGTGGATTACTATTAATGAGAAAAATGAACGGGCTTCAGCTGGAAAACATTCTACAGCATTTATTAGGAGATCTGTTTCACTGCCTGTGGGCATCAGATAAACTACCTACGCGCACGTTTAAGAAATTGGCGTATTTTCTTATAAACACACATCCCAGCCATTTACTGGGGGAACACTGACTCACTCTGACCGTGGAGGAGAACGGCGTGGCAACATTTTTTGATTCCTATGGGTTGAGTCCCGAGAGCTTACATGACTCTTACATTTACATTTTCTGCAACAAGGGTCTCGTTTCATATATTATCACAATAGGCAAATACAACATCCGTTGTCTATAGTCTGAGAGCATTGCATTTTTTTTCACAGAGCCCAGGGGCTGTCGTATCAAAGTGTGTTAAATTTGGACGATAACTATGCTAAAAATTTTAAGAAACATTATGCCAAAGGGGTGATAATGATGGAAAATGTTTTGTCCTCCTCATTTTATTAAAACTATCGCTTCGGGAGTGATCCATTCAGGCAGAGATGACTTTAAAGGTTTTTTAAGCCTATACAAAGATACGTCATCTTCAACTTCACCATCAGGGTCAGAGTTCAATATCTGAGCAGCTCCATTTTTGTAGTTTTCAGCAGCAGCAGCAGCCCCTCCATTGCATCGGAATGCGTGCCTGTTTATTAGGTATGCCTCAGGTTTCTCGAAGGAAGCCTCAGCAGACTAATTTTTAGGCAAATTTAGAGTAATATCCCGACTCTCCCCTTGTTTCTGTTTTTGTAGAGTTAAATAATTTTGCAAAAGAATCGTATACATTTAAATTTTTTCATCAGGTGTAAGATTTTTCTGATCCAAAACTTGCCTCATCTTCTCATCCAACTCAGCCGAGGCCTTATATCATCATTACCCGTGTCATGCACGCGGTTCAGTTGCCCCTGAGACACTAGATACATTTTCTTGAATGTAGAGTGGGATCAAGCCGGCCACAACCTGGCCTAATATTGGCAGGGCCGCTGTGAGTAGAGGAAGCAGAAAACCACCTTTTGCCTCTTCAATTTACTTTATTGTTCAGTTGAAAGAGCAATGTTGCCTTTGAGAGGATTAAAAGCCAATTCACAAATTGTTTTTTTTAAACGCTCAGACATTATTTTTTAGCAGGGGAGATACACGCATGTGTGTTCGTGAGGCAGTAGACCCGTTCTTAGTCTGAAACGTTTTGGACAGTCGAGAGTCAGATCAATTATTAAATATCCGAGCGGCGCTTTCAAGGCATCCTCATAACTTTCCATAAAATAGGCTTTTTGTCTGGGGAACATTTGTTGAGCCAGTATAGTATAGTATATTTGAAGTTGGTTGCGAGTATTTTTCAAATGGACAAGATGCATACTGTTCAGACTCAGAGTTCGGCTGTATTTAACTTTTTGAAATATATTTTCAGTCAAAAACATGACAGACATGTTTCTATGATGTCTATACTGCATAAATATTTTAACAATCTCTGGGTTTTCCAAGGCTTAAAAAATAACATCGTCCAAAATAACAAGATGATTTAAACCTCGGGGGAACAGCGTTTCATCATTCAGCACGTAATCCTTCCAGAAAAGTTATTCTTTTATTAGCTTTTTGCAATTCAGCATACATGGGTTGAAAAGAAGTATAAATCCTTTTTTTTCCAGGTACGACATCAGTCATATATTTACAGTTGTTCAGAAAACTTTTCACAAAAAAGGTTTTTCCAGAACCACTGGGTCCTACAATTAAACATGAGAAGGGCATCTTTAACCCGATACAAAATCAATCTTTTCCATCAGAGCCATGACATTACCCTGACCGGTAGACAAATCAAACAAGACCCAGAGTCTCTTTTCAGCCGACTTTATAGTGAGCAGTTGTACAGTACACCACACCTCTCCACCGGGTTCTTTACAGATTTACAAATTCTCGTTCAGAAAGTTGAAGTATTTCACTTTGTGAGTGCCTGAAAACATGAGACTGAAGAATGTTGCAGGATCGCTAACTCTCTCTGTCTGGATCATAATGCTTTTTTGTGCAAATTAACCCCAAAAGGAGTTCAAGCATAGTTTAGCAACTTGTCGTTTGGCCGGGTTTGACTGAATTTTCGATGCATCCAATAAGATGCCCTGTTTTTCATGATATTCCTGTATGTATTTCTGCCTGCCTGCCTCATCTGTGACGTTTGATGGGTAGCCACTCGCCTTCTGTTTCCCTTTGAGAAATGTCTGAACGTATTCTCTAAAGAGTGTGTTATTCCGCTCTTTAAAATGCCAAACCTCATGAATCTCCACCAGCCTCTAACCTTTCTTTAGAGCTTTCACAAACTCTGGGGTGATCCAAACACCGAACAAGGTCTTCTCGTCGTCGCTGTGCGAGCAAGCATCACTCTGCATGTGAACGTCAGCACAGGTTCTGCAGAGAGTGAAGATAAGTCTCCCTTTGGTGGATCTATAAGGCAGTACAGGGAAGAATAGGCCGCACGGGGGGTAGAGGTTTGCTTTGTTGAAAGCAAAGTAAGACTCTACAGGCTTAAAGTCTCTGAATATTATTTCAGGATGACCTACAGGGTAGAAGCAGTAGTAGTTTACGTAAGGGTACAACGATGTAAAGTCCACATAATTCACCGTCTCATCATCACTTGCTGAATATCTAAGCATCACCGGGCAGGTGTGCCCTCTGTGCAGTGCTTGTTGGGGGGAGAGGTTCAGGCACTTTATAGCTTTTCATGAACTCTTTCACCCCATCGTGACTTTGTCTCATCTAATTTCAATCATGTTCTTTCATGACCGTGAGTTTCACATTATACACACTCTGTAGCTTGGACAGCCTGTCTAGGGTCTGATCGTTCAATTCTTCAAAGGTTGTACACGTTAAAGGATGAGTTTTGTGACCTGGAAAGCACTGCAAACATGTGTGATAAAAGCATCCCAAAAATTCAAACACATGGTGCTCCCCGTTTAACTCATAGTAGCCATCCACCTGCCAGGGCCCAAAGCTCTTCTCGCCAGTGTTTAAAACATGCTGAATGAAAACATTCTGAGTAGACATCACATACTCCAGCCACTGTATGCTCCAGTCTGAAAACCTCTTGCGACCATATCTACAATCATAGGGGCAGGGAATGGCAAGAGTTTTCTCCAAATGAAAATTTGTTCTGAGCAGGTACATACAAGCCGATGCTATAGTCGCCCTTTTGAAGGGATCGAGGCCCGTCTCTTTAATAAACATCTCTCAAAAGAACAGACAGGCTTTTCTAAGAATAGCTATGTCATTCTTACAGTAAAGAATCGCCTCTTTTTTAATGCCAAACCTGCTGTGACAGACGCTGAAATACCAAACCATAAATGACTCTCTGTTTTTGACACTCATCTGATCAGCACCGTAACACTGGGCCTCTGGGTATGGACCTACATAGTCCAAAGTGTTCTCCGAGCTGAATTTGTGTAGAAAATGACCCTTCACCGCATCCTCAAAGCCCATGGCTTTGGGCAGGGCTGCTAAGGGGAACGGTAGAAATGCTGCTGAATCAATGAACCTCAGCCGATAATCAGGCGCTATAAACAAGATCAACTTTGACCCTTGTGACACAATTTCTGGCATAATGACCAGAGAAAGCATAGTTTTAACTATGACGTGTCCGTCAAACCCTCTCGAGTAATGTGCTAGAAACACAGCGTTTCGGTAACAACGAGTGCCGAAGTTCAGGAGAAATTTCACGTAACAGTCGACCCCCCACCACTCCTCCTTTCTGTCATTCCCGATTTCTATGCTTACATAAAAAGGCACATGGACACCATTTTTATCAGGGTAGGTCTCAAAGTCATAGAATATAAATTTCTTTTCAGGGACAAAGTCTATTTTTTTAGGGGAAGGCAGTTTTTGTATGAAACACAAATGATTCTCACCGTTCCATACACCGCCACAAATGTGACATTTTGACTCCTGACATTTATGTGGCTTCTCATCTTTGGTCTGAGAAATGTAATGAAGTCTGGAACACTTTAGGCATTTTTTGTGTATTTGAAACAAACTCGCTTGAATTGCGGAACGAGGAAGCTGCGTCAACTCTTTGTGACGCATCACACACAACTCTGAGTCTATTACATTCACCACACACCACGCTTTGTACACTGGAGGGGACCCCCTGTCTGCAGTCTGTGGTAAAACACACGCTGCAATGACCCTCCCACGAATGGCACAATTGGTTAGTGTAGCCCTTGTAACAATACATGCAAAAATATTTTGATCCTATGAATGCTTTAGGGTTTTTGATCCCATAGTAATGATTCTCATGGTGAAACATAAAAACTGTTTCCTTCTTTCTACGGGATGAAGTTTGAAAGACATTCAGAGTTTCTTTGGCCTCTGTTCTGTAAAACAACACAATTTTACGGTGTGTGAGACACTCAAATTTTTTAATGTCCGTGAAAAGGACAGGTGTGTGATCTGATAAACCCACTGCTGACTGAAACCCCCTCCCTCTTCTTTCAGCTTCTAAGCCAGTTATCTCTGATTTCTATGTTGTAAAGACTTTCCGGTTTCTTTTTAAGAATTTCACAGTCTAACGTTTTCTGTAGCAGCCGTTTGGTACCACCTCTACGATTTTGAACTACTTGGACAACAAGCTCCAGACTGTGATCTGTCAGGACCGAAAAATTGGACTGGTCAAATATATTTTATAAATTATTCCATAAAAATGATATATGACCGCACAATAGCACCAAACACACGGAAATCAACAACAGAGACTTACCTTACATGTTGCTCTACCCTTATTAGACACGTTCGTATTAAATATCATAAATACATCTTTACAAACAGGATATGTACCAAAGGCCTATAAGGTAGCTATAATCAAACCTCTACTTGAAAAACCTTGTCTGGATCCAGGTGTCTTAGCCAATTACAGACCAATATCCAATCTCCCCTTTATTTCTAAAATACTTGAAAAAGTAGTTGTAAAGCAATTATGTGACCACCTGCGCAGAAATGACTTGTTTGAAGAATTTCAGTCAGAATTTAGAGTTCATCATAGCACAGAAAGCGCACTGATTAAAGTCACCAACGATCTTCTTCTGGCTTCAGATAATGGACTTGTCTCTATACTAGTTCTGCTAAATCTTAGTGCTGCATTTGACACCATTGATGACAGAATATTATTACTGAGACTAGAACATGTAATTGGAATTAAAGGAAACTAAATTGGTTTAAATCATATCTATCAGATAGATTCCAATTTGTTCGTGTTAATGATGAATCTTTGACATACACAAAAGTTAGTTATGGAATTCCACAAGGCTCTGTGTTATGACCAATACTCTTTACTCTATATATGTCTCCCCTTGGCAACATTATTAGAAAACACTCTGTAAATTTTCACTGCTACGCTGATGACATGCAGTATCTATCTATGAAACAAATCAATTAATCAAACTACAAGCATGTTTAAAAGACATAAGGGACTGGATGACATATAATTTCCTTCTTCTAAACTCAGATAAAACTGAAGTTATTGTATTTGGGCCTAAAAGTTTCAGAAACATGTTTTCTAACCATATACTTTAGATGACATAACTCTGGCCCCCAGTAGTACTGCAAGTAATCTCGGAGTCATTTTTGACCAGGATTTGTCATTTACCTCACACATAAAACAAATCTGTAAAACTTTACAAAAATTTGTTACTTTTAGAATGGACTACTGTGATTCTTTACTTTCAGGCTGCCCCAGTAACTCTCTAAAAAGCTTCAATTAATCCAAAATGCTGTAGCAAGATTGCTGACTGGGATTGGTAAGAGAGCCCAACCGGTCAAGGCAGATGGCTGCCCAACCTGAGCCTGGTTCTGCTGGAGGTTTCTTCTGTTAAAGCAGTGCTTCCCAATTATTTTCTGTTACGCCCACCCCCCAGCTAAAAGAAAAGAATTCGCTTTAAAGGGCGTTTTTCCTATCCACTGTTGCCTATAGCTGCTCAAGGGGGATTTGTTGGGTTTTCTCTAAATGTTTGTATAGTCCTGACTTTATCATGTAAAGTGCCCTGAGATGAACTTGTTGTAAATTGGCGCTATATAAATAAGGTTGAATTGAATTGACTTGAATCATATTTGACCTTCTTTAGCTTCTCTCCATTGGCTTCCCATTAAATGTAGCATAAAATTTAAAACCCTTCTTCTTACCTATAAAGCTTTAAACGGTCAAGCTCCATCATATCTAAAAGATCTCGTGGTACCATATGTTATAAGTTAGGTGCTTTTTGTCCCTGTTTAGTTGTTCACTGCTCTTAACTTGTATATTGGCATTCATTCATTTCTCTGTTTGTATAGTCTTGACTTTATTATGTAAACTGCCCTGAGATGACCTTGTTGTAAATTGGCGCTATATAAATAAAGTTGAATTGAAATTGAATTTTGTGTGTGTCCCTGCAGCATTCCTCTGTTCCTCTGCTGGTTACCAGTGCACTCACAGTTTGCCTTTCATCATCATCATCACTACCCCTGCATGTTTGTATTTAAGGCCTTGCATTTAGTTTTGGGGTTGCTAGTGAGTCCTGGTTCGTTCTGGCACGTCTCCCTGATCTCGTTCAGCCTTTCCTGATCTCCAGCCCTTAACACTGGTTGTGAGTCTGTAGATAGTTTTGGCAGTTCAGGTTTTGTTATAGCCTAAGAGTCTTAGCTTTGCGTTTATGCTGTTTGTGAGTTAACATTGTTAAACCTTTGAGAGTTTTGTTAGAGCACAGGTCTGTGCCTTTAGGTTCATACTGTTGTGAGTTAATATTGTTAAACCTTTGAGAGAGGTTTGTTTGAGCACAGATCTGTGTTAAACGTCATAGGATCTGTAGTTCGTAAGATAATTTATAACTGTATTTCATGTGCAAATAAACCTGTTGCACTCTCTGCGTGTCTCAGCTTCTGCTTTTGGGTCCAGTAGTTACAGTTTCTTTGGTTACAGTATCTAGTTACGGTAACCATTACACCATATCATCCTACTACACCACTTCAGACCCAAAATGCAGGCCTACTTCCCAGAATTTCCAAAAATAGAATGGGAGGCAGAGCCTTTAGCTATCAAGCTCCTCTCCTGTGGAACCAGCTCCCAGTCCACATTCGGGAAGCAGACGCCCTCACTAATTTTAAGACTAGGCTCAAAACCTTCCTCTTCGATAAAGCTTATAGTTGGTTATAGTCATGCTGCTATAGGCTTAGAGTGCTGGGGACTCTGCATGAACTTTCCTCTTCTCTTCACTCTCTCCTCTCACCCCACATTTATAATGTCACACTGTATGACATTAACTCTGTATCTTCTTTGTCCCGTAGTTGTCTTTCTCCCTCTCTGTCCCCCTCTGTCATTCCCTGTCCTCAGGTGTCCCGGATTTGGCGCTGTGTGTCCTCCAGTGTGCAGCACTGGTGTAACCTGCTCAGTGTTTTGTTGTTGCTATTGTTGCTCTGTTCTTTTCTCTCTCCACTCCGCTCAGCCCAGTCAAGGCAGATGTCCGCCCACCCTGAGCCTGGTTCTGCTGGACTAAAGGGAGTTTTTCTCCACTGTTGACAAAGCTGCTCAATGTTTTTCTAAATGTTTGTATGTCTTGCTTTATTTGTTGCTTGAGATGACATTGTTGTAAATTGGCGCTATATAAATAAAGTTGAATTGAATTGAAAAAATTGAATTGCTTGATGGTAGACAGGGACACACCTGAGACATCTGTGACATCTTAAAACTGCATGTAAATAAAAATGACAGCTGTTGTTGGATAATGTCATACTGTGGTGGACCACAAACTCCAGGCCATATCATCAAGGGCTGGTGTTTGTGTTGAAAAATGAAACAATTGTAGCTTTCTTTTGGATTGGATTGGTCCCACTTACCGAGAATCCTACCTCTTGCCCACAGCAGACTCAGTCTTAGTGTTTCCACTCTGTAAAATATAATGTAGAATTTACACATTATTATTTTAAATGTAGGTTGATACAAATATGTCGGCACTTCTGAACTGAAGTTGTAAGGATTTATCTTACAAAACACAAGGCTGTGTTGTCAAACAATTAACATTATGTTTACAGACATAAACGTCATAATTTTTTGGTAGGTTACAAAGACAAACATAAACATGAATGCAAAACTTAATTACTTCAATAGTAATACACCAGCCTATTCCACACCAAACAGACACATAGGCTTTCCACTAGGCCACACTTGTAAAATTCTAGTGCACTCATCAAGTATGTCTTTGCATCCTAAAATTAACCCTCTCCATGCCATATTTACCAACACTAACAGTTGTGCTCCTTCTTCTTATTATTATTGTTATTAACAATTTTTCCAGTATTTGTCATAATTATTACAGGTTCTTCAGTTTGTTTTATACCCAACATATAGTCCTAAATGCTTACAGCAAGAAACATCATTCCAACTCTGTGTTGTTAAAACAGAGAGAGTATCTATTGATTTGTGTGCTGATAACTAATGCAGAATGATTTACATAAACATTTTTACTTTTATTTTGCATTGAGCCTTTGATGCCATTCACATGGAGAGGGTTCCAACTGATCAATCTTCCACACACACGAAAGTTACTTATGGAGTTTCACAAGGCTCTGTGTTAGACTGTTACTTTTTACTCTATGTATGTCTCCCCTTGGCAACATTACCTGAAAACACTGTATTTTATATCTATCTATGGAACCTAGATTTCTTTACTGTAAGGAGTCATTTTTGGCCAGGATTTTCATTTAGCTCACACATAAAACAAATCTCTAGAACAGCCTTCTTCCATCTACGGAAAATTGACAAAATTAGGAGCCTCCCGTTTCAAAGTGATGCTGAAAAATTGGTCCATGCATTTGTTACTTCTTGATTGGACTACTGTAATTCTCTACTTTCAGGCTGCCTTTAATTAATCCAAAATGCTGCAGAAAGATTGCTTACTGGGATTGGTAAGAGAGATCATATTTCACCTTCATTAGCTTCTCTCCATTGGCTTCCCATTAAATGTAGAATAGAATTTAAAACCCTTCTTCTTACGCATAAAGCTCTAAACGGTCAAGCTCCATCAGACCTAAAAGATCTCCTTCTACCATATCATTCTACTAGACCACTTCGGTCCCAAAATGCAGGCCTACTTGTGGTTCCCCGAATTTCCAAAAGAAGAATGGGAGGCAGAGCCTTTAGCTATCAAGCTCCTCTCCAGTGGAACCAGCTCCCAGTTCTGATTTGGGAAGCAGAAACCATTTCTACTTTTAAGATTAGACTCAAAACCTTCCTTTTTGATAAAGTTTATTAGTTAGTTATAGTCATGCTGCTATAGGCGTAGACTGCTGGGGGACTTGATGCACTAAGCCACTTTCCTCCTTGAAACCATTTTTTAAAGTTTAACCATATTATCCAGTAACCACATACTTTCTAGTATATGCTAAATCAATCAGCAGAGCAGAATTTTATTAAAAATATTTTGTTAACTCACTGGCTTATCTTAAATGAAGGCCTTTGTGAGTCTCCAGGTTCCTGTGGCGGAAAACTCTCTTTCCCACTTTGTAAAGTGACGTTGGAAGCAACACCGGCAGCAGCTGCAATCCTTTGTTACATTGTTGGTTTGTAAAAATAAATAACTGTCAAATATCTTTCAAATGCAATAGCAAACATATTAATCTATATTTTTGACATTTTCTTCCAGTGGCTGCCATAGGGCTATGACAGACTCGATAAAGGTAGCTCTAGAATGCTCCAAACTGCTTTGTATTGCTCTCTTAAAAGATATGATTGACAAGGTTTAAGACCAAACATAAAATCACCTTTAGTAATATGAAGTAAGAAGAATCAAATACCAGTTTTTAAAATGTAAATAACTACTGAGAGCAAATCTATGTTGGCAAATCTATGTTGTCTTTTCTTTGCTGGCCATGTAAATAATCTTTTCTGAGAACACAGGTTCCAGCTTTCTGTTAATCTCCCACAACACTCTTGATGTAATATAGTGAAATTCTGTGAAATCTAATTGGAGGAGAAGGCGATGATGCAGAAGAAGGTGCATGGCACAAACAATAATTGATAAGAGTCAAACTTTTTTTGTGAAATGCAAGCTTACCATGGCTGGAGTCTCTACTAAAAGAGGAAACTGATTATTTGTTGGATTGGTGTTGTCCCATTTGCTCTTTACCACCGCACTCTATGGATGGCGGTGTCCAGAATGTGATGGGAAACCTGGGTAGCTGGCTAGATGTTATTTTTCAGCCACTCAATCAGCTGTATGGAACGCTTTGGAGTAATAGCTGTTTCTGTGAGGAGGATTGAGATTTATAAACTTGAACAGGTACTGATAGAATAAGACACACAAATTTCAAGTTCAAGTATGAGGAGTTTAGTTTGTAGCATACAGGATAAAGAATTAGTCACAGTTCATGTTAATGCAAGACATTTAAGACAGTTGAGATATTTTGCTGCACCTGGCAAAACGACATGAGTTTCTTGTGATAGTCGCACTGCATTCACCCGCCTCCCGTAGCACTGTCTTTCCGGACATTGCGAAGGCACTCCTCCAAATAACCTGTAGCTGGTTTATGTTTCCTCCCTGGTGTGAACCTTGCATCGTAAAATTTTGGGAGTATACAGAAAAGGTTTTTAAAAACATTGGGAGATGACAAAACCTTTTTATGGTTTTAATTATAGTGTGGTTCGTAACTTACATAGCCTGTGCCCTGGCAGTCCCTCACACATGCAAACTGATCCACTGATGATGAGGCCAGCATTGTCTTTATACCTGAAGATGGACTTTACAACAACAGATATTTTATTAGCGTTTTTAAAACCACTAAGCAACCCAAAACGTTGTCAGTTTTTTCTAATAGATATATAAAAGCATTTTTACAATCCAACTGCATTAAGACTCCTAGAATAGCATGGTTTAGAATTATGATTCACATTAATGAAAATATAGTCAGAAATAGTCTTAATCAGTGTGTATGAAATGCTTCTCTCCGAAGCGCTCAATCAGGTGAGACAAGTATTCGGACCATTGATCTTCTTTCGGGTATAGAAATGCAGTATTTTTCTTTAAGACTGCAGACCAAGTGTTTCCCATCTGTTGTGTTGTTTAAGATCTCAAGGATATTCTATAATATACATAAGTTGTTGTCATCCTCCCTACAGTCAAAGTTAAGCTAGGCTTGACAGATTTGGAAAAGAAATCATTAAGCTAAAGCTAACTTATTAACCACTGTAGAACAGAAGTAAATTACAAATGTTGCTGCATGCTCATAAACATAAACTCTTTGTTGCTTTATAGGCATTTCCGGGTCACGTGTGCAAATCGCAGGTTCTGCTTTGGGGCTTGAATCCGCAAAAATAAATTATTGTATCAGGGTTAGATCCAGAACAGGTTAAAGTTAAATTTTTTCTATAAATATATATATATATATATATATATATATATATATATATATATATATATATATATATATATATATATATATATATATATACAAGCATACATATACATACACATATACATACACATATATATACATGCATATATATACATGTAGGTATATGTGTGTGTGTGTATATATATGTATACATACATACATACATATATATGTATATATACATACAAACATACATACATATACATATATGTATATATACATACAAACATACATATAAATACATACATACATACATATGTTTGATATGCTAATGGATAGGTTGACAGATGAGGTCAGACAGAAATCTCCCTGGACAATGATGTTTGCAGATGACATTGTGATTTGCAGTAACAGTAGAGAGCAGGTGGAGAAACAGCTGGAGAGGTGGATGTTTGCTCTGGAAAGAAGAGGCATGAAAGTCAATCGTAGTAAGACACATGTGTCTAAACGAGAGGGAGCAAGGTAGAAGCGTGAGGCTACAGGGGGCTGAGGTGAAGAAAGTGCAGGAGTTTAAGTACTTGGGGTGAACAGTTCAGTGTCATCGGGAGTGTGGAAAAGAGGTGAAGAGGCGAGTGCAGGTGGGTTAGAATGGGTGGAGGAAAGTGTCAGGAGTGTTGTGTGACAGAAGGGTGTCAGCAAGACTCAAAGGAAAGGTCTACAGGACAGTGGTAAGACCAGCTCTGCTCTATGGGTTAGAGACAGTAACAGTGAACAAGAGAATAGAGGCAGAGATGGAAGCAGCAGAGATGAAGATGTTGAGGTTCTCCTTAGGAGTGAAAAGGTTGGACAGAATAAGGAATGAGCTCATCAGAGGGACAGCACACGTTGCCTGTGTTAGCAACAGGGTCAGAGAGGCCAGATTGAGATGGTTTGGACATTTGCAGAGGAGGCATAGTGAATATATTGGTAGAAGGATGTTAAGAGGTGGAGCTGCCAGGCAAGAGGGCGAGAGGACGAGCAAGGAGGAGATATATGGATGTGCTAACAGAGGACATGAGGTTAGCTGGTGTCAGAGAGGAAGATGCCCAGGATAGAGTGAAGTGGAAAAGGATGATTCGCTGTGGCGAACCCTGATGGGAAAAGCCAAAAGAGAAGTAGTAGTAGTAGTAGAACACTTGTACTTAATCCAAGATTTCAAATACACTAACCCTAACCCTGTAAAAACAGCTAGTGCTACAAACCTACTTTTCACCTTCTCAAACTCCTCCATTGTGCCAAAGATTGTGTTGGATCCTGGCCCAACCTCAAAGTCATGAGAGAACATCTGGTCAGACAACAGGGTGTAGTTGTAATTTAAGGTAACATTGGTTAACCGTTTGAAAAAAACATGTTTTGCCTCAAAACGCATGGACCTCCTGTCAATACAGGAGAAAAGATCAACCCCATACAACTTAGTAATGAAAGGAGCAATTCTCAGTGCTGGTTTCACTCTTGAACCAAATGCCCTATCATGAGGGGCAGCAGTCTTAGAAGGCACCATGTCTGTGTCGCTGTCTGCTTAAGGGACAGGTCAGGATTTTTTAACTCTTGTGGTTTAATGGTAGATGGCTTGTTGCGTTGATCACAAAATCCATGATCACAGCTTGTCAGTCTGTTGTTTAACTGCTAAAGTGTCATGGTTTTTGCTTGATCAATGAATTTAGCACAAGCTTTATTTCATAACCACCAACTCCCTCAAGGAAATCATGCATGACATCAGGAGCAGCATTGTCAGTTACATAGTAGAATTGCAACTTGTTAAGGGAAGAGTCTTTTCATGCCAGTTTCATTTGGGCTTAGAAGGGAGTCCGAGTGGTAGTTCACCTTATCACACATTGATGAAGGATCTTTGATAGTCTGTATCCTCACTACCTCTCTGTGTACCTGACACCTTCGGCACACACTCTTACTTGTAAAGCTTTCTTTGTAGCATATGTTCTACTTTCTACTTTATGATGCTAACTACACTATTTCTTTTAGGGATTCATTTATTTGGTCAATTATATTTCATTAGTTTATTCTATTAAAACTACTTATTGCTGGTTTAAATACCTTTAAAATTAGGGAGCAGCTCAGACATGCTCCATTCAAGAAGTTTCCCATTCACAAACTCATCCATCTTTCAAAAATAACCAAAGACCTTTAGTGGAACATTTAAATTTTTTGAAATTTTGACTGTAAATTACTATACAGGATAGGTATACATTATTTTTAGGGCCACTGATGCCCCAGGATGTAAACATTTAGGGGCATATTTATTTTTTTAAGAAATAACATTGATAATAAAAATAATAATATCAAATATTTTTATATTAAATTTTATATACCTCTAAAGCAGCTTCAAACATAAAGTGAACATTATCATTGCCTTTGTAATGGAGATTTTACTGCAGGTCTGTAGGATTAGACTCACTAAGTTCTAACTAAAAAACTCACAAGAGTAATCTTTAAGACTAGGCTCAAAACCTTCCACTTCGATAAAGCTTATAGTTGGTTATAGTCATGCTGCTATAGGCTTAAACTGCTGGGGGACTGTGAACTGAGTCACTTTCCTCTTCTCTTCACTCTCTCCTCTCACGCCACATCTATAATGTCACCACTGTAGGACATTAACTCTGTGTCTTCTTTGTCCTGTAGTCGTCTGTCTCCTCTCTGTCCCTGTCCTCAGGTGTCCCCGAATTTGGAGCTGTGTGTCCTCCAGTGCGCAGCTACTGGTCCAACTAACCTGCCCAATGTTTTGTTGTTGCTTTTTTTTTCACTCACCCCAACTGGTGAAGGCAGATGTCTGCCCACCCTGAGCCTGGTTCTGCTGGAGGTTTCTTCCGTTAAAGGGAGTTTTTCCTCCCCACTGTTGACAATAGCTGCTCAAGGGGGATTTGTTGGGTTTTCTCTAAATGTTTGTATAGTCTTGACTTTGTTACGTAAAGTGCCTTGAGATGACCTTGTTGTAAATTGGCGCTATATAAATAAAGTTGAATTGAATTGAACTGAAAATTTAAAGGGCAAAGTCAAGCCATAGACTTAATATCTGCCTTGAATTAAATCCAGAATCTAAATATCTAAATAAAATGAATAATAGTTTTGACATTAAAAGCAGGATTAAGTTTACAAAAATAAAAATTTAGAAATCAGTCACTATTACTCACTGATCCTCTGTTTTGCTGGGCATGTAGTCTAATGTTGGTAAAGGGAGAGGGGCTGGTTTGAAAGGGTGGAAGCTGTGGACAGAGTTCCCAAAAACTTGTGAGTTAGCATGCATACAGTATCAAATTCTCACCTGGAGTCCCTCTCCTCCTGCACCTCTATGTGCATGTAACTCACGGTTAGACCTTAACATAGTGAGGGGGAAATGCATCATAAGCACCACAACTTTATTTTCTGATCCGATAATCTCACCCATCACGCTATGCATTTTTTACATTACATTTTCAAAATAAAGTAACTGGAACTAACGATGACAAACAGCCATAAGACACTGAAAATTTTACGTTATGACATTTAAGATCTAGGATCTGAAATGTATCTAAGAGAGTTGAAGGACAGAGTATTAACACCACATGCAGCCCAACAAATCGAAGGAGAGCAAAGCACAGCTGACATTTAAAAAAAAAAAAAAGTTGTCAGCCAGTTTAAAAATGCTGTGACTGTTCTTGTGGTACACAGCCAATACAGCTTTCTTACTAGTTTACATACCTACAGACACATTCACCCAACTAAGCTTAGAGATTCCTAGCAAACGCACTATCCTGCTCACACCGGGTGAAGCCTATGTTACTGCGTTAGTTATTGCTTGTGAAACAACTAGCTACTTAGCTAACCGTTAGCTAGCTGCAACGGGAAAGTTGGTACGCTGCTCTCTAGCTAATAAAACTTCTATGAAGAACTGTTGTTGGCAATGTTGGCACACTATAGCTGGCAAACCAATTTTAACATGTTATTTAACCACCACAAGAATTTTAAACACCTTGTGTTATCTATGATGATAACGGGAAGTAAGATTACCTAGGTGAAGTTAATAATGTTAGAGTAACATTACATTTACCTTAATAGTAAAATAATAAAGAAATCACCCAGTTATGTTAAGATAATTTAACAACAAATTCCTCTCAGAAATAGTTTTAGGTTCTCTTATTTTTTTCTGTTACATGCCGGTCACTCGTTTCTCCTGTCTGAAGGTCCGGTCACTGTCCCAGTTAAAATGGCGAACAGCAAAGAATGATGATCAGTCATTTTTGGGTTGCATATCCAACCCATTGTGCTGGGTCATTATTTTTTATCCAATGTTGGGTCAAACCCACCCAACATGTAACCCAGCAGCCTTAACCCAGCATTTGGGTTATCAAAATAACCCCAAATTTTTTAGTGTGTGGAATTAGCACATGATTGGCACAACTATGCATGAGTAGATGATTATGACCCCTTTGGCTTGCCATATAATTTATTGCAACTATTAAATCCAAAATGACCGTCAGTATTTAATCAACTAAGACTTCAGTGAATGAAAACTAAAATTTATATTAGACTCCTGAGGAAAACCAGCAACATCACTGTGCTGAGAACGTATCTTAGTACTCCAGATCCACTGCCTGATCTTTCTTTATCTGCAAGTACGTCTTTCATATTCAGTGCCTTGTTCATAGTCTCTGCATCAGAGAAAGTGGCAATCAGGTCATGGAAAGTGTATGTATGATGTATAGGGATCATTACAACATCCTTTTTATGAGTAGGACTGGTGGCATAAAAAAAAACCTCATAGCTGAAAGTGTTCCTGTGTCTTCTTCAGCATCATAAATTGGACCAAAGGCAATTTCACAATCAATTCATCAATTAAGAATTTCTAAAGCAGGCTGGAGACAACCACATTCACTGATAACATCTCCGACTTGTTGTTCTACTTTATTGATTTCACTGCCACTGCTTGCTGAGACAAGGAAGACTTTGGATGTCTCTCTGGCAATTACCTTCAAGTAAGTTCAGCTTAGTTGCAAAGAAAAACTGTCATTGTCACATTGTCAGCCTTGCAGTCATGCACAAGATTAATGAATGGCAAGCGCTGTGTCCATAAAATATAATTTTATTCTAAACTAGTAACTTTTGTGGGTTGTGGTCTGCATAGATGATATTCAATTCAACTTTATTTATATAGCGCCAATTTACAACAAGGTAATCTCAAAGCACTTTACATAATAAAAATGAGACTATACAAACCGGAGAGAGAAAAAACAGAGCAACAAAAGCAACAACAAAACATTGGGCAGGTTAGTAGAACCAGTAACTGCGCATTGGAGGACACAGAACTCCAAAGTCTGGGACACCTGAAGACAGGGACAGAGAGAGGGAGACAGAGAGGGAGAGGAACAACTACGGGACAAAGAAAATACAGAGTTAATGTCATACAGTGGTGACATATAAATGTGGGGTGAGAGGAGAGAATGAAGAGAAGAGGAAAGTGGCACAGTGCAGAGTCCCCCAGCAGTCTAAGCCTATAGCAGCATGACTATAACCAAATGTAAGCTTTATTGAAGAGGAAGGTTTTGAGCCTAGTCTTAAAAGTAGAGAGGGTGTCTGCTTCCCGAATCTGGACTGGGAGCTGGTTCCACAAGAGAGGAGCTTGATAACTAAAGGCTCTGCCTCCCATTCTATTTTTGGAAATTCGGGGAACCACAAGTAGGCCTGCAATTTGGGACCGAAGTGGTTTATTAGGATGACATGGCACTAGGAGATCTTTTAGGTAGGATGGAGCTTGACCGTTTAGAGCTTTATAGGTAAGAAGAAGGATTTTAAATTCTATTCTACATTTAATTGGAAGCCAATGGAGAGAAGCTAATGAGGGTGAAATATAATCTCTCTTACCAATCCCAGTCAGTAATCTTGCTGCAGCATTTTGGATTAATTGGAGGCTTTTTAGAGAGTTACTGGGGCAGCCTGAAAGTAGAGAATTTCTAGAAAGTAGAGAATTGCTAGAATTAATCTAGAAGTAACAAATGCATGGACCCAGTTTTTCAGCATCGCTTTGAGACAGGATGCTCCTAATTTTGGCAATGTTTCTTAGGTGGAAGAAGGCTGTTCCAGAGATTTGTTTTATGTGTGAGGTAAATGACAAATCCTGGTCAAAAATGACTGAGATTCCTTGCAGTACTACTGGGGGCCAGATTCATGTCATCTAAAGTAGCAATATGGTTAGAAAACATGTTTCTGAAACTTTTAGGCCCAAATACAATAACTTCAGTTTTATCTGAGTTTAGAAGAAGAAAATTATATGTCATCCAGTCCCTTATGTCTTTTAGACATGCTTGTAGCTTGATTAATTGATTTGTTTTATCAGGTTTCATAGATAGATATAACTGCATGTCATCAGCGTAGCAGTGAAAATTTACAGTGTGTGTTTTCTAATAATGTTGCCAAGGGGAGACATATATAGAGTAAAGAGTATTGGTCCTAACACAGAGCCTTGTGGAATTTCATAACTAACTTTTGTGTATGTGAAAGATTCATCATTAACATGAACAAATTGGAATCTATCTAATAGATATGATTTAAACCAATTTAGTGCAGTTCCTTTAATCCCAATTACATGTTCTAGTGTCTGTAATAATATTCTGTGATCAATGGTGTCAAATGCAGCACTAAAATCTAGCAGAACTAGTATAGAGACAAGTCCATTATCTGAAGTCAGAAGAAGATCGTTGGTGACTTTAATCAGTCCAGTTTCTTTGCTATGATGAACTCTAATTCCTGACTGAAATTCTTCAAACAAGTTGTTTCTGCAGAGGTGGTCACATAATTGCTTTACAACTACTTTTTCAAGTATTTTAGAAATAAATGGATATTGGTCTGTAATTGGCTAAGACACCTGGATCCAGACAAGGTTTTTTAAGTAGAGGTTTCATTACAGCTACTTATAGGCCTTTGGTACATATCCTGTTTGTAAAGATAGATTAATGATATCTGATACGAATGTGTCTAATAAGGTTAGAGCATCTTTGAGCAGTCAAACTGGAATAGCGTCTAGCAGACATGTTGTTGGTTTAGATGCCATAATAGTTAAGGTTAACTCAGCAAGGTCTATCGGCATAAAGCAGTCTAAATAGGACTGAGGACTTACTGATGATTCTAATTCTGTTGTATTTGTGGGGAGGGTCTGGTGAATTTTGTTTCTAATAGCTACAATTTTGTTTGTGAAGAAAGTCATGAAGTCATTACTGCATAGCATTGAGGGAATATTAGTCTCAACTGAACTTTGGCTCTTAGTCAGCCTGGCTACAGTGCTGAAAAGAAACCAGGTTGTTCTTGTTTTCCTCTAATAGTGATGAATAATATGCTGTTCTGGCTTTATGGAGTGCTAATTTGTATAAGTATAAACTCTTTTTCCAGGCTAAGCGTGATGCTTGTGAGTGAGTGGAACGCCACTTCCTTTCTAGTTTTCGTGATGCCTGCTTTAAATTGTGTGTTTGAGAGCTATACCATGGAGATCGCCTGTTCAGAATTACTGCCTTCTTTTTTAGAGGGGCAACACTATCAAGTATTGAACGTAAAGATGTTGCATAATTATCAGTCAGGTAATCAACTTGTACAGGAGTACAGTCAATGAGGCTACTCTCAGTTATATCGGTACATGTTGAAGTAAAAGATGAAGGCATCATTTCCTTAAATTTGTTCAGTGTTTGCAGATAAACACCTACTGAAGCAAAACTTTTTTCTAGCTGCTGTATAGTCCATTAAATTAAATTCAAATGTAATTAGAAAATGGTCAGAGAGAACAGAATTATGAGGAAATCTACTACTCTTTTGGCTTTTCCCATCAGGGGTCGCCACAGCGAATCATCAGTTTCCACTTCACTCTATCCTGGGCATCTTCCACTCTGACACCAGCTAATCTCATGTCCTCTGTTAGAACATCCATATATCTCCTCCTTGGTCGTCCTCTCGCCCTCTTGCCTGGCAGCTCCATCTCCAACATCCTTCTACCAATATATTCACTATCCCTCCTCTGCACATTCCAAACCATCTCAATCTGGCCTCTCTGACTTTGTTGCTAACACAACATGCGCTGTCCCTCTGATGAGCTCGTTCCTAATCCTATCCAACCTTGTCACTCCTAAGGAGAACCTCAACATCTTCATCTCTGCTGCTTCCATCTCTGCCTCTTGTCTCTTTCTCACTGCTACTGTCTCTAACCCATAGACCAGGGCTGGTCTCACCACTGTCCTGTACACCTTTTCTTTGAGTCTGGCTGACACTCTTCTGTCACACAACACTCCTGACACTTTCCTCCACCCATTCCAACCCGCCTGCACTCGCCTCTTCACCTCAGCCCCCTGTAACCTCACTGTTCTATTTCTTGCAAAGTGGCCAAAACATTAGAAGCACCAAAAGGTGCACTTCAGTATGACTCCAAAAACCACTAATAAACACATTGCAGAATAATCGCCTTTCTGACAGTCAACTAAAAAACTGCGAGATTATAACCTTGTAAAAGTAAAATTAATGGCAGAGCCACTGTACTGTGTTGGATATATCCACTGTAGGAATGGGAGTGATTGTGTTACACGCCACTGCTGAAACCCACCCACATTGGCAGGTTGGCAGGTGTTGACATCAAGCCCTGCTGTCTAGCTACAGAAAATGAAAATTATTAAATGTATCAATTCAGAAGAGTGTACTAAACGTTTTTCTTACTGAAGGCATGAAACAGTAAGAATTATAAAGTGACATAAATATCTGTCCAGAAAACCCATGGTGTTATAGTCTACTTTATTTCAAATGTTTTTAAATCTTCAAAAGAAACAAAATTAAATCTACAGAGTTATGAAAATACTGAGCGTCAAGTATCTGTATTTGTCTGCATTTGACCTAAAATCTAAACATTTCCTCTTTGCATTCCCCAGACACATACACACACATACACAGATATTCAGGGACCTCGTCCTGGAAATGTCTGTCTGGAAGCCAAGCACCATGTAAGAGTTGATGAGAAAAGTTGAGTCTCAACCGGCCAGCCATGACAAAAATAGATTAGTCTTGAAATGAGAGAGACAGACAGGATTTCTCTCTCTTCCTCTGTGTGTGTGTGTATATGTGTGTGTGCATATGAGCTTACATCTGTGTGTTTATGACAGTGAGAGAGGGAGTGAAAGAGAGAGCAGGAACTTTGCTATTGAAACTGTTGTGATGACGTCTGGCCACAAGATGTCACTGTAGAATAGGAGAGCATGTCCAACTGGAAAGCCAATCATAGAAACACCAGTGATCTTGTTAATAAACTAAAAGTACACTAAGGTATGAATGGACCTTATGTACTGCTTCTCAGCGGTATGTCATGTGTCTCGTTTGATGTATTGGGTCACTCATATTTAAACCCAACAAACAGATGTTGTCACTAACTAGGAACTACTTCTGTAAGCAGAACAATCCGACATTAGTATAATTGTATGACTTATATCACATATTTGACTCATGGATTCACACACAGATATCGCACTCTTTATGGTGATGAACCATATAGAGATCTTTGCTGTGAAAGTGACTCTAATGTTTGTGCTATACACCTGTGTTCACATAATGTGCAATAATATATTTGCACTATATTTGCATTAATATATAAACAGTTAGTTTCCTATTTCAATTTCTTTTTATATCACCTATTTAACTTTCTTGGTTTTGTTACACTAATTGTATATGATTTATAGTTATTTATAGTTATATTTTATGAAGTTATTTACTTGCAATTGCTTTAGCAGCCATTATCATTACAACAGTTATTTGTCGGTCCTTCTCATCCCATCTAAATGTCTTGGTGTACAGATGCTTATAGTCTCTGTTCCAACTGTACTACTCTGTGTGCCTGGGGACAAATAAAGTGTTTTTGAATTGAATTGAGTTCCTCCTGATTTGTTCGCCTTGTTAGTCTGTTTGTTACATCTGTTCTTTACATCTGCTCACACGCCTTATGTTGCACGTCTTGCCTGCCTGTTCATTGGACTCCCTTCTGTTGGATTCTGGCTCCCCCATTTGGTCTGTAGTTTGGTTTCTCTTTGGTTATCCCCTTTTCAGAGTAAGATTTGGTTACCTGTTGTCTCTGTTAGTATATCTCTGCCAGGCACTAGTCTGGTCTTCCGCTGTCATTGTTGGTTTCAGCTTTCAACATTCTGCCATTGATTTAATTGTTTTCATATGCCTGTTGATTAAACCTGTTGAACTGTATTTTTGTATTTTTACTTTTTTTTTTTGCTTGTATGAATATGTATGTTTATAATTTATTCCTGAATGGTTTAGTATGTGTTCACCCTTATTAGTTTAATATTATTATTAATGTTTTTTAATTATTAGTTTTCTCGTTTCTGTTTCCACTGTTAAGTTCTACTCAGTTTCCCCTAGTTAGTGTACGTTTCCCTGTCCTCTTCTCTGGAGTGATCTTACATTAGTTTGTCTTTTGGTTAATTAATTCGTATGTCTTGTTTGTTTAGTCAGTCAGTTGTTATTTTTAGTATTTGCAATTTTCTGACCTCTTGGAGTGAATTTCAGTTTGTTAGTCTTTTTGTGAATAAAACCCTTTTATTATTTAGACCTCGTCTTTCCATCTTTCCATCACATCAACAGTTTCTGGTATTACCCTTTGTGTTCCAAGTGCTGCCCTGCTTTAGAATGATGTGGACCACAAACTGTCACACTCCCTGTCTTCCCAATCAACACTGACCATCTGTGAAATTATTTTTTTATATAACTCAACAGCTTCAGCATGACCCAATGGTCACCACAGCAGAACATGTGTTGAGTTGGGTTGTGTTTTCAACCTGGATGCCCTTTCTGCTGCATTTTAATAAGGCTTCTATTTCATTCACGATTGAGACTGCTATGCAGCTGGCCAATGCTCTTAGCAACCAAAAACCCTAGGGCAGTGAACTGGTCTTGGGACCAGCACCAGGGCAGTCCAGCTGGGCAAAGCCCCACCTGGTCGAGTGGGATTTGAACCCACGACCTTCTGCACCTTAACCCAATGCCTACCTGGCCCCCTCATTTTTTGCATAACTAGTAGTCAAAATAAGTAACAAAACAACTCATACAGTAGAATTTATAAAGTATAGTTCTCACATTACCCAAGGAAAATGTTTTGAATAGCCTTAACTGACACAGAAACCACAAAGGGGCTGACAAGAGAAAGTCCTTCCTGCGGGGTTGTATGAAGTTGTGATTTGTTTGTTTGTTTGTTTGTTTGTTTGTTTGTTTGTGTTTTAGAACGTAACTCATGAGTAACGATCAGAAAAGACCACACGGGATTTCTCTGATTTGCTTATTTGTTGTCACTAAAACTGTTCCCTAACTTCATTCACTCACTATGTCACTCTACAGCTGCCCTGACCGATCTGAGGCGGAGGGGCGGAGTGCATGTAGGACAGGCAGTGACATTTCGACACAACAATAACAAGAAAGGCTCTTGGATCCCTTCGAACCAACCCTGGAGACATAAGCAGAAGCAGAATGGTTGTGACCATAACATCACTAAATTTCTGTTTGTAAGTCTGGTGAATGGTCCTGTGGGCATGGTGGGCCACCATGCTTGTACCAAAGTAGGAGAAACACTTTAATGCCAAAGGACACCTGTGTCAACAATATGAAACGCCAATGAATATGGTCCAATTTGGCATTAAATACCTGATGCTACAGATGGGGTTGTTGCCATAGCAGTAGCCAGGGCCTCAGGAGAGACTGAAAGTAACATTCCATGCAATGCCTGGGTAGAGGTCAAACAATATTTTACAACAACTGTGCCTGCACACATTTATTCTTACTCCTCAGCACTGGTGTCTTTAAAAAGGGATATGATCTATGTCATGTTTTTTTTTTTACATCACAATCTTTGATATCATCCATCATTATAAAGTTTATTATCAAGATGTTTTCCCAGACTGTCATTAGCCTGGGGTAACTTGAGGTGATTGATATGGCTCATCACTGATGAAACTGCTGCTTCACCCCTGTCATCAATCTAGATTTTACATGGTGTCGTCTTCTGGCTTCTGTAACAGTGCTTCAAGGAGCTCCACAAAGGCAGGTCATGAAAGTGGCAGTCAAAAGAAATGAAGACAAAAATATTTTAATATGTAAAAAAGCTTTTCTGCAGGTCATCTGTGTATAAGTCAGCATGTATTATCCTCAGTGTGACATTTAATAATAAACTCTAAGCCTTGAGTTGGTACATTTACATTTCGTCATTTAGCAGACGCTTTTATCCAAAGCGACTCAGAGTAATTTGGTACATACATACACAGTGGTGATGGCTGCCACGCAGGGTGCTCATCACCACTGGGAGCAACTGGGGGTTCAGTGTGTTGCCCAAGGACACTTCGACACTTGCCATGGTAACACTGCATATTCAACCGTCAATTTAATAAGCACCTTTGGCACCAATCTTAACTTTAAGCCAGTGTGGATATCATACATAAAGAAACTTAAAAATAAAATAATTGAAGTCAACTAAACAGAGACTGTTGATGAGATTTTGTGATGTTAAGCAGAGGAGTTGAAAGATTTTTATTAAATGGTAAATGGTCTGTAGTGTGGTCTGCACTTAAATAGCGTTTTTCTACCTGTTGGTACTCAAAGCGCTTTACACTGCTTCTTATCTACCCATTCACACTCACAATCACACACACATTCATACAACAACGGGGGAGCTGACTGACGCTCACTGGGAGCAACTAAATGGCGTTCAGTGTCTTGCTCAATGACACTTTGACATGTGACCATAGGAGCCAGGGATCAAACCAACAACTGTAGGATTGGTGGACGACCGCGCTACCAAACTGAATTGTGAGACACACAACAACATCAAATCCAGCAGTGCTGTCTCCTCATATACAACATGGTTATTTATGTTTAGTCTCTGGCAGCAATTGCTTAAGGATAAGAAAAGATCATCTAAAATACTACAGCTGCTAACTGTGTTCTGTTATATATTTTCATATTGTTATCGTGGACCACACTGATACTAGTGATAATGCGGCCTGGTAGCTCAATGGGTATTGCGGACATTGCGGGATCAAATCCCAGTGTGGGATCCCAGCCTACCTGCAGTCCCCAGCCTCCCCAACCAGGTGTGTCCCTGAGCAAGACACTTAAATGCCAGCTCCCTGGGTGCCTATGCCAGCTCACTGCTCCCCCCAGGGGGATGGGTTAAATGTGGAAGACCAGTTTCACTGTAACTTTTATATGTGATGAGTAAAGGATGTTTAATGTATTGGGGAAACAACATAATTTGCACAGAACAGGATGAAGCCAAACGGCACAATATTTCAATGTTTTAGACAATTGAAAAAGTTTAATCTGCAAGGTTTTATTTAAAAGTTTTTAGTCAATTTTATTTGTTTTTGACTTACAATCAAAACTTTACCTTGAATCTACAACTGGACTTGCAAAACATTCTCACTTGCGAAAGAGAGTATTGCATATGATAAACAAAGATACAAATTTACCTTCATAAAAACCTGTACCTGACGCATAGTTTGAGGTTTCAGATACCTCTAACCTGTCAGCAGTTCCATTATTCCAATCAAGGGCTGATGCATTACACATCTCACATGTTTTATTTAAGTAACTGTCGGCAGCAAAAACACTTTATAGCATCAAATATTTCACACAAAAATAATCACAATTTCTCAGGAAAGCTGGTTTCTTGAGTGTCATGTATACAGGAAATCTGGGTAGGGGATTAGGGGATCAGTTGGGCATTCTCCAATTGCGCATGTGGGTAACAACAGGCTGCAGAGAGTAAACTGCACGTGTGGCAATGCCGCCTTGATTTAAAAACAAAGTCGGCCTAAGGTTAGAGAGAAATAAAAAAGCACTGAGAGACCGGATCCACCCTGGACAAGTTTCCAGTCTTCCTCAGAGAGAAACGCACAAACATTCCACTCCACTTTCATGCTGCCCCTGATACACTCTTATCAGGGGCAGGTAAAATGGTAAAAACATGGCATGGTAAAAATAACATTATCTATGTGTTTAGTGGTTTTCTGTATTAGAACAATGGTTTTGGTCTCAATATTTCCAGAAACCCTCTTATGAAAAGTGCCATGGGCACACACACTCAGACACACAAATCAGCTTGTCATACAAATAAGACTTTTATTATTATTGGAAATTAATTTAAAAACACACTTGACTACTTGCTGTAATTGTCAACATGAACTATCAGTAAAAAAAATGGGAGATTTTAACTTCTAGTAAAAATATAAATATAATAGCACAAGACCTGAAAATAATTTCACTGCATTTTAAATGTTTGCTGTTTGGAAACATTTTTAAGTTTACAGGTCTACAAGATCCAGACATTTCAGTGATTAGAAAATGTGAAAACTGCTGTGACAGCACAGCTGAAACCAAAGGAAAAACATTTATACCTATCAACTTAATTGCATTGAAGTTGTTACTGGTTTAGGTTGGTGATATAATTGTATAGATCCTAGAAAGAAAATATGCAAAAAAAAGGTAGAAAAAACACACCTCCTGACTTATTGATAGTGAAATTATCAGAATTATCAGTGTAGCAGTAGCAGTCGATTTATCTAAGTAACATTGAGTTAATTATCTAGAAATTACAATAGTGCTTTTGTCACGATCCAGCCCTTTTCCGCCACTTCCTGCTCATTCCATCAGCTTTACAACTCATTACCAGTCTTAATTGTTGCCTGTCTAATTAGACTCAGCTCTCTGACAGATCGATGTCTTTGCTCCCGGATCGAACACCCTACTTTTCTGGTTACCTTATTCATGTTATTTTGACTTTGCGCTCTTGTCTGTAGGACTAATTGGCTTTTGCTTTTGGTCTGAGGTTTGATTTCAGTTTTTCTTATGTAGTCCTGTTGTATGCTGTGTTTTTGTTAATCACTCACAGTCTGCCCGGCGACAAGGCCCTTCATCAAGCCGTTGCAGCAGCTCCCGGGTAAGTGGGAACCTTTTTACTGTATTACTTTTTTGTGGTAAACTCTCTTTTTTTTCTTAAGAGTGTGAATGTGAGAGTGGCACTACTGACATCAAACTTGCTGAGTTGGCTCTGTTTTTTTTACTTTTTTAAAACTTTTGAAAAACTAGACGTTCCTCGCAAGCTAAGGCGGAGAAGACAACGTAGCGAGGTGGCGCTATGTGTCGGGCCGAATGGAGACAGTATTGGATAAACTCTGGCATCCATCATTATTGGAAATGTGGGTTAGCGAGCCACTCCTCCATCGAATACATAAAATGAGGGGGCCAGAATACGAGAACTATGTTGTTTAAGGAGTCTTTGATAACTAAGCTAACACCGGATACGGCAGAAAATCTGAACGGTTGGTTTTAAACTGGTGCAAGCGGTAAATGGAAAGGAGGAGGACTGGCAGCATTTGATGGTGTAAATCCAAAGAGCAAATCTGTAACAATAGAAATTGAGCTGTTTGCCGTCAGCATTAGAGCGTTCTGCCTGCCCAGGAAATTCTCGCATGTTATCTGGATAGCTGCATATCTCCCCCCTTCTGCCAACAGTGAAGCAGCATGTGATGTCCTGCACTCGTTAACACGTTAAAAGACTATTGACATATTTCCAAATGCCCTTCTCCTCTTCTCTGATTTCAACCATGCCCCTCCATTGTAAAACTTTCCTCATTAACTCAGTACGTTTCAGGCCTCACCAGAGACAATAAAACATTGGACCTATTTTATGCCAACTCCAAGGAGGTTTACAATTCAGCACCCCTCCCCCCTTGGGAAGATAAGATTACAACCTGGTTCATCTCCTGCCTGTTTACAAATCCCTTGTATGCAGGAAACCAGCTGTCTTCCGCACAGTGAGGACATGGTATGATGAGACCAAAGAGGCTCTGAAAGACGGTTTTGAAACAACAGTGTGGGAGGAATTGTGCAATCCACATGGGGAGGATATTGAGTCTTTAACAGACTGAATAACAGACCATATCAGGTTCTGTGTAAAGAGCACTGTACCCACCAAGACTATACGGTGCCTCTCCAACAACAAGCTATGGATTAATCCATAGCTTGTTGATATGATATAAAGGCTCTCCTAAACATGTACAGGATGTACATGTTTAGGAGAGCCTGAAGCTGGGGAAAGTGCCACAGCTTTGGAAGACATCATGCGCGGTACCATTATGTTAATTGAATACAATTTAATTCAATTCAACTTTATTTATATGGCACCAATTTACAACTAAGTCATCTCAAGGCACTTTACATAATGAAGACTATACAGACATTTAGAGAAAACCCAACAAGTCCCCCTTGAGCATCCATAGACAACAGTGGAGAGGAAAAAATCCCTTTAACGGAAGAAACCTCCAGCAGAACCAGGCTCATGATGGTCGGACATCTGCCTTGACCGGTTGGGGTGAGTGGAAAGTGGAGAGAGAAAAGAACAGAGCAACAAATGCAACAACAAAACATAGGGAAGGTTGGTAGGACCAGTACCTGTGCACTGGAGGACACACAACTCCAAAGTCTGGGACACCTGAAGACAGGGACAGAGAGAGGGAGACAGAGAGGGAGAGAGACGTATACGGGACAAAGAAGACACAGAGTTAATGTCATACAGTGAGAGGAGAGAATGAAGAGAAGAGGAAAGTGGCTCAGTGCAGAGTCCCCCAGCAGTCTAAGCCTATAGCAGCATGACTATAACCAACTATAAGCTTTATCGAAGAGGAAGGTTTTGAGCCTAGTCTTAAAAGTAGAGAGGGTGTCTGCTTCCCGAATCTGGACTGGGAGCTGGTTCCACAGGAGAGGAGCTTGATAGCTGAACGCTCTGCCTCCCATTAGTCATGTGTCGTTTGTGAGTGATTCGTTTGATGTGAACGAATCTTGCATATGACTTGGGAGTAATGTGTCCTCTCAGTGAGTGATTCGTTCATTTCCCTGCAGTTCCTTCTCTCGCCACATGGCATCAGCTGCATTAGCTCACTCAGCAGGATAGGAAACAGAGTCATTCATACGGATTGTTATGGATCTTGGCAGGGAGGATGCAGAACACTTCATTGTAGTGTGTATTTGCTTTGCTAGGTTTTTACATGGTTTAAATTGCTTGCATTTTGTGTATTATAATTTGTCAGCTGAAGCAAACCATGTCGACTTCAGAATATAGTGTTTAGACCGTGGCCCTTTTGTTATAAGTTAGGTGCTTTTTGTCCCTGTTTAGTTGTTCACTGCTCTTAACTTGTATATTGGCATTCATTTCTCTGTTTTGTGTGTGTCCCTGCAGCATTCCTCTGTTCCTCTGCTGGTTACCAGTGCACTCACAGTTTGCCTTTCATCATCATCATCATCACTAACCCTGCATGTTGTATTTAAGTCCTTGCATTTAGTTTTGGGGTTGCTAGTGTGTCCTGGTTCGTTCTGGCACGTCTCCCTGATCTCGTTCAGCCTTTCCTGATCTCCAGCCCTTAATACTGGTCGTGAGTCTGTAGATAGTTTTGGCAGTTCAGGTTTTGTTATAGCCTAAGAGTCTTTGCTTTGCGTTTATGCTGTTTGTGAGTTAACATTGTTAAAGCTTTTGAGAGTTTTTTAGAGCACAGGTCTGTGCCTTTAGGTTCATACTGTTGTGAGTAAGTATTGTTAAACCTCTGAGAGAGTTTTGTTTGAGCACAGATCTGTGTGTTTAGCGTCATAGGATCTGTAGTTCGTGTGATAATTTATAACTGTATTTCATGTGCAAATAAACCTGTTGCACTCTCTGCGTGTCTCAGCTTCTGCTTTTGGGTCCAGTAGTTACAGTTTCTTTGGTTATAGTATCTAGTTACGGTAACCATTACACCTTTTTACAATGCCCACAAGAGGGCGACAGCACCACTTGTTTTGAAAATAACGAAATGAACAAAAGGACTCAGAATGATTTGTTCAATTCACTGTTCGAGAGTTAAAGATCTGAGTCAGTCAAAAGAATCAAATTTCCATCTCTACCTCCCATTCTACTTTTGGAGATTCTGGGAACCACAAGTAGACCTGCATTCTGAGACCGACGTGGTTTATTAGGACAATATGGTACTAGGAGATCTTTTAGGTATGATGGAGCTTGACCGTTTAGAGCTTAATAGGTAAGAAGAAGGGTTTTAAATTCTATGCTACATTTAATGGGAAGCCAATGGAGAGAAGCTAATGAAGGTGAAATACGATCTCTCTTACCCATTCCAGTCACTAATCTTGCCTCAATTGATCCTGGTCAAAAATGACTCTGAGATTCCTTGCAGTACTACTGGGGGCAAGAAATCTAGCCACAGGGGTTGCAAGCCAGTAACTTCTGTGCCGGTCCCAAGCCTGGATAAATAGAGAGGGTTGCGGCAGGAAGGGCATCCGGCGTAAAACTTGCCAAGTACAACCATGCGAGTCATCCATAACATTTTCATACCAGATTGGTCGAGGCCCGGGTTAACAACCACCAGTGCTGTTAAACAACAGGGTGCCGGTGGAAATTGGACTACTGTTGGTCGAAGAAGGAGAGGAGGCAGAAAGGTTCATGGTCAGAGAGAGAAGGGGAATGGCAGGAGCTCAGATATGAGAGTAGGGACTCTTAACGTTGGAACAATGACAGGGAAAGGTAGAGAGCTGGCAGGCATGATGGAGAGAAGGAAGGTAGATGTACTGTGTGTGCAGGAGACGAGGAAGAAGGGCAGCAAAGCACGTAGTATTGGAGGAGGATACAAACTGTTCTACCATGGTGTGGATAGGAAGAGAAACAGATTTGGAGTTATCCTGAAGGGACAGTTTGTGAACAATGTTCTAGAGGTGAAAAGAGTCTCAGACAGGGATGATGAGCCTAAAGCTAGAAATCGAAGGGGTGATAGTGAATGTAGTCAGTGGGTATGCTCCACAAGTTGGCTGTGAGTTAGAAGAGAAGGAGAGATTCTGGAGTGAGTTTGATGAGGTTGTAGAGAGTATCCCCAGAGAAGAGAGAGTAGTTGTTGGAGCAGACTTCAATGGACATGTTGGTGAGGGAAACAGAGGTGATGAGGAGATGATGGGCAGGTTTGGTGTAAAGGAAAGGAATCCAGAAGGACAGATGGTAGTGGATTTTGCTAAGAGGATGGAAATGACTGTAGTCAACACTTACTTCCAGAAGAGAGTGGAACACAGAGTGACATACAATACACAGGTGGACTACATTCTATGTAGACGAGGTCATTTGAGAGAGGTTACTGACTTTAAAGTGGTGGTAGGAGAGAGTGTAGCCAGACAGCACCGCATGGTGGTGTGTAAGATGACTCTGGTGGTCAGGAAGAAGAAGAGAGGAAAGACAGAAAAGAAGATCAAGTGGTGGAAGCTAAAGAATGAAGAAACTTGTGAGGAATTCAGGCAGAAGTTGAGACAGGCTTTGGATGCTCAGGAAGAGCTTCCAGATGACTGGGAAACCACAGCAGAGGTATTCAGGGAAACGGGTAGGAAGGTGCTTGGTGTGTCAACTGGAAAGAGGAAAGAAGATAAAGACACTTGGTGGTGGAATGAGGAAGTACAGGACTGCATCCGGAGAAAGAGGTTGGCTAACAGGAAGTGGGATGTAGAAAGGACTGAGCAAAGTAGACAGGAGTACAAGGAAGATCAGCGCAGAGTGAAGAGGGAGGTGGCAAAGGCCAAACAGAAAGCTTACGATGAGCTGTATGACAGGTTAGACATAAAGGAAGGACAGAGGGACTTGTACAGGATACCCACACAGAGAGATAAGGATAGGGAAGATGTGCAACAGATAAGGGTTATTAAAGACAGAGATGGAAAGATGCTAACAAGCCAGGAGAGTGTGCAGAGAAGATGGAAGGAATATTTTGAGGAGCTGATGAATGAGGAAAATGACAGGGAAAGAAGGGAGGAAGAGGTGGATGTTGTGGAGCAGGAAATAGCAGAGATATGAAAGGATGAGGTGAGGAAGGCTCTGAAAAGGATGAAGAGCGGAAAGGCTGTTGCGCCTGATGATGTACCTGTGGAGGTGTGGAAGTGTAGGTGTAGGAGTAAGTAGGAGAGACAGCAGTGGAGTTTCTAACCAGTCTGTTTAACAAGATTTTAGAGAGTGAGAAGATGCCTGAGGAATGGAGGAGAAGCGTTCTGGTGCCGATCTTCGAGAACAAGGGTGACACGCAGAACTGTATCAACTACAGAGGGATAAAGCTGATGAGCCACATAATGAAGCTGTGGGAAACAGTAGTGGAAGCCAGGCTTAGGAAGGAGGTGGAGATTTGTGAGCAGCAGTATGGTTTCATGCCCCGTAAGAGCACCACTGATGCCATTTTCGCTTTGAGGTTGTTGATGGAAAAGTACAGAGATGGTCAGAAGGAGCTGCATTGTGTCTTTGTGGATTTAGAGAAGGCGTATGACAGGGTGCCGAGGGAGGAGCTGTGGTACTGTATGAGGATGTCGGGAGTGGCAGAGAAGTACGTCAGAGTAGTCCAGGACATGTATGAGAGGAGCATGACGGTAGTGAGATGTGCCATAGGTCAGATAGAGGAGTTCAAGGTGGAGGTGGGACTACACCAAGGATCAGCTTTGAGTCCCTTCTTGTTTGTTATGCTGATGGACAGGTTGACAGTTGAGGTCAGACAGAAATCTCCCTGGACAATGATGTTTGCAGATGACATTGGGATTTGCAGTGAGAGTAGAGAGCAGGTGGAGGAAAAGCTGGAGAGGTGGAGGTTTGCTCTGGAAAGAAGAGGCATGAAAGTCAGTCGTAGCAAGACAGAATACATGTGTGTAAACGAGAGGGATCCAGGTAGAAGCGTGAGGTTACAGGGGGCTGAGGTGAAGAAGGTGCAGGAGTTTAAGTACTTCGGGTCAACAGTTCAGTGTAATGGGGAGTGTGGAAAAGAGGTGAAGAGGCGAGTGCAGGCAGGTTGGAGTGGGTGGAGGAAAGTGTCAGGAGTGTTGTGTGACAGAAGAGTGTCAGCAAGACTCAAAGGAAAGGTGTACAAGACAGTGGTGAGACCAGCTCTGCTCTACGGGTTAGAGACAGTAGCCGTGAGAAAGAGACAAGAGGCAGAGATGGAAGCAGCAGAGATGAAGATGTTGAGGTTCTTCTTAGGAGTGACAAGGTTGGATAGAATAAGGAACGAGTTCATCAGAGGGACAGCTCACGTTGCCTGTGTTAGCAACAAAGTCAGAGAGGCCAGACTGAGATGGTTTGGACATGTGCAGAGGAGGGATAGTGAATATATTGGTAGAAAGATGTTGGAGATGGAGCTGCCAGGCAAGAGGGCGAGAGGACGAGCAAGGAGGAGATATATGGATGTGCTAACAGAGGACATGAGGTTAGCTGGTGTCAGAGTGGAAGATGCCCAGGATAGAGTGAAGTGGAAAAGGATGATTCGCTGTGGCGACCCCTGATGGGAAAAGCCGAAAGAGTAGTACTACTGGGGGCAAGAGTTATGTCATCTAAAGTAATGAGATGGTTGGAAAAAATGTTTCTAAAATTTTTAGGTCCGAACACAATAACTTCAGTTTTATCTGAGTTGATAAGACGGAAATTAAACATCATTCAGGCCTTTATGTCTGTTAGACATGCTTGTAGTTTAGATGAATTTATTTCATCAGGTTTCATAGATAGATATAACTACGTTTCATCAGCGTAGCAACGAAAATTTTCAGTGTTTTTTAATAATGTTGCCCTAGAGGAAATATATATAGAGTAAAGAGTATTGGTCCTAACACAGAGCCTTGTGAAACTCCATAACTAACTTTTGTGTATGTGGAAGATTCATCATTAACACGAATAAATTGGAATCTATCTGATAGATAAGATTTAAACCAATTTAGTGCAGTTCAGTCTGCCACAACAGAGAATACAGGGAAATTATCCAGAACTTTGTGGACTGGTGCCAGTGGAACTATCTCTGTGGAGAGCTGGTGGTGGACTTGCACTGGCGCTCACACTCCAATCTTCCACTGGTGAACATCCAGGGAATGGACATTGAGAGAGTGGACTCTAACAAATACTCAGCTGAACAATAAACTGGACTGGTCTCACAACACAGAAAAGGACAGAGCAGACTCTTTCTGCTGAGAAGACTAGTGTCTTTTGGAGTGCAGAGAGCACTACTACAGCTCCCTCAGTGATAGACTTGTTACATCCTAAATGTCTGAAGGAGCAATACTGAAGGTTTTTTCTCCCTGCTGCTGTCAGACTTTACAATCAGAGCTGCTCCCAGTGAACAATCATCACTATTAGTCCTTATTAGTCATTATTAGACACTTTAAAACTGTCTTTTTTAACCGTGCAATTGTGTACATGTGAGATATAGTTTATTTTTAGACTGTATATACTGTATTCTGATGTTCTTCTTTGCTGTACTCTGAACATTCCCTGCTGCTGTAACATGGAAATTTCCCCATTGTGGGATAAAGGTTTATCTTATCTTTTCTTATCTTATCTCTTTAGTTGCCTTCCAACTTTAGGTTTTATTTTTGGACACCCTCTCATTTGTTTGTGCTCTGTTTCTCCTTTTCGTATGTTAGTTCTTTAGTTGTCCCAGCCCTTCAAGGTTTGCCTCCTCAATTATTCTGGGCCAGCCTTATGTTTAGTTGATGAAGTTTTACATGCTTTTAGTATTGTTACTCCCTAGGGATAAACCAGAGTTTATCCCGCTATCTGTTGTGATTTTCAGTTTGCCTGTCTTTAAACTGTATTCTTTGTTTAATCTGCTTGTAGCTCTGTCTCCCCTTTTTAGATTTCTCAGTCTGGTTCACACAATTTCCTTGTTTTTGTATTTTTGCCCCATACATATTCTGACTGTTTCACTAGCCCTGATGTATCTTCACATATTGTGTTTTGATTATTTTATCTATGGGTTGCTGTGTCTATATTCTAAAACTTTGTCCTCCAGTCAGTTTCATGTTTAGTTCTTTGGCTTCACTGGTCTATTTTGTGGACTGACTGTCAGCTTTAGGCCTGTTTAGTGGCGTTTGTTATACCCCCCTTCTCCAAGCCGTTCAAGAATAAGGTTCATCCACATACTAATTACATTATCCCTGTGTTTACATTTGGCTCCTTTCTTGTGTACTGTACAATCTGTGACAACTTTCCCATCAATGACCTTTTCCAACATACAGCTTGAGTTTAAAATGGCCAAACTTTATTATGGTCAACTAGCTTGTTGTTTTCATGTTAAACATTTTATTTTTTTGTATACTTATCCTTTTTCATGTGACCTAGTGTAGTTTACCTAGTTCACCCTAGCCCTGCTCATGTTATGTTCCTAAGTTGTGTGGGTTTATTTTTTTCTCTTCTCCCTTACCATGTTCAAATTTAAGCAATTAAGTCCTAGAATTCCAACCAGACTGTTTACCAGACTTGAAAGAACCCTGAGAAACCCCAGAAAACAGAAAAAGGCTCCCTCTTCCACCACCTGTCCCACCTGCAAAGTCAGTTGATGTTGAAGGATTCTTTTAATATAATTTTTTGTAAACCCTTTCAATTCCTTTTTCGTTCTTCCCCTCCAAATCTCATGAATAAAATATGCAGCTCAGTCAGCAAATGAGTGGCAAGGAGAGTGAAGGTGATGCCAGGTCCATCCATCACTGTCAAGGAGAAGTCTAGAGACATACATACGCACACAAATTTGTTAAAGCAGGCTGTGGATTGATCTAAAGGTACAGAAAAAGTAAAATAGCATATTTGTTCATGTGTAGCACGTGAGAGAGCGCAGGAATGTTTTAACTAGATATAACATTTAAAAAATCATCTGATATTAATTGGGTAAGTAACTGATCTGCACTTTTCTACCTTGTTAATACCCAAAGTCCTTTACACACCTGTGGTCACATTATGTTGTCAGTTCAGACAGGAATTAGTAGCAACATCAGAGGAGCAAAGCAACAGCTATAGATAAAGCAGTCACTTGAGACTACAAGACCAGACACTGCCCAGTGCACCACCTAGGTTGACAAGTCACGTGGATCCTGGAATGCTTGGAACTGTACAATGCCAACAGGATTGTCATTAAGAACTTAATGTGGCTGTGGAAAATAACCATAGAGGCCATCTTTAAGCCAATTGTACAGGTAACCAAGTGTGGTATTTAAGGAGATGCTCCATCCCTGCTGCTGTTATACATAGTGCTGTGATCATCAAAGCCAGATCATCACCAAGAGCTACAGAATGGAGCAACCATTAGCCATCTTCTCTACATGAATAACATCAAGCTATTTTAAAGTCTCCATCATTCAGTCAGTGTGTGTGGGTCATTGCATAGATGTGCACTATATAGACGTACTTGGGATCCACTTCGAGTCACTAGGCATAAAGGTCGGTGAGCTCTTCACTCAAACTTGCCTCCAACAGAGCCTGTTCACTAGTCCATTTCCTCTACAGCTGATACACCTGGTTATAGTTACTTTGTGTATTGTATGTGATGGAAGGGAAGTGGGGTTAATGCATCACAGAGGAGTGTTGCATGTTGTGAAATTGCACTTAAAACTATCTACTACCATTGTAAAAATACCACAGTGAAAAAGTATGACACTACATTCTGTCACCCATCATCTGGTGTTGCCCTGGAATTGCATTCGTGGGGTTTAGTGTGCGTGTACCGTGGAATGTACAGGTATCCACCCCTTGTCAAACAACAGCTGAAAGCTGCAATCCTGGTTCTGATCTGGACAAACCTTTAGGAATTAGTCATTGTCTAGTTAAAATATACTGTATAAGAAGCTGCAAAACAATGTTTATTTTTTTCCATAGAATTGCTTGGTTTCCTCAAATATTAATGATGTATACCTTATTCCTGTCCAATACCAATATCTATTAGATTTTGTTTTACTACAAATGTAAAATTAAATTTAATTAATCTCTAGGTGGCGCAAATGAAAAGTCTCTCCTCACTCTCTTAGGTACAAGCTAAGTTAGCTATCTATAATCCTGATAACATGCCTGCTGCTGGAGGTACACACTTTTCTGTCCTTATCATGGATTATGTGTAAAATTAGGCTATTGATGTACAAATCATTTACAAACATGATTCATATCTAATTCACTTCAATTAAAGATACCATCAGGTATGAATGTAAGCACTTAGCAACATGCAGTAATCCACACAGGAGGGTGGATTACTATTACTGTTTAATGTTATTAAATAAAAAACAGTTGATCTTCATGCTGGATCTTTTTTTTTTATCACCCAATGCTCTTTCAAAATCCCCTGAGGAAAGCAGGAAAAGAAAGAGTCATTAGCAGGCCCATTAATGCCACAACAAACTCAGGATTTTTTAAGGGAATAGGTTCAACTGTCATTTGTTTAATATTAACTGAACCTGGATACTAACACTGGTCTCATTCATTACCATGGTGCCAGAACACAGCTGAGGAGGAGAGGAGAGACTTTTTAAATTGGTCATTTCTTCACCAGGAGTTTCCTAGTACAGAACTATGGAGACTCCATTGATGCTAAATTTACCTGTCAAGTTTCACTGTAGAAACATGAGGAGAATTAGTACAGAGAGTGAGACAGTGACAGCAGGGGAGACATAGGAGTTGTGTTGTAATGTAATTACAGCTTTTTTTGTCAGAAGCCAATGTCACAAATCAAAATACTGATGAATAGGTCGACTGTCAGTCAACTACAGAAAAGACTTTGTAATCAAGTAATTGAGTCAGTAAATTTCCTAGTTGGGGACATCAGTAATGCCCCAACTAAGGGCAACTACTGCTAAGCAGAGGTTCCAGACACAAGGGTCCTTCATTAAAATCAGCGTCACTGCTGTCTGTAGCCAGGGCCCCTGCTGCTGGGGCATCTTAACCAAACGGAGAAACATTAGCTGGCTCCCCTCTGTGGGCATTAATTAGGTGACTAATTACAAGATTACAATGACTTCATCAGAGAAAATATGCCACACTTTGTTTCCTAATTAACTGCGTTAATGACCTTCTTCCACTAGCTGTCTTAATGGGATGGTGGTAGATGAGCAGGATTAAATAGAGATGCCCTGCAGAAGTATACAGCTCATATAAAGCTATGCTTCTCTACAGCAATGCAGGATTTTGGATTTTATAAATAGTTACAATACTGCATAGATATTTGTTCCCGATACTGTCGACATTATGTTTACCATAGCTTGTTATGAATACTGGGCAAAAGACACACACACATACATACACAGCATTGATTTCAAGGAAAATGTATACATATATGCTACCATAGCTGCACTCCCCGATGGAGGTGTCATGAGTCCACTCCGACCACTGTTGCCCGGGTTACTGTTGTTTTTTCTTTTCCACCTTTTAGGTCACTCCTCCCCGTTGCTCCAAATCAACCTAACTAGGCCACCTGTTGTCTCCCTGTTTTAAGCCCCACTCACCTGCTTCTTCTCACCGGATCAACTTCATACATTTCGCTGACCAGATCGTTCTCGTTAGTGAGTTTTCTGTTTCTCTGGCGCTTTATTCCCTTGCTGCATTTTTGTTTATTAAGAAAGTTACCTGTGAGATGGTTTTTGGATTTTTTTGTGATTTTTGTTCACGGGTTTTTATTTTTCATTCTTTTGAATGCCCAGAAGATTTTGTGTTGTTTTCCCTCAAGTTTTGTTTTACGCCTCGCCAACCGGCATCACCAGGGGTTTCTCCGCATGTCCTTTCCTAGGCTAGCCGTTTTTGTCGGTACTTTGTTTTCTAATGTGTTACTTTGCAGTTTGTGTTGCTTTTTCTCCTTCACCCTCTCCGTCGTTAACCTCGCCTGCTCCTGGCCGATTCATCTTCTTCCCAAGATCGCCTCCTCCTTCCATCATCTACACAGTAAACGAAACGAAAGTTGCCCCTAAGTCGATCCCATTCTATGCCTTCCCTTACCCTTATCCTAGGCGACCTCTCACCCCTCCGTCGTTCCCTTCAGCCCTGGCCAGTAGCACTCCACTTCCATCACCTCTAAATTCAATAAACTTGGCTTTTGTTTTTTTATTTCTGCGTCCTCCAGTCTCTTTTCTCGGCCCTCGAAAATACCAACAATAGTCGTGATAGGAGGGGAAGACACCTGTTCTTCTGCTTAGAGTTAACAAATGTCCCCATGGGGGCAAGTTTATAAGGCTCGGGAGGCAGGGCAGCCTCATTCTAAGGTTTAGAAATTCCACCAGAGCTGGGAGGTGGCCTGGTGATTTTGGGAGCCTGCCGTACACTCACACTTCTGGCAGGGGGTATTCAGAATGTCCTGTGGTTCTTCCATTGTAAAGCTGAATTCCTTGGTCAGGCCATCATCATTATATGCACAGTGTCCATGTCCATGATACAATGCAGGACCTGAGACAGAAACTATTGTCACTCATGTCTTCTTGTATCACAAAGGTTGGATGCATTACAAACACAAAAAAATGGAGCTCATGTCACATGTTTTGTAGCCTATACTATGTGTGCTGGGCACATTCAGTAAGAGAACATCTTAACAACTGTGAATGTAGCAGAGATAAACCCAGGATTATTTCTGGTTTACACACTTTACACCATCACACTCTGGGAGAATATGAACAGGTTGTAGAGTCATGCCAGAGCCAAGTACTGGTACCAAGCCCAGTAGAAATTAAGGAGGGGTGCATCAGGAAGGGCACTTGGCAGAAAAATGCATCAACCAATGATCTGCTGTGCCGACCCTAAACTTACGGGAGAAGCTGAAAGATAAAAGAAATAGAAAGTATTCAGATCCCTTTATTTTTTTCTTTTTGTGTATCTTTTTAGCAGGAACTACAGCTCAAAATATGTTTGTAGAAGATTTTCACATGTGGAGTTAAGTATCTTAGGTATATTCATCTTCAGGTCTCTCCATAGATTTTCTGACTCTCCATACATTGTCAGATTCTGTGATTTTGCCTGGCCACTCATAGAAAGTCAGAGATCTGCAGCTGCTTGAATATTGTCTTGGCTGTTGAGTCACGATCATACTAATAATGGAACCATCACCCATAGCATGATGCTGCCACTACCAGGCTTCACTGTAGTAGTGATATTAACTAGATAATAAGCAGTACCCATTTTTTTTTTGCCAGAGATAATATAGTACAGATTTCAACCTCAGTTTTTTAAGCACACAGAGTCATTGTCATCATACTCTTAGTCCTTAAAACATTGTTTGTCAAACTCTAAACAGGCAGTGACTTTGAAAAAAAATTGTGTCACAAAATATACATTTACATTATACATTCTAAAATGTATATTGGTCTTTTCTACTTTCAACTTTTAAACTCAAGACTTAAAAAAAGACATATATATATATTTATCACCGGTGGCTGTGTTAAACTCGTCACTTTAATTCAAGTTTGAGGCAGGAGATATTTAATGTTGATTGTGTCAAACAGACTCAAATATTTCATGTGCACTGGTATAATGTCAGGGGGAAGCACGCTGTTCTTCATCAAGTCATGAAGTGATGCTTTTGTTTCATTCATTACTTATTATGATGGATATAAATCAGTGTGACTTTAATTGTGCAAATGTTTGTGCAAACTACATAGTGTTTTGCATTATCTGTCAACACAAGACTTGGAGTTAGTTTGAATTGTTGGTATTTAATGCTTAGCAATCTGACTAATAACTTGTTGAGGATTTGCCATTTTGGAACATGAAGTGTCTGGCAATAACCTGCTGAAATAGTGCACACACGATCAAAGTACTTATCAAAAAAAAAAAGTAAACATTCCCACCTCAAATTTTTGTCCCCTCAGGATTATAGATAGCTCTCCTGTTTAAGCCTGAAATTAAAACACTGTGTGTGCTGCAGATATATCTGTTGCATTAACACGTCTTGTGTTTTCCTCTTTCCCCTCTCCTCTATATAATGATGATGGAATGATGATGGAATTAAATATATGGATACACCTGTCTAGACCTGGATTTCCAGCTTGTGCCTCACATCTATTGATTACAATTTCTAAATATGCTTTGACAACACTCACCCTACAGACTCTTTAATCCATCTGAGTAAAATATCACTGCACCCATTGTGTTTAATCTCTTTCTGCGGTAGTACAACTTCTGATATTGTCTTATTAAATAAAAATTACCAGCAGCGCCACCAGCCGCTGTCACACTCCAAGAAAAATGTTCAAAGAAGCTACTGCTATAATCTGTACTTAACAGCCACAATGCACCAATTCTGTCAACAAACGTAAAGACTGGTTCCAAACGAGAGGAAAATACTCGTTTGGAACCAGTAATAACATAAACTGGAGAAAGTGTGTGCGATTGTAATGATAGAGAGGTTTGGGTTCTCAAAGAGACGAGCAAAACAACAGCAAGACCCTTGCTGATGCATAAGATCACTGTAACATCACACAGGATGACTTCAATCCATATTATTCTGACATTTATTTGAGGGTTTGGACATGTATAGAACAGTATAAATCCATTTAATGATGAAGTGCAGGGTGTGTCTGTATGTGTGTGGCCTATCAAAGTGAACCAGAGCTCTGTCATTCACTAGCTGCCTACTCACAGTGACACATTCCTCTGATCATTTTCCTCCAAGAAGCAGGTAGGGATTATTTTTAAATTCATCTGCCAAATTACAAGGAAAAGCCCAGGGGAACTCTGATGGGCTGTGGCTGCACAGCCTCCACACAAACATCAAAGTTAGCTAGCCAGGAAATTCTGAATCTGTTCCTTAAAAAAAACATTAAAGACATGCTATCAATTTAAACACTGTTTAAAGTTGCAAATAACATAAATATCTATGAGGAATTATATAATCTGTCCTCCTAGGCAGTAACAGATCTCATTTCTGAGAATGAAAAAAACATACATTTCTTTGAAAATATGCTGCTGTAAATCTGCAAATTATCTTCACTGTGAGTGCTTCAGCTATTCAGGAGCAAACAGCTTAATCCACACTTGATAGCATTGGATTTTTGAGGTAATCAACATGGTTTTGAGTGTTTATACATTTATCTGACAGCAAAATTCTGATAGGATTTATTCAATACTGAAAGCAAACAGTCTTTCCACTCACCCCCAAACAGTCGAGGCACATTACCTCCCACCCTCAGGCTGGTTCTGCTGGAGGTTTTTTGTTGTACCATCGATTGATGGATTCACATCCTCTTTCCTGTAGTCAGCCACTATCTGTCCTGTCCTTGTTTTGAATGGAACTGTGTTCTGACTACCTGCCCGTTGACACCACCTGTAATGCCCATCTGCCCGCTTTTATGCCTGTAAAGTTAGTCATCATCATCTGTACTAAAACCACCTCACTGCATCTATTTAACTGTGTCTAGGTTCCCCCCTACTTGTGAAAGTCAGCAAGACATCAGTGGATTTCTCTGAGATGATAGTAAAAGAGCTGCTCAAACCAAACATTCTGCCTGGCCAGATGTTTTTTTTACACATCTGTTTCTGACTGAATAATAAAAGCTGATCACACAAAACTCAGTTACAGTCCAACAAATCCTGCAACCTTCCCTTCACTTATACCATAATCCTGCTACTGACAAAACATTATTGCAATAGATTATTACCACCCTGCATGCATAGAATTATGAATAATGAGTGCTTGTGGAGATTTGACAATGTGTGAAGATTTTAGTTAATTAACCGAATTCTGCTGACTCTTCGATCATCAATCACAAACCACTTGGATGGAATGTAATAAAACACATAAAGATGAGGAATTCTGTATCTACGAAATACACTTGTGCACCCACAGTACAATCAGTCTTTAATACAGACAGATGTGGTCAAAAGCACAGATAGTTCAGTCTTTTGTGCTTTTGTCTCTCATAATAATAGGTCTATGGTTTATGCCTCATTTCATAAACCTAGTTTAATCGGACATTTAAAACAATTTCACCTGTCTGTTGTTGGTGTTCTATTATGATGATATATGTTAAGTACTTCATACAGTGCAAATTTTCAAAGCCCCTTACCTTTTTCCAAATTTGTATGTTGCAGACTGACTGTTTTTTTATTTAATTTTTTTCATTAACATCATTACATTCAGTATGTCACAATGACAAAATGAAAAGTAAATTTTTGAAATGTCTGTAAATGTATTGAAAAGACATACTGCAATCTTATATGTACATAAGTATTTAGACCTTTGCAACAACAAAATTTAGCTAGGTGCCTCCCATTTCTCTTGATTGTTAATGAGATGTTTCTGCACTTTGACTTGATTCCACCTGTGGTAAACCATTTACCACTCATCACCTGCTAAATACCATCCCTACAGTGAAGCATGCTGGTGGCAGCATCATGCTCTGGGAGTGTTTTTAGTAGCAGTATCTGGTTGCTGGTTAAGGTTCAGGAAAAGATAAATGGATTAAAGTACAGTGATATCCCCAGTGAAAACCAGTTGTACAGCGCTCAAGACCTCAGACTGGGACGAAGGTCCACCTTCCAACATGACAGCACTAGAGATGGGAAATACGAATCGTTTGACTGACTCGGATCTTTAACTCTCGAACAATAAATAGAACGAATCATTTTGAGTAATTTCATTCACTTCGTTCATCTTACACCACGTGAGGCTGTAGCCTCTTGTGGTTTTTGTAAAAAGGGCCACGGTTCTTCAAACCATATATACTGAAGACGACATGGTTTGCTTCAGATGACAAATTATAATACACAAACTGCCACAAGCAATTCAAACCATGTGAAAACATAGCAAAGCAAATACACACCACAATAAAATGACTTGTGTCCTATGTCCTCCCTGCCATCGTTGTCCTCCTTGCACAGCACGACAGTGACTTGGTGGCTGTCACGTGACAAATGAATGAAACATGATCCGGATGAAAAACTCGTGAAAGAACTTCACTGTTGCCTATGTCTTGCTCAAGGGAGATTTTTGGAATTTTCTTGAAATGTTTGTATAGTCTTGACTTTATTATTTAGAGTGCATTGAGATGACCTTGTTGTAAATTGGCGCTTTATAAATAAAGTTGAATTGAATTGAACTGTAGTACTTGCTGCTCACCACGGAGCGGCCTGGCTGTCGCGTGAGAAAAGAACGAGGATCCAAGGACGGCCGCACAGCTCAGTGAGTCGTGAACGAATCATTTATGTTTCCTGTCCTGCAGACTGAGCTTATGCAGCTGCAGCCATCTGGCGAGAGAAGGTACTGCAGGGAAATGAACGAATCGTTCCCTGAGAGGACACATTACTCCCAAGTCATATGCACGATTTGTTCACATCGAACGAATCATTCACGAATGATACATCACTAGACAACACTCCTGATTTAATTTCAATTGAATTCATATATCGCAGCAAAGTCATCTAAAGCACAATCCCCCTTAGGCGGCTAGAGGCAAAAGTGAAGAGGAAAAACTTCCTTTAACTGAGGAAACCACCAGAAGAACCAGGTTCAGGGTGGGCGGCCATCTGCCTTGACCGGTTTGGGTAAGTGGAAAGAGGAGAGAGAAAAGAAAACATTGGGCAGGTTGGTAGGACCAGTAGCTGCGCACTGGAAGACACGCATCTCCAAATCCAGGGACACCTGAAGACAAGGACAAAGAGAGGGAGACAAAGATGGAGAAGCACAACTACGGGAGAAAGAAGACACAGATTTTATTTCACACAGTGGTGACATATAAATGCGGGGTGAGAGGAGGAAAGTGTCTCAGTGCATCAGGAGTTGGTCCCCCAGCAGTCTAAGCCTACAGCAGCAGGACTAGAACTAATTATAAGGTTTTGAGCCTGGTCTTCAAAGTAGAGAGGGTGTCTGCTTCCCGAATCTGAACTGGGAGCTGATTCTACTGGAGAGGAGCTTGATAGCTAAAGGCTCTGCCTCCCATTCTTGGAACCATAAGTAGGCCTGCATTCTGAGACCGAAGTGGTCTAGTAGGATGATATGGTACTAGGAGATCTTTTAGGTAGGATGGAGCTTTAAGATTAATGACTGGGATTGGTAAGAGAGATCATATTTCACCTTCATTAGCTTCTCTCCATTGGCTTCCCATTAAATGTAGAACAGAATTTAAAACCCTTCTTCTTACCTATAAAGCTCTAAACAGCCAAGCTCCATCAAATGGAAGAAAATATTAATGAAAAACGAAAAGTCTTGTAACCTTGTAAAGTGTAAAATTACATCATGATCATGATTATGAGCTCATAGGACCATTTTACTTGAATAATAAAAAGTAAATCAATACTGTTATTTGATTATTACTATTATTATTTATTATTAAAAAAAGGCATTTTATCCCTTGGTATAGGCTCCACAGAAGGAGAATTCCAAAAGAAAGTGGTGGGTTTAACAGCAACGTTTGCAAGTTTTATACTTGATTAGGATAATGTAAATATTATGAAATATACAACATAACAGAAGTAAACTGTACATCGTGCCCATGTGCTCCTGCTCACTCAAATGATAGACCACCCACTTACTCCTGAACCAGCAAGGTAGAACAAAAAAAAGAACACGGGTCATCATAAAACAAACTAAATAGCCTTGAGGGCCGCAGCCCTGCTTGTTTTCTAACTATCCCTACGCAACACTACTGTTTAAATCCAATGCAATTTAACAAAAATTGATGTCAATGGTGTTAATAAACCTATATGGCAAAGGAAATAGCAGTTAGGTAAACAGTTCCTCCAATGAGAGACAAGGATTTCGCCAAATCCAGGGACACCTGTCTTGTTGTAAATTGGCACTATATAAAAAAAGTTGAATTGGAATTGAATTGATTTCAGTTTAGGCTGTTTATGCAATGCCTCCCAAAAGAAAGTACTGTATACTGAGACAGAAGACGTTATACAAATCATTAACTTCTATAACTACTATTCCCTCAACGCTATGTAGCAATGACTTCATGACCTTCTTCACAAACAAAATCATAGCTATTAGAAATAAAATTCACCAGACCCTCCCCACAAATACAACAGAATTAGAATCATCAGTAAGTCCTCAGTCCCTTTTAGACTGCTTTGTGCCCATAGACCTTGCTGAGTTGACTTCAACTATTCTGGCATCTAAACCAACAACTTGTCTGCTAGACCCTATTCCAGTTAGACTGCTCAAAGATGCTCTACCCTTATTAGACACATACGTATCAGATATCATTAATCTAGCTTTACAAACAGGATATGTACCAAAGGCCTATAAGGTAGCTGTAATCAAACCTCTACTTAAAAAACCTTGTCTGGATCCAGGTGTCTTAGCCAATTACAGACCAATATCCAATCTCCCCTTTATTTCTAAAATACTTGAAAAAGTAGTTGTAAAGCAATTATGTGACCACCTGCGCAGAAAAAACTTTTTTGAAGAATTTCAGTCAGGATTTAGAGTTCATCATAGCACAGAAACTGCACTGATTAAAGTCACCAACGATCTTCTTCTGGCTTCAGATAATGGACTTGTCTCTATACTAGTTCTGCTAGATCTTGGTGCTGCATTTGACACCATTGATGACAGAATATTATTACAGATACTAGAACATGTTATTGGAATTAAAGGAACTGCACTAAACTGGTTTAAATCGTATCTATCAGATAGATTCCAATTTGTTCATGTTAATGAGGAATCTTCGACTTACACAAAAGTTGGTTATGGAATTCCACAAGGCTCTGTATGAGGACCAATACTCTTTACTCTATATATGTCTCCCCTTGGCAACATTATTAGAAAACACTGTAAATTTTCACTGCTACGCTGATGACACGCAGTTATATCTATCTATGAAACAAATCAATTAATCAAACTAAAAGCATGTCTAAAAGACATAAGGGACTGGATGACATATAATTTCCTTCTTCTAAACTCAGATAAAACTGAAGTTATTGTATTTGGGCCTAAAAGTCTAAGAAACATGTTTTCTAACCATATTGCTACTTTAGATGACATGACTCTGGGCCCCAGTAGTACTGCAAGGAATCTCGGAGTCCTTTTTGACCAGGATTTGTCATTTACCTCACACATAAAACAAATATCTAGAACAGCCTTCTTCCACCTAAGAAACATTGCCAAAATTAGGAGCATTCTGTCTCAAAGCGATGCTGAAAAACTGGTTCATGCATTTGTTACTTCTAGATTGGACTACTGTAATTCTCTACTTTCAGGCTGCCCCAGTAACTCTCTAAAAGCCTCCAATTAATCCAAAATGCTGCAGCAAGATTACTGACTGGGATTGGTAAGAGAGATCATATTTCACCTTCATTAGCTTCTCTCCATTGGTTTCCAATTAAATGCAGAATAGAATTTAAAACCCTTCTTCTTACCTATAAAGCTTTAAACGGGCAAGCTCCATCATGCTGTATCTAAAAGACCTCCTAGTACCATATCATCCTACTAGACCACTTTGGTCCCAAAATGCAGGCCTACTTTTGTTTCCCAGAATTTCCAAAAGTAGAATGGGAGGCAGAGCCTTTAGCTATCAAGCCCCTCTCCTGTGGAACCAGCTTCCAGTCCAGATTCGGGAAGCAGACACCCTCTCTATTTTTAAGACTAGGCTCAAAACCTTCCTTTTTGGTAAAGCTTATAGTTGGTTATAGTCATGCTGCTATAGGCTTAGACTGCTGGGGGACTCTGCACTGTGCCACTTCCTCTTCTCTTCATTCTCTCCTCTCACCCCACATCTATAATGTCGCCACTGTATGACATTAACTCTGTGTCTTCTTTGTCCCGTAGTCGTCTTTCTCCTTCTCTGTCTCCCTCTCTCTGTCCCTGTCTTCAGGTGTCCCCGGATTTGGCGCTGTGTGTCCTCCAGTGCGCAGCTACTGGTCCTACTAACCTGCTCAATGTTTTGTTGTTGCTTTTCTTGCTCTGTTCTTTTCTCTCTCCACTTTCCACTTAGCCCAACCGGTCAAGGCAGATGGCCGTCCACCCTGAGCCTGGTTCTGCTGGAGGTTTCTTCCGGTAAAGGGAGTTTTTCCTCTCCACTGTTGCCTATGGCTTGCTTAAGGGGGATTTGTTGGGTCTTCTCTAAATGTTTGTATAGTCTTGACTTTATTATGTAAAGTGCCCTGAGATGACCTTGTTGTATATTGGCGCTATATAAATAAAGTTGAATTGAATTGAATTGAATTAACTTAAGTCAAAAGCACATTTAATATAAAAGTACAACACAACTGACATTACTCAAAAAACATTGTTGCCAAACTTTGATGAGTGAGTTTTGGTGCTGGTGTTTATACTGGGTTTTACTCATCATGCGCACCTGACTTCCAAAGCTTTATATAACTTCAGTAACATTTTCAGATCTTTGTACTGAAATGCAAACTAAAAGCAGCAGCCCTGACAATGCAAAAAAAGACCATAAAGGTGCATAGGCTCTATTAATCCTAAGCCAGAGCTTCCTTCTGAAAAAAAAACATCAATTGAAAAAGCAAAAACAAGAAGACCTAATAAAAACAAAGACAGAAAATAGAACATCTCATTCTGAAGAAACAGAGAAGTATTGCCTCTTGCTTTTAATTTGCTTGTGTAGCACTTTGAGATTTGCACACAAATGTAAAGTGCTTTAGTGATTCAAATGAATTATTATGAATTATTATTATTGTCAGGACTGAAGGAGACAAAAAAGAACCCAAATAAGAGAGTGACCTATGCTCTTACTCTTGGAATTGAGGTTTAATTTGAAGGATCTAAAAGGTATAATGACAGTGTTGTTGTCCACAGCTAATAGTTCAAAAGAGTTCTGCAGTATGATTCAGTTTGTTCAAACTAAACAGATTAACAGAACAGGCCCTATTTTTAATCAAACCCTGGAAGGAGTTGATTGTACTAGCAGATCTTTTAGGTATGATGGAGCTTGACTGTTTAGAGCTTTATAGTTAAGAAGAAGGGTTTTAAATTCTATTCTACATTTAATTGGAAGCCAATGGAGAGAAGCTTATGAAGGTGAAATATGATCTCTCTTACCAATCCTAGTCAGCAATCTTGCTGCAGCATTTTGGATTAATTTAAGCTTTTTAGAGAGTTACTGGGGCAGCCTGAAAGTAGAGAATTACAGTAGTCCAATCTAGAAGTGAAAATGCACGGACCAGTGTTTCAGCATCGCTTTGAGACAGGATGCTCCTAATTTTGTCAATGTTCCTTAGGTGGAAGAAGGCTGTTCTAGAGATTTGTTTTATGTGTGAGTTAAATGACAAATCCTGGTCAAAAATGACTCCCAGATTCCTTGCAGTACTACTGGGGGCAAGAGTTATGTCATCTAAAGTAACAATATGGTTGGAAAAAATGTTTCTAAAATATTTAGGTCCGAACACAATAACAGTTTTATCTGAGTTGATAAGACGGAAATTAAACATCATTCAGGCCTTTATGTCTGTTAGACATGCTTGTAGTTTAGATGAATTTGTTTCATCAGGTTTCATAGATAGATATAACTGCGTTTCATCAGCGTAGCAATGAAAATTTACAGTGTTTTTTAATAATGTTGCCTAGAGTAAATATATATAGAGTAAAGAGTATTGGTCCTAACACAGAGCCTTGTTGAACTCCATAACTAATTTTTGTGTATGTGGAAGATTCATCATTAACATGAACAAATTGGAATCTACCTGATAGATAAGATTTAAACCAATTTAGTGCAGTTCAGTCTGCCACAACAGAGAATACAGGGAAATTATCCAGAACTTTGTGGACTGGTGCCAGTGGAACTATCTCTGTAGAGAGCTGGTGGTGGACTTGCACTGGCGCTCACACTCCAATCTTCCACTGGTGAACATCCAGGGAATGGACATTGAGAGAGTGGACTCTAGCAAATACTTGGGTGTTCAGCTGAACAATAAACTGGACTGGTCTCACAACACAGTAAAGGACAGAGCAGACTCTTTCTGCTGAGAAGACTAGTGTCTTTTGGAGTGCAGAGAGCACTACTACAGCTCCCTCAGTGATAGACTGTTACATCCTAAATGTCTGAAGGAGCAATACTGAATTTTTTTTTCCCTGCTGCTGTCAGACTTTTCAATCAGAGCTGCTCCCAGTGAACAATCATCACTATTAGTCATTATTAGTCATTATTAGACACTTGTTTCGCAATACAAATGACCCATGGTGCAATTACTTGTGTGATTGTGTACATGTGGGAAATACTTTATATTATTATTATAGTGTTTTCTAATAATGTTGCCAACAACACAGTTGGTTTGCGATTGTAGAGAATTTTTATATATATATATATATGTATGTATATATATATATATATATATATATATATATATATATATATATATATATATATATATATATAGTGAAAATATTAATATTACTAAAGTGTGTTCTTCTAGAATCTTTTACTGTGGACTGATAAAGATGCCAACAGTCTCTCAGCATTTGAAAGGAAACTTGCAGTTTACCCTATTTTCACCAATATTCTCAAGTTTCATTCCGTTCTCTCTTCAGCACTCATTACCTCACAAATAATTTCCTGAACGACTCCCAGCATTCAGCCACAGCACAGATTTAGCTAGGATAATTTTCTTACAGAGATTGAGGTCTGCTGGCCACTCTCCCAGTAAATTTAAGTGGAGCCACGATTGGCAGGTGGAGTGAAAGCTGGAGCTGAGCTCCTCTGTAGAGTTGCCCATCTACATAGGGAGTTCGAACTGAAAATGACTGAGAAGTGAGCGGCTGTGGAGGGATTAACAAAAACAGGCAAACCCTTTAATAAAACCAGAACCAGAAGTGTGTCCACGATCTCGTGTTGGCCGAGACACAGACTGCACCAAATTTAAAGAGTCAACAAAAATTTAAAAAGGAACTAACCATGGTTTTGTACTGGCAACACATGTGAATATTAAAAACACCAACAAGAAGGACACAATCACATTTGGGCATGACTTCAGCCTGGGAGTCAGTTATACTTAATTGTATTTTGGTGGTCTATAGATCACTGCAATAGTACAGGGTGACAGCAGCCAAGCTCAAATAGAGAAAATACAAAGCTGGATAAAGAGGTGAAAAGCTTAAAACTAGTCCATGCATTTGGATGTCCATGCAACTCTCTACAAAGCCTTCAATTAATCAAAAATGCTGTAGCAAGATTGCTGACTGGGATTGGTAAGAGAGATCATTTCACCTTCGTTGGCTTCTCTCCATTGGCTTCCCATTAAATGTAGAATAGAATTTAAAACCCTTCTTCTTACCTATAAAACTCTAATAGGTCAAGCTCCATCATACCTCAAAGATCTCCTAGTACCATATCATTCTAATAGACCACTTCTGTCTCAGACTGCACGCCTACTTGTGGCTCCCAGAATGGGAGGCAGAGCCTTTAGCTATCAAGCTCCCCCTCCTGTGGAACCAGCTCCCAGTGAGCCATGCTGCTATAGATTTGCTCAAGTGGGATTTTTCAGGTTTTCTCTACATATTTTTTGGGGTTCTTTTCTCTCTCCACTTTCCACTCACCCCAACAGGTCAAGGCAGATGGCCGCCCACCCTTAGCCTGGTTTTGCTGGAGGTTTCTTCCTTTTACAGGAGTTTTTCCTCACCACTGTTGCCTATAGCTGCTCAAGGGGGATTTGTTGGGTTTTCTCTACACATTTGTTTAATCTTGACTTTATTATGTAAACTGTCTTGAGGTGATGTTGTGAATTGGCGGTATATATATAAGAGTTGAATTGGAGAGAGGAACAATGCAGTCCTTTTTGAAACGCATGTATTGTTAGTTGATATGAGAAATTTCTGGCATTCACAGACTGAGTGAAGGAAATTATAGAAGATGCACAATTTTGTAGATTAAACACAAATTTAAGCATTATAATGTTCTCCTAATTTAAAAGGCTACTACTACTACTCTTTCGGCTTTTCCCATTAGGGGTCGCCACAGCGAATCATCCTTTTCCACTTCACTCTATCCTGGGCATCTTCCACTCTGACACCAGCTAACCTCATGTCCTCTGTTAGGACATCCATATATCTCATCTTTGGTCGTCCTCTCGCCCTCTTGCCTGACAGCTCCATCTCCAACATCCTTCTACCAATATATTCACTATCCCTCCTCTGCACATGTCCAAACCATCTCAATCTGGCCTCTCTGACTTTGTTGCTAACACAGGCAACATGCTCTGTCCCTCTGATGAACTCGTTCCTAATTCTGTCCAACCTTGTCACTCCTAAGGAGAACCTCAACATCTTCATCTCTGCTGCTTCCATCTCTGCCTCTTGTCTCTTTCTCACTGCTACTGTCTCTAACCCATAGAGCAGAGCTGGTCTCACCACTGTCCTGTACACCTTTCCTTTGAGTCTTGCTGACACTCTTCTGTCACACAACATCCCTGACACTTTCCTCCACCCATTCCAACCCACCTGCACTCGCCTCTTCACCTCTTTTCCACACTCCCCATCACACTGAACTGTTGACCCCAAGTACTTAAACTCCTGCACCTTCTTCACCTCAGCTCCCTGTAACCTCACACTTCTACCTGGATCCCTCTCGTTTACACACATGTATTCTGTCTTGCTACGACTGACTTTCATGCCTCTTCTTTCCAGAGCACACCTCCACATCTGCACCTGTTCCTCCACCTGTTCTCTACTCTCACTGCAAATCACAATGTCATCTGCAAACATCATTGTCCAGGGAGATTTCTGTCTGACCTCATCTGTCAACCTGTCCATCAGCATAGCAAACAAGAAGGGACTCAAAGCCGATCCTTGGTGTAGTCCCACCTCCACCTTGAACTCCTCTGTCTGACCTACGGCACATCTCACCACCGTCATGCTTCTCTCATACATGTCCTGAACTACTCTGACGTACTTCTCTGCCACTCCCGACATCCTCATACAGTACCACAGCTCCTCCCTCGGCACCCTGTCATACGCCTTCTCTAAATCCACAAAGACACAATGCAGCTCCTTCTGACCATCTCTGTACTTTTCCATCAACAACCTCAAAGCGAAAATGGCATCAGTGGTGCTCTTACGGGGCATGAAACCGTACTGCTGCTCACAAATCTCCACCTCCTTCCTAAGCCTGGCCTCCACTACTCTTTCCCACAGCTTCATTGTGTGGCTCATCAGCTTTATCCCTCTGTAGTTGCTACAGTTCTGCGTGTCACCCTTGTTCTTAAAGATCGGCACCAGAATGCTTCTTCTCCATTCCTCAGGCATCTTCTCACTCTCTAAAATCCTGTTAAACAGACCTGTCAGAAACTTTACTGCTGTCTCTCCTAGACACTTCCACACCTCCACAGGTACGTCATCAGGCGCAACAGCCTTTCCACTCTTCATCCTTTTCAGAGCCTTCCTCACCTCATCCTTTCTAATCTCTCCTATTTCCTGCTCCACAACATCTACATCTTCCTCCCTTCTTTCCCTGCCATTTTCCTGCCCATCACCTCCTCATCACCTCTGTTCCCCTCACCAACATGCCCATTGAAGTCTGCACCAACAACTACTCTCTCTCCTCTGGGGATACTCTCTACAACCTAATCAAACTCACTCCATAACTCTCTTCTAACTCACAGCCAACTTGTGGAGCATACCCACTGACTATGTTCACCATCACGCCTTCGATTTCTTGCTTTAGGCTCATCACCCTGTCTGAGACTCTTTTTACCTCTAGAACATTGTTCACAAACTCCCCCTTCAGGATCACTCCTACTCCGTTTCTCTTCCTATCCACACCATGTTAGAACAGTTTGTATCCTCCTCCAATACTACGTGCTTTGCTGCCCTTCCACCTCGTCTCTTGCACACACAGTACATCTACCTTCCTTCTCTCCATCATGTCTGCCAGCTTTCTACCTTTCCCTGTCATTGTGCCAACGTTAAGAGTCCCTACTCTCAAATCTAAGCTCCTGCCTTTCCCCTTCTCTCTCTGACCACGGAACCTTTCTGCCTCCTCTCCTTCTTCGACCAACAGTAGTCCAATTTCCACCGGCACCCTGTAGGTTAACAGCACCGGTGGCGGTCGTTGTTGACCCGGGCCTCGACCGATCCGGTATGAAAGTGGTATGGATGACTCGCATGGTTGTACTTGGCAAAATTTTACGCCGGAAACCCTTCCTGACGCAACCCTCTCTATTTATCTGGGCTTGGGATCGGCACAGAAGTTACTGGCTTGCAGCCCCTGTGGCTAGATTCCCAATTTAAAAGGCTATGCTTTAGCAAAATTTCGCAATGGTGATAACGTAATAGTTTCTTTTGTACAGGGATTCTAAAGGTTTTAGTGTGGTTATGGTCGCCTGTGACCAAGATGTTAAAAAGTAATTGATATTTTACATACCCATAGCATACATGTATACTTTGGCTGCCTGCAGTGAAAAATGTGTCCTTATGAAATGAAAATTTTAGATATTGAATTTTTACTCGGCATATGTTCAAGCCAGAAATGCACTGTTGAGGCTTATTTGTATATAAAAACACGCCGGCAGCAGTGCACAGCCCTAATAGTCAGACGACCATGCTGACCTACATTTATGTGCTCCGTATTGGTGCAATATTACCGAAGACCCTCATTCCATTATTACTGTCATAATTATTTTGTACCCAGCGTCCAACACAGGGCCACAGTTGGATCCAAGCTGTTAGTTACAGTGGTCACACGACAGAGAACAAGAAGTGGCAGCACTGCTACATTTAGAGAAGGGGACAGAATGCAAGTGTGGAAAACCCATGCATGTGTAAAAGGAGCTTCAGATACAGTATTTAATAGAATAGCAACAGTATTGGGGAATGTTGCTTTCAACAATAACTACTGACATAACAAAATTACTGTCATTAAAAAGTAATAAGTACTATTACCTTTCGAGAATAGTAGCTAGTTTGAACTCCTTTCTGATTGTTAGTCAAGACCTTTATCTTTACTCTACCATCATAACACAGCCAAGTCTTTGGCCCATAATCTGTACACCAGTAAAAGTTCAATTTAATTTAATTCAACTTTATTTATATAGCGCCAATTTACAACAAAGTCATCTCAAGGCACTTTATATAATAAAGTCAAGACTATACAGACAGCAGGAATAACAGACATATTGGCCCTTTTACATTCCTTTATTGTACAGATTCACATTTAGCCTAGTACATATTCCCATGAGAGGAAGTTTAGGCACTACAGGCAAATCCTGTAAATCATAAACCTGACCACAAACACATATATCACTTTAATTAAAGTGCACAAGCTTTTAAAAGACATAAATGAACTATTATGCTTTTAAAATAGGTAACTGCAGAACCTAGAAAGGCTTTCAAAGATTTCCCAGGCTAAAAAGCCTTTCCCCAGGGTCACTGGATGTTATTGGAGTATTGAATCGTACAAAATATTTCTTGGTTATGAGGAATTTATTCAACACGTCCATCTCAACACCCGACTTAAGATAGCCTGTGATTTCAGTGTGTGTCTGTCCTCTGTGTCAAATGAAAAATGTCACCCTTGGTGTCTCCTCCAGATAATGGATTTCATATTCGAAAACAACTGAGAACCTAAATTGGGGACCTACAGCATTAGGTTACTTTTTACATCAAAAAATTAATCTGCATACTCTAACACGTTACCTTGTAGAGCCCAACACTTTTAAGGAAAGACTAGACATTCTGAGTGATGGGAAACTATGACAATAAGCTTATATAAGCTTCTCCTGAAGGAACACTTTAGTGAGTCTGTTTAGGTCAAACGACCACTAGATCGGCCAAAGGAATATAAACTTGACAGAACTGTCCTTGGCAAATAGAACACCACTAAATATAATTGATTTTATTGAAAAAAAGTCATGTTCGAGGAGGCCTTACACCTTTTCTTTTCTTTCTTTTTTTGTACATTGGTTTTGTACCAGTAACATTTTTCTCTTTAGAGTCGCAAGTTATAGAATATAAAATGTCTGCTACAGGAACAACATTGTTGAGTAATAAGGGATGTTATGTTTAGTAGCAGTTGTTATGTTCTACATTATACCAGCATGTGGTGCTGTCCGCTTGTGCATGAGAAGAAGACAGAAAAGAGCCATTGTGTCTTGTGGTGCCATGATGGAGTCTGGACAGTTATACTGGACAGACAATCTATAACCACCTTTGCTCATTGCCTTACCTTTTCTGATTGTTTGATTTCCAGAAAGTTTAATTATGATTAATATAACCCTAATTATCATGTTTTATCAAAGCAAGCCTCTTTGAAAATATTTTGAAAATACTCTCTTGGCTGGGATGCACGCACATGAATCCTTAAACAAGTTCAATTTTGCACTGTGGTGATTGATAGTATGAAAGAAAGAAAGACGGATAAAATGACCACGGTGCTGTCAGGGCTATAAATAACGCGGGCTAAAGAAATTTATGGAGGACAGGGGATACAACTGATACAGCTGCTTGCTCATTTGTCGGGGTGGAATATCTATTCAAATGAAGTCCATGAGTAATCTGCAAAACCATGCATCATTCTTTATTTACATACACAAGTATACCTTGGCTGTCTGCGATGCCAGTGTTCCAGGACCCCCTGCTTGCATTTAACCTCAGCAAATAGTTACCAGTGAGGAAAAAACATTCCAATTCTTTTTTATGCATGTAATAATTCAAAAATATTATAAATCAGTTAAACTACAGCACTAATGTAAACATAAACAAAAATAAGCAGGACTTTGGCCACACTAGCATTTGATTAAAGATAATAAGGCAACACCACCAGAGACAAATGGGTTAAACTACTGCATATTTCAAACTCCTATCTGTCCTCGTGGGAGAATAGCCATGTGTATGATAGCGGATGCTGCTGCTGACAGCAAGGTCAAAACATTCTGAGTAATTTGAACTATACTGTCAGCTATCACAGATGCAGAAAGTCGCCTCTTGCACAGGGAGTCACAACAACTTCTCATGTCCTAGCACAATATCAAATAAATATTATAATAAAAAAATGCTCAGGACGAACCCTCCATCTGATCTTGTCAATTTTGTTCTACACATTTTATGTATAATGGCAAATAAAGCAGTTTACAAGAGCCATGAGAAACTGTTCAATCTGGAGCAAGGGCAAGTTGGTGTAGATGTTTATAAGACAGGAGAGAGACTAAGATACAATTTGATTTTATGGCCACAGATATAGACACCTTTTTATATTTTATTTTAGCATGGTGGTGTTATATTAGTTATATTGTTCATGGCATGCCTTTTTTACCTATTTTATCTCTGTTTTTTCCAGACCCAGCCCATCCCAGCTGTATGCCATTGTCTTCCTTTTACTGACTCCTACCTCAGGGTACGGTAGTCTCACCGTTCCTCTTCACTCTGTACACCTCGGACTTCACCTACAACACTAGCAGTTGTCATCTCCAGAAATTCTCTGATGACTCAGCCATAGTTGGTTGTATATCAGATGGGAATGAGCTGGAGTACAGGTCAGTGATCATGGACTTTGTGGACTGGTGTGAAAGCAACCACCTTTGCTTAAACACCAGTAAGACGAAGGAGATGGTGATTGACTTCCGGAGAAAGACACTACCATTCACACCGGTGAACATCCAGGGCTCGGACATTGAAAGGGTGGATAGCTGCAAGTACCTGGGTGTTCACCTCAACCATAAACTGGACTGGACTAACAACACTGATGCCTTGTACAAGAAGGGTCAAAGTCGCCTCCATCTTCTGAGGAGACTTGAGGTCCTATGGCGTGTGCGGGCCCATGTTAAGGACATTTTATGACTCTGTGGTGGCCTCAGCTCTACACAGAGGGCTCTACATACGCTGTGGTCTGCTGGGGTTCAGGCAGCACCGACCAGGACAAGAACAGACTGAACAAGCTGGTCAGGAGAGCCAGCTCTGTCCTGGGCTGCCCACTGGACTCTGTGGAGGAGGTGGGTGAGAGGAGGATGTTGGCCAAGCTGACATCCATCATGGACAACACCTGTCACCCGCTGCACCAGACAGTGGAGGCTCTGTGCAGCTCCTTCAGTGGCCGACTGATCGGCCCTCAGTGTCGGACAGAGCGCTACCGCAGGTCTTTCATTCCCACCGGGGTTAGACTCTATAACTCCACAGTCTGACCTACTATTATATTGTACATATCGTACTAATATTGTACATATTCTGTAGTACTTAAATATTGTACATTTGTAAATTGACTTTGATTTAATCTTTTGCACATTACTTGCACTTTCTTGTTGCTTTGTACATCTGGGAGCTGTGTAACATGTTAATTTCACTGTTGTGGGATCAATAAAGATACCTTAACCTTAACCTTAAACCTTTGTTTAAATTTGTGTTGGGGTGAAAGCAGGGTTTTAGGTGCTGGGGAAAGCCATCCTGAGCTTCAGTCAGACTCATGCAAGTTAAGGAATCAGACTACTGTCTCGTGGTTTACTATTTGCCACTATCACGAGTAAAAACGGAGTAAAAACTTTTTTGAGAAATTTAATTGACCTCTCAGTTATTAATTGTAAAAAAAGGTTTTACCTATTATTTAATTACTGACTACTCTTCAGATATCGCCAAAAATTATAAATGTTGATTCCATAGCTTGGGGGTTTAATAACCTACCATTTATATTTCTACAAGAGCATATTATTTCTTTTCTTTTCAATAACAATAATAAATAATAGAGTTAAATGTAAACTTCTACATGTAAAGACCCACTGTTCCACTTTTCTTTGTTTGTTAGAATTATAGGCCTTAACCGCAAATCAACAGCGCACTGCTTGTCCATTCAGGGGTCGCCACTGCAGACTGTTTTCTGCACATTGATTTTTGAATTTATACACTGAACACCCTACCTGTCGCAACCCTCCCGTGTTTTTTTGGGCTCAGGACTGGCACAAGGTAGCCCCTGGTGGCTGGGTGGGGCCAGCATTAAGCATTGGCAATAATAGGCATTAACCATAAACTGTTTTATTTTGTTTTATTTTTCAAAGGAAATACATGAAACCCATATGTTTAAACTACAGTGATTGTGAATCTCCCACTTTAATGCTAGGTGTTGGTATTAAGTTCCAGTCCATGGTGACCCTGGTATGAGAGAAATGTAAACACAATTTTAGTTCATTTGTTCTTCACAATGTACTGTATTTGTGTGTGTAAAAATATACATTTTGCATGTACATAATATGCATTTGCAATCCATTTTGTTTAAGTTAATAAGTGACATTTCAGAACCATTGACTGCATGAAAAAAGGTTAGAAATTTTGTGACACTATAAATTTCAGAAGTTTGAATAAATAGATGTTGCAAGGAATTTTCCAGGCAGCACAGGAAACTACTGATACCTGCCAAGAACTTATGCGGACAAATAAAAAATATGGTTGTACTGGGATTTTGGTCATGTTTTGAAAGGTACTATGCCGTTACTACGTTTAGGGAAATCTGAGTTGGATAAATCAAGCTTAGCATAATTATACTTTCTCAAAAAGTCTAGCTTGAATAGATTTGCCTTGTATAGGTTGTATAAGTGGGTTATATTCTGTGTATGCCAAACACAATTTCTTACAAGTGATGCAGAATTGGCAATTCCTGCAGGATAAGTAAAGAAGTGAGCATCACTCTAATGGAAAGAGGAGATGAGCCCAGGGTAGCAACACTTACTTAGCAATACTAGGGCAAATCTAAAGAAATATATAGAAGATAATGGAAATAAAACACTACGGAATTCATAAGAGCGTCTATCATGAAGAAATTAAAAACTTCACTTCAAAACATTTTTTTTTCTTTTTCAAGACACATTGGTTATAGATAAACTGAATGAAGTTTTTTGGATCCACACATCTTCATAATTTCCCAGTAACGTGCCTATATTGCAAGCCCACCACCAAAAAACAGGAGAAAATTAGGACGACAAAGAAGCTGAGTGAGATTTATACATATATTATTGGTGGTGGAGAAATTGAAGCTTTCTGAAGTGCAAACTAAAAATGAAGCAAATGTGTTGACAATGGTTCAGTGTTTTGAAACATTTGACACTTGTGTCATGAAGTTTCATTTGGGGTGGTGATGGGAATACGTCATAATAGTTCTGCTTCAAAAGCTTGATACTGGTTCAAGTAGTCCAGCGTAAAATAATAATTATTCAACCAATCCAGTGGTTGAATCATTATTCAACCAAGGGAGAAGAGTTTGGCTGCTTTGAAATGCAGTCCTTGTGTGGAGGACACTAAGAGGAAAAGATGGAAGCTCAATTCCAATATCATGGCAATATTTAAGTATGGGAGTGCACCTATGCATTGTGTCGCATTCTCCTTGCTTTTTGTACGTTTAGAAGTCTAGAATGATCTGGGTCTCGTTGTAAATGTGTTCTATAGTTGATGTGAGCTGTGAACCATCCAGGTCACCCTCAGCAGTCATCCTGGTGCATTCTTTTGCCCACCACCAATTTAGACTTTATGGAAAATGTCTTTTTTTTCTATTTTCCTGCAGCAGGACATCTCTTAAATAAGGGATTTAAGAAGCTTTGATTTCAGAAGCTCTGACTCAGAGCAGTCTTATTATGCACAACCACCCACCATCTTTACCTATATTACATCATGTGCAAAAGATAGTGACAGAATAACCACACACACCTCTAAAACTCAGACACGTCAGACTTGAAATGCTGCTTCTAATACCAGAAAGGTTACATTACCAGGGCTCACCTAGATGTGTCTTTCCAACTGTTTTTCAGTGATTCCGGTTTTATTTTTGCTGTAGTTATATAATGCTTCAAAATTAAAGAATAGAATTAGGACTGAAAATGCTTGGACTGATGTGATCATTAAACAGCTTTACCAAACAATCATTAGGATAATGTCCAAATACTCAGGTTGTTCAGGTGTACCCTGGCAGCACTAGTAAGCTCACTCATAATGTATGTTTATAACACACTCATGTAATTGTTTCTCAGCGGGCCATTGTCGATATTATTTTTCTTTGTGCGATTGTGTTTACAGGTGCTGGAAGTGAGCTGGGGTCTAACAGCTGCTGAGGAAATGGACTTTTGGAGAGAAATAACAATTAATATAATGTGTGTTTGGGTGGAGTCCAATCAGGAGCTTGCCAACCTGCTTTCCTGGTGACTGGAAGCAGATCTGAAGTATATTTCCGCACAATGAACTACTACTACTCCAGTTTTTCATGCAGTGATTTATTAAATCAGTGAAATAAACTTGAACACATGTGGACATCTTATAGCATTTAATGCCATCTGTGGCCAACTGACTATGTCACTAAGTTATTGTGTTGTTATGTTTTAACCTCACCATTTAAGACCTCTCAAGCCGTTTCCTTAAATCTGACGCTTCAGCCGCCATCTCTTCCTCCGATCTCCATTTGGAGGGAAGGTCTTCATTTTCTCGATCATGCTTCTGCAACTACAAAAAGCATAAATTTGCAATCTCAGTTCGGTTTCTTTCTGTCTGGCTTTGAAAAATTGTGTGAACTTCCTCCTAAACTAAAACACCCGCTGGCCAATATATGAAAAGTAGTCCGCTTTTCTACCTACGACGTGGGACCAGAGCAGCTGGGTATTGAGTCGACAACCCTGGCATTGCTGGATGATGCTCTACCTCCAAAGCCACAGTTCCTCCAAACTGCTGACGTTATAGAGTGTAGAGACCTTTAAAACCCATTTTCAAAACTAATCTAAATGGTGTAACTTTCAGTTACATATCCTTTGACATCTTTGAGCTTGTAGCTGTCAAATCTTTTGCTGGAAGGTTACTGGAAACTGTTTTAATAGATTTTAAACTGTTTCTAGTGAAGTTTAATTTGAGTTGTTCAGCTGACAAGATGATTGAACTGAAACTTTCTGAAACTCTCTAACTTGTGTTTTTTTTCTAGCAGCCACATAAGCATCCAGTTCTGTTTGCCACTGTCTCTTACTCTCTTTTCCTCCTGGTCCTTTCTATTTACTCAGTCTCTTTGTGATGGACCATCAGCTATTTTTGTTTTTTACGAACAAAGCAACCTAATTCATTTTAAACAGGGTGGCTATTTAGCACGACATCTCCTTATAATGCACTTCAGTATGATTGCACTAATCTCGTTGACTTCAATAATAACGACATAGTAGTATTATCACCACTCTGAAAGTTTCTACTTAAAAAATGAAAAATTGTCACATTTTAAAAGTAGAGTTCATGGTCATGTGGTCATAATGTTACTGAAAACCTGATGGTTGTACTGTTGCAAGAAAAATGAATGCCACTGTTGGTTGGTTTCTTCATAAACTTGTAATGAAACTTGATCAACAAAGGCCCAAATATCAAACACAACATTTCTACATTGAAAAAAAAAAAAAGACTGAAGACAAAGTATAAGTGCCAACCATTTATGCTACACATCAAATCAACTTGACTAACGTGACCACAGTGCTTAACAATAAAAATAATAGAATAAACCATAATAAAAAGTACAATCACAATAAAGTTACCAAAAATATATTTAAGTAAAATTTTAAATGTAAGAGAACTAAAAGGAATAAAATAGAATAAAGTAGTATCGCCAAATTTTCATGCTGGATCAAAGGCCAGGGAGAAAAAATGAGTTTTAAGCTGTGATTTAAAAACAGCCTATGAGGAGGCCTGTCTAACTTGCAGATCTAGTGCATTCCACAAATTAGGGCCTGCAAAAGCAAATGCCCCGTCTCCCCTGAGCTTCTGTTGTGTCTTCGGCACATACAGAAGCAGCTCAGAGAGGTAGGGCGGGACAAGACTATTCACAGAGTTAAAATAAAATAAAATAATTTTTATATGAACTCTAAGATGGACAGACAGCCAGTGCAGAGAGGCTAAAACTGGGGTAATGTGATGTTTTCTCTCTTACGCGTCCTGTTTAACAATTGTGCAGCAGCATTTTGTACCAGCTGAAGACACTACAGGGATGAATGAGACAGACCAAAGTACAAAGAACTACAGCAGTGCTTCTCAGTTATTTTCTGTTACGCCCCCCCTAGCAAAAAGAAATCAATTCGCGCCCGGGGGGGGGGTGATTGGAAGCGCTACATATGCTTCGTCATATTTCCTCGTCTTACCTTTCGGGTGACTTTCTTTTGTCTCATTATCTTTCTTTTCATCCCTGTCAAAATGTCTTCATGTTGTCTTCAGGTTCGTTCCCTCACTTCATGTCGCCTGCTCGGTGCAAAATAAACCCGACACCATAGAGCTAATACTCCCTGCGCACACTCTGACAATGAGAGCGCTACTGCCAGCTACTGTACTGGATCTGCATTACACTTTATTCTACTACGGCAAAAAAAAGCATGTTCCCCGGGTCACACACGCCCCCCCTGGCAGAGCACTATTTGAGAATCACTGAACTACAGTAATACAGCTTACTTGTAAAAAAAGCATGGATTACTGTCTCAAAGTGCTTTTGTGACAAACACGGTTTAACTCTTGCTAATTGTCTTAAGTGAAAGAATCTGGATTTTACCACTGCACTAACCTGCCTGCCAAAGCTAAAACCACGGTTCACTGCTAACACCCAGACACACCCAGTCTTTTTTTTTGTCTTTTTTGTCATTAAAGGGTGGAAATTATGAAAAGGAATTTACTTTATCTAAACACTCACACACAAGCCATTCTTCTGTCTCACTGGCACATATATCTGGGTGTCATGAACAGTGAAAGGAACAATTACACTTTCTGAAGAATGAAGCCAAGGGAAAGCAAATACAAGAAAAAGCAGAGGCCCCAAAATTGAGCCCTGCACACTAAATGTTCTCTCACTAAATGTTCTCTCTGCCAAGTACGACTTAAACCACTCAAGCAGTGCACAGATGCCTAAGCATTGCTCTAATCGAGAACTTAAAGTACAAAAAGCAGCACTCAGATCCAGTAGTACCAAGACCACATAGTCCCCAGCATCTGTAGCTAGAAGGATGTCATTAAGAACTGTCAGCCATGCTGACTCGGTGCTGTGAAGAGATTAAAGCCAGACTGGAAAACCTCAATAGTGCCGTTTTCCTTCAGTTGTATATATAGAATTTTTTTTCCAGAATTATTTAGAGAAAGGGAAGTTTGGAAATGGGCCGAAAATTAAACAACACAGTGGGATCCAGGCCTAGCTTTGTAATCAGTGGCTGCAACGTAGCATGTTTACAGTTCTTTGGAAAGGCACCAGAGGCGAGGCTGCTGAACAGAAGGCAAGAACTGAAGGTCAGAGAGTAGTGATAACCCCTTTAAAAAATCGAGGTGGGACAGCATCAGTGGAAGAACCTGAGGGCTTCAGATGTTTGACATTTCATACACAAATGTCCGAGACATTGGTTCAAATCTGTGAAAGTTACAGGGCAAAAAAAAGAAACTGACGGGTCAGAAGCAGGTGGTGATAGGAGGGCTCTAACATTGTTCACCTTATTTACAAAGAACCTAAGAAAGTTTTCACATGTCTCCAGGCAAGATTCGACACAAACAGTCCTCGGGGCATAAAGAACAACATCTATAGTGTTAAACAGAACACCAGGATTTTGACAATTTGACCAGATGATATTGGACATATGTTCCCTTTTTGCCTCCTTTACAACAGCCTGATAACTAGGTGCTATAAAATTTGAAATCACACTTGCAGCTTGTCTTTCTTCCACTTTCGCTCACCCTGTCAGCACTCACATCTGAGTGATTTAGCCAGGGCTCACATTTTGTTTTAAGCTGCCTGGATTTTACTGGAGCCACGGCATCTAGCACTGTTAGGCAGGTGGAATGAAACCAGGAGCTGAGCTCGTCTGTATCAGAACACACAGGCTCTGGAGAGTTGTGATTAAAAGAAGCTGAGAACTGAGTAGCAGCGGAAGGGTCGCAAGGTTTAAAGATGTTACAGGGCAGGCTAATGTCAAATACAACAGTCATATAATCAGAGAACACTGCATTACTTATCCTCAAGTCGGAAATAAGCCGAGTGCAAGTTAAAACCAGGTCAAGTGTGTGTCCACATTCTGGACATACGCGTGGGTTTCCAAATGTGCTGAAGAAAATTAAAACAGTCAATGGGGCTTAAGAAGTCCTTAGATATTGTTTTGTTTGGACAGCACACATGTACATTAAAATCTCAAACAATCAATCAATATTATATTTCGGCGCGTTTACCATCGTGACCGTGGTGTTTCCTCTGTGGAGGTAACACTATGGCCTGGCAAAGGTGAATAGCTAACTCCGACAAGAAAGGAGGCAAACGTTCCTGACCATCAAGCTTAAACTCCACTAAATTCCTGGCAGAAAAACGAAGATCCAGGAGCGTAAGGCAATCAGATACCAGCAGAGATTTGGTATTTTGAATGACATTTTTCAAAAGCAGCACAAACAGAAACAAAGTCATCCATGACAGAGGGCGAGCCGTACACACTGGCGCCATCTTGTAAAGGATGCCAGCAACACCAGCACTTGTAACAATAGCAGTCTTTTCAATTCAACAATGAATAGGTGTGTTCAACAAGAAAGAAAAGATCATGATTGCTTAGAAATATTGTTGTTCTAGATATTTGTGACTTTAGTCCATAACCAATGTATATTAAAATGTTCCTTCTTATCCCTGTGGGTAATTTGTGTCATTTTAAATCTCAGGTCTTTGATCAGAGACCTGGATGTTTTAGGGCTCTGAACTTTTTGTCAGACTTTTGCCTAATCTTGAGAAGGGTCCAGCCTATACTCTACACAAATTTTACTGTAAATTATGCCAACCTTTTTGTTCAGTATATAGTATTCCTGCCGACATCTTGCAGCATGCAACTGCGTGTCTCTGAGGCCTCCTTGTGAGTCTGCACATATGATTGGTTTTGCAGACCCCCACTTCTATGAATCATCTGTTAAGTGCCTGTTCTTGTGCAATGGTCATTGCCTCCTTGAAGTCTGTTTGTCAACTCTTTACCAGCAACTTGTAGAATTTCCCAATACTGCCAACCTTGACTACCTGTAATGTCATAGCACTTCTTCCAGTTGGTCTCCAATCCCTTTCTGTTTTATGACACAGACATTTCATTGGTGCTGTCTTGCTAATGTACTCCTAGATGATCTTTCTTTTATTTAGTAGATTAGTCTTACATAATTAGACTACTAGTAGCTCACAACTACTACTACTAGTAAGCAGGTTTAGTAAGTGAGAATCCACCTTCTGCTGTTGCATGCACATCTGTGTGTTCTTCTAGTTCTTCTTTAGGTGCAGGTTGTGATTTCTAATTGGCCAATTTCAAGCTGTGCGAGTACCTTATTCTTCACCACAGTGGGCACCTGGTTTCCGAGGTAATGTGGAATCTAGATAGCTCAATAGAAACTTGCTGTCAGCATTAACCCTAGCATTATCCCCCAGTATTTAGTTCCCTATATTTGTTCTTTATTAGCTCGGATTTTAATGTTTCTTTTGATTTGGGATAGTGAATTGACTGAGCACTTCCACGGGTCTGAGCTGCTTCACACCAAAGATCATGGAAACTACTATGCTCTAATTTATTTTCTAATATTATATTTGTCGGGAGATTTTTGTCTTTCCCAAATATTCCTAGGGATATGTTAGTACCGTTCACGTACAAAACTACACCCTTGAATGAGCAAAAAGGACTTTGGTCAGGGAGATGACCAAAAATGTAATGGTCACTCTAAAGGCTACTACATGCTTTCTGCGTCTGAGTGCCCATGTTTGTGATCTTAGTGTGAATTTTCTCTCTACAGCGTACCCAGCCTGCTAGGGTTTGGTCAGACTCAGCATTTGACAAACCAAAGTCCAGACTTAGACCCCACAGAATATCTGTAGAAAGAAAAAGGTGCTCCAATACGCTGCCCTTAAAATTAGTATTATTCTTTGTTTTATTAGTATCTGTACTTTTGGAACAGCTGGATTAAAAAATATATATATTCCCCCAATGTGCAACAGCAGGGCAGTGTATGTGTGAGCAGTGGTCTGTCTCTGTGTAGACATTATGACCGTGCCTTTTTTCTTTCATACATTCTGCAGGCAACTCTGTTGGTGAAGAGAGGCATGATTGCAAGCGCAGGGGCTCGTTCAGACCTTACCCACCACAGCTTACTCGCGAAGCAAATACTGCATAGTTTGTTAATATTATATAAAAAAGCTCATAGACACCAAAAAATGTGTTTGTAAAAAGACCCATGCAACCTTCTCTTATTCCCATTGTGTCATAATTTGTCACACTCTTTGAGATGAACACGGTCTCCGAGTGACTCCTATGTTAACCTACTAATAGCAATATCTGACACCCTGAGGAATTGCTTCTGCATTGTCAAGCTTTAGCAATATTGGAGTCTTTGTGCTTTGACATTATTGTTGGGCAGAGGAGGCCTGGTAGCTTTTTCCCCACTTTAAAATCTCTCTCAATGATATCGCCAATATTACTCAACAGAGTGAGAGAGAAAAAGAATAAGAGTCTCATTAATTAAGCTAACAATGCAGTGGGTTTATATGATGAGCATCTGTTTAATTAAGTCATGCATTTTGATTTAAGGGAATAATAATACATATAAAGATAATAATAGACAGAAAAAATTGTATCAAAATATCTACAATGACAACAATGCAGTAGAATGGTCTAAAAACCTCTAAGAAAAGAGTCTTCTATCTCCTGTAGACAGGAGTAGAGGCGTTTGACAGTGGCAGAGGGTGGGCTGACCTTAATGTATAACTAGGTGTCATCAGCATAGCAGCATGCTGATGATATTACCAAGGGGGAGCTTATACATGATGAAGAGGGATGGACCGAGAATCGAGCCCTGGGGGACCCCACAGGCTTGTTCTTTGACCAGTTTGAAAAGATAGATTTACGAAAAAGGTTGCCCTAAAGCAGTGCTTCTCAAATAGTGGGGCCCGCCCCCCTGGGGGGGCACGGTGCGCTGCCGGGGGGGGGGGCGTGTGGGGAACATGCTTTTTTTGCCGTAGTAGAATAAAGTGTAATTGCAGATCCAGTACAGTAGTTGGCAGTGGCGCTCTCATTGTCAGAGTGTGCGCAGGGAGGATTAGCTCTATGGTGTCGGGTTTATTTTGCACCAAGCAGGCGACATGAAGTGAGTGAACGAACCTGAAGACAACATGAAGAGATTTGAACAGGGATGAAAAGAAACATAATGAGACAAAAGAAAGCCACCCGAAAGCTAAGACGAGGAAATATGACGAAGCATATGTAGCGCTTCCAATCGCCCCCCCCGCGAATTGATTTCTTTTTGCTAGGGGGGGCGTAACAAAAATCAAGAATACAAATTTAAAGTTAATATTAACCCAGTGTCTTTGTCTTTGATGTGTAGTTTAAGTATCCCTGCAACTTTTAATAGGATAGTGGTTCAGATAATGGATGGGAATGTAGACAAATTGATATAAATTGTGTAACACAGAATTACATTTGATTTTTTCAACCCACAGTGGGGGTCAGAACACTCAAGGCGCTCAGCATCTCATACAACCACTAAAGATATTCTACTTGGACATTCTTTCACAGAGCAGACTAAGGAGCAAAACAAAAATCTAGCCCAAACGAAGATTATTGAGTGTTTTGCACAAGGACACTTTGACATGTGGCTGGGAGGATCCACAAATCAAGCTGCTGATGCTGGACGACAAATTGGGTGACAGCCAAAATGGTAAAATAAAGATCTTAAATAACATGTAGTTAGTTCTTTAGTTTGCTTACCTTCCTTTCTTTCTTACTTCCTACTTCTCCCTTCTGGTTAATATCAAATGTTTATACTGCCCACCACATACACTGGCCACTCACTAGTGATGTTTGTTGAATTCTCTAGCTTATACCCCCTTTTCCATCTCTCCCAGATCTCCGAAGACTAAAATAGATGCCAGCTGGGGGTGAAAAATCTCTCAATCTTGGGTGCTAATTAGCAGTGGCAACCAGGCCCTTTGCCAGACATATTTCCATGAATCTAATTAGCAGAAAACTTGATAAGTGTCTCTAGCTTTATTTTTTGAAAGGGTTTGATACTGTGGCAATCTTAGCTTACGTCAGCTCACTATGGATAGAATTATACTTAAAATCTATCATAAATAGATTCTCCTTTTGCTGCAGTCTAAATGTCTTGTATGACATATTGTCCTGTGAAAACCCTATGCTGTAAAAATCCTGCACATCTTTTCTACTTAACAACTGTACTGGAGTGAAATACTTTTGTACACATTGTCTTGGCTAGTAAACTGCAGCAATCAATTGCACCTAAATGGATAGACAAAGTTGCACTGCAAAGTTGCGAAAATACTTCCATCTGGACCAAATGGTGGATACTGCCATTTCAGAAGCAATGTCACTATAATGTGACAAATGTGAGAGGCAAATGTGTCTCTGAACAGATCCATCTCCATGACAGTTGAGCAAACTCTACCCACTGATGAAGACCTATTATTAACTTCCATGATGTTAAGTCTGTAGCTGTGAGATAGACTGGTGACCTGCCTGGGGTGTAATCCACCTTAATGTATATCCACTGATAGCTGGGGTAAGCTCCAGCCCCTCTGCAACCCTTAAGCACATATGGTAATGAATGGATGGATGAATGGATGTCATTGCTGTTGACATTTAACTGTATGCTACTCTTGTGCTGCATGCATGTTAAGTATTTTCTTATTAAGCAATAAACGTAATTTTCATTTTTAAAAGAGTGCTTATCAGTGAAAACATTGATTAAGGAAATCCCCGACCAATGGTTTTTTAAAAAGATTTTTTTTTAAAGAAGGCTGAAAACAGCAGAATCCTTCTGTAGCACTAGATTCAGTGTACAGCTCTTTCTGCAGACATTTCTCAAAGTGGAGAGGAAATATCATTTGAGAGAGAGAAATAAATTGCACTTGGTTAACCTCTGGCAACCCCATTTTCTCCTGTAGTTACTGAGTGTTGGACGGCACTCAGGCCGCAACCTTTTACGTCAGACAGGACACGCTTTCATTAAACAATGACCCCACAGAGTCGCCAAGAGGTCATTGTGACCTTGGTGCCATCGGCAGAATAGATAACAAGCCTTCCATAGATACTGAATTCTGCTGCCGATACAGTGTACGCACCGACAATAATTGTAAGAACCCATAGGAGAAAGGCCCAACATGCATAGATCCTGAATGTGACCAGACTGGGCTCTAACCCCAGCTTGTCCATCAAACTAAAATGTAGTAATTTGAATGCTATTCCTAGTGTATTCTGTAGTTACAAGAAATACAACATGGTCCTTTGGTAATTATGTCATCTGGTGCTTTTATGGCGTGGCTGAATTGTGCTGCTGGTTTGTGTTTTGAACATCCACTCAGTGAATTTTACTCCGATTGTCCTTTGGGTGTGCACCCCAGAGCATGGTATTTTTGTGGGACAGGAAATGAGTTTAGTCAGGTCTCCTAAGAAGTGTGCAGTTTAAATGAGGACGACGTCAGACACATACACAGGATACTGTGTAATCTATTGATCAGGAAGCCCAACATTTCAAAACTACACTTCATTAAGATGGAGGCCACACTACATTGGTTTCAGACTTGCAAAATCTTACTGTGAAAGGTATTCAAAAAGTGTTTGAACATTCACATTATGGCCCAATTACTATCAGCATTATTATTACAGACTAACACTTGCTTTGAGTTGTTTTTTTTATTTTCAGTTAAGTTTTGAATTTCAGATTAAGTTACAAACATTTTTAAAGCTTGCATTCTTACAGACGTACCCTACCAGTGTGAATTCACGAGGTTCACATTCTGACTGGAGCTGCTTTTCTGCTCTGTGGCTGATATTTTCAGGGTCTGCTGTTCTCTGCATCTTTTTTCAAGTAGATTTATTCCCTTTGATGGTTACTTTGAAATATAACTTTAAGATTTATCGGGGTTCTTCTTTGATTTGTGTTCCACAGAAGTTGTTAACAGGAATGATTAGAGTCCAGCACAGACCAAGCATGTGGTCCAATTATACACCTTCTTGTAACCGATCGATTTCACCATTAATTTGAAATAGTCCCACGAAGGGTTTCCTTTGTTTCTCCCTGACATCTTGACCTTACTGTGTTCTGCTGTGTTCACTTGATTAGGCCTGAGTTAAGATTCTGTAGTGCTATGTTGCCGTTTAGCTTTCAGGAGTGTTTGGAAGAGCTGAGTTAAAGTTAAACAGCTATTATATCGATACTCTGCATGGGAACAAAATGCTGAATGTACACATCTGCAGCAAAGTCAGAAATGACCGTTTATTAAATTATGCACTGAAAAATAATATATTAACAACTTAAAAAATTATATGGGCTAGTGGAAATTTTGATTGTCTTGTGGCAAAAAAGTCTGGTGACAAATAGTTGACACAGTTACACATTATTTGAGTTACTGTCCAGTGGTTATCAGGCAACAAGTGCTGAAAGAATTCCTTAATGTTCCAGAGTATTATTTGTGTTTGGGCGACATCAGTGAAGAGCAGAGTGAAGTAAAGCAAATAATATGGGTGCACAGTCTACACAGTATAACCATGTATAGGTAAGACACAACTAAATATTTTACTGTTATGTATAATTTACTGTCCATATGCATATACTTAAACAATGATGAGCATTTATGTTGTAATGTCAGACTTCTTTAAAATTAACTAATATTCAAGTATGCTTAGTCCATCTTTCTGTCACTTTGTTAGCATTTGATCATCTGATGCAGTATCTATATTAAGCAGGAAACACTTCTCTGTCTGCAGTGGTTTAATGATCAGTGTTCAAAATATTCTGTGGCAGTGACTCTAATTATTTTGACGTCTCAGCGAGCTTTGTTACTTTGTGGCTACATTTTCTGAAGTTTAAAAATGCTTCCCGAACCAATAAAACTGTCATCTCCCCTGACATAAGCTGACTGTCTAAATAAGAAACAGAAAGATGCAGGACCCATGTAGTTACAGCATTTACTTTTGATATTTGACAGGCGAAATTCATGACTCCCACAGTCAGTGGCTGCCAATAAAAATAACTTCTTACATTTACCCCTGTAAGTAGATTTGTCACAGTCACATCTATTTTTAATTTGTTTAAACTAATCTCAAGGTATCTTTTTAGGTCTTACATACTGTAAATGGGACCTATTTTGCTGATGATATAATTTTATTATGACATGATTGGTAATGTTGCCATCATTGTTCATTTGAACTGATTCGGATCCAAATCTTTTATTGTTGGTTGAGAATATTGCAGAGAAGGTTGTTATGGATCAGTGCACACCTCCTAAATCTCAACAATGTGTTGTGTCAAGCTGTGTGTCAATAAAGTCACTGAATAATGTCATGAGGTTAGGAAGTGGGAATGAAACAGGAAGCTAAAGAAAAACAAAACAAACAAAAACAAACAAACAAAACAACAACAGACAAACAGATGAAACCGCTTGAGGAGGAGTTAGCAGACAAGGTTAGAAAATTCACACCTTCCAGGTTTTGTTCTCTCTAATGACAATTTAGTTTAGTGATTTATTTTCAGCTGGGAAAACTTTACTACCCTACAATCTGCCCTGCCCTGTTAAACTCACTGAATTAACCTGATACACCTCATTTTTAAGGAACCACTTGGTCCAAATAATGGAGTTCCAGGTACAAACATTTACCTTTATGCTGGTATTTTGTTGTCATGTTATCTGTCATTCCTTCCCAATATTCTGAACACAATATCGTGAGAAAAAGTTGAAGAAATATCTTCAAGTTTGGCACTTGAGCTCAAAAATGAACTGATTAGATTTTGGGGTTCAGAGGTCAAAGTTCACACTGACATATCAATTATGTCCTCTCCACCCATGCCATTTATGTAAACACAATAGCACATTAATGTCTTCAAGAAATTCAAATTTGGCACAAATGTCCAACAGGACTGAAGGATAAAGTGATTAGATTTTAGCAGAAAAGCCGAAAGAGTAGTAGTAGTAGTCAAAGGTTAAGGTCACCTGTCATCTGTCTATTGTTATGAGTGCAAGTTGAGTAAATTCCTTGAAATTTGCCACAAATGTCCACTTAGACTCAACGAGGAGTTGATAATAAAAATAATATGAAAATAAGTCACAGCAGCTGCACTTAGTTGAGGGAATGTTTTCACATTTGAAATGAGCATCCAGCTGGACTCATTGATAAACTCCTTTGGCTCAAGACTCAAGGTCATGACATATTGGTCTCATTTGCCCCTCCTAATATCATGAGATGTTTTGTATTTTTAAAAACTTGTCACACCCCCTTGAACTCAAGGATACAGTGATTATGTTTTGGAGTTTAAATATTAAGACTGCACCTCAAACCTTTCCTGTGAATACAATATCTCAGGAAAGCAAAACATTTCTTTAAATTTCACCAGCCATGGTGAGGGATTAGATTTTTGTGGAAGAGGCCAAAGTCATTGTGAACTTTGGTCCAACCTGTGCCGATTAATCCTATATCTCCATGCATTTTTCCAGCCTCAGTGTGTGATCTCAAAGTCACTTCTTTGTGTGCCCAAATTATTTTTACTAGCCAGCTGAGAAGGGGAGCATCATCTATTGGAGAGCAAAGCACTTTGCTAAAGAAAGGATCAAATGTTGATAGCTGACAGAAATTTTACAAAATATGCCATGGACTAAACAAGTAAGTGTTGTTGGAATTTTATTGTTGGCTTCAGAGATAGCTGAGTTTCTGTCATTTCTCTTGAGTCTGCTTTTTCAGCCTGTTAGTCTGCGTTTAACAAGTGTTAGGAATCATAGGTAGAGAGCTTTGAGGTGGATATTTGGTCTGTCGTTGGTGGTAGTTTCGTTTTAGCAATCAACAAGCATTCACCCCTTTGTCCCAACAAAGGCACACTAATTAGTTTGGTTTCAACAAGGGGGCGGTTTCAGCTGTAGCCAATTAAGACCATATTTAAGGCACCTGTTCCGCTGGAGCGTCAGCGGAAGCGTCAGCCCTTGTGTGAAGACCGACTTGGGTAAACACCGACTTGGGTAAACACCGACTTGGGTAAAGACCGACTTGGGTAAAGACCAGCGAGTCTACCTGCGCGAGTCCACCGAAGGGAGGACACCGTAAGAGACTGCATTTCTTTCGATTTCTGTCTTCTCTTCCACTTTCACTTTTATCCTCCTCCGCTCCGGAAAGCCTGCTCTGTTTCTCATCATGTGTTTTCAGCAGATCCCACTTCTCCTCCGCAGACACAGGACACGACATTCTCTGAGAGGACGGTGCTTCACCAATCTGTGTGCCCTCACCCAGACCACTCTGGCCACAGCCTCTTTTTCTCTTGCACTGTGGAACTGCCAATCGGCGGTGAACAAGGCTGACTTTATTCCGGCTTTTGCCACACACTCAGCTGTCCAGCTTCTCGCACTTACAGAGACCAGGATTACACCGCAGAACACGGCCACCCCTGCTGCACTCTCCACTGGCTTCACCTTCTCTCACACCTCTCGTCCATCGGGTCGGGGAGGTGGGACTGGTCTTCTCGTCGCCGAATCCTGGAAGTTCTCCAACACTGCGCCCTTCAACAATCTGTCGTCGCTGGAATATCACGCCATCAGGATTACGGCACCGATTACAGCCCATGTCATTGTAATCTACAGACCGCCAGGCCAGCTGGGGAACTTCTGCGACGAGCTGGATATCCTGTTGTCCCAATTCCCCGAAGATAACACTCCTCTCATCATCCTAGGCGACCTCAACATCCACCTAGACAAACCCCACGCAGCTGACGTGCTCGCTCTTCTGAACACATTTGATCTGGGACTGGTCTCAACTCCCCCGACCCACAAAGCAGGCAACAACCTAGATTTCATTCTGATCCGGAACTGCACTGTGGCCGACATTGCTGTCACTCCACTGCATTTGTCGGACCATTTCTTCATCCAGCTCACTGTCTCCATCCCTACACCGGCACACCATCCTACCACACTGGTTACATTCCGCCGTAACGTCAGATCTCTTAACCCGGAGCAGTTCTCTTCACTGGTTTCTGCTAAGCTGCCCTCGCCCCAGGATCTCTCCACCCTCCATACAGACGCGGCCACTGAAAGACTGTAATACACTTTCGTCGTGCCTAGACAGTCTCTGCCCGACAACCTCTCGACCTGCTCGCCCTTCAGATTCCAACTCTTGGCTAACTGACCAGATTCGGGAACAACGTACTGTCCTCAGGGGTGCTGAGAGGAAATGGCGCAAAACCAAGGCCCCTTCGGCTCTTTGGGACTACCAGGATTTGCTTGCTTCCCTTCTCTCACAGTGTCACTAGGGCCAAAACTGAATACTACCAGGACAAGCTCAGCAACACCACAGACACTAAAAAGTTGTTCTCCACTTTTAAATCATTGCTCTACCCACCGCCGCCGCCGCCACCCACTTGTTTCACAGCCGACGACTTTGCCTCCTTTTTCACCAACAAGGTGGCAACCATAAGCTCCCAGTTCTCCCCACCAGATGACATCCACCTACCAACATCGAATGACGACCACGCTCGCATTCACAACCCTGTCAGAGGACGACGTTTCTACTCTCCTCCTTTCGAATCGCCCAACCACTTGCTCTCTGGACCCGATCCCCTCCACCCTTCTTCAAGCTACTGCACCGACACTAATACCAGCCATCACGCAGATCATCAACACTTCTTTCATAACAGGCACCTTTCCCACCTCGTTCAAACAGGCCCAGATTACGCCCCTGTTGAAGAAGCCTTCTCTTGATCCCTCCCTTGTGGAGAATTACAGACCAGTCTCTCTTCTCCCATTTCTGGCCCCATTTCAACTTTCAGACTTTCTTTCCTGAACAACCTCCTCGATGTAAATCAGTCTGGCTTCAAGAGCGGTCACTCCACAGAGACGGCACTTTTGTCTAGGGCTGCTAAACGGGAATTCTTCTGTCTTGATTCTACTGGACCTGTCGGCAGCCTTTGACACCGTAAACCACCAGATCCTCCTGAACACAGTCTCTGCCTTAGGTGCCTCTGAACCAGCTCTAGCCTGGTTTCGGTCCTACTTGTCTGGACGAACCTACAAGGTATCCTGGCAGGGGCGCGATTCTAAATCATAACCTCTCCACTGGTGTCTCAGGGCTCTGTTCTTGGTCCTCTTCTTTTTTCCATCTATACTTCTTCCCTGGACTCTATCATCTAATCACATGGCTTTTCATATCACTGCTATGCGGACGACACGTAGCTCTTCCTGTCCTTTCCGCCAAATGACTCCAGCGTCTCCACACGCATCTCTGCCTGCCTCTCTGACATCTCTGCCTGGATGAGAGAAAGACATCTTCAGCTCAACATCTCCAAGACTGAGGTTCTAGTCTTCCCAGCCAAGCCGTTGACGCAGCACAACATCAGCATCAACATTGGATCCGAAGTGATTGCTCCCGCTAAGTCGACCAGAAATCTGGGGGTCATCATTGACAACCAACTGAGCTTCACGGAACACATCGCCTCAGTCTCTAGGTCGTGTAGATTTGCCCTCTACAACATCAACAAGATCAGACCCTACCTCTCTGAGGAAACGACTCAACTCATCGTGCAGGCATTGATCATATCTCGTCTAGATTATTGCAATGCACTGTTGATGGGGTTACCGGCATGCACGACCAAACCCCTGCAGATGATCCAAAATGCAGCAGCACGCCTTATCTTTAACCAGCCAAAAAGGACTCATGTCACCCCTCTCTTCAGATCTCTGCACTGGCTTCCTGTAGCTGCTAGGATCAAGTTCAAAGTCCTGTCTCTTGCCCACAGAGTGGTCAACTCAACAGCTCCGGCTTACTTAAAGTCATTCATTCAGGTCTACAGCCCCTCCCGTCCGCTGCGCTCGGCCAGCGAACGACGTCTGGCAGTCCCAGCGCCACACAGAAGACACCAAGGAAAACTCTTCAGCTCAGTAATCCCACAGTGGTGGAATGAACTGCCAAACTCTGTGCGCTCAGCGACGTCACTAACTACATTTAAAACACTGCTGAAAACAGAACTCTTCCGTCTCTCTCTTTAAAAAAAAAAAAAAATTCTTGCTTTTTCTTTTTCTCTACTTGCATCTCATGAAACCGTAACACTTGCTTGATAGCACTTTTTTGATAGCACTTTACTTTGATGTTTTTCTCCTAAACTTAGATTTTATTGCTTGTTTGTTCCTCACTTGTAAGTCGATTTGGATAAAAGCGTCTGCCAAATAACTAAATGTAAATGTAAATGTCTTCATATCTCGGGATCAGCTTAGGAGCCAACTTTTTAAATGAAAGGATCAAACATGGCATCATGATGAAATATTAAATTAAGTCTACTGTATGTTTGTTATAGTGACAGTTTTAGAGGTGATGGTGAACTTTAAAGGAGCCATGATATGCTTTTTTCTCTGTCAAAGGAGTTTTTCACTGGAGTTTACAATAGTTTTTTAAATGTCTCAGAGACTTTATCTCGCCCCTTCATCTAAATGTCGATCACTCACCTCCATTTTGGGCACATTAATACAGGTGACAGCACTGTTGTACAGCGGGTGTTCACGCCCTGACTCTTCCCAAACTACCCAACCCCACCTGTGCTGTAAATATCTGAGAGCTAGTCTTGTCAGGAAGGGCATCCAGCGTAAAAGTGTGAAAAATCAACAATGAACCAGTGATCCACTGTGTCAGCAGTGCTGCACCTGCTCAGACTTCTAAAAGATAACTTATGCTTTTTTTGCTCTCTAGTTGTCATTTAAGTTATCGAATCTGAGATGCAAAAGCATACATTGCACATTATATTGAGTGTGTTACACACATGAGAAAGTGTTGCACAGAAATCATTTGCAGTGGTTGCATAATTCTGTTCTCTCTGACCATTTCATCATAACATTTGAATTTAGTTTATTGTACACAGCAGCTAGAAAAACTGAGGTGTTTATAACTGAGAAATGTAACATGTACTGATATAACTGTACTCTTGTACAAGTTGATTACCTTACTGATAATTATGCAGCATCTTTACGTTCCATACTTAATAGTGTTGCCCCTCTAAAAAAGAAGGCAATAATTCTGAACAGGCGATCTCCATGGTATAGCTCGCAAACCTGCAATTTAAAGCAGGCGTCACGAAAACTAGAAAGGAAGTGGCGTTCCACTCATTCACAAGTATCGCGCTTAGCCTGAAAAAGAGTTTATACTTATACAAATTAGCACTCCGTAAAGCCAGAACAGCATATTATTCATCACTAATAAAGGTAAACAAGAACAACCCCCACTTTCTTTTCAGCACTGTAGCCAGGCTGACTAAGAGCCATAGTTCAGTTGAGACTAGTATTCCCTCAACGCTATGTAGCAATGACTTGATTACTTAAAAAAGTACTTGTAAAGCAATTATGTGATCACCTTTATTCAAGCGTGAAGCATGTCTAAAAGACATAAGGGACTGGATGATGCATAATTTCCTTTTTCTAAATTCAGATAAAAAAGATTTTTTAAAAAAATCCAAAATGCTACAGCAAGATTACTAACTGGGATTGCATCCGTCAGCTTCCCATAGAGTTTAACACCCTTCTTCTTACCTATAAAGTTCTATCATGTCTGAAAGATCTCCTAGTAACATATTATCCTACTAGACCACTTCAGTCCCAAAATGCAGGCCTACTTATGGTTCCCAGAATTTCCAAAAATAGAATGGGAGGCAGAGCCTTTAGCTATCAAGCTCCCCTCCTGTGGAACCAGCTTCCAGTCCAGATTCGGGAAGCAGACACCCTCTCTATTTTTAAGACTAGGCTCAAAACCTTCCTTTTTGGTAAAGCTTATAGTTGGTTATAGTCATGCTGCTATAGGCTTAGACTGCTGGGGGACTCTGCACTGTGCCACTTCCTCTTCTCTTTATTCTCTCCTCTCACCCCACATCTATAACGTCACCACTGTATGACATTAACTCTGTGTCTTCTTTGTCCCACAGTCGTCTTTCTCCCTCTCTCTCCCCCTCTCTCTGTCCCTGTCTTCAGGTGTCCCCGGATTTGGCGCTGTGTGTCCTCCAGTGCGCAGCTACTGGTCCTACTAACCTGCTCAATGTTTTGTTGTTGCTTTTCTTGCTCTGTTCTTTTCTCTCTCCACTTTCCACTCAGCCTAACCGGTCAAGGTAGATGGCCGTCCACCCTGAGCCTGGTTTTGCTGGAGGTTTCTTTCGGTAAAAGGAGTTTTTCCCTCTCCACTGTTGCCTGTGGCTTGATCAAGGGGGATTTGTTGGGTTTTCTCTAAATGTTTGTATAGTTTTGACTTTATTATGTAAAGTGCCCTGAGATGACCTTGTTGTAAATTGGCGCTATATAAATAAAGTTGAATTGAACTGAATTGAATTTAGTCTGAGGAGGTGGGACTGGTTTATTTTTTGGTAATATATAAAGCCATCATGACTCTGGTATGAAGAAAATGAAACCAGGTTATTGGGGTTGGTTTTGTAACCTGTCTAATAACACACCAATAAGCAGTTATTAGTTTTGTTGAGAAAAATCAATTTTGGGCCAGTGACCACTGTTCCCCAGTACGCCAGAGTTGCCACGCTGCTTGGCACTGCTCTGCTCAGTCCACTGTCAGTGGACTTAGGATGTATCCACTCTGGCTGTAGAGGCCGTCTTACGCGTTTCCAATGGTCCAAAAAAGATCCACTTCAGAGATCAATGTATTATAAAAAACGTTGCAGATTTATTGAACTTCTGTGTTCTTCAGTACAGCTAATAACAACAGTTCTAAAATCATGTTAATATAATACCTAAACTCCACTGAGCACGTTAAGAAAACTGTGTGCCTTCCACAGCCAAACACTGGTCTAATACAATGAATTACTGCTCCAGTCCCTTTCTAACTGCCAGAAAAGCAATACAAACATTGGCTTCCTTAAAAAACCCATACAAACATTGGTTTCCTTGAAGATTACTTGCAGGCTTAGAAGGCACTTATGTTGTACGTACATTAGCTACTAGTTGTCTATCTACTGACACAGCATAACTGCAGAAAAATTTATAAGCATAAACCAAACTTTTCAGAACGTTAACATTGGCTCATTCACTGGCCTTTTATATATATATATGTGTGTGTATATATATATACACACACATATGGGGTCGATTCCCGCATAGGGCGTCGACTCCCGCATAGTGCGTCGTTGCTATCCACTGTGGGCCCTTTGGCAAGGCCCTTAATGCTACCTGCCAACCTCGTTGCGCTAATGAGTGATACAAATACTAGAGTCAGACCGGCTCGGACGTCGCCCGGGTTAACAAGGTCCGCGTCAGGTGTCGAGGAACCAGGGCAACCTGATGAGAAGTGGGCTACTGGAACAAGAACAAGGCATTCATGGACTAGAGATGAGAACAGGGAACTAATGGAATGCTACTACTCAAGTAACCCTAGCGAGAGGGGTTACATGCGGAGGATGTGGGATCTATGGACGCTTCGAAACCCAACATCTAGACTAACACCGAAACAGCTAGTAGCTCAGTGCTCTAATATCCATAAGAAACACATGCTATCGCAACTAGAGATTGATGAGGTACAACACAAATGCTACGGCAAGGGGGAGCCAGGACGACAGGTCAGAGGGGAGATATCATCATCATCCCCACAATCGGAGATCGGGTTCCAAGCCCCAATAACAACAGAGCTTAATGCAAGAGCAGCTGACCTGAGATTGAAAATCATGGCTAAGATGGACTCTTGGCACCCCCGTGGCCGGTTACCAAGAATACGTGAAGTACCTTCTGAAAGTCTCCTAGAGGATGTTAATGCAGCACTACAGACGATCCGAACTACGACCATCACTGAGACCAACCAGCTGATATACAGCACAGCAACTGTGATCCTTGAGGTGCTTGGCTATAAGATCAACACAAGCACAAATAAGGTGCACTATCCTCCATGGAAACGGAGGTTGGAGGCTAAGATCAAGGCAACACGGAGAGAAGTTAGCCAACTATCGGAATTACAGAAAGGCATGATGAAGAAGTACAACCTGCCTGAGAAATACAACAACCTGTCCATACCTGAGGCCCTTGAGACTGCCAAACAAAGGCTCACAGCCCTGGCTACCCGGCTGAAGAGATACACCGAGAAGTTGAAACCAGGAGAATAAACAGGATGTTCTCCACTGAGCCATCCAAGGTGTACTCACAGTGGCAGGGTAATAACACGAGCAGACCCGCCAAGGCTGGAGACTGAAGAATACTGGAAGAACATATGGGAGAAGGAGGCAACAAATAACAGCAATGCCCAATGGCTGGTGGACTTGAGAGCAGACCACAGCAACCTTCCTGAACAAGATCCATAACCATCACAATGGCAGACATCCAAGAGAGGGTCTCAGGCATGAAGAACTGGACAGCCCCAGGGCCTGACATGATCCATGCCTACTGGCTAAAGAAGCTAACTTCCCTTCATGAGCGACTGGCGGCACAAATGAACACGCTAATAGTGGATGGAACCCACCCTGAATGGCTAACGGAAGGACGAACAGTACTGATCATGAAGGACCCCAGAAGGGAGCAGTCCCATCCAACTACCGCCCAATAACCTGCCTCTGCACAACATGGAAGCTCCTGTCGGGCATCATAGCGGCTAAGATGACCAGGCACGTGGATCAATACATGAGCAAAGCACAGAAAGGAATTGGTAGTAACACCAGAGGAGCCAAGCACCAGCTCCTGGTAGATAAAGCGGTCACCCGAGACTGCAAGACCAGACATACCAACCTGTGCACTGCCTGGATTGACTACAAGAAAGCCTACGACTCGATGCGCACACATGGATCATGGAATGCTTAGAACTGTACAAGATCAACAGGACTCTAAGAGCCTTCATCCAGAACTCAATGGGAAGGTGGAAAACAACACTAGAGGCCAACTTCCAGCCAATTGCCCAAGTCAACATCAAGTGCGGCATATACCAAGGAGATGCTCTGTCCCCGCTGCTGTTCTGCATAGGCCTGAACCCCTCAGCCAGATCATCGCCAAGAGCGGTTACGGATATCGACTACGCAATGGAGCAACCATCAGCCACCTCCTCTACATGGATGACATCAAGCTGTATGCCAGAAGCGAACGAGACATCGACTCACTGATACATACCACCAGGATATACAGCCAAGACATCGGAATGTCATTCGGACTGGACAAGTGTGGCCGGATGGTTGCGAGGAGAGGAAAAGTAGTCAGAACTGAGGGGATTGTACTACCAGAAGGCAAGATAGCAGATGTGGAAGACAGCTACAAGTACCTTGGGATCCCGCAGGCAAATGGTAACCACGAAGAGGCCGCAAGGAAAGCAGCGACCACCAAGTACCTCCAGAGAGTAAGGCAAGTCCTGAGAAGTCAGCTGAATGGGAAGAACAAGGTCCGGGCGATCAACACCTACGCCCTCCCGGTCATCAGGTACCCAGCTGGCATAATAAGCTGGCCAAAGGAGGAGATGGAAGCCACTGACATCAAGGAAGTGGCTGACATTGAAAAATCCTACCAGTGGCTGGACAAAGCTGGACTGAAAGACAGCACAGAGGCACTAATCCTAGCAGCACAGGAGCAGGCTCTGAGTACAAGATCAATAGAGGCTGGGATCTACCATACCAGGCAAGACCCCAGGTGCAGGCTGTGCAAAAATGCCCCTGAGACAATCCAGCACATAACAGCGGGGTGCAAGATGCTAGCAGGCAGGGCATACATGGAACGCCATAACCAAGTGGCTGGCATAGTACACAGAAACATCTGTGCCGAGTACGGACTGGAAGTCCCGAAGTCACGATGGGACACACCTCCAAAGGTGGTTGAGAATGACAGAGCTAAGATCCTGTGGGACTTCCAGATACAGACTGACAAACTGGTAATGGCCAACCAACCGGACATAGTAGTTGTGGACAAACAGGAGAACAAGGCTGTAGTGATAGATGTAGCAATCCCGAGCGATAGCAACATCAGGAAGAAGGAACACGAGAAACTTGAGAAATACCAAGGGCTGAAAGAGGAGATAGAAAAGATGTGGAAGGTGAAGGCACAAGTGGTGCCCGTGGTGATAGGAACCCTGGGGGCTGTGACCCCCAAACTGGGAGAGTGGCTCCAGCAGATCCCAGGAACAACATCTGAGATCTCTGTCCAGAAGAGCGCAGTCCTAGGAACAGCTAAGATACTGCGCAGGACCCTCAAGCTCCCAGGCCTCTGGTAGAGGACCCGAGCTTGAAGGAAGAAGTAAGACCGCCCCAAAGAGAAGGGGCGAGTGGGGAATTTTTTTTTTTTTATATATATATACAGTATATACAGTGGTGTGAAAAAGTGTTTGCCCCCTTACTGATTTCTTATTTGTTTGCATGTTTGTCACACTTTAATGTGTCTGATCATCAAACAAATTTAAATATATATATATATGCACCACATTGCCTCTTTATCACTTAGGAGAGCCTGGCAACTCTACAGAACAATGCCAACGATTAAAATTATTAAATTCGTAGGATTGTTTGGTTCTTGGGGACAATATTTTGTGCCAGTCCCTGTTTACTTTTATTTTGGTAAAAAAAAAGTGCTATGTGTTCTCAGTGAATAGTTTGAAAGTAGTTTTTGCCCCACCACTCATCACACACACAGAGACGTGTTCTTCTGCAGATTTCCATGGGCACAGAGGGTTATGCTGTTCTCAAGTTTATGTTACCCTATTGCACTTTACATTTGCATAATAATATCAACTGTTTTAGAGACAGTACTTATACATACTTAAGGCTGTGTGGGTGTCTCTGAGTGGCTTGGCTGTTCAGCCTTCATGAACATAATACCTACTGAGCATAAAGTCAAGAGTTAACTCTTGAACAATCGTGTGGATACTGAACAACATGCTCCTAACCAAGGTTTAGTAAAAAAGACTTGCAATGTGCTGTGAAACAATGTCTTACTGGCCTTCACGGACTATACTTCAGCTAGTGTCTCAGGCATCAGTTTTATGGAGGGGACATACAAATAAGGACTTGGTGATTTTTGTAAATAAATCTTTGTTTTATTGTGATATTAAGTAGATGACAAAAAGAAATGTCAATAAATGTGAGGATAGCCAAAGTGTCATTTGGCCAAAGTGTCCAAAGAGTCAGATACAGGTTCGATGTCACAGTGCTTTGTGCTCCTGCCATGAACCCCAACTGCTTTGCAGTATCAGACCAAAACGTATTCAGAAAATAAGTTGCATTAGAACATTACTATGTTGGACAGCTCTAACAAAATGTGAATGTTTAAATTTATTTGTATTGTTTCATAAATTTACAAGTTTAAATCCTATAAATATTTAGCTGCCACCTATAAAGTAACAAGTTTATCCACAATAAAATGTCTAAGTCACCAGTGTGTTCATTACATTCCCCAGTTTTTTTTTTTTTTGAGAATAAGGAGTCATCTTTACATATTCTGTGTTCCTAACACACCCTGCTGTGTTTTTCAACTCAACAACTACAAAGCTTTGCTTCAACCATTCAAACTGACCTCTAAAACACCAATAAAAGCCAATTCTGACACACATTGAGTTGGCAATAAAGAAAGCCCAAAGAGACAGGATTAAGATTGACATATGAGTTTGACGTTATTTTCTACAGCGACACACTTGAATGACTCGTGATGGCAACATAGCATAAACACCAGATGTCTGAACAGATGAGGTTTTTCCCACAAGAAAAACAAATGCGTGAAATTGTGGTTCTATTTTCAGAGTCATAGTTGTTGTTGCTTGATTGTGTACTTTCTTTCTTTCTAATGATCTCCACCAGGAGAGCAATGACTGAAGTTAGAGCAGGAGAGATTTGATCAGTGCACCACAATAACATCTGAAGTACCAACAATGTTGCTATCAGTAAGTAGCACGTAGCGTGCCTGCATCCCCCTGAGAAACTGAAAAATATGCAAATGTCTCCTGACGGTGTCAGAACAAAATGCAGTTGTGTGATGTTATGCGTTGTTGATGTAAAATAAGCTCACCTAAGACCACCTTATGCCAGTTTCACCTTGGCCTGTCAAATCTGAATATTTCCATGTAAACAAATAACAGCTGCTGTTGTGGGTCTTAAGTTAATGAGAAGTTGAAAAAAAATCTTTGGAGCTTTTCAAGCTCTACATTTGGTGCTGTTTCTGTGATACACCAGGCAAAAAAGCAACAGATTATAATATACACAATATGTACTTTATTGATTGATTTTTTATATTTCCTTATAAAATACGTTAGATGTTAGTAAGGTTCTACATTACTAACTTCCAATTTTCTGGCCTTAGCGGCTCACTGTGGCAGAAGTTGGTGGTGGGTGTTTTGGGATTATAGGTTCTTCGTGGCCTGGTAGAAAACAGTGCGTGGTCTGGCACCAGATCTTTGCCAGTTATTGAGAATGACTGCTGTATAGAATAATAATGACATTCATTAGTCACTTACCCTTTTTATATTTCATAAGACTTAATAATCTGTTATTAGTGAGGAGTGTTGTAATTAGCGTTCACTAGTGTTAACTGTAAAATTGTAATGTTAGAGCAAGAGGAAATTAAGCACTAATTTTCCAAAGCAATATATACACTGTCATGGAGTTACCTGAAAATGTCGAATTTCACAGTGTATCTCTTTCATAAAGGCTGTTGTCTCCAGTGAAAACTGATATACCACCGAATCTCTAGTGGAGTTTTATATTAGAGAAGATCAGGTTGACTACAGAAGATTCATTTCTCACGTTGTCCAGAACAAAATGTCATTTCACAATGCTGCATGCATAAGACCCACCTTGAAGTTAGAGCATGCACTCATATTTGAATTGATTTAAAATTAAGTTTAAGAAATTAAGTCAAACTTCAATGACTCCAAGGCTCTTCAAGTTGCTAATTTTGAGTAATTACAGCCCGCCCATGCCACCTCTGAGTAATGAGGGTCTGTGTGTGAGAGGTAATACAATGACCCTCTTATTACATGCTGCAAGATTCCCTTCCCTCGACATTCCCCTTTTCCACTGAGGGGGTGTAATAAACAGTTTCAAGTTTTTAAGATGTCCCTGTTTACTCATGCTGACAAAATTCATGTTATAAAGTCAGTCAACAGGCTATTTTGAGGATTTAAAACTAAACAGGATTTATTTGTCAACTCAAATCTTTAATTATGTATAAATTACCATAATTGTTTTCTGTGTGGACATTGTGTTATTACCACCCATACAGACAAAACAGATACATTTTACTTTCCTGTGTCACACTTTTAGCAGTGACTTTATGTGCTGCATAATGCTGGTCATTTGTGGTTTTCCTAATTGCAGCGGTTTCATTGCAGCACAGACTAGGGCTGAATAATTGCTTATCTTTCTGTGCTGCAGCAGTTCTAAACCTGGCAGCTATCAGTTCTTTGTGATCATCCTGCAAATTGTAATATCAAAACACTGTGTGCATTTAACTATATTTGATAAATATATTGTTATTTAATTGTTATTTAATTCTTCTTCTTTAAGTCTTAATGGCTTGAAGTTGTGACTATGTGAAAAAGGTTTAAAAGTTGTTGTGAATACTGGATCTGTACAGATTATTTGTAACAGCACACAGTCTATCTCTAAGGTCTTGATGGTGATGCACTGAAAATTGTGCCTCCGCCTGGATTATATTTCTTCAGTCTGCACATTCGAGTACAATTTAAAGGAAAGGCTTTTATTTTTAGAAAGTACATTGCTGTGCCAATGATGACTAAAGTTTGGATTTTATTGACCTGAAAACAGAAAATAAATACTTCGCAAGTTTAATATCAGATCTCTCTGTTAGTAAATGACTTGATAAGCGATCATCAATTCCATTTATTTTTTCTCACTGAAACCTGGTTGCAGAAGGAAGAATATGTTAGTTTAAATGAGTCGACCCCCCCAAGTCATCTTAACTATCATGTTCCTAGAAGCTCAGGCCAAGGTGGAGGAGTAGCAGCACTCTATCACTCAAGCTTACCGATAAACCCTAGACCTAAACATAGTTATAACTCATTTGAGAGTCTTACTCTGAGCCTTTCACACCCAATTTGGAAAACTCAAAATCCACTTCTATTTGTTATTGTGTACCGTCCTCCAGTCCCTTATTCTGAATTTTTGACTGAATTCTCAGATTTTCTAGCCGACTTAGTGCAGATAAAGTCATCATAGTGGGTGACTTTAATATTCATGTAGATGCTGACAGATGGATCATACAGCAGTTAGAAAAAAGTTCCTCTTCAGTAGATGCTTATCTGAAAACACTGTGAACAAATTTAAGGAAATCCCTTACTTCACCATATGCCAATATAACTGAGAATAGCCTCATTAACTGTACTTCTTGTAGCATCCCTGTCTGGGTGATCGAAACCAGGACCTGAGCTACATTCCCTGTTTTTGAGGTAAACGTGTCTTTTCACCTCCCTGTGAAGATAAGGGAACAGAAAGCCTTTGTTCCCCCCTCAACTCCCCACATCTGTTTCCAACAATCACAGACAAAATCAACATCCCTGCCTGGCACCTCAGCCATTAACACTAATCCGCGAAGAACCATCCATGGAGTCATCCCTTAAATCACACTTGTAAATCTCCCTTATCAGATCGAACTGGCCGACCAAAAGGGAACAAACTGTGGAATGCAAAGCTTGTCTTCTGGACTCTTAAACTCAGAAACTAGATGAACCAAGTTTCCATTGTACATGTGATGTGTACCCTCATGTTCAGGAGAAGCTATGCAACAATTTGGTGTAACTCTGAATGTTCTAAGTTGAAAACTCACGAAGTTACAAATCGGAGGATTTTCATCAGGAGCGACGGAAAGAGTAACACGGCACACCAGTGCCATCTGCTGGGGAAATTACGAGTACTGTAACCAAGGCCCGTAGACCGTTTTCATTCTGTTTATCGGTACAAAGTTAAATTTTAAATGTCATAATCTTTTTGTCAATTCTGTATAATACCATACATTTCACCTTTAGACTCGTATACACCCGCTCAGACTCTAAATGTGATCATGTTATGTTTCAGTAAGTCTACGTTACCATCTGCTAATTATGCCGACAATGTAGGAAAATTATCAACTGGTATGTTATCGTTTTACTAATAAGGGTCAAACAAACTGATTGGATCTGCTGTAAGTTTGGAGGTTACCTGCGTCATTTTATCTATGTGGACCTACATGTCTGTGCATGATAAAGAAAGATTTGTGTAAACTTCATGTCTTCGATCACACCGCTAAAATGTTGAACTGTGATGATGTTTCAAATGACATAAGAAACGTTATGGTTATTCTAATGGTGTGAAACATTTTGGGCCTGATGAACGAAGAATTAGTAAATTAAACCTCGAAATTAATCAAACTCTTAAGAAAGCTCAAACGAAGGAGGTGGGACTATTACACTCTCCGCGGTAAATTCAAATGACAGTCGAGCACGCCTCTCTCTTTGAATATCACGTAACACCTAGGTATAAAAAGAAGAGATTTCCTTTGTTCGCTCTCTTCTCCGGCTCTTCTCTTAAAATTTCTTTTTCAATTCGCGCTTCGTCTGCGCAATCCCTTCGGCCGCTAGCTTCTACTTACTTTTTCTTTGTTCTCCTTTTGAGAAAGTCGACTACGAAATTTTTACCTAACTCTCCACTTAGGTTTTCGTTGTGTGACGAGACAAACTCTCGTTACATATATAGAAAATTATAAGTTTTTGTAACATCCTTTTTAACTTAAATGCCAAGTAAACTTTGAACTTTGTTGTGTACGAACAAGAAGACAATCTTACTATTCCCGCCAAACCTCGCCAAGATTTTTAACCTATAGTCTAATTTTTTTTATAATTGACTGAATTGGTTTAGCTCAATATCTGGGCTCCAACCGTTCCCTTTCCACAAAATTGAACGGAGACTGAGACGACCAGCGGACTTCGGATCCCTCCAACTTTGATCCGAGTTGCCCAGCTGACCAGGTGCAATCCGTTCGGGCCGCACTAAAACTGCGACAACCGTGAGACGGACAATCCTCGCTCTGGGAGCGACCCTGCCGGTGACGAGGAACCACATCTCTCCCTTCCACTGCGGAGCGGTACCGACTTTGCGCCCGATCACGGCAGAACGTTGCTGCAGCTAAAGGCAAGAGAAATACATCTCTATTTCATAAAAGCCTGGGTCTTAACAGTCTCTAACACAAGGGAGCCCTTTCTAAATTTACACGTAGTTCTTCCCTTAATTAGAACTAAATAGCAATTATCCTTCGTCATTTTGGTCCCAAAATTATCACACCTATATACACACTCGTTCACTCATCTATTCATTTAAAATTGTTGTTCCATGTTGACAATCTGTTCATTTGTTCATTTCATTACTTATATCCAAATGCATATTCCCATTCATTTATATTCCCTGTAGTAGTAGAGTAATAAATAATTGAAAAGAACTGGTTATGTGTTTGTCCTTCTTTAGTTATGCAGACGAGTCACTGATACGGTAAAGAATTCACGATATAGACTGATGTTGGTTAAATTGTTGCTTACTTAATTTTATTTGTCACTTTGGACCGTCAACGGTCCATGTAATATAATAATTCATAGTGTGATTCGGCTTAACGAATCTGGTGCCCCTAAATTCGAGGAAATTAATGTTGCATATTAATATCAAATCACCCAAATATAGTGAGTTCTGCTACATTCTGTATTACCTGAATATTACCTGACATAGTGGTGCTGATAATTATGCAGCACCACTATGTTCCATACTTGATAGTGTTGCCCCTCGTAAAAAGAAGGCAATAATTCTGAACAGGCGATCTCCATGGTATAGCTCGCAAACCTGCAATTTAAAGCAGGCGTCACGAAAACTAGAAAGGAAGTGGCGTTCCACTCATTCACAAGTATCGTGCTTAGCCTGAAAAAGAGTTTATACTTATACAAATTAGTACTCCGTAAAGCCAGAACAGCATATTATTCATCACTAATAAAGGTAAACAAGAACAACCCCCACTTTCTTTTCAGCACTGTAGCCAGGCTGACTAAGAGCCATAGTTCAGTTGAGACTAGTATTCCCTCAACGCTATGTAGCAATGACTTGATTACTTAAAAAAGTACTTGTAAAGCAATTATGTGATCACCTTTATTCAAGCGGGAAGCATGTCTAAAAGACATAAGGGACTGGATGATGCATAATTTCCTTTTTCTAAATTCAGATAAAAAAGATTTTTAAAAAAAATCCAAAATGCTACAGCAAGATTACTAACTGGGATTGCATCCGTCAGCTTCCCATAGAGTTTAACACCCTTTTTCTTACCTATAAAGTTCTATCATGTCTGAAAGATCTCCTAGTAACATATTATCCTACTAGACCACTTCGGTCCCAAAATGCAGGCCTACTTATGGTTCCCAGAATTTCCAAAAATAGAATGGGAGGCAGAGCCTTTAGCTATCAAGCTCCTCTCCTGTGGAACCAGCTCCCAGTCCAGATTTGGGAAGCAGACACCCTCTCTACTTTTAAGACTAGGCTCAAAACCTTATAGTTAGTTCTAGTCCCGCTGATATAGGCTTAGACTGCTGGGGGACCAACCCCTGATGCACTGAGACACTTTCTTCCTCTCAGCCCACTGTATGACATTAACTCTGTGTCTTCTTTGTCCCGTAGTCGTCTCTCTCCCTCTCTGTCTCCCTCTCTCTGTCCCTGTCTTCAGGTGTCCCCGGATTTGGCGCTGCGTGTCCTCCAGTGTGCAGCTACTGGTCCTACTAACCTGCTCAATGTTTTGTTGTTGCTTTTGTTGCTCTGTTCTTTTCTCTCTCCACTTTCCACTCACCCCAACGGGTCAAGGCAGGTGTCCGCCCACCCTGAGCCTGGTTCTGCTGGAGGTTTCTTCCGGTAAAGGGAGTTTTTCCTCTCCACTGTTGCCTATAGCTGCTCAAGGGGGATTTGTTGGGTTTTCTCTAAATGTCTGAATAGTCTTTACTTTTTTATGTAAACTGCATTGAGATGACTTTGTTATGAATTGGACTATATAAAAGTCAAAGTGTCCTTTGACAAGATACTAAGACTCCTGTGCAGCTGTCCAAACAATGTCCCCATGAGGATTATTAAAGTATTATGTATTATCTGAATTTTACACCCTGGTGAATTTCCTGTCCTATGAATGTTGCTGGTTTTACTAATTTGCCACTAAGTGTGCTCTAAGGACGTGACACTGCAGCAGTGGAAAAGAAAATGGCTGCCCTGAGAAAAAAAAAGCTGTTTCAAATAGGACTTGTCACATTAATGGGTGCACTTATGAGAACGTTGCTGAATTATTAAAAAAACATTGATTTCATCATATGAATTTACAAACAGTTTTACAGAGGAGCTGCTTTCTCTCCTTTTCTTTCTCTACTGTCTCTTCACCATCTTGTGTCCACAACAAAACATTAAAGACACTTTTATTTCCTTTATCAACCCCAAACGATACACTGATTAGTTGACTAACAAATTAAGCTGATGGTGCTCATTTTTTCTAAGTTCACTTTTTACAAACCCGACTCCTAGAAAATGCAGTAACAAAATGTGTGAACTGACAATTTTCTCAAATCTTTATTTATCTGATAAAATTCAAAGAAAAGATGTTCAGTGTTTTCACTGATCAACTTCATTGTATTTTGTAAATATATCCAAATTTAGAGTTGGATAACTAGTAGCAGCCGAGTCGACTCAGGTTGATTCCATTTAAGCATGCTGTATGTGAGTGTTTTACTGAAAAGTCAGACAGCTGAGTAATGTGGGAGTGTTAGACTTTTATACTGTAAGACTCTGTTAATGCATATGGCTATTTCCTGGAGACAGTATTTATCAGTGTAGGCTCAGTAAAATTCCAGAGGAAACAGTAAATAAGATTAGCTTTACCTTGACCAATACTACAATGTGCACCAGAGACAAGTTATTTATTGAAGATTAAGTGCAACTAGGTCCCAACAGGTTCTACATTATCTTTTGTTCTATCCATTTACTATAGTTACATATTCCTTCAACCAACAAAAACACCACATTTGAAGCCAGATAATTTGGATTCCAAACAGAAGAATGACACCATTACAGCAATGTATCCTCTTTTATAAATAGCACAAACTCTAGCCCAAATATATCCCAATAGACTGTCAAATCTATACTTAAAATAAAAAAATTAATTAGATTACAAATTTAATTTACTCTGTGTTCACTTGGTATTTTGTAATAATTAAACTTCAGTTCTAGAAGGCACAAATGTATCAAAAACCACTGAACCCCAACACTGAATGGTCTGCTTATTGCCTCAGAGATGAGCCTCAATAAAATACTTTGATTCAAAAATGAAGAACAATTGTTTCCCATACAACACTCTTACCATATTCCAGCTACATTTTCCCACATGCCAAAGTCCCTCACTAACACTGCATTATTATCAGTTGCAACTCTTATAAAACCTGAGGTCCCCAGGACCTGGTTCGAGGCCTGCTGTAAGCCCAAGCTTTAAGCCTCCAGTGGATTTCAAAGGACATTTACTCCTTTGTTGCCATTTGCTGTTTATAATTACTCTCTTTTAATGGCTTATTAATTCTGTCATCTTGTGATAATGCACAGATCTGATACTGAGCTCATTTGCATGTAGTGCAAGGGAGTCTATTGTTACTGAGACTGGGTAAGCTATAGACAGGAAGCAGCTTGAGGTGAATTGGTGTGTATGCTATCCTCCTTGCTTGTGAGGTCTGTTGCCCTCCAATGCCACAACACCTGCACAGCACCAACATAGAGCAGAGATCTATGTTTTTTTAACCCGACTTTATCCAATAGTTTTCATGATTCCTTTCATGTTGGGAGATGTAGTTCGAGTGCAAAGTGAACAGTCAAGAACAAGCACAAAATATGAGACAAAAAACAGAAGGTGAAATCAAAAAATGCAGAGGTCAGTAACAGGCCAGTGAACCAGAAAAAGGTATGAACAGACCAAAGGAAACAGATGCAAGCTGAGGTCTATTAATCTAGACGAGACATCCTGGTCTGTATTGAACAAAAGGCCACAGAGGAAGTCAAGCTTGTTTTTCTTTTGTTATTCTTCATCTTCAGAGTTTAGGCTGAGGTACCCTGGTCACAAAGATGATGTTGGTGAGTATCCCTTAGCTTAAAATTAGATTAATTAAATATTTTTCAGTGTAAACATGTAGTCAATTAGCTATTCTGATTTGCCTTCTTGACCACTAAAGGCATTCAACATGGAGTGCATTCCAATTCTCTTTACTGCATCTATCTTTATATACAGCTATGTCTGCCACGTGTGTGGCAGTGAGTTTCAGCAGCTCTATCTTTTCCTGTGCTGTGCTTTGCGTCATTTAATGTTTATTTCCATTCTGTATGTTTACAGAGTTTTTTCTTCAAACCCCTGTGGAGTCGTGCAACTACTGGTACAAACTTTATCACATTTGCACTATGTTTTAACATTTTTTGCCAACATTTTGAGTCGGCCTCAGGAGACCCTTTAAACTGTGTCTCTATTGTTTACACCCTTTAAACTGTGTCTCTATTGTTTACCAGCTGCTAGCTCTTAGCCGGGTCGAACTTCTCCAGGGGAGGAAGCTGGAGATTCCAGCCGAGATATGGAGAAAAAGACAAAAGTGTAGAGCTGCCGTGAAGACAGAGGTACAAGCCATATTTACCATCCGTTATTATGGGAAACGTCCACTCTCTCCCCTTCAAGATGGACAAGCTATTTGCGCTTCTGAGGCTGCAGCGGTGTACAGGTAGACCAGCTTGCTGTGTTTCACTAAGTTGTGTTTCAACCAGGACACACCGGATTCAGTGGTCTTCATCAATTGATTCACACTGGTGCGGGTAGACCGGATTGTGCCAGAGAGCGGTAACAGGAGGGAGGGGGACTGGCAATTTTTGTTTGTGAACTACAGATAGTGTAACCCTGGGCACATCACTGTTAAACAACAACTGTGTAGCAGGAACGTTGAATTGGTGGCAGTAGATCGGCTGTACTACCTCCCGCAGGAGTTCTGTCATGTGTTGGTGGTGAATGTTTGCATCCCTCCCTCAGCCCACGCTGCCGCGTGAGCGCAAGCACAGCCCCATGTCTCAGCTGCAGACACAGCAACTTCACCCAGTCTGTTAACTGCCACACAAGGGACAATAAAACTCTGGACTTACTTATATGCTAATGTCAAGAATACATATACCTCCACTCCTCTCCCACCTCTGGGCTGCTCTGACCATAACCTTTTTCATCTTCTGCCTGCTTACACCCCTGTCGTGAAAAAGCAGACACCACAGGTAAAAGCAGTGAAGATCTGGACAGAGGAGGTGAGTGAGCAGCTTTGAGACTGTTTTAACACCACGGACTGGGACATTCTCTGCAGTCCACACTGGGAGGACATCGACAGTCTCACACACTGTATCACAGACTACATAAACAGGACAATGCAGTTTTTTCCCAACAACAAGCCCTGTGTCAGCCCTGAGCTGAAGGCCCTGCTGAATGAGAAGAAGAGGCCCTTCAGCTCAGGGGACAAGGGGGATGTGGGGAAAGTGCAGCAAGAATTGACATATAAAATCAGGAGGTGCAAGGACAGCTACAGGAAGAAGCTGGAGCCTCTTCTGAAGCAGAAAAACGTCTGTAATGTGTGGAGAGGACTGACACTTCTTGGGCCACGGTTATGATGGTCGACCAGGCCTGCGCAAATGAATTAAAAATGTTCTTTAAAAGATTTGATTCTGCCCAGCCCACACCTCTCCAGTCCAGTCGTCGATTGCCTACTGTGTACTTGGGAGAATGAGCAGGAATACAGGGGGGTCATCACTGACTTTTTGACCAGTAAGACAATGAAGTTGGTGCTTGACTTCAGACCGAACACTCCACCACACACACCGGTGAGCTTCCGGGCTCAGACATTAAGATTATGGAAACCTAAATATCCACCACCTAAATATCTGGGTTTTTACCTAAACAAAACACTGGACTAAGGAGACTGAGGTCCTTTGGTGTGTGCAGGGGGCTGTTACGGACATTCTACGACACTGTTGATGCTCTGAGGAGCGCTACCGTCGCTCATTCCTCCCCACAGCCATCATACTGTACAATGTGTCACTGCAGTGACACACAATGTGCAATTACAGTGTATTGTATTGTTGTGCAATTAAGCAGTAAATGTGCAATATTCAGCTGTTATATTCTTTCATTGTTAAATATGTACATATGCAGAATACGACATTGTTTACTCTTTATCTTTTAATACACTGTTTGCACAGTTAGTACTGTTGTTTTTCATTTATCTTGTTTAAAGTTAAACTAAAGTTTTTTTGTTCTTTGTTCATATTGCTGCTGAATCACAAGAAATTCCCCACTGTGGGATCAATAAAGTCTAACTATCTAGCTATCTATTTTACCTTTTCTAGATGTTTACACAAACAGTTAAACAAGTCTGAGTCAGCAACAGCTGTCCATTCATTATCAAAAGAAATCTGAAATTTTAGTAAATATATTATGTTGCAGTATAACAACAGGTGGGCATCGGGCAAATGAAAAACAAAAATTACTTTTTAAAACAAATTCACATGATTGTGGATGTGTAGCAGTGCAACATGGTGAGAAAACAACTGCCTAGTCAAAGCAAAACATTAAGTAAAAAACATCCTCAGCACAACACAACAACTACAGTTTCACTAAGGCCTGCTACACCTGATGAGTTCATCCTATTAATTAAATTCAATTCAGCTTTACTTACTTGCCTCCCATTCTACTTTTGGAAATTCTGGGAACCACAAGTAAGCCTGCGTTCTAAGACCGATGTGGTCCAGGAGAACTTTTAGGTATGATGGAGCAAAGATATACAGAAGGAGACTTGGAAAACAAGTCAGCACAAAACATAGAAAATGTTTTTTTTAAGACATGAGATGTCCTTCCTCTAAACCATCATTTGTGTGTTTTTCAGTAATTTAGTTGTTTTAATTTTTGTTCAGTTAGTTTTTTAATGTCAGTTTTGTTTCTTCCTATTTGGGCAAGCTGATCTCCACTGTAAATATATATCTCCACTGAAGAACTAATAAAAAAAATGCTGTTATTGTTCATTGTTTGATAGGCTAGCCCAGATTATCATAATGTTTTATACCCAGCACATGTTAAATCTTTTTAAGCACAAGTATTTTATGCAAATACTTTCTTATTTTCCTTTCACCTGTTTCCAGGTGGTTTCCACAGCGAATCATCTGCCTCCATCCTATCTTCTCTCAAAAAAACTTATAATAAGCTTGAATAAAGGTATAATTACATTAAAACAGTAATGATGTCTGCATTTTACCAAGAGAAGACAGCTCCTAAGTCCCGATATTGTGCAGTCTGGCTCACCTGGGTTGGTTACTGGAAATAATTACACTAAAATCCAAACGACTGTGACACAACCTCAAAAACCATCTAAAATAAGCCTGGAGCTGAAATGAAGTATTTGTGGGGTTTTTACATAAATACGGTATAACCAGATGTAAGGTCCCATGTGGTGCAAATACTATACTGTAGTCGGGATAATTTTCACAATTTCAACAATTAGCTTTGGTTTAAAACCAAAAAGACAAATATTTAACTTTTCTTTACACACTAAAAATGACCACCATGTGGCTCACAACCAAAAAGCCAGCAGTGATGGCAGCTAATTGCTGGCACTTTGTGCCTGTGTGAACATGCTTGACACCAAGGCACCGCATGCCAGAACAGTAGGCTGGTTGTCCCAAAGAGGCCAGATGCTGATGCACTGGAGAGCCAGCACACTGCCAGCAGACTGAATTACACAGTGGGTATGTAGCTGGAGCCTGTTTCCATTGCTGGCCTTATTTTCTGTTCACTCATTATAGCAGAGCCTAAGCTGCCACCTCTTTTTCGATGAACACAACTGTTATCCCCTGCTGCCTTAATTTGTACCTCTCACACAATGTTTGGTAGCTGTTGTGGTAAAGTGAAACTTTGAAAACTGATGGATTTACAATCCAGTTTTGACTGCATTACTTATTTATTAAATACGACATAGTACAGGTTGGCCTTATATTTTGAAGGGAATTCAAAACTTGATGTGAGGTAATACAAAGTACTGCAAGGTATTTCATTTAAAAAAGGGAAAGATAGTTTCCAAAACCAATCCCCCCGAGGTCAGTGATAGGTAAGCGTTAAGCATTAAGAGTATTAAGATGATGTACTTAATTTAATTAATCTGTGATTTAGATGACAAGCGTATGTAAATGAAGATGTAGATGCCTTCTAGAAACCATTGAAGATCACAGCTGTCTGCAGTTAAAGAAATACTTTCCATACACCACAGTGGGCACTATGGTAATACCAAAATGTTCTTGTGTTTTAAGTATAGCCAGGTGCTTTTTCAATTTAGGAATCCAGTTTGACTCCAATTTTCAAGTAAGATTAATAATCCAGCCAAATATAAGTATTAATTTCTGTACCCTCCTTTAGAAAAGTGTTAGGCTTGGGCAAGTCTAAGGTCTTCACTGTAGTAAAATGCAACATTTTGTCAGATTAGCAAGAGATGTTTGCAAAGCGTCAAAAAGCAGGCTGCTGTCTACATTTGGCCCCAAAGCTGTAAAAATGTAAATTTCCATTGCTGAGTAGGGAAATAATAATACTCAAGAATGAATAAATAAATACGCATTGGCAATGAAATTAAAAACTGGATTTCAAAATCTAGATCTGATGAAGGTGGTGATGTAAGGGTTTTTTTTTAACTGTGTAAGACCTTCTCTAGATCGGTCTTATTGGAATCCTGAGCGGGTGCTTCTAACTAGAATGTAATGAAGGCCGGAGAGAGGAAGGTTTTGCTGCAAAATCCATGAAAATAAATGACCAGAGGTAAAAGAGTTGAAACAGTACATTTTCCATATATTTGTTATTGCAGATCTTGTTTTTGCACTAAAATATACAGAACCAGTTGAAAACAATCTTATTTGTTTGAAGGCACAAGAAACAACGCAACAATCAAATTAGAGACACAAAAACTAAAGTGTGTCACTGTATGTGACTGACAAGCTAGATCCATGGTGTCAATTCAACTAAAAGACAAATAAAACTGACAAGGTAGACTTACTACTGCTGTTCTGTCAGTGTCCCATCAGGAGAGGGGAATTGTGGAGGTTGAGGTGGATGGTTGTTATATAAGTGGCACAAGATCTAGTTTGTCATGTGTATAAGATAGTTTGCTGGTTCATCGAGTATCAAAAAAAATGAAAACAAACAGTGATGAAGGCATACAGCCCTTCACATCCACACCCATGAGCAGATCACAACCATCAATTATATTTGTAATGGGTAGTAGTGAACTGAAAGTATGCGCAGGAAATAAAGTTGCAGTAAAAACTCCACACTTGGACTCACAGAAAAGCTCCTGCTGGTGATGCTGCCGCACTATCCACTCCATTTGTTAAACAGACTGGTATTTAAATCCTTGTTAAATGTAAAAATATGCTGTTACAGAACAGTTTTCTTTTTTCTTTGTGGTCTTCTCCCAAATTAGAATGTGTGTCATGAAACAACCCACAGAAGTGTAACGATTGCACTGAATAAGAACAGTTTTTACTGGGCATCCTTTTCCAAGATTTTTAAAAAACTCTAAAACAGTAGCTTGTTTCTGTCCACTCTTTCTATTTTACTGCCTTCTGGACAGGACTCAACTGCAATTTCAACCGTGGTAATCATCTTTAATTATCCATATTATCATTTTTACAATGAGTTCTTTCAGATCTCAAAAGCCTGTTATCAAGCAGCTGCTATTTTCCCATGACTGCACAGTGCTTCTGTCCAGAATCATTCACCTACTGCTTGTTGCCCTCCTCATTGTTTTTTTTTTTTTTTTTTTTTTTTTGGTGAGTCAATCAAGACTTTTGGTGAAGATTTTGTCTTCTTATTTTTTTAATACTAGTATTTTAATGACTGTGACCGCTAGGACTGTGTGCAAATGATAAAGCAGAAAGGTGCTATGCTCATCAGGAAGAATCTGTCTGATCAGTTTTAGTATTTTGTTTTAATTGGTCTTAACCATTTTAACTGCATTGAGTAATATATCAGTACAAACAACTAGAAAGAAACTACTTTCACAAACTCCATAAATCACCAAAAGAATCAGATTCCATATGTAAAAATGATCTGAGAATATAGTTTTGACCATTAAACAGTTTTTCTTCTCAGATTCGAGTGTGGATACTGTGTAACAGGGTCACACAGCACCTGCGAACTGATACTGAAACTACATAAAAACACACATTTGTTTTGCATATTTGTATTTTGTTTTAATAAAACCATCTTTTCAATTAGGGTCACTGCTGCTCAAAAAAGTCTAGCTAGAACTTAGTTTATAGACAAACACAGTAGATGCAGTATAGTATGGGAGATTTAGGCAGGTAATGTTTATGGTTCACCAAACGTAGTTTCAGAAATTATACATAATTGCATAATACAGAATAATAATACAGAAAAATAAAAACAAATGTTGAAAGAAGTATGTTTATCTGATACTAAAGTGATTCAGATCTTCAAACTATATTTAAGCCAAAAAATCAATTTGACCTACAAGTTATAATTGATCATTGTATTGAATGAACCATAAAAGGTGATGTAATGCCATCTAGGCCTAAATTAAACCTTTCTAGTGGCCCTGTTAAAGTCTATAGTCAGTTATGATTTCAGGAGGAAAATTTTCAAATGTACAGTTCAATATATATATTGAAGTAGGATTGTCACTGGATTGTGACATCAATGACCCATATCAAAGTTCATCGCCATTCCAAGCCATGACACACTGACTTACAATTTTGCCATTTTTCTTTTACTTGTCTTCTCACTCGACATTTTTCTCTCCCTGTCACTGCCGCTGTTTTTATTCAGAATGCAGGTTTTCTGCGCCTCTATTGAATGAAGGCCTGTGGCCAATCTTAGTCCTCATGTCTAACCCATTTGCAAAAAGTACTGGACAATCAGAGACCGGGTGGCCTTTTGCTGAGTTGCAGTGTAGAAATAATCAAACGATCAAAATGTAATGTAATAACAAAAACGTATTGATATGCTGGTTTCGGCTCTGGGTTTGGACAGGACAGATGCTGGTTGTGGACCCAGACCATGGTCCATCTATTAGTAACCGCTCGTCATGCCATTTAGTAATTTTACTTGGGTTAAAGGCTAATACTGGTGATTTAGGTATTACATTGTGTTTTCGCTTTAATAAAAACAATCTTCATTCAAAACTTAATATTTATTTAGGCTCAGATTGTTTTATGTTGGATTTTAGAAGATGTTCTGAATACGTTTTGGTTGATGTATACACAAAAAGATACAAATTTTTACAGCACTGTAGCAGCTGTGGTTGGGGACAGCAACACAGTCCATGCACCCAAGACAACGTTTTTTTAGTAGTAATATGCCATTCCAATCGCCAATAATAATTCAAAGAAAGCTGTAGATTTCTATAACACAGTTACAAAGCCCTCGTTGAACGCAAGCATTAAGTTCCAGTACATCCAATGACTGACTCAAATGCTTTGCATCGATGACTTTCACATCTCCTCCACTGTCTTTGGCTTTGATTAAGCTGCATTGTATTTACTGTGCAGAGTAGCCCCATTTTCACTGAACTCTCTAATTGAACCACAGGAGCTTTGCTGCTGTAGCACAGCAAGGACACTGATCAGCTGGGGACATTCACACTGTCCTGCATAACTATCCCAGGCCACTGTCAGATTGTACCACGGTTTACTACTCTACTCCCAGCTGGGGCAGCACACAGGAGCCATTTTCAGCATCTGTCCTCCAAGCTCTCGTCACCACATGACCAAAGTAATTCGCACTGCAGAGACATGTTAGAAATTGGGTAAAATACATGTTTAAAATATCCCCCATGCTTGAGCATTCTATCTCCAAATTCCCGGAAGAAATTAAAAACAACCTAACTGGTTGGAGCCTGGGCGAGGACATGATAGAAGCCCCCTTCTATCATATCCTCGCCCAGGCTCCAACGCAACTGTGACAGTCCCCACTGGACACTGACATACATGGGTGCTTTTTAAGTTCACAATACTTCAAATGGAGGGATGGAAAAATGAGCATTCTCACGGGTAATGGAGTAGTTGGTGGGTTGTTCCGGGGGGTAGGCGATGCAAATAATTTATATAATCTTACGGGGGACTCTAAAGTTTCTGCAAAATTTCTTCCTGCTTTTACATAAAAATGAACTCTGGTCCCCAAACCACTGGTTAATTGTCTTTGAGTCTTACATTCAATAATCTGCAGATGGAATGAAAATACAGTATGTCAAGTCAACTACATTTATATATGAATAAAAGATAACAAAGCAAAAGCAGACACCCTCTGTACTTTTAAGACTAGGCTCAAAACCTTCCTCTTCGATAAAGCTTATAGTTGGTTATAGTCATGCTGCTATAGGCTTAGACTGCTGGGGGACTCTGCACTGAGCCACTTTCCTCTTTTCTTACCCCACATTTATAGGTCACCACTGTAGGACATTAACTGTGTTTCTTCTTTGTCCTGTAGTCGTCTTTCTCCCTCTCGGTCTCCCTGTCTCTGTCCCTGTCCTCAGGTGTCCACGACTTTGCAGCTGTGTGTCTTCCAGTGCGCAGCTACTGGTCCTACTAACCTGCCCAGTGTTTTGTTGCTGCTTTTGTTGCTCTGTTCTTTTCTCTCTCCACTTTCCACTCAGCCCAACCGGTCAAGGCAGATGGCCGCCCAGGGTGATTTGTTGGGTTTTCTCTAAATGTCTGTTTAGTCTTTAGTCTTTGTTGTAAATTGGCGACATATAAATAAAGTTGAGTTGAATTGCATTGAATCAGTCGGCCACTGAAGGATCTGCACAGAGCCTCAACTGTCTGGTGCAGTGGGTGAGAGCTGTTGTCCCCAATGGATGTCAGGTTGGCCAACATCCTCCTCTCACCCACCTTCTCCACAGAGCCCAGTATCTTCCAGTCCTGGTCAGCATTGCATGAACTCCAGCAGACCACAGAGCTGAGACCACCACAGAGTCATAGAATGTCCTTAACACAGTCCAGTTCAGTTTAGGGTTGAGGTAAACACCCAGGTACTCCGAGCCCTGGATGTTCACCAGTGTGAATGGTAGTGTCTTTCTCCGGAAGTCAATCACTATCTCCTTCGTCTTACTGGTGTTTAAGCACAGGTCTTTGCGTTCACACCAGTCCACAAAGTCCATGATCACTGACCTGTAATCTAGCTCATTCCCATCTGATATACAACCAACTATGGCTGAGTCATCAGAGAATTTCTGGAGATGAAAACTGCTAGTGTTGTAGGTAAAGTCTGAGGTGTACAGAGTGAAGAGGAACGGTAAGAGCACTGTACCCTGAGGAGCCCCTGTGCTGCAAAGCACCACCTCAGGCACACAGTGCTGTCTCACATAATGTGGCCTGTTCGTAATGAATCATTTTTAGGTATGGTTTCAGACAACAATTCAAAAAATTCATATTAAAGTCCCTGTTATATTTGGGTGCACGATAAATCCACAGTACAGGCTTAAACTCCACTAAATTCCTGGTCAAAAAACAAAGATCCAGGAAGGCATCATACATGAGCAGAGCGTTGGTATTTTGAATGACACTTGTGAAAAGCACAACAAACACAAACAAAGTCATCCATGACAGACAGCAAGCCGTACACACTGGCGCCATCTTGATTGGTCAAGGTAGAATATGTGCAACTTTTGACAATACAAAAGCTGTTTTTCACCTCAATCCTTTTCTAAAAGCAAGTTTACTTGTCATTTCTTTCCAAAACAACCATAACACCCTAAGAAAAAACTAAAATCCCCTATAGGAAAGTCCTCTTAAAGTCTAGAAAGACAACTCTGTTCTCCAGCTTTTCATACAGAATTACGGTGTACCGATATTGATTTTAAATGTAGCCCATCTATTACCATCTGCTACTTTCAATGCTACCGTCATGTAGAAGATGACAGAATGCAATGCAATGCTTAGGCTAGATTCAAACCTGGTATTTGCTGATTTGTGTCTGGAGATGATTTAACAACATGACCAGGGTAATGTTAGTTAGTTAAAATCTGGTAAATCTGTCAGATGACATTTTAGAATGTTAGTGAGGATGGAAAATACATAGGTCATCTATCCCTAATCTTTTAAGCTTATCCCCATATATCTGGCTGTTTTCATTATCGACATGAAAGAACCCAACTTGTTCAGTTTTTTTGGTTTGTTTGTTTTGACCAAAGAATGTGCTGCAAATATTCATCAGAATTCTTTTCATGCTTTTATTCAAAAAGAATCTTCACATTGTGTGATCAGTCATTGGAACACCAATTTTCACAGATCTTGCTTGTTCCAAGTGAGTAGGTCTCCCTTTGCTTTGTAAGGTTGTTTGAATTATGTGGATGGTTTGTGTTATTGGTAGTATTGCTGTTCAGAATCCTCCTAACCACTGCTGAAATTGTGCCTTGGTTTACAAATGCTTTTGTGCCCTTTCCCATCATCATGAGGTCTCTCAATCTCATTGCATGCAAAGCAGTTCTGTTGTATTGGTGTGCAGGCCTCTGGCCTTTTGATCTGTTGGGTCCCACCTAGTACTATCAATCTAGAGAGACAATTGTCAACACCCAGCCAGAACGTCAGCCCAGATCTGCCAAGCCTGGTGCCTTCAGTCATGTCCACGTACTCAGCATATGAAGTGGTTATCCTTCCTTCAGCCAGCACAAGAGCTTTTTTTTTTTTAGTTTTTACGATTATATATAATTGTAGATATATATAGATATAGATATATACAGTATATAGATTAGATATAATCGCCTCCCATGATAATGGATGGATACAGTTTTTTCCAGTTTGGTAAAGTCACTTGTATCCTTCCCTAAATCCTTGCCTAAACCCAACCACACAGGTTGGAGTGTGAGGATGTAGCACAGTCATACACCAAGCATAGGGTTGGTGAATGATACTTAAAGTTGCAATGAGAAATATTCAAGGACTTCATAGCTGGACTCCAAGACACAACACAATGAACATCAAAGATCAACTAGAATATGGAGGAAAATTTTGGATAAAACTATAGCGTTTTGGCTATGGACTGATTAAACCAAACTGGAAAGTTTACGAACTTATCCAGCGTAAAGCTAAGATGGTTGTAACTAGTTTTGATGTTATAACCAGAACAACCAATGTTGGGTGCAGCATAGCACATGTTTAAATCCCGATGAACAAAATCAGTTAGTTGAACTGTTATATGGAATGTCAGTATGCCATATAACAGTACTGGGGATTAATAAGAAGTGACAATGGTCCATTGAAATGTGTAATTTCCTGATCAGGTTGAGATTCCTTTTTTGCCACTCACTCTGTTTTTTCAGTGTATTATTGATTGTGTGAGCACATTGTTCAAATTAGGCCAATAGTTGCCATAATTATTCATGTTTTACACAATATGTAAGTGTTCATTTGTAGAGTCTGTAATCATCCTGATTTCGTAGCCTTTCACACCAACACCCCAAAGCAGCTGGAGTGAAATCACTCCACCTCTGGCAGCTTAAGGGAGGGACAACAATGTCAGCACAGCTTTTACACAGAACGGCAAGGCGGTGTATTAAAAATTAATAATTGACTTGTGCAGTGTAACAGGACCATTTACTTGGCAGGACTTAAAACCAAACTACTGTATGTAGACCCAGTACTGAGAGTTTGTGTTCAGTGTTTGTAGCAGATGTTACAGTGTTAACACAGTTCTGCTTTTGAGTCACCATTCAGAACTGTCTGAGGTCAAAGTCAAAATATTCTACTGAAAGCAAATGCTTGAGTTTTGGCTCCCACTGTACGTCCATGATTTCCCCCACAAAACCTTAGCATATATACATATGTGTGTGTGTGTGTGTGTGAGTGTGTGTTTTGATGGCAGGTGTGGCAAAATTCGATGGTATTGATCTATTTGTAGGTACATGCCTGAAGACGTGCATGCAAAAAACATATAAGTATATAAAATAGGTAATAATTTACTTTTGACTGTCTAGTAAGAACATTTCTCAAACCATGAATTAGTAATTTGGTTAAATTTTGGTTGTACACACTAGACTTTCTCAAAATGGTGAAATATTCCTGTGATTGTTATAATAAAACATATTCAAACTTTGCCTCACATCCTCTATTTACTTCTAGTTTTGGAACCAGCCTACATGTGTTCTTGCAGTGTAGGCCATTTCCATCGAATTCTCTCTAACGAAGATGGTGGTTTTCACATTAGTCCTCAGAAAGGTCTCAGGCTCTTTACAAAAGCCAGAAGACCTGAAATCCCTCTCCAGTAAGTCAAAGGAAATGAAGTGACATGAAGTCCACATTCAATGGTGGTGACAACCTAACATGTTAGAGCTGAGAGTGTGAAAATCAATATATATATCGACCCATTTAGTACGACAGTGGAGCAATTTATCTGACACTATGAGCTAGCCACAGGAGATTGGGATTCTGATGTGAACCCTTTAAAAACACCAACAAAATACTGCCATCAAAACCATCCACATACCCTTGGTTTCTCATAAACATTGTATGGAGGGGTTGAGAAACATAAACTTAATATTGCAGCATGTCCATGAAAATCAGTTTTCCTGGAAAAGATCTTCAATTTACAGCAACATAATGCCAGATGCAATATTACATTTAACTCTAAAATTACACAGAAACAGAAAATAAAATAAATTTACCTATTTAAATGAATTTACCCGTGAACGCAGACAAATATCCATAAACATCGACATTGAATAAAGATATTAGTTTTACTAATACCTTACTGAACGTAAAAATATTAAATGTCTACGCCTTGTAACTCCTTAATTTTAAAACAGTTTGATTTGAAAATGAATCATGTAAATGCTTTCTCCTAATTATAGATTTAAGGATTTTCAAAAGAAGGTGAACTTTTTTAATTGTTGAATGAACCAAGTGCAGCCCTAAACAAGACATAGAGAGGATGTAGCTGCATCCAGTTCAGATAAAAATTTGTTGTCACGTTGAAAATCTCTGCACTCGTCATCTCAGATCCATTAACTAGATCCCAGCAGTTTCCCTCCTAAACAGCTATAGCTGCATCCACACTTGTATATCATCTACTGTTACCTCATTTACCTTCTGTTCCATTGGCTTCATCTAATGCCTGGGCTGTCATTATTCAACTCTTATCACATGTTCGCATCCTATAAATTGTAAAAGTGAACAATTTCTCACTTTTTGCACTCCCTTCTTCATTGCTAATTATATATTACATTTCATACTTTAAATAATTTCACCATAATAACTGTCAATGTAAATAGTGTCTAACTTTTAAAATTCAGATCCCAATGTCCATCTTGTGTTTGAATGATATTATTTTGATTTGTTATTATTGATTTGTATTGTTATTTTCTTTCTTCATTTGTTTATGTATTTTTGTGTTTATTTATTATTATTATTTTAAATTCTTTACATATTTGTTGCATCTGGGAAGCTAACTCTGAGACATTATTTGTATGTGTGCATACTCAGCTAATAAAAAGATTCTTATTCTGGTAGGCACAAGACAACCATTTTATAAAAGATCAAAATGTGAATAAATCTGAGAAAACCAAATGGCCTGCATCAATATTTTACTCAAGTAACAAGTAGATTATCTGCATATAGTGTCTCCAATAACTTTGTAAGACAGGAAACACTGTCATTCTCAGCCACACAAATGAGCTGGAAAGGCTCTTCCAGAAATTCTTGAATGCACTTTGGCCATTTTATGGAAATGCTTCTCCTGCAAATCAATAGCATCTGTCTGAGGCCCACAATTAATAAATAATACCCAGGAAGTCCTCTCCTTTTGTCGTGAGTGGACCTCTCACATAGCAGCGTGTGAACTTTCAGCCAGTGCAGATGTTCAGGGATAGTTGGTCAGGAATGTCTTGGAAACCCTCACAGCATTAATTGCCTCCTTTAGAATAGTAAGTCTAAATGTGGATTGTAAGGGTATCAGCTCAGTCCATAACTCAGATGAGAAAAGTCTCAGATAAGGATCAATGGAAAGAGAATTCTTACTGGAAAGAGGCACTTCCTGTGATTATAAATGAAGTGGGCAGTGAGTGACGCTGACTTTAAGAGTCACGCCTTACACATATATACACATACATATATATATATATACATACATACATACATACAGACACACACACACACACACACACACACACACACACACACACACACACAGCAGACTAATGTTTTTCCAAGAGTTTAACATTGATGCAGGTATTTTATTACATTCTAGGGGTGAAAATATTTGACCATATACATTCCATTTCTAAATATATTGTTTTTGTTTGTCATTTTTGATCATAGATGACAAAACATCTAGCAGTATATTACTAAAGTCTTTAGCCATATTGTTTGTTTTTCGTAAGATATTCCTTTTTTGTTGCACAGTGATATTATTTGACTAATGATAGTGACTCATACACACACACAAACATATACACGCATATATATACAGTGGTGTGAAAGTGTTTGCCCCCTTACTGGTTTCTAATTTTTTTGCATGTTTGTCACACTTTAATTTGTCTTTTTCACACCACTGTAATATTAGTGATACTTGCTCAAATACAAAGTAAACAGCAGACTTAAGTGGAAAGCGAATGGAACAGCTCATGATCTGGAGCTTATGTCTACTGACATTGTTAAGCGAGAGAGAGAGAGAGAGACTCTTTATCACTGCCGACTGATTCAAAGAGGCAAACACAATCTATAATAAAGAGAAGGTTATTTGCAATATGATGCCAATCACAGCTCAGGTTTCATACATATATTTGCATGCTAAATGAGGCATAAATCAACACTCTCCCTGACATCCTCTGAACTACACTCACACTTAGCTACCAACAAAAATTGAGTTCAAGCTGTAACTGCTTGAGTCTATGACAGCACTTCAGATGCTCCCTACTTTATTGGGCAATTTATCACAGGACTTGGGTGAGTACCACTAAATTAGCATACTGAGATGGGCGAGGTAAACTGTTTGAGGAAAAAGGAGATGACAAAAAGTGAGTTTGAGAGCCTCTAACTGCTGTTAAATATGAACAAAGATGCTACACAAGTAAAACAATGCAAGCATCGTTTCCTTGTGCTGAAAATGATAAGCTTAATATGCCCCAGTCTGTGAAATAATGAACAGCTTCATCATTGGCAAATGCTGTCCACAGGATATTTAGGGGGATGCATGCAAAGACTTGACAAAGCCAGGCTTCCCCGAGGGCAGCTAACTGTGATGCTAAATTACTGGATGTGTTGTCCTGTGTGAGGACAGATGGAAATCCCTGGGAACAGGGGAACAAGCAACAAGACAACACACATTACAGGATTTACTTCTTGGAGCGAAAAAAGGTGTCGGATGTAAACTGTGCTAATTATATTTTACAGTGTCTGCATGTCCTGTGAAGAGGAACTTGAAAATAATTTCATTTCTTTACATATACTGTAGTAATTTTAAATTGATAAAGTGTAGTTTAAATTGGTGAATTTGTAAAGGCCTACCTCACTAATTTTAGAATAATTAAACATATCACCCAGTGGAATGGAGTGTCCAGCTGATGTGTTTTAAATTGAATAAAGTAGCAGTAGTTTAATAATTAACCAAATGTGAGTAGAAAAGAGTCAGTTTGGGTTTTGCCATCTTTATGGTGATAGTGGACAGTGCGATTAATCTAGAACATGAGCAAAATAGGCTTTTATCTTTTTTGTATGAAAGTGTATCATGGACATGCCTGTCATAGCTATGTAGAAAAAAATCCCAAATAAATAGTGTAATTTATTTGGGAATTTCTGACATTTTCAGAGGTTTAAACTACACATACAGCTAATCAGAATATTAATGCAGTGGTAATAAAAGTTCTCTATATGTCAAACCCAAGGCCTCTTACCTTCCTATTAGTGATCATGACTGACTACAGCTGGTGGCTTCTTTTTTACCAGCATAAAAAAGGATTTATTGGATTGACCAACACAGTGCAGATCTGACAAGGATGACTGAAGAGTTACACAAGTCAGGAATGTCTCGTCGTGGTATTTCTAAACAGTGCAGAGGCCATGATCATCAGTTCAAATTGTTTTTGGGAGGTGGGACCTTCTTTTCAAGGTCTGGAAGAAGACCAGAACACCACTTTCACTGTGTGTGAGTTTTACATCACCATGGAGTGAAAGGTGCTGTCCAAGGAAGGAGCCCCTGCAGTGTAATTAAAGTTTTTACCTGGACACAGAAAAACTTTCTAAAGTAGTATTCTGGTGAAAAAAAAGGACAGTATTTCATACCACACAGTCATGGTTGATTTGAATACATTGCTGTCTGAGGATTCAAAGATCATGACCATTCTGTACAAATTTTCAGCCTTGTTCTTTCTCTTCAGAGTGTTTTAAGATTATTATGAGCCATAGATTTTGAAATCAACTAATTCTTTGCAATTTTACACTGAAAGACTTTATTGTCAAGGTGCGGAACATGCATTTTTGTGTGGTGAACCTTGCCCCAATCTTATTTCTGAAAGACTCAATTTCTAAGGGATGCTCCTTTTATATTCAGTGACATTGACCTATTGCCAGTTTTCTGTGAGATGTTTCACCATGTGTTTTTTTAGCGCTTCACAGTTTTTACAGGGTGTTGTTGTTCCTGTCCAAACCAAATAAAAAACTCAGTTTCAAAATTTTATTTGTCGTCTTTGTAGTATTTAAAATTAAAAAAATAGGATTAAATCGTTTTTAAATAATGACTTTTATTTTATTTACAATTTACCATGTCAAAATTTATGGAAATGGGGTTTGTAATTTGTGATTCACTTAGTTTTGCTCTATACTTGTATGAGGCAAACTGCAAATAGCTTTTTAGTAAGACTTATACCTTGAATTAAAAAATGATGCTTACTAGTCTACAGTTCACTTTAGTTTTATAAAGCCCATAAGTTCTAAAGTAGCCTGGTAGCTCAATGGGTAGAGACGCTGGAGGGCAAAAAATCCCGGTGTGGGAAATCCCAGCCTACCTGTAGTCCCCAGCCTCCCCCACCAGGTGTGTCCCCGAGCAAGACACCCAGCGCCAGCTCCCCGGGCACCAAACCGTGGCAGCCCTCAAGAGGGATGGGTTAAATATGCAGGAGTAAATGTCACTGTAACATGTATGTGCAAATGTATATGTGATCAATGTGATAAATAAAAGTTCTTCTTCTTCTTCTATAACCATACCCTCCTTTAGAGACCAACGCTTAGCTATGCTCACTGTGTGGTGGAATCCTGGACTGCCCTTTTCAAAGGGACGTGGCCAGACCTTCTCTTGTAGCCATTGCTCTGTTATTTGGCCTTGTGTACTTTTTTCTCACACACCTAAACTGTATCTTATAATTTTTTTATTTACCTCTCCCATTGCTCTGAAGTGACAGAGGTGATAGCTTCAGTTACATTTTTATACAGTTTGTGATTCCAGAACTGAGACCATCGGAATAAACACATTTTCTGCTCTCCACATGCCCAGTGACAGTCTAAGTTTCATAGTTTTTAAAACTGTTTTTTTTTCCAATGTTTTTTTATTGCCATGTCTATTTGTCCATTGTCCAGCCAGCGTTTACAGTTGGTAATTACTACATATATCTCGAGTCAGTAGCAGTGGCAATCCTAGAATGTGTTGGCAAAAAATGTATACGTCATACTACTGCTATGCTTAAGATATGGAAAGTACAATAAAATACAAAACACACCACACTGCACACAGCACAATAACTTACAGTAACAGTATAGTATAGTAGTATTGTTAAGTCCTTGCGTTTAAAATTAATTCATTTACTTGACGATTAGTTTAGTCGGACTTGTGGTGGCTGGCACGGAGCACCTCTGCTCAGTAGACTAGAGTTTGGAGAGACCTGCTGTTGCAGTCTGGATATTTAGTACCTGTTACTATTGATAATCTGTTTCTATGATATATCTGCTACTGTTGCATTAGACTCCAGCTATTACTGTAAAAATGATGCAACTACAGCATTAATTCTGAGTAATATTCATTGCGTACAGTAACACTTCTATAAGTTATTAGATGCATGCCATTGAAAGAAACCATACCTTAGAACATGTGGTATATAGTGTGCCCAGGAAAGTTTGTACAATACATCCTAACACTGTTCTATTAAAGTGAAAAATAAACAAATAACAGCCTCTCACTGTGATCATAAATGAGGATCAACTGATAGTGTAAGTACCTAGCAGCCATACATCACAAAATCAAGGCTAAGTAATGATGAAGAAAGCTCCCCTGAATATGATCGCTCAGATAGAGGAGAACAGCCACTGATAAAGATCTAATGATGGAGACAGAGAGAGGGAATTGAGATACTACATTTCATTGCTGGCACAGTGTCGGCGGTGCACTGAGATGTGGCTGCAGAAAATGGGATGGATGGAGACGGAGGATAGCACGAATCGATTTCGAAAGAACAGGGTGAAACATAATCAGGAAGTCCTGTTCCTCCTGTGCCAATGGGACACCTTGTTCAAGAGGCTGACAGCACTGAAGCTGAGAGAATGTGAATAACTGAGTTACTGCAACTAAACTAACTAAGTTTTAATTTACAGTTCTCATGTCATAGCAACAAAGTGTCATTTCGGATGATGGTAAACTATTTTTTTGAGGCTAACATTTGAACCTGATGCACAGAGCAGTGCACCTGTAATCCGGTTGTTTTGGTGCTTTTCTGTTTAACGCTGTTTTAATGTAAAATATATTAATTATACTTTAAACAAATCAGATATTTTGCTATTGACTGAAATATTTGCTATCTATTTGGCATTACTTTTTTTGACTCTTGTTTTCTGGTTGTAAAACTCAGATCAAGCTTCATATTAGCCAATAAGTCATCACTCCTAACTTAAAGATGCTTGCAAATGTTTTTGAACTAAAGTAGTTTCATACGTTTTCATCGCCACCTCATACCGTCAGCTAATTCCATTCCTGTTTTCTTGGTTCAGTAACAAATCACATGTGAATCAAACATTTTTCAATCATAAGCTTTCATAAGCTGTGTCACAAATACATCCTCAAACTCTTTTAGGGTGTGAGCTTTTTCTTTAACAAGCTTGTTCTGTATGTAGGGTCATATGAGATGTCCACATTCATGGTGCACTTGCAAACACACAATCACGAAACTATATCCAGGTGTAGGCAAACGAAGGGGTTCCCTTTTTAATAAATTCTTGCGTCACACTTTGATATTACTTGCTCTTTTTTGTACTTGTGACTTTGTCACCATGTTCCCAACTCTCAGTAGTTACCTCTGTAAGTTTTATCTATACTGCAACTGTTAATAAAGTACACAGCGCAGCAGAATTATCCAAAGACAAAAAGCTCTGACTGCCTTCACACATTATTTATTAATTATGTGTACGTGCTTTATAAATCTTTTCCACCATGCTAAACTTTCCTTGTCTCAACAGTTTACTGAGTGACAGTTCCCTTTTTTTGCAACTTTTGGAAAGGGTCAAACACAACAGTGAGTCACTTACCATGTGAAATTAAATACAGTATGAAGGAGCTACAAAACTTTACTATAATTTAGAAGTTCATAATTTTAACATTAGCTTTCGTATTCACTACGGCACAAGAAGAGAAAAGAATTCCTTTGTCACATCGATGTTTGCAGCTTTACAGATTTTCTGTACTTGTGTAGAAGCGCAGTCTCTCCGTTCTATTTTTTATAAATAGGGAATACAATAACCTTCAAAGTCAGTCTCACTCAAACTTGCTGTTCTCATTACACACAGGTTCACATCCAAGTGCTAAGCAAATGAAAACATGTTTCATTTCACTACTTGTCTTGTGGTGTGCTTGTGTGTCATGAAGCACAAACTAGTATCACCTCAATAATCATCTTAATATCTACAGGAAATCTTTTACCTGTAATCTGATAAGAAATCAATGAGACAAAAAGGTTGGAAAGAATAACTGTGTTGTGCCTTATTGTAAATGGATCAGAAGAGAAACACAAACAGATGGATGACATGAGGTGACCTCCGTAATATCAATCTTATTTTTTCCAAATAGAAGGTTTCCTGCAATTTTTCTGTCCTAGATAGTATACTGTTTATCTGATTGCAAGCCCGATTCATTACCTTCTCTACATGGCCCTGGGAAAATGTAAAATACAGGTCAGTGCTGCAATTAAATCTTGAAGCTTATGTGGGTCAGATCTGATCCAGAGCAGCAGTGCTGCCATATTTACAGGTACTGTCTCAGACAAGAAAAAAAAAGTTCATTTTAGAAAGTACGATCATAAAAACCATGTAAACTGCAATAGGAATTCTATTTCTACTTACAAAGCCTATAAGTGTAGTACTCTTCCAATTTAGTTTGTATTACTCAGAATTATTATTTCAAACAAAGTCATTTCATGTTAAGTGTACTGTGTAGTGATGTGTCGTTCGCAGATGAGCCGGCTCTAAGAGCAGATTCTTTTCGAACAAGAAGTGTAGCAATATGGAGTTATCAATATTGTAGCGACCCAGCCGGTGGGCCAGAGACTGGGCCGCTAAGGGCTATGGGAGGTGTAAATAGTTGCTGTGTGTTTTAGTGTACTTGTATTAGTGATTGTGGCTGTCGGGAATGTGTTGATTGTTTGGGAAATGTCGGATGTCTTTATGTTGTGCTTGTGTGTACTGGTGTTGGCCGGCACCGTGAGGGAGGGGGTTGTGTGTGAGAGTGACCCTCACGGTGACTAGCTCAAGTTGTTGTTGGCTTTTCTGCCCATGTTCAGATAAAGCTGCTTATTCCTGTGGGTATAGACAATAAAAGACAGAACTGCTCTCCTTGCTTCCTTGCCAGATCACTTGTTGTCGTGCGGTGTATGCGGGACAAGTGATCTCATAGCCGTTGTTTCAGTACCGTCCGGTTAAGCTGCCAGCGCCCTGCCTGGCTGTAGTTTAGCTGCACCAATTAGCCAGGTTAGAAACTCTAGCTCCCTCTAAAACCCACCGTAGCTGCCACACACCACCAGCTGGCGCTACACTGGTGTCAGAAGTGGGATCATAACTGTCTAGAAGACAAAATGGAGCAGAGTTTAGGCGAGTTAGAACGTGCGGTCCTGGAAAGCGACATGCTGCTCGAACGTCTCCGGCGGGAGGCTAGGCACAAGGCTGGAGCTCACACCGGAAGCCAGTGCACCTTGATCGAGCTGCCGCTAACCCTGCACAGAGAGGCACTGGCTGCCAACTTCCACATCAGTGAAACTCCCACACTACAACGGGCTGACACCGTTGGAGCCATACCTTGTCCAGGGGGAGTTGGCTGCCCTCCATGAAGGGTGGAGCGAGGAGGAGATGGCTACTCATTTAGCTCTGGCTCTGGAGGGCCCCACACTCCAAGTGTTGCGTGACTTGTCCTCGGAGGATCGGCGGGGACTACGTGCCATCATCACAGCACTCACCAGGCGCTTTGGGGGAACAATTGATCGGCCGTCGCCGACATAACGGAGAAGGTTTGGGGGCGTATGCCGCTGATGTGAGGCTCTACACCCGGCGGGGATACTCCACGTTCCCCGCCGCGGCTAGAGAGGAGTTGGGTCTCCACGCTTTTCTACGCGGAGTTACACCAGAGCGACTGTGCCAGCATGTCCGCCTGTCTGCACCGGGCTTGTTGGAGAAAGCCCTGAGAGAGGCAGTGCGAGCAGAAGATGTGCTGGGGACCAGGCCAACAGCTACGCGTTCTCCGTCCTGACGAGCGATAGCCCGGGCTGCTGACTGTGAGGGGTCTCCAGAGAGAGAGAGAGCGCTAGCTTGGCTCAGCCAGCTGTGGTTAGTCGACGGCATTTAAAGGGGGGTTGCTGCCACCGTTGTTGAGAGCCGGGCATTTTGCCAGAGACTGTCCGGCTCTGACGCCTCGAGCCAACACCAAGCCGTTACAGGGAAATGGCTCGGGGGTGACGCAGTGAGGGGGGCTTCATCCTAGTTACACTCACCCCTCCTAATATACTGCCACGCCATGGGACTGTATCTTAACTGTGACATTGCGGGGCAGCCTTGCCGTGCTCTGGTGGACACAGGGTCCACCATCTGTTTACTGCGCCGGGGGGTGTTGCCGGGGACTGCTGGCCCCCTTTCAAAGGACTGGACCCCCACTTCTACCGAGCTGTTAACAGTAACTGGGGCAAAGACAACACTATCCGGCAGGAAGTTGCTGTCTGTCATGGTGGGGGGGAGACAGTTGAGCCATGAGTTCTGGCTTGGGGACATCAAAGACGAGTGCATTATCAGGTTGGACTTGTTGGCGCGGTGGGGGGCGTGTATTGATGTGACAGGATCACTTCTCCGGCCCCTCAGAGGCATCAAGGGGACCAGGCTGAGCATCAGTGGAGCTCGGGGGTTGCACGGTTGAAGCTAGCACTCCCCAGCAGCTTCATCACAATGTCCGCCCCGCAACTCGAGACTTCGGCGGCCGTTCTCGGCGCCAGGCGGGGCTGGAGAAGCGTCGGCGCTGCCGTTGGAGTCACAGGGATAGTGCCAGCGTTCCCAAGCAGCCTCATCTCAACCTTCGCTGTCCAGCTCTGGCGCAGGTGGGACAGGAGAAGCGACAGCGGCGTGGAGTGGGCTGCACAGCCGGGGCCAGCACACCCCAGTCGCCGCTTCCTCTCGCTCCTAGCTCTTCCCCTTCTGTTGAGACCCTTGCCGCTGTGACAGACTTAGAGCAGCGGAGCAGTGGACATTTCGACGAGGCACAAAGAGAGCAACTGAGGAAGCTGCTGCAGGACTATGTGGACATCTTTGCCGCTAAAGATGAGGATTGCACCAGGACGGGCCTGGTGCAACATCATATCGACACGGGTGAAGCACCCCCCATCCATTTGCGGCCCCACAGACTGCCGCTAGCAAAGCGTCAAGCTGCCCAAGAACTAATCCAGAGCATGGCAGCCAATGACATTACTGAGCCCTCAGATAGTCCCTGGGCCGCACCAGTGGTCATGGTGAAAAAGAAAACTGCTGGGGCAGCGGATAAGAGTCCTTGTGACCCTGTGTGGAGGGTGAATAAATACTTAAAGATAATTGACAAAGTTTTATCACCCACCCTGTTGAGAGAGTTCCCTATAATGGAGGGGACAGTCCTCAGTATTTGTTTTTTCTATATCTCTACATAAATGAGAGATTCAATACAATAAAACACAAAACGTTGCCTCGTACTGATGATGCGTTGGACTATGTGGCTGGGTCCCGTTGGTTCGGCTCCCTGGATTTATGCAGTGGGTACTGGCAGGTGGAGTTGGCGCCGGAGGCTCGACCCAAGACTGCATTTACTATAGGGCAAGGACTGTGGCAGTTCAAGGTAATGCCATTTGGGCTATGCAACGCTCCCGGGGTCCGCTACAGCAGTACCTGGTTGGGGCTCCCATGGAAAGGGTCGGGGTGGACATTTTGGGTCCCTTTCCTACAAGGGCGGCTGGCAACCGCTACATTCTGGTCGCTATGGATTATTTCATGAAGTGGCCAGAGGCGTATGCGGTGCCGGATCAGAGCGTCCACACAGGGGCACAGCGGCTGGTGGACGAGATGTTTACCAGGTTTGGGGTGCCAGATGAGCTGCACAGTGATCAGGGCCAGAACTTTAAGAGTCGGCTGCTTGCTTAGGTGTGCCAGCCCTCCTGCATTGATGTTTGGGAGGGAGCTCCGCACACCAGTGAACTTGGTTTTTGGGCCATATCCGGAGCTGGAGATCAGTGGTGGGGCAGAATTGGACTACTTCAGGCGACTTAAGGAGCGTCTTGAGGTGGTCCATCGGTTGGCACGGGACTCGCAGGTGAATGCGGGGGTCCGACAGAAGCGGGTGTACGACGGCCAGTGTCATGGGTGTCCGTTCTCTGTGGGTAACTTGGTGTGGGTGTACTGCCCGGTGAGAAAGCGGGGGCTCTCACCAAAATTAACTAACCACTGACAGGGACCCGGGGAAATCCTGGTCCGGATTTCCGAGATGGTATATCGGGTCCGCATGCCGGGGCGGGGCAGGAGGGTGGTGATGCATAGGGACCGGTTGGCACCGTACCATCCTCTGGCCCCATCCAAGGGGACGGCTCAGGATGACAGTCCTCTGTCGCCCGCCACCAGTGCTAACGGGACTAATGATGGACTCAGAACTGAGCCTGGCACTGGGGGTGGAACATCAGGGAGGCCTACGCGTGCCAGACAGCAACCAGGCCACTTGAGGGACTTTTTGGTGGGGTCTCGACAGGACTGAGGGTTGTGAGGGCACTTGACCCTCTTAGGTGGGGGCTATGTAGCGACCCGGCCGGTGGGCCAGAGGCTGGGCCGTTAAGGACTATAGGAGGTGTAAATAGTTGCTGTGTTTAGTGTGTTTTAGTGTACTTGTATTAGTGATTGTGGCTGTGGGGAATGTGTTGATTGTTTGGGAAATGTCGGATGTCTTTACGTGGTGCTTGTGTGTACTGGTGTTGGCCGGCACCGTGAGGGAGGGGGTTGTGTGTGAGAGTGACCCTTACGGTGACTAGCTCGCATAAGTGATCTCACAGCCGTTGTTTCAGTACCGTCCGGTTAAGCTGCCAGCGCCCTGCCTGGCCGTAGTTTAGCTGCACCAGTTAGCCAGGTTAGAAACTCTAGCTCCCTCTAAAACCCACCGTAGCTGCCAAACACCACCAGCTGGCGCTACAATATGAATACTGATACAAGCCTCGCACTGGAGCATCCCAATAATGATGCAAACATTCATGTAAAAATAATCTATCCTCATTTTCGGGCACCAGATCAGTTATAAAAGATGATTAACCTGTACAAATGAATCAGTCAAATATCAGAGGCAGCTCTTTACAGATAAGGGAAATCATCTGATTTTGATAAATGATTGTTTATTGATCTAACTACTAGGATAAATACAGGTTATAAATAGTTAGCATAATAAACACTTCTAGGAATAACCTTTTGGGGAACTGATAATGGATTTAAAGAGAGGAAATATAACAGATAATTGAGCGGATGGTGAGAGAAAACAGGATTAATCTTAGAACTAAAAATATAGCTAAATTAAATTTAGCTTTTTTATAGAGCCTAACATGGAGTTTAGTTTGGCCTACTTGAAGTCATGGAGGGTCGCTGAAGGTTTGCAGGACCAGAGGTGGGCGTTCTCAGGACGCTGCCATAGACAACGCACTAAGAGAGTCCTTCGTTACCAGGGGCAACACAGCATGTGGTATTCAGCAACAGATAATGACCAGACACCAGAGATACGTAGTCAGGGTTCTGGAGCTCTGGATATGTCCTCAAACATTTGTAACCAAATTAAATAATTGCCCATGATGTAATTTAAGGATTACCGCTGGTTCAGGTAGTGGTTCTTATAAAAATTACTTGTTCTAATGTCAAAAGTCGGTTTAGTAAAAGTTAAACTTGGTGTTGATAAAAAACTTGAGGATAAAAAAAAAATCAGGAGTTAACGCACTGTACTTCAAAGTTAAAAGAGAGCAAAATAATTATACAGTGAGTTAAAGACCACCCTGGACTCACGCCGTGACCTTGAGCTTTTCTTTTCTGTTTAACTGCCCAACTAACTCCTTCTCTCTCAGAACTTTTAAAGCTAATGGGCGTGTATCTGCTTTCGAGCCTTTGGGAGAAACACCTAGTTTTCTTTGTCTGAAATTAGATATTCTGAATATGCATTAGGCTGATTTTTTTATCCACCATATGCTCAAAGGGAGATTGAGTAATCAGAATGTAAGAGAACCTGAAATTGCCTAATGACATTAAGCAGCACATTAACATCTATAGAGCTACACTACCAGTCAAACGTTTCCTTTATGTTTCGAAAACAATTAAGGCAGGAAATTGCTCATATGAACCCTGACAAGTCAAATCTGTGAAGTCAATACCATTTCAGTTGACGACCTCATGAAGCCCATCGGGAGAACGCCAATAGAGTGCAAAGCAGTAATCAAAGCAAAAGGTGGCTGTTTGGAAAAATCTAAAATATAAAACAATGCATCATATCATGAGATATAAAATGAAATAGGAAGAATACACTTCAAAAAATTACAAACTCAGGTCAGGTTGGTCATGGATATAAGGAGCATTATTACCATTTGGTGGCACTGTGGCTCCACTGAGCATTTAGCAATTTTACCAATAAAATAACATCTTTGCGCGTCTTCATCAGATTTTAACCAGACTTTGATAAAACAAGATAAAATTTATTACAGAAACATGTTATTGAGGTTTCAGACGCTTATGACATTAATTCATAAAGATATTGAACTCATTCCAAATAAAACTCACTTATGGTTTATTGACAGTGTATGTTTCGGATCAATGTAGGGGCATAAAGGGGGAGAACCATCCACGTCAGAATATCTTCGGTTTAAAATCCTTCCCAGCAGACTAAGCACCTTTTGGTCAGTTACTGCCTCCCACTGGTTAAGTTATGCCGTTGCTTTATTTGTTGTGACTGTACTGGATTGTTTTAAGTTAGCGTCACTCAAAAACAATAAGTAGAGTTTTTTCACTTTAGTTTCGGTTTTTTTAAATAATTGGGTAAAACTCAGTGTTGATAAAATTTCAGTGTTGAGTGTGTGAGAAATATCTTAGTATGAGACCACTCACTATTCAGTTGTCAATCTAAATAAAAACTCTCCATTTACACTCAAGTCTGACTCATCATTAGTAGTGGTTGGGTAAAGGAATGTTTGAACAAAGAAAGGAAGAAAAACACAAATACTGGTCATTTTCATTTTAACAACTTTAACCGTAAATGTGAATACTATGAATAAATACTTAAAGATAATTGACAAAGTTTTATCACCCACCCTGTTGAGAGAGTTCCCTATAATGGAGGGGACAGTCCTCAGTATTTGTTTTTTCTATATCTCTACATAAATGAGAGATTCAATACAATAAAACACAAAACGTTTGTGTATTTGTTTATCAAAATCTTTTAAAGCTCATCATGAGGTGATGGCTTTATTTTGTGATTTTTGGGAAATCACAAGTGATTAAATTTTAATGCTTATAATGTGTCTATTTCTAATGGCAAAGTGTATTTATAAAGAGTGTTTAAAGGGGCTTGACAAAGTTTTTCTCCTATACATGTTTTTTCTTGAGAAGAGTTAGCTACTATCCAACAGTAAACTGTAGTGACCCAGACTCTCACCATAGTCATCTGGATGGGATCAACTGCCTGATGGTGGGAAATGTTCTTCACAGCAGCAGAAGGGTATTAAAAAAATGTCTTATGTATGAAACTTTAGAACTGCACTGGACGGAGGCATGAAACTCCAGTGAAGATAATAAAACCCTAAAAGACATAGCAGCTAAATGCTTCAGAAACATGTCCTGGTGAAACTGGGCTAGCCAAACACTTATACCTGAGCCATTCTGAAAATCATTAACTTAAGAACACTTGATAGCCAAATAACTTTTAAGATACCAACAACCCTTAAACTGATACCGTGATATTATCTAAGCAGAACCAATATGGTGCTGTCAACATTACTGAGGTGATTTTGCACGAGTTGTGTTTCCTTTTTACTAAAAGCCTTCCTCACGCCAGTATATCACTAAACATGCACTGATGGTGATTTCCTCTACTGATGATGCTCTACAAATGCTGTACATGTAAATACATATAAAAAGGAATGAGAGTTTAGATTTATCAATGTCTTTCAACTCCTGCTCGTACCAGAACTCCTGTATGGATTTGTCTTGCTGAGCAACAAAACACCAGATGTTAGTTGTGTCACTACGCATCAACCCTGCAACTGTTGATCAGCTAAACAGTGTGAAGATAGTGAGAAGATAGTGTGTCACTGGATCCTCATATACAATTCACATTGGTCAAAATGTCCACAATTTTCAGAAGAAGATTACATTTTGCCATACGAAACACAACAATTCCGATGCACCAGAGTTCTGTGCCACATAGAGAGTACTCTTGTGTTACTGTGTTCACCAAAACACCAGTCGACCAGGAGAACAACTATCCTGCCTTTGTTAACTCTGGGTTTATGCATCAATGAGTGATGTGGGTATATTATTAAAAACAACATCAGCAGAACCATCAATGCAGAGACGAGAGGAGCACAGTAGTTAATGTTTGTTGTGGTCTAAATGACTGAAATGCTGAATTTATAATTAAGGCAAATTATGTTTTGCCAGTGATCTGACTGGTCTATTGTCATGTTGAGGATGCTCAGAGAATGTGGCTAAGTGCCCACATCAGCAAAACTAAAGATTGGAAAACAAGGATAAAGAGAACGTACCTGAAAGAGACTTGACTGTTGTACATTGTACAGTATACATCGATCCAAATTAAATAAACCCTGGAGAAATAAAAAGATCGCCAAAGTAGTGAGAATTCAGGAGACTAACAATTATGAGGGTCAGTATGCTGGAGAAAATTAATAAAACCAAAAGAATATGTTCTTCAGTCAGAATATGGACTTGATAATCTGAATCATTGAAGGAGCAAAGAATTGTTCGGTCAAATGGACAAAGTGATGGAACTCTTTCTTATGTCTTCACAGCTGTGAGTTAGTCACTAAACGACATTAGTGGCTTGTGGTTCCTCCCTGTACTTGATGCAAGCTGAGATAATAGAGAAGGGTCTGAAGATTATCAAAGAAGTTATGAAAAAGTAAAACACACTGATACAGTACGCCACTGTGTGTATGTGTGTGTGTTTGTATGTACATGTACAGTTGATTGCAAGACACATAATTTAAAGTGAAACTGAAGGCTGCAGCCTCTACATGCAACATAAAATGATATTTCTGCTAATGCATCTCAGAGTGACCCCACCTAAGAATTTTCACAGTCAAACCTGATCAGTCACATCTTCCCTAATTGTCCACTCACAAATTAGTTTTTTTAAACATAGGTCTATATAATTTTGTATTTAGCCACCTGCTACCAGATCTTGAAGGCTGACGCACACATGCTCACAACCCCTTCTCATTGCTCGAGTTTTAGTAAAAAATATTTGGTTGTTAACTTGAACTTTAACATCACCATTCATGCTGGTTCATCCTGGTATCTTTACTGAAGTGACTAATCAGTTTCCTTTCTATGAATCATGCATCACTAACAGTCTAATTTTCTAATGATCCATGATGATAAAGATATAGAAAAGCATGTGTCACATTACTTTAGTCAGTCCTAAAGTTTGGCAGACGGCAGCAGTTACTAAAAGAGAGGAGAGTCAGCCAGTGGCTGATCCAGGTGGGTGGCTACTTCCACCCGTGGCTACAGTCTGTGCTAAGTGCTAATCTGAATAAAGAGCAAATGACAAAACAAATCTATTAAATAACCACACACACAATTACACAGATCAAATTAAAAAAAATCTAATTTAAACTCAAGCTTCTTTGGGTTGAGTCTGTGTGTGTGTGTGTGTGTGTGTGTGTCATGTTTAATTTATGCATAAGTTATAGTTACAGTTCAGTTGTATTGGGTATGATGATGCTAGGCTATCACGTACATATCCTGTGGTATGGCTCGCCAACACACCTGGTGAGAAGATGACATGTAGCTTAGTCCTCAAAATAGCTGTAATTTATGTGGACCAAGTTTCATTTATTTTCTGCAAATACTGAGGGCTCTTATTTTGAAGAGATGGTACTATCGTGAACCTGGACTCTATTTTTATTTTGCTCATGGCCGGCTCTCCCCCCGATCTGCTTTGCACATTCACACAGGCCTCGGTCTGCTCTCTCACCCACACACTTACTTGCCTGTTCTCTGCCACACTCGCTCTCTCCCAGCTCTTGGTCTGCTTCCCCTCTCCCCCTCATTACCTGCCAGCCACATTCAGCTGTTCCCACTCACCTGATTAAGGCATGGCACACACACACAGCACACACACACTCCTTCTACCTGCAGTTCATTTGTTTTTTCTTTCCTCCTGGAGTTGATTTTTATTCATCCACCCCATCGCTATTCAAGCTGTTGTCACTCTTCACTCCTATGGTCTCCAAAGCTCAACTCTCCCTCTCTCCAGGATTATAAGCGTGAGCTTATAATTTACCTTTGTTGAGCTCTTTTCATGTGGTAACTTCCTGTTTGCCTCAGGTCATTTCTACCATATAAGTATTTAAGTGACTCGAAGTTAAAGATACACAGCCACCTCCGTGTTACCTGTAATTTACACTTAGCTGTGTTCCAGTTGCCTGCTTGAGTGATAGCACTTATCATGGCACAGAGACATCACTGGTACAAGTCACCAACAAACTTCTCCTGGCTTCAGATAATGGACTCATCTATATGCTAGTTCTGTTAGATCTTAGTGATCTATTTGACACCATTGATCACAAAATTTTAACATGTAATTGGGATTAAAGGAACTGCAATAGGTTTGTTTAAATCTTATATGTCAGATAGTTTCCAATTTGTTCATGTTAATGATGAATCTTCCATACGTTCAAAAGTCGGTTATTGAGTTCCACAAGGCCCCATGTTGGACCAATGCTTTTTACTCTATAGGCAACATTATTAGCAAACACGCAGTTACAATCTAAAAACCAGATTTATCAAATAGATTAAACTACAAGCATGTGTAAAAGACACAAAGGCCTGGATGACCTACAATTTACTACTTCTAAACTGAAGTCATTGTATTTGGGCAGGTCCCACTAACCTGCCCAATGTTTTGTTGTTGCTTTTGTTGCTCTGTTCTTTTCTCTCTCCACTTTCCACTCACCCCAAACGGTCAAGGCAGATGTCCGCCCACCCTGAGCCTGGTTCTGCTGGAGGTTTCTTCCGTTATAGGGAGTTTTTCCTCTCCACTGTTGCCTATGGCTGCTTAAGGGGGATTAGTTGGGTTTTCTTTAAATGTTTGTATAGTCTTGACTTTATGACTTTATTTACAGACATTTTACAGACGTGACTTTCACGTCTGTAAAATGTCTGTAAATAGCAAACTGCACATTATATTCATATGTACTTGCATATTCAATCTGTAAATTTCTGCTCTTTAACAAATGTATAGTATGTTCATAGCATCTGTAAATATGATCCATAATTTCTTGTGTACATATTTTCTCGAGGTAATTTATAACCTATATCCTGCACTTGCTGCTTATTGCACTTCTGGTTAGACATAAACTGCATTTCGTTGCCTTGTACTTGTACATGTGTAATGACAATAAAGTTGAATCTAATCTAATCTAATCTAATGTAAAGTGCCTTGAGATGACTTCATTGTGATTTGGTTCTATTTAAATAAAGTTGAATTGAATTGAAAAGCGTACAGTACAGCAATACAGTAGCATTGCATTGAAGAGGACCAGCGGGGACCTTACTACACAAAACTGACTGTGTGGGTGTTGAAGGCTCAATCATGACTATCAGGACATGGTTTTGAGGTGAGGTGAGTTGAAATGTCACGCTGATAAATGAGGCGGTTAACGAGCTTAAAAGGTACAATGAGCTTAAGTGATCTTCACTTGAAAAGAGTGACATTTTAATTATAAGTTTCAATTGAATATTTGTATAAGGAGCAGACACTGTGGATTTATTTTTGCAATCATAAAGTTTACTTCAGCCTGTATCACAGATTTAAGATGAATCTACCATTATGCTTAACAATTTAACTTTCAGGAAATTAAAAAAGATATCAGCAAAGATAAAATTCTCAAAAAAGAAGCTATGATTCAGCACATGTTCACATTCATACATAAATAACCTGTATTATAAGAGCATTGAGTTGGCATTGTGTGAAGACATCATTATGGAAGCAATCTGTGTGACTGTGAACAGTATACCTCACTGACATTTGTTATTGTACCCCCAAACCAGAGAGGCTAGATATATGGAGGTCTATTTCCTCCAGTAAACAAAAATAAAAGTTTGACATGATGAAAAAAAGTCAGAATTTTAAGACATAAACTAGGTTTTCTTCTTTTGAAGTGGACATTGCGTCTTAGCCTTTGGGCCTTGTGTTGTACTCTGTCTGATGCTGTTAGTAGTGACAGTTGTGATGTTGTTGACAGTAGTGACTTTTTATCTCATATTTTTAATTGTGGAACTCAAAATTTTGACTTATCATTATTAGTTTTTATTGACAAATCATACATTTACACCTGCGAGTGTTCAGACAGGTCTTATTCATCTCTGACTTGGCATTTTATCATGAGCCCTCCATAAAAGTCATTAGCCACCCTCTTGCCATCCTGTTTGTATTTTCTGAAACAGCCCCTGGGAAAAATCTTTTTGGAGTTAGCTATACACAAAGGAGAAATTAGATGACATCATATTTTGTAAATCTCAAACCTTTTTATACTTTATCAAAATTAAACAAATTGCAATGAGCAGATTCACGGGCCACTGGAGATTTAATTGTGTTTGTAGGTATTTATAGGTAATCCCAGGTCTCACTTAAACTTCCTAAAACGCCACAGTGCCTTTCTCGTCTATTCTTGCCCATAACCGTAACTACGCAAAGAACTCTGGAGTCAAACTCAGCTGTGAAACCGTGTGTCACCTGCCGTAAACTAGCGTTCTATTGTGACCCAGTTATTGTTACTAAATGCTGCAACTTCACTCAAACGCAGTCCAGCAAGTAATTATTTCTCTGTCTGAAATTATGAATTATATTCAAACTAAACACAGACCTGAATGCACAAGGCAAGTTTTATGAACACAACAAACCGGCCAGATCCCACACAAAACTCAGTACCAAAGCAAATCCGGGACGGTCGAACGCTGTGTGTTACATTCTAATGTGTAAAGGTTCTTTGCATGCATGAGACACCGCAGGCTTTGACACGTCGTCAGCATTGGAAATCCTGGGTGGATTGATTTTTGAGTCTTGTGCCATGGCTAAGTTGATTCTCAAATGGTGCATTTCGTAGCTTTACGTTTAGATTAAAACGCACAACTCTGCACTCTTCTGATAATATTTATCCCATGACCATTCCTCTGGTGATACCTTCAGGACAAACTGATCTTTTTAGCTCCACTGCTGGTAAGAGTCCAGAAAATCATGGTTCGGTGAGAAATGAAAAGTTAAATGTAACCAGCAAGAACACAAAATACTGAAATGCAGCACTTAACACTGGCTCCATTATGAATACTGACAAGCTTAGGGGTTCACAACACTAATATAAATCAGGCAAAGGCAAAGAGTAAAAAATGACAAAAGGAAGCTGAGAGCAAGGCTTGTAAAGCCAATATGATGTACTGTGACAGCTCTTTCTGGGCAAGGTGACACTGTAAAGAAAATTGAATGTGCCATCTCGTAGATCAGAGGGAGACAGAGATACCAGCAGAGAGACAGAGGGAGGCTGTGGAAGAGACAGGGGGACAGAGAAACACACAGTCACACAGCTACAACAGTTTTCTGCGGCTGACTACATTCTCTATCAGAGCACCGCTGACAGCTCGCTGCATCGACCGAGCAGCACCGGCCTCCCGCTCTGCTCCACTTCATCTAAATAAAATGACAATACAACTGCACTCCTGAGTCCCATCCTTTTTTCTACAGCGGAAAACAGCTCGTTGACTGTGGCTTCACTGTCATTTGCTATCTGCACAATAATGCACTGGCAGCAAGGGTAAAAAGCAGGTAATAAATAGCTTTTTACCTGTTTTCTTGTGACTACCCATGTTGTGAACTGTTCCATTATTGCACTTTAAAGTAGTTTGTGACAGAAATTCTTCATTGCACTGTAATTCATATCCTCTGTTACGTTCTCATAAGTGATCTCCAAAAAATACTCTGATTTAGTTTGTTTTTGTTTGGTGACACATTAGCAACCACTGGAGATATCAAATTCAGTGGTATTGTACCTGAAGTGCAGTATAAAACAGACCCTTATGTGAAACTGATTTATTATAGGAACCTCTGTTGTTTTGGCATGCCGTTATGTTTTTGGAAAATGGATCATATTGTGTGTTTACAGGACTCAAGCTGAGTAAAAACCTGCAGTCAGTGAGACAGCAGGTTTAACAAAACCACGAGGATACCTGTAAATAACATAATTGGAATACCATCGAATAAAAGCTGATATTCTGAACTTTTAGCTAAGATCCAACTTTTAATCTTATAGCCAAATAAGTGTATGGCAACAATTTAACCGTCCTTGCTGTCCTGAAAATTAGGGAGTTATAGTTGGACTGTTCTGCCATCAAAATTGTACCTCAGAACTGTACTGCCAAGAAGACAAGAGCGACAACTTTTCAAAAGTTTCAAGCCTGAAAAAAATTATTCTTAAGCTGGACAGTTTCTTCCGTTTCCAAGGCTGGCCGTTGTGTAGGTCACGTGAGCCACCGCGTAGTCTCAACTGTGACTGTCAAAACAAGCCCACAGCTTATGGTTTAAACGGTTCTTTGAGCCACTGCGCACTGAATGCCAGGATTCATCAAGCTCTTTCCTTTATCACCAAGCTGTATACTGTTTGCAATTTAGTCACCTGTATTTCAACATCAGCACGGCTGTTATCCATAAAGGCAGTTTTAATTGATGCGCTGAACCGTGCCCATCTATATCCAAAGGGGACTGCAAACAAGTGGCATTCTTTTTCACATTGTTAAAAGAGAGACGCGTAACCTGCTCTGCTGCTTCTCAAATGGTCTTTACGAACAAATAAATGTGGTAAATCAGGGTTATAAACACTTAATAGCGGTGAGGTATGAGGCGAGCAAACACTTGTGATTACTCATCGCAAAGAAAAACAGCTCAAAGAGAAATGTTCTTATTTTCCGGGTGTGACATAGAAATATAAATGGTGATGGTGCTGCTGCTCTCACAATAACCCTTATGATCACATGCAAATTAAAAATAAACCTATTTACATTTTGCTGCTGGGACTCTGCTGTGGAACTGCACATTTCATTTCTCCCCTGAGGTGCCATGAGGAAGTATAGTCAAGTTCTTTTTATTAGATGTAGTTATTAGAATATTCATATCAAACTCACCAGTCATTGATATTCATTTGCTACAGACTCTGTTGTTACAAATTCAAAATGTCACAATGAAATTTAAAACAGCCTGAAAGGCATGTTCATTATTTTCTTATTGAAGTGTTGTGGTTCATTGGTTTGGAGGTTCTGGCTCCTGAGGGCTGTGGAGCCTGTAAATATTTGTTCAGACTCATCTCTCACAGGTTTAATTAAAGTTATTAAGAGCCACAGGTGAATCAGTACATTAGCAGTGGACTGTGTTTCCTACATGCAGTAACACACAGGTATCGCACTCGGATAACAACAGTTGTGCAGTACTGGAAAAGAAATAGGTCTACCATCGTGCTGCTGTTACTAAAATAAGTAAAGATGCCCCATTAACAATTAAATGACTATTAAAGACCATATTTAATATGGCAGTTATGAAAAGTCTTTATATATGTTAGAATTCTGGACTATAAACTCCTCGCCAGGCGCTCTACCACACCACAGCCCACTTCTGTGTGTCTCGGTCCCCTCCTGGCTTCCACTCCTCAGCTGGTTATGGGTTAGCTCACCCTGTTCCTGTGGTAATCCTCATCATCACCCCTGCATGTCTGTATTTAAGGCCTTGTGTTTAGTTTTGGGGTTGCTAGTGTGTCATGGTTCTTTCTGGTGCGTCTCCTTAATCTTGTTCATCATTTCCTGATCTTGAGCCTTTGATACTGTTCCTGAGTCTGTTGATAGTTCTAGCAGGTTTGTAAGCTTCCTTGTTTCAAGTGATTCTGTTTTTAATATTAACCTCCTCACTAGAGGGATTTTCTGTTTCTAAAAACCGCCTCCTCTTTTAAGCGATTTTTTATTACAGTCTTAGTCTCTTCCTTTGAGTTAGTGTTGTTTTCTCCTCCTTACTTTGTCAGTAATGCGTATGTTACTAAACTCTCGGCAACTCGTCTTCTGCTTTTGGGTCCTCTAGTTAAGGTAACCATTACATTATACTGTTATTATAGACTTAATATGGGCTATTGCAGAAGAGTGTTGGGTATATCTCTGTATATAATATGATAAAACAGAGGTATATCTGATCTATAAAAGAAAAATCAGAGGCTTGGCCATGATGAATTCAATACAAAGCCAAAGATGGTTGTATTGTTGGCTGCATTTGAAGAAGCCTTTGTCATGGGACAGCCGTGTTGTAGTGCTGTGACACAGCCTTGTGATGCAGCCTTGGATTGATGCATGTATTCAGTTATATATAAAAAAAAAAATACCATGTACAATTTTCTTAATTTACTCTTTTCCATTGTGTTATTAACACCAACAATATTACTACTACCTCAAGTCTTGCCATGGTGAATATCCTAATGTCTAAAGCACTTATCCTGCTAAGGGGTAGCTGGAGTGCAGGAGCCGATTCCAGCTGTCACTAGAGGAGTCTGTCTCATGGTCCACATATGGAGACACACAGAGACAATCACTAACTCTTAGGACTCCATTACCATGCTGGTGAAATCAACTAACATTAATAGAAAACATTTTTTTATGTAAAATTATGGTAGAATCAAAAACAACTGCAGACTCCTAAGGGTTAAAAGAATCAAACTCTCACGTACAGGCAATTCTGTCTGTCAAGTTCAAGTCATTTCTGGAAGGAAACTGAAGCACCAAGAGGAAACTTACACAAGCATGGGGAGAATACCAAACATCCAAACACCCTGCAGGCTGGCCTGCATTTAAACCAGAGACCCTCTGACTGTGAGACGGAAGTACTAACCACTGCCACAGTGCTGCCCACCTTTATTTTAAATTACACACAAAACTTCCAGTTCACAAAGATGCAGGGGACTTCTGTCCCTCCACCACAGACCTCCATTGGTCAAATCAAGTATATCATCAGCTATATTCAAGTCAGCAAAGGACCAACCTGGAGTCCTAGACAGTTTCCACTGACTGATGAAGCTACTCTATAGAGTGGTGAAACATTAAGTGGAAGGAATCTTATGTTTAATGTGGCATGATTTCATCAATGCAAAAAGATGTATATATGCAGACATTATTAAAAATCACGTTTGCCTTACCAATCATCAGACATCAGTGCTCTTGCCTTAGTGCTTCTTATTAGGACCTGAATATTTAGCGTATTACTGATAGTTTTGTACACCAAGGTTTTCCTGTTTATCTGTCCTAAAGTCGGGCATTTATTGTCTAACCATATCGTTCTTTAGATGACATAACTGGCACTGCAAAGTCCAGGCTAATGTGTGCTCTGCTCAAATATAGACAAAGATTTTTATTGTCAAACATATTTTTGGCTCTTGATTTTCAGATGATATTAGTAGTGAAACACTAGAACAGTAGAATTCAGTTGCATTAAAGGATATACAAATTAGATGAGATTTTGCTCCATTCTAACTGATTGGTCTAGCCTCATTTATTTGTTAAATGTCTTTTTTTAGGTTTTATAAAGGTAAACAATAAATTTGAAGTTAAACAGTTGACATGAACCCTGCCACAGTCCCAAGACACACAGTAAGGTTCATTGTTGAGTCTAATTTGCCTGCAGGTGTGAATGTCAGTGTGTCTCTGTATGTGGCCTTGAGTCCTTTGTGAGTCCAGAAATTTTAATGTGGATGCTCCTAAATTGACCATTCATGTGCTCCCAGAAAAAACAAAAACAGCTTTCCATCAGTCATACTGAGAAAAGGTGGATATTCTCCATAAGAGATAGTGAAGAAATTAAAAATTAATTTAAACTGTGATTACTAAAAAGATTGCAATTGCCCAAGATGCACAAAGATTGGACTATGCATGACTGTAACAATGTACTGAGGACTAATGATTCAGAGTTTGAGGTGTTTGGATCTAAGCAAAACCATATGTCAGATGCAGAGGCCATGTCTGTTCTAGTGTTGTTTCTTCCATCTACGGAACAAATTAGGAGCATCCTGTCTCAAAGTGATGGTGAAAAACTGGTCCATGCATTTGTTCCTTCTAGATTGGACTACTGTAATGCTCTACTTTCAGGCTGCCCCAGTAACTCTCTAAAAAGAGATATAAATAAAGTTGAATTCAAAGTTGAATTGACAGTGGTGGTAGCATTTCAGTTAAGTGCAGCGTAGGTACATTGTAGACATTCAGTAGTGACAGTCCGCCTTCCGTCCTACCTCATCGTAGATGCTGTCATTCCGCTCAAAGTCCCCCAGCTTCCTGGGCAGCACATGGACATGGACATGCTGTAAACAAACAAACAAACAAACAAGACAAGACAAGTGAAGACAACACATTATAGCAAATGTTGAGCTCTGTCTAGAGAACAGGTACTTTTTTCCTGGGAATGTCTGACAAACAGATGTAACAGAACGGTCTCCATAGAGTCACATTACTTCTGAGTATGTCGGCGAAGCCAGAGCAGAGCTTCACTGCCATGCCACAAATCACAGGAGGGTGACAATGCATTTGACCAAGCGTACTACCTGTACACCACAGAGACTCCTTATTTTTATGCTTTTAAGGATTTAATTGACTTTTTGCAGTCCCCACTCTGGTGTTAACCCCACTGCTGTCACAAACCTGGCTGTCTGTATGGGTAACTGTGATTTGCTCTGCATGGATGATATAGTAATGTCCCTAAGAAACCGCTTTGTCTGACACACTGAGCAACAAACAGCACAACTTGTGTATATATTACATTTTGTACTTTATATTTCATTCCGTGATCCAGTATTTTTGCAATTTATGTCAGTTACTGTAGCTACAGATGATTCACTGCTATGTGTTGTCCTAGAAAGTCATCCTGTAATCTGTGGCCTTGTCTTGAGGTGTCTGTTTGGCTGTTTGTATCATCAAGGGCATAATCACCTTATTGTGGGACTTTTATTCATGTATCATTACTATACTGTGATAAACTGTGGAGGCAGGCTAAATAAGTATTTACAAATGCTACAAACAAGATAGCATGTTTGGAGGCATCTGTTTTTTTATGTATTCTTTATTTAATGAGGTAATTTACATAATGTCTGCATTATTAAATTTGCCTACCTTGAGGAAAATTTCTGAAGCAGAAAAAAATAACACATCCTGACGGGAGAGCTATGTATCACACAGACTTCTAAATGAGTGCTGAGTGAATGAGGTGGTTGCCAGTGGTCACTCACTCAAGTTTGGGTTAGTTAAGTACCGTTTGTGTTTAGAGTTAGTTGTCCCCTAGGGGCTTACATAAGGCAAACCATTATGACCACTTGTGCAATCTAATGCAATCCAACATAGCAGCCCTGCCAAAAATTCTACTTTCACAAGGTTTCATTTCTCAGTTTTAGGTTAAAACTGTGAAAAAGGGGCTAATTCTATTGTGTGTTTATTATTGTGGTCAAAGTGCGTAATGGAGTTGTACTGGAGTGTATTATAAGGAGAGGTTCTAATGTCTGACATGGCTAAAACATTAGAACCACCACCTCTCATAATGCACTGTTGCAACAATGATACAATACGGTGCGATACAAGAGCAACTTACAACTACTGTTACAACAGCCCCTGTTACAACTGCTGTTCCATGTGTTTCAAAGATACCGAAATATGCTGTTTAGCTAATCATAAATCCAAAGAGAGCAGGATTTTACTACAACAAAATTTCTTCTACCACCAAGTTAATATCTGCCACGACAATTGTGCACAGTAGAGTTCGACTGTGTGACACCACAGTGTGTTACTAGGTGAGATTGCGTTTAGTTTCAGGCTTTATTTTGGATGATAATAGATTAGCTGGACAGAACCCTCTCCACTGACAAACATCCTGCAATATGTGTAATAAAATGGAGACACATACTAATACTGTTAAAGACACATAATTCAATTAAACTTTATTTATATAGCGCTAATTTACAACAAAGTCATCTCAAGACACTTTACATATTTAAAGTCAAGATTATACAGACATTTAGAGAAAACCCAACAAATCCCCCTTGAGCAGCTATAGGCAACAGTGGAGAGGAAAAACTCCCTTTAACGGAAGAAACCTCCAGCAGAACCAGGCTCAGGTTGGGCTGCCAACCTTTGTTAAAGCGAAATTTTCCATAGAAGAAGAAAAAAAAACTATGTTGTGACCATTCAATAAATAAATAAATAAATAAATAAATAAGTTAAGAGCCGGACAAAAGGTCAACACTCCTTTTGAGTATGAGGCCAAAGTTTATCAGTCTTATTATAATTAGTATTTAAACCTAACCAAATCCTAAGTATGTAATTTGCCGATCCCAAAATTGATATTTTTTGTGATCATAAGATATAACAGTACTGACAAGATGATGATGAATGTATCAGAACCTGGTAATGGCAGTACAACTCTCTGTACACTGGAGTGACATTCTTTTACAGCTTTCCTCACGTGCTCTGCGACTCTTAGACTCTTGTTGGGGTTTCCTGATTGCACACTTTGCAGATGTTGAGGTCATGGTTCACTGTTTATTGATGTTCTTCAGTCTAGCTTTGGGTGAGCAGCTCCTTAGTGTGTAGTGTATGTCCCACTGATAATTAGTCAGTCCTTCACTCCTTGAGGATTATGCATGCTCAAACAGAACGTCCTTCAAGCAAAGCTGCCCATAACCCTCACCACCCATTAACTGCACTGATAGAGTGTGTCTTAGGAAATTAGTGCCTGCCCAACATGTGCATATGATACCTGTAAAACTTTTTTTGTGCAGTGTTTTTCCAAAGTCATCAGACCCGGTGTCTCTTAATTATTCCAAGTAAAATAGGTGCTGTATTAAATTATGCAGAGGTGCAGTGGTGAGCACTGTCACCTCACAGCAAAAGGTTTGAACCTGCATGCAGCTCGGCCGCTTCTGTGTGCAATTTACTTACACATTCCTACCATTCAGCGTCTCATCACATTTCAAACTGCTGTGCAACCCATGAGTTCACAATAGTTCAGTATTTTATCAGTCTGAACGGAGTCTGAGTCTGGCCAGTTTCAGCAATGGACCTATTTGGGTTGGTTTGGCAATCTCTGACTCAGATACACAAATATAGACTAATTATCCTTAGCTGGATTGCAGGATCAACATGTGTGTGTGTTCAGGATGTGTGATAGAGACACTATGCAAAGTTTGGCGTGTGGCTCAGGCACAGCAGCCTTTAATGAAAAGGTTTGATAAAAATGGTAGACTTAAATATTTTTCTGCACAGCAAACTGGATCTTGAAGTGATATTGTGCTCACAGTTACAGTGAGGGAAAAAATTAGTTGAACCCCAGCTGATTTTGTAAGTTTGCCCACTACAAAGAAATGATCAGTCTATAATTTCTATGGTAGGTTTATTTGACAACAATGACAAAAAAAAATCCAGAAAAATGCGTTTCAAAAAGACTTATAAATTAATTTGCATTTCCATGAAGGAAATAAGTATTTGATGCCTTTGAAAAATGTGCTTTAGTACTTGGTGGCAAAACCTTTGTTGGCAATCACAGAGGTCAGCCGTTTCTTGTAGTTAGCCACAAGGTTTGCACACATCTCAGGGGGGATTTTGGGGTTTAACGATAACCAGGAATACTGTTTAACCAGTGACTTGTCCTTCCAGAATCAGATCCTAAACCTCAGCCTCAAATAAGACTCATTCACTGCACTCAGGTGATCCCCATTTCATTAATTGTGGGACTACTAGCACCAAAATGGCAGGAGCTCTTTTGAATTAGGTCAGTCGTAAAGGGGGTGAGTATTATATTTATAACACAACTTTTAATTTACATTGCTTTGAAGAAACCTATTTTCACTTTGACAAAGATTTGTATTTTTGCAATTTTTTTTATAACATAGCTGACTTATATTGATCATGATTGATATATAATGTCAATCAAGGTGTGAAACACGCGAGGGGAAAGTAGTGTAGATGAACGGGTAACAAAGTCAGCGGCAGCTCCAAACTCCATCTAATCCAGTGCATTACAACACAGAATAAAATCAGATCAATCAAAACAATTTGAAACAGCAAACAAATCACATTTAGCTCCAGGCTAATGCCTAATGGGTGCTCTGCTCAAATATAGATGAAGACTTTTATTGTCAAACATATTTTTGCCTCTTGATTTGGAGATGGTATTAGTAGTGAAACACTAGAACAGTAGAATGCAGTTGCATTAAAGGATATACAAATTAGATGAGATTTTGCTCCATTGTAATTGGTTGGTCTAGCCTCATTTATTTGTTTTGGAAAAAGTATTTTTTAGGTTTTATAAAAGGTCTTAAAAAACAATAAATTTAGTGTTAAACAGTTGACATAAACCTTGCCACAGTCTCAAGACACACAGTAATTGCTGACACTAATTTGCCTGCAGGTGTGAATGTGAGTGTGTCTGTGTATGTGGCCTTGAGTCCTTTTCCAGAAATTTAAATGTGGATGCTCCTAAATTGACCATTCATGCACTCCCAAAAAAAACAAAAACAGCTTTCTATAGAAACTTATCAGTTATACTTGTCATGAGAAAAGGTGGATATTATCCATGAGATATAATCAGGAAATAAAAAATAATTTAAACTGTGATCACTATAGTCTTTGGACACATGCTGGTACTGGATCCAATCAGGACAGAAGACAAAGGAAAACCAAAGTCCACATCTGCTCACAAAGACAAGTACTTACAAGTGTCTTCCTTTAAAGACAGACACCTAACTGCTCCTGAGTGGTTTGCATCATTGAATAAAACAAGACAGAATCCATCATGGTCACAGTTACTAAGAAAAATCTGCGCAAACATTGGCAAATTGGAACTATTAGATTGCAATTGCCCAAGATGCACAGAGTGGACTATGTATGACTGTAAAAATGTCGAGGACTAATGAGTTTGAGGTGTTTGGATCCAAGCAAAAACCATATGTCAGATGCAGAGGTCAAGAAAAGCTGACAGATGCCTATCAGTGAAACACGGGGGTGGAAACCTGATGGTGTGGGGATGCTTGCAATGGAAGAGTGGTTGATCTGCATCATGTGCAAGGAATCCTCAATTAGCGTGGATATCAATCCATACTGAAGAAACATGCCATTCCCTCTGAGCAACAACTGATGGGGTATAACTGGATTTTGCAGTAAGAACATGCCCCCAAACATTCTTCTTAGTTGTGCAGAATAATGTGAAGAAGAAAGTAACTTTTATCCTCTCTGGGATGGCTTGACCAGCTCAATAATCAGATCTGAACTGTTTCAAGGTAGTTTGGGAAAAGCTGTACCGAAGAGTCCAGGAACAAACCAGGACAAACTCTACAGCAAGAAGGTTAATGGCCTTTCCCTATCTACTCCTGCTTCCCCCCCAAACTGAAAACATTGTCTTGGTCCCTGGTTTCAGCTAAAAAAGAGAGGGGGCACATTCCATAGGCACAAAAAATACACATCACCCACAAGCTCGTACAAACACAACCAGAAAGTCCAAAACTCTTACATGCCAGAAACACAGTGACAACCCTACAAATGCCAACAAATCATCACCTTTTCCGTCCACTTTTTAAATGTTTTTTCTATTGCCCCAAACAGATTGTAATGATGCTGTTCTGTGCTCACAGGGATGAAGCTGTATACAGAGAAGGGATTTTAACTACTGGCCAGAAATAAGTCATTCATTCTTGACCTATTAACAGCCAACAGGAGGAAAGAAACACCCACTTTGTATATTCTTGAAACTGAACCTGGCTTATAGGCCAAGTTTAAAGGGTCAACCAGGCTTGTTGTAGCTGTTAACACACTGTTCAGTACAAATCAAATGTGTAAGCAACATTTAAACAATGCTAGTTACCAAAACCCTAAAATGTCATTACAGGATCTACACTAGGTACTTGCTACTGTTGATGTGTAAGTGCATACCTCTACAATCAAACTACACAAGTTTCATGGAAGGTGTGCAAAGAGGAAACTGTTGCTCTCCAAGAAAAACGTGAAGGCCAGACGGAAGTTTGCTAGGGAGAACTCAGGCAAAGATCAGGATCGTCAATGACAAGTAGTAAAGCTGGGGAAACCAATAATGATTGATGACGAGTCGTCATCAATCATTATTGGTTTCACCTGTTCCCAAGTCCATTTAAACTCAGCTCTCACCTCAATCCCCTGTCACAGCCTTGTCTACTTGTTGATGCACAATGCTGTCTTCTACCTGTGTAATTTAGATTATTGAGATTTGATTTTGGCACTTGGTTGCCTCCTTGCTTTTGATCTGAGGATTGATTTTTTTCCATTTAATATTTCCCCAGTTTTTCTTTTTTCTTTTTCTGTATTCATTGGTTAACTGGTTCCTTTTCCTCTTCCTGGCTTGTTTCTCTCCTGTGTTCGTCGTTTAACTCTTCCGCTCTCTGGATGATGCAATCTCTCCTTTGTTTTCTCCTTTTGTGTTTTGAGTTTATTCCCATATTTGCACTCATTTTCCCACTCAGATTTACAAGCCTAGATTTGGGATTTAGGACTCCTACCTGTAGCTTTAGTTTCATCATTTGTGTGCACACTAATTTGTGTTTTAAAGCTGTTACTTTCTCAGGTTCCCCTCTGCGTTGGTCCCTCTGTGTTACTGTTTCGATTCTTACTTGCTCGTTGGTTGTTTAGTTTTGCCTGTTCACTAGTTCAGTCTTTGTAGTATTCTGACTCCTTGTCTGTCGTGTAGTTTTTGTCCTCCTCTGAGGTGCAATTTTAGTTGGCCTTTCAGTGTGGCAATAAAGTTCTTGCTACCACTCTTCCTCTTGTTGGCCTGCATATAAGTCTATTCCAAAATGCTAACATTGACAGAGGAGTTTAAATTTTAATTGTTTGGACACCAGAACAGAGGACATGTTTGGCATAAATCAAATACAGCATTCCAGGAAAAGAATCTCATACCAAATGTAAAGCATGGAGGTAGAGATCTCATGGTTTGGGGATGCTTTGCTGCAGCAGGACCTGCCCAGATCACCATCCTAGAATCCACCATGAATCCCACAGTGTATCAGAGGGTGCTTGAGAAACATGGAAAAAAATTAAAGCTGAAGCAACAGACATAACCTGCACAACAGGTAGCTCCTTTTAGGCATCATAGTAGTAAAGCTGAGCAGGCACATGGTTCAAACATGAGTGGGGCCCACAACAGAATTTGGCCAAGAGGAGCAAAACACCAGCTAATGGTAGATAAAACAGTCAATCAAGACTGCAAGAGCAGACAATCAAAACTGTGGACAGGTTCAGTAGGACTAAAAAAACCTGTTCCATGGTGCCTAAGAAACTGATGAGATCTAATTACCTTATTTTAGTTCATATCCTCTTAGTTTTTTTATGCCAATTATTGCATATGTAAAATAAAAAAGATCTGAATTGGAAATAAAAGCTATATAAAGAAAGTGGGCAGGATTTTCTTTCTTTTTCGAGTAAGCAGGCTTGATCTATACTTAGCCCTTCATATGATAAACCACTGTATGTACTCTGCATTTTCCATAAGACCAAAATAAAATCCAATTCCATTCATTCAAAACACAGATTTTTCTTGTGTCTGTGCAACTCCAGGCAGTGAGTTCATAGGAGTCGTTTTCCTCTCTTATAGCCTGCCTCACTCTTATCCAATCAGAGGACCAATTTTATTGCTGGTGTGCAGGCACCTGATTGCAATAACCGTGTTGATAGATGTGGGTTGGCCTCTACAGTAGCAGGTGTGCTATATGTGCTAAGATAATCAGTTTTCATAAAAAGAGCAGACAGTTCTCCACATCAAGAGGTGCTTTGTGCTCAAATGACTTGATAAAATATGTAGAATATTTCATTTAGTTAAGGATCAGTGGGGAACAACTGCTCCTCTATTACTGCCTTTGATTCACTGCTCCCCTGATGTGCTTTACTGGTTTAAAGGCCCCAACAAAAGGTCCGCAATAATATTTCTGAGCTGCTGATATTCTGATAATGCTAAAATATGACCTACCCCTTTGTGTTAATCTCACTGAGCTTCACTAAAGTTTATTACTCTTTGACCTTGTTTGTGTTGCTAAATGAAAGCAATTTCATCTTAAACAATCTGCTGGTGAAAAATAGGGCTTGTTGCGGAAATGGAAAAATAAAGATCTTTAAAAAAGACATTGTTCTTTGTTCTCTTAGCACACACTGTGAAGATTGCCTTTTTTTGAGAGAGGGAGGTACAGTAGGTAGCTTTGAAAAAAAGAAGTCCGCTGAGAATTAGAACTTGAGCAAATTATGTAAAAAGAGCAGTTTTCCTATATTTACAGTAAATGCAGAGGGGATTATTAGTAGGGTGAAAATGTCATTTTTACACACTCCCAGCTTCATCTTTGCCTTATCATTGTGAATTTTTACTGTCTTATTTGTTAGGGCAAACTGTTTCTTTTTATCTGTCTGCACACCAGTGACTATATACTGTCAGGTTCAGAAACACAGAACATTTTTTTAACAGAACAATGCCTGTAATAAGATATAGATACATGTTTGGTGTGATTTGGTAAGGAGACATGAAAGACTGCATGCTGGTACCAGACAGCTTACATCATTTTTGCATTCAAAGCATTTCTGGGAACATTTTTTGGTCCGTGTAATCCTGATTACTTCAGAGATTATTTTTATACCATCTGGGTAATTAATAATAACAATTATAAAACATCACTGTTGGCTTTTGTATGTTTGTCTTAGGAAATTTGCTGGAGCTGCAGTCAGTATAAGAGCATGTCTGAAACTAGGCTTGTGTTTGAGGAGACAGAGCTGGGGGAGGTGGGTAGATGTCCAGTTCTGCTCCAATTCAACTGACAGTGTACCTGGTGTGATAACAATGTTGCTTCCAAAGAAATGAAGGTCAGTTGTACGTTCTCATGAGATGGGCTGCAGACTGCTGAGATCACCTCGGTCTCTCACCTGGCAGAGCGGAGAGACCCACATCTTCTTCTTGTGAGATATTGTCTCTCTGCTCTGTCAGGTGAGAGACTTTCTACATAAATTAAATATCAAAACCTAATAAAGCACCAGTCCTAGGACATACATTTCAAAAGATATGAGCCTACATTATATAACGATGATGTATCTCATCACAGCCTGTAGCATTAGACAATGACGCTCGTGATGTGTCGTTCGTGAGCGATTTGTTCAATGTGAACTAATCTTTTATATGACTTGGGAGTAATTAGTCCTCTCAGTGAGCTATTCATTCATTTTCGTGCAGTACTTTCTCTCGCCACATGGCAGCAGCTCCGTAACCTCAGCAGGGAGGAAACAGAAATGATTTGTTCACGACTCACTCAACTGTGCGTCCTGCCTCAGGTCCTGGTTCTGTGTTAAACAACAATGGCAGGGAGGACGTAGGACACAAGTTTTTTTATTGTGGTGTTTATTTGCCTTGCTAGGTTTTTGCATGGTTTGAATTGCTTGTGGTAGTTTGTGTATTATAATTTGTCAGCTGTAGCAAACCATGTCGTCTTCAGTATATAGTGTTTGAGAACCGCGGCCTTTTTTACAACGCCCACAAGAGGGCTACAGCGCCACGTGGTGTAAGATGCACGAAGTGAACGTAATGATTCAAAATGATTCCATAAATTTACTGTTTGAGAGTTAAAGATCCGAGTCAGTCAAAATAATCGAATTTCCCATCTCTAATGACACGATCTGCAGGAAATCTTATGTTAATCCTGTCATCTGACAAAATCAACATAACACTGGGTTATGACAGCAGCTTTGTGACAGAACAGATTTATCCAAGTGTTTGTCCAGAAGCTGCTTACACATTCACAGACACTAGGAGTCAGTACTGTGAACTGGGGTTGAAGAAGCAACTTTGCAACACTTGGTTGAGAAAAGGAAAACTGTAGGTTAGTTTTTATGAGCCTGGTTCTGGGTTAAAAGCCATTAGATCGTCAGCATGCTTGTGGAAGAAGACTACAAAAGGTTCAATTCGAAAAGCAAGAGCTATCTTTAATGACAGGATATGTAGCAAAGACCTATAAGGTAGCTGTAATCGAACCTCTACTTAAAAAAAAGAATTTCAGTCAGGATATAGAGTTCATCATAGCACAGAAACTGCACTGATTAAAGTCACCAACAATCTTCTTCTGGCTTCAGATAATGGACTGGTCTCTATACTAGTACTGCTAGATCTTAGTGCTGCATTTGACACCATTGATCACAGAATATTATTACAGAGACTAGAACATGTTATTGGAATTAAAGGAACTGCACTAAACTGGTTCATATCTTATCTATCAGATAGATTCTAATTTTTACATGTTAATGATGAATCTTCTAATCACAGAAAAGTTAGTCATGGAGTCCTACAAGGCTCTGTGTTAGGATCAATAGTCTTTGCTCTATATATGTCTCTCCTTGGCAACATTATTAGAAACACTCAGCGTAGTGATTTTCATTGCTACACTGATGACACACAGTTATATCTATGAAACCAGATGAAACAAAACTATTAAACTACAAGCATGTCTAAAAGAAAAAGGTCTCGATGACCTATATTGTCCTTCTTCTAAATTTAGACAAAACTGAAGTTATCGTTTTTGGGTCAAAAGATCTCAGAAACATGTCCAATTTGTTGCTCTTTTCTTTTCTCTCTCCACTTTCCACTTACCCTAACCGGTCAAAGCATGTGACCCTGAGCCTGGTTCTTCTTAAATTAGGAGCATCCTCTCTTAAAGCGATGCTGAAACACTGGTCCATGCATTTGTTCCTTCTAGATTGGACTACTGTAATTCTGTACTTTCAGGCTGCCCCAGTAACTCTCTAAAAAGCCTTCAATTAATCCAAAATGCTGCAGCAAGATTACTGACTGGGATTGGTAAGAGAGATCATATTTCACCTTCATTAGCTTCTCTCCTTTGGCTTCCCATTAAATGTAGAATAGAATTTAAAACCCATCTTTTACCTATAAAGCTCTAAACGGTCAAGCTCCATCATACCTCCAATATTTTCTCCTACCATATCATCCTAATAGACCACTTCAGTCTATTACATCATGTATGTATTTTAGCTTTTAACTTAACCTTGAAGTTTTTATTGCTCACCCTATTTCAGTTGTGTGTATGCAATTAACCATACAGTGATGTTTCAACAACTTTAACACATTATGTCATGGCAAGAGGTCCAACAAGCAGGCACAATCCTTGGCTCAAAATCATGGCTTCAAAAAGCTCAGGGAGTGTGATGCCAAAGCATGTAAAAAGTGAGAATATTTGAAGCTGTGGGATGAGAACGTGTTGCATAAAAACCTACTAAAAAAGTTATTCTTAAAGAAGTTATTTAACTAATGTTACAGTTTTGTCTTTTATCCTTTAATACTATCAAGCCCCAATCTGACAGCACTCAGATACCTCCACAGGGAATGGGACGGCCATAAACACCTTTATAAACAGAAACAGTTCAGCTGGGCTGAAAAAATTGGTCCCTTTGGCCTTGATTTAGACATGCGCTGCAATTTGCGTCATTTTGATACTGTAAGTATATGCAATCTCAAAAAATGCATTTTTGTCCACAATTGCAATACTTTTTTCACTAAAACACTGTGTAAAGTCTTCTCCAGCATATACCTTCAAAGAAAAAACCAGAAAAAAAAACGTGGTCCTTAGTATATTAAGGTAATCAGTTAGGGTCGAATAACTTGTTGCCAGCTGAGACATTAATCACAGCAGTAATTATCATTTGAAAGGCTTTTACCATTTTGCTTAGTTAAATCCAGGGGGTGACTTTTTTTTAGCCTGGCTGGTGTGTTTTATTCAGTGTTGTTCCTAAAACAATACAAGATAGCTAAAGACATACAACGCAAATTAAACATTGCTTTCACAACACAATCTGTGATTCATATTTGATTGCACACCTGAATACATCCTTGTTAACAGTTTGTGACAGATTGGCATCATGCCTCTTGGCTCTGCCTTTCACCATACTGGTTCGGATTGTACACTCATGTAAGATGCCTGCCACATGCGTAACACACCATTGTGCAGCCATACTGTCAAAATTAAATTCTTCTAATGGGGAGGAATTATTACAATCTAACTTGGCCAATACTATATAAACATCCCATAATTGTGGGAATTCCCCCTAACAGCTGGCTAACAGAACAGCTAACACTGGGTTAATATTGTCTGATATGTATTTACTCTTAAAGTAAACTTTTGTTACAGTGAAGTAACAATTGTAAAAACATAATTATATAAGGATTACTGCCTTCAAACACTGCAGTTTTTTTTGGTTTTGTTTTTGCAGGCATATGTTACATCTTTCCCACCTAATCTCTTTGCACACTGTGAGCAGAGCACTGACAAAACAAAGTCACAAATCTCTCTAACTAGTCAAGCTTTGGCAGAAAAAAAATCAGCCTGTTTTGCCAGCAGTAAGAAACTTTGTCAAGAGGAACCAAAGTGTATAAATGAATGGAAAATAATGATATGTATTTACCGGTACGCTGCTATAGCATATGGAGTTCCAGGAACTGCTAATCATTGTGTCCATCACTTTAACCTTTTTGGATCCCAGTGGGTCATTAGTGAGCCAATTGAATTATTCCATACAATGGCCAAGCAAAGCCCCAAAATTATTTAAATCTTTTAGAATAGATCTATAAATAATTGAGCCATTCCAGCCATTTAGCACTGCAAATGGAATATGATGATTATTTAATAGTGTATAACTGTTGCGGAGGCCTCATGACATATTTAAAGGTGGTGAATTATTAAGTTCTCACCTTCACGGTTTGTCCGGCTTCAGGGCCATCCTGGTGGGAACAGAAAGAGGTAATTAGAAAAGAGTAAAAGAGTTGGGAATTCAGAAATATTTGCATCAATAATTCAGAGAAAGATTTTAATTTCAGATGAGCTTCAGCACCTCACATTTCCCTCTAATTAAAAAAAATCCCTCAGTTTTTTCACCACCATCTTTGTCCTGACATTTATAATATTGTGATAATTTTATTCCGATTATCTTAATGGGGAGACACAAGTTGATAATATTTATATAGAGTTAAACAAAATATACATTGCATTATGTCCACCAGTAGATACAATAAGCATAATGCTACACTATTAGAATCTGATTGATAAAGCATCTACTTAGGAATCATGAGCAAGAAAAAAATCCTTGCTAAGTAATGACTGATTAAACTAGGTGTACATTATGTCAATTGTGTGTGAATGTGAATATCATAATCAAGTAGTAGTTGTGTTGAAAACTTTTCAGACCTTTTAAATTAATAATGATTTTACTGTGTTGTGTATGAATCTTAAAATAAAAATGATGGGAGGAGGAATACTTTCAGGCTTGACTTTGCTTCGCTTACAGTGGTGGAAGGTAACGAAGTACAAATACTTTGTTACTGTACTTCAGTAAAGTACATATACGAGAAAAATGCACTTAAGTAGATTTAATTATGGTCACTTTCACTTTTACTCCACTACACTTTGGAACAAATATCTGTACTTTTTACTCCAGTACATTTCTCTTCAAGGTTGTGTTACACGTTAAAATAACATAATTTTAAACATTTCACAATAAACCACATTTTCTTTTTTTTTTTAAATGAAAACAAGTCACAAGCGACACAGGAAGTGTTTCATTAACCCAGACAGGGTCACTGTCAGTTCCTCCTTCCATGGTCGTATTTAAAGGCTTATCTGACACAGCGCAGTGCTCAGTGTGAGCCGGTGCGCAGTCATTTTAGTCTTTGACATGTTATGCTGAGTCTGGCCTGTCTGCAGACATCTGCCCTTAACTGCGCAGCCACGGGCGCCGTTAGGGGGGGGAAGTTAGGACGATTCTAAGGGTCCACAGAGACTAGCTTTTTTAATAATAAAATTATTAGCAGTAATATATGAGATATCATAAATGTATCTATGAAATAATTACAAATAAGGCTAAATGTCAGCTTATTTCTGCCCTTGCCGGTCAAATGACACCCCTCCTCCCATTTAGTGCATGGTTCTTTCCATCCACCTGGATCCTGTCTGCTACCTGCTGAATCAGATCGTCAGAGCGTCAACGGTTAAAGCAGAAATGTCCACGCGGTGAGACAAGAATGAACCAGAAATGACAAGAAAAGTTTGACAAGGCACTGAAAATGACAATAATATAATTTTGTAACATGTATGATAATTATAATCAGGTCTCTATATGTGCACCTCATATACAGATGCAGCATCGGCCTCACCTGCTCTTCCACACGATGTTGCTGAGGAAGCAGGTCATCAATATGTCACTGAAATCCTGCCTTTAAAAATCGTGTGTGTGTCACATTCTGATTCATGATTTTAATCTCTGCCGTGGTCTTACTTAACTTATATAATAAAATGAGTCATGAGTAAACATGTCAATTTTATTTTTTCTATTTCCTTATTAACAGAATACTCTAGTACAGAAGGTCTAGACACGTTCTGAATGAATTATGTGTTTTTTAGATATGCCAGATCCAGGATCCTCGTCAATCAGCCTGTCAGGGAGGACGTAGAAAGAGTTTTTAAAACAGCAGACGAGGCTCAAGATGGCACAGATGAGGAAGAGGAAGACGAGAGGCGCTCACAGTTTAAGGGACAGAGGGACACACTGAGCCGCATGTCCACAGCTGTGGACCACAGACACAGATTTGGGTTTGAATATTTGGTGCAGAATGGGTGAGGTAAAGGGCCCAACTTCACATTTTTTTTAAAACTGCTAGCAGCGCCCCTGTGTGCACCTAAAGCGCAAACTTCCAGACTAATGGCTTATTAATTAAGGCTTATTTTAGACATAAACTACTGAATTCATTGTAAAATGTGTCTTCAAATAGGATCTTTAAACGCGCTGTCGATCAAACCATATAATGACAAACGCTCCAAACCTTTTCATCTGCGTTTCCTTCTCCCTCTCTTCTTTCTCACTCATCCGCTGTGTTTACTTGCAGTAATCAGGTGCAAATAACAAAATAATGGTACAAGAGAAGCACAAACATATACTCTCCAAATTTCTGTTTTATTTTTACTGTTACTGTCACTGTGTGATGGTACAACATGAGTAGTTTAGAAATAAGGGAAAAAAGCATCAGGTCATAAAGCAGATTCAACCCATCATCTGTGATGAATCTATTACCTGATTAATTAGTTAATCCCCCCACCAAAAAATACATAAAGCAGCTGGTATTTGAGTACTTTTAATACTTTAAGAAAATAGTAATCATGTACCTACTTACTTAAGTACAGTTTTTGGGGACTTCTATTTACTTAAGATGAAGCAATGAGCAGTGGTGTGAAGGAAACTGATACACCTATAAGAGGTCACTGGGCTTTAGTGTCCCTGAAAATACTCATTTAGCTCATTAGCACAGAGCTCGGTTAGGATGTGGCATGAATGAGCCTTGCTTGAACACCCTTTATCAAAAAATCAAAACCAAATACAGTTTGGACAGTGAGGAGTCGGGTGTTTGTGAGAGGGCCATGGTTTGTACAGTTACAGGAAGACATTTTAAACAAAACGGAGGAAGATCGGTGACTCTGTGTTTTTTTTTTATTCTTAAGAACTGGGAGCAAACTGCATGATATAAATGACCACAAGAGATTATGTCTGACATGTAATATTTTAATTTAATGAATAAATATTAACACTGCTGGAATTGCCATTCCTGTTTCTACAGGTATGTAGGAAATGAAATTATATCCTGCAGCCATAAGTTACTCATTATAATTTATCCTCAGATAATGTGACCAATAAATAACACAATCCAAACTAGTGTGGGCACCTTGTAAAAAAAAAAAAAAAAAAAACATATTGTATCTGGCTCATGTGGAACCCTGCTGTGTTCTTACTCATCATCTCCTCTTAGAGATATTAGAGGGATGAGAATGTTGTTAATGTTAATGGACCTGGATAAATTTTCAGGTTGAAGAAAAGGGAGAATTGCAGCAGGCGTTAGTTATCAACGGTGTGTAAGGTCAAAGCGATTGCTGGAGGTAATAAACGATACAGAATAATCACCCACTCAGTTTTTTTCTCTCTCTGCAGAACATGTCATTTCGGCAGATGTTTTGGACGTAAAACACAACTTTAGTGTTTCGGCTCAAATTCAGTGTAAACTACCTGCTCAGCACCACACAGCCGACCGTATTAGTGACAGTCCTCTAAAAATATACATATGAGATTATCATTTAGTAATGGAACGCAGTGTACATGGTGATTCAGAAAACTTTGTTGATCCCAGGGGTAAATAGCTTGATTCAGTACAGATTCGAGTTTTGTTGGAAACAAGTTTTTTTTATTTATTTTAAGCCAGACCATAATTTTTCTCTAACCTTAGCTAAGTGCTTTGTGTGCTTTGACAACCATGGGAAACTCAGCTTTGCACTGCATAAATCTATGTTGAGTTGGTCCTTCCCCACCAAAGATGTGACAACCGACTTCCCAAAAACCAGCCAACCGTGCTGACAGCTGCACTGATGGAGGGACGTGTTGGTTGCATGACATGAACATGACCAATGCACAGACACCAGCAGCAACAAATTCTGTGTGGACATGATGTAAGATTTAAGCAATAACATGAAGGCTGGAACAAGACAAGGGTCCTACGTTAAAAGCTTCAGTACATATAATGTTAAGAATTACAAATACATCCCAGCTGACTTCTAATAAAATGGTAACATTTTCTAAATAATAATTCTATACTATAATAGATTATGTGTTCAGATCTCTGCATTCTTTTTTCTCTCTTTAATGTTGGCTGTATTGGAGAACAAATTACTTGTTCCTCTGCTGACTTTTTAACACTTTTTCTTCTCAGACTGTCATATTTGGTGTGATAATATTTACTGAGATTACACTTTGTTATTTATTAGGTGCACTAGGTGATGGATGGGATTTGTGCGGCTCTAATTCAGCTCCACCGTTCTTTTTTAACACTGATGGGGGAAAAATACAGCATTTGTATCACCATCCAAAAATCTGTTTTTCACCACTGATCCTCTAGTGAGGTTGATTTGTGTGATATTATTATTTGTCACAGGAGTGGCACACTGCAGAGAACAGTTGCCCCCTCCTGCAGAGAGTTCTCCTTTAATGTGGTGGCTCTAACCCAGGAGCTGTCACAACTAATCTCCCATCATCACTTCTCATCACCTCCCCAGTCAAAGAAAATGATATCCAGGTAAAGATTACTCTTTGCTGCTCTGCTTTTTTCTTCTCTCTCCTCACCTGCAAAACAATTTTCTCTGACAGGGCTGCAGAGTGAGCTAGGTGCTATTTTGATATTAGCATATATATCACCAGTTATGCAGAATAGGCTATTCAGCCTGAGACGAGAGCCTGTCTGGGTGTCACAGTCAGCTCTGTATTTAGCTTCCATCATACGACAGCAGAGCTGATCCACACTGAAAATACCAACACATCTAATTCTACACTGCGGGTGGGCTTAAAGTTTCTTTTCATTTGGATTTCTGTCTTAAAATGTTATTTCCTTAAACAAGTTAAACTGTAATCCAATTCAACAAGGCTATTTTAGCATCTTTGAAATAGAATTCACCAGCAATTTTCGAGAAAGAATTAACATACTGTATCTATTTAATTGAATTTTATTTTATCTTTTAATTTTAGAGATGCTGCATACATCTGTATTAACATGGATAGATGATCCAGCTGTGGCAATAGTTTTAGTTATTTTTCTGTTTGTCTTTCATTGGTGGATGATGACATTTGTGGTCTGGATGAGGATGCATTCTGTAGCAACTTGCTGCCCAAAGATGTTTGTCAAAAGACAAAAAAAAACTGTAGGTATTTAAAAGCTGCCAGACACCTACAAACAGGAGCAATGTGTTTTACTTTAATAATTGTTAAAATATTTTGGTGGATGACCTAAAATCCATCCTACAGACCTGTCATTGGATAAGTCTCCATGTTCAGGTTGATTATATTTAAACTTTCTGACAAACTTATGATCACATTTTGTAGGACATGCAAGAAAAAAGGGGGAAAATGTCCTATAGATGAAATGGTGAATATTTATTTTACCTCGTGGCACACAGCAGCAGCACTTTCTGCTTAAAAGTAAATAATTGGAAGGTACTGTCCTAATGTGTTACCCATTATACCTTTGGATAACTCTAATTTTATCTTCAACTGATGAGAATTAGAGGGACTGTTGTTGTAGTTACATACTTTCCTAGGAAATGCACAGTCAAATTAATTACCTAATATGTGCGATAATTGTTTCCATACAGGCAGATACTCAGTAATGAGCGGACTGTAAATAAAGAAGGGTTATTGCTTTGCTTTTCCCAGCGCTTATTTATGATCTGGCCTAATAAAACAGTCACACCGGAGAAAGTGTGTTAATTTTAAACAAAAACACAATAATTTCATTGCAGAAAACAAAGTGCGTTTGCTGCCTAAACTTAGCAGCCAAATTAAGATAAATGGTGGAAAAAATTTTCAGTTGTCCCTCGATGTGAAAGGACATTTATTACATTGATTATCGTTGTACGGTTACATGACACATACTTGTTATAGATACTGTTTTAAAAAAAAAAAAATCTAAAACACAAGAACAAATTGTATTGTAATTGTATTTGCTTTTAACCTGTTCACCTAAGCCACAAAAATTAACATCTGTTAGAAAAATGGTAAGACTTCAGGTGTATTCAGGTATATTCATCCCAACCCATTTACTTATATCAGCGAGAATGGACTGAAAAACACAGACATATCCGTATAATGCAACACGACCACTACAATCTTCAAAAGATCATAAGTTAAATCCATACCTCTTTAAAACTGTAAAAAAAAAAGACATTAAAATTAAAGACATGTAGACAGTCATTTATCAATATGAAGCAAACTGTAACTATTTTACAGGCGGTCCCCCTGTGCATCTACTGGTCCTGCCAAAACCTGCCCTCTCTGTGGATATATTAATTTTGTTGTACCTCACAGTTCTTTATTAATACAAACACACTGTGAACAGTCAGTGTGAGTGTGTTTTACCTGGATGGCAATGGTGAGTGAGGTGGCATTGAAGTGTTTCTCCACCAGGTTGGCGACTCTCTGAGTGGTGATGAATAAATCCGCAAGCTCATCTGGCTGAAGATCCCGAAAACGCTCCACTGGTCTCAGAGGGCACACTAACACATCTGCACAAGATTGGTTAAGGAATAATCTGCTGCAGACATGTCATATCCTGGAAAAACGTGTGTGTTAGGCGGTTTAGTCAGTGCATATAAATGATCTGACCTGTTATAACTAATGACGGTAGGTTATAATTTCAATACACTACAGAGTCTTAGAGCTTGATAAAATGGTCTCTCAGTTACATTATGCTAAATGGTGTGTTTTACTGCAGCTGGTGGCCAAAAGAGTAAAAAAAGCTCTCTGGACTGTGCAGTTACAGGAAAATAATTCTATGTCAAATGAAAATCACATTTAGTGTTTCTTGAGATGATTTGAAAAACTGTTTCATTTGTGGATGGTGGTTGCTAGGGAACAGACAAAAATTGATGCCTCATTGATCTATTTTCAAAAACAGTGAATAACCTGATTTGCGTATAACATCAAGCTGAGGAACAGGAAAGATCAAAACAACATCAGTGAGTTCCATCATTAAAGAAACTGGTACATGTCACAACTTTTAGTACAGAGTTATGAATCATGAGCTCTTATGGTGGGTACAGGAAGCAGGCCGTTTGAAGGGACCATAACACACAGTGTGCCTTTTCCTTTCATATTTGTCTAGACTCGATCCTGATCCATTTTGCACAATTTTAGACAAAATTAAGGGAGAATCCAGGATATATTGTGTGGCTTAACTAGGCAGGAAGGTGAGTTTTCCAGCATAAAAAGCTGAACAAAAGTCAACCTAGCAAAAATAAAAAGCAGCACACATGTTCCTGCTTCTTCCTCTTGAAAAGGAAATATCATCATCTGTCCTCTATTAGTGACAGTCTGTTCAGTACTGTGTAACGAGTTAAAGGGATGACTATAAATCCATCTGTACCCATGAATACTGTAGATAGATCCAGCTCCTGGTCCCAGGAGGACGGAGGAGAAGGAGAGAGTCCGAGTAACATAGCGGATCTCGGTTTGACATCACTGTTACTGTCGAGTCTGTGCCGTGGTGAATCGTGTGGATGAAAGATGGACAGGAGGCTTTCATCTATGTCTGTTCTGTCCTTACATTCTCTTCACTGACAGGCACAAAACCTTTATACCACTTTATACTGGTTGTTCATACAGGCTCACACACTGTCTTTGATGAACTGCACACAGAAGAACACGTTTGCATTACACCCACTAAGACTTGGATAGAATGTCACTAATCACTGCACATGCAGTAGATGCTTAGAGGACATCCTGATATAATTACACAATATATGTGCGCAACCCTGAGCTTTGCAACCCACTTCAGGCACTTCTCTCATGAACTCATGCTTCACTATCACCAGTGGAATTCCTCTTCTGAGAGAGTGTGTGCCAGAGCCAATACATGCACACGGAGACATGAATTAATGTATTTAAAGTGAAATCACACACTACCAAGTCTCCTGCAGCTACACGACAATAAGTCAAGGCACAGTTTGTTCTCGAAGAGAAGCAGTGAGGAATCCACTAATATACTGCACCCTATACATCCGTCCTCTATAGGAAGCAAATACTATGGATAGATATGCTTTTTATGATATCCTTTTTTAAATCTGCTTTAATGTAATCATGTTCCTGTTTACTATTTTTTTTTGCAAGCTATGTTCTTTTGTGTATATGGGATGTGACATGTATTTCAACATTTGCATTGCATGATAAAATGTTATTTAATAAGCAAACACTCTTAGAGGACCACAGAATATTCAGTTGATGTGTTCACATGCTAACATTCGCTAAACTATTACTTTTATCAGTTTTGATTGTATTTCATCATACTTGACTAATTACAGATTTAACCTCCTGCATCCAGATTGTAACGGTCCCTCCTGAAGGGACCATGAATGTCTAAAGTTGTTTTGACTTGACCTCGGAAAGGCCATAGCTGTGCCTGGACAGGATGTGTTTCAGTTCCATTGTCTCTCAGCAGTGTCATACCGAGGACGTTCTTGCACAGTAGCGGGTGATGGCGCTGCCACTGGAGGTGTCTCCACGTGTACCTCTCAGATATGTTCCTACATTCTGCTGCAGCCTTTCCAGCACTCCACGCACGTTTGCGTCATTTCATTAGAAACACCACATCGAGATACAAACTGCAGCCAGAGAAGACAACAAAACCCTTTCAACGTTAAGCTTTTCAGGGTAAAAGACTCATTTGCTCTCAAAGCTTCAGTTCATTTTTCTTCACCTCCACCAGGATGTGTTTTTATGCCCCTCTTTAACTGTCCCAAAAAAAAAAATGTCATGTCACTCGCTTTCTTTCCATGCCGACACTGACCCTATTATTGACACATCTTTGTAGACAACTTTGAGGCATGACTCACACGTCTGGCCAGTCGCAGAATGATTTGTTTTTAAGCAGCATATTCTTTTGTGTTTTTTTCCCCAAGATGTACACGGTTTACTTGAGAGTTATCTTTTACTTCCACCTCTTCTGTTGGTGCTCTGACTGGAGGTAATTTCACTTGAACAGGAAATATTGATCCCTGTGAGATTCACCTTTCCTAACAGTCTGCCTTCTATTGAACATTAGCTATGCACCATACTATTCTGTCATCTATCAGGGAGTCATGCAAGTGTCTAAAAGTACAGTCTGGGATTTTTCTCTTATGCCTGTAGCAGTACAGAAGAGCAGAAAAGCAAAAACTGAACCATAGTCTTCTGATTTACCCTTTGGGACCATGTAATCGAAATAGAACCAGACATCCGTGGTTTATTATTAAGACAACGTTTCTTGTCATGTTTTACAGCTAACAACACTTCAGACAGTCTGCCTTCACCTTCACACTGTCTCGCATGACATAGGTCACGTCAGGTTGCTCACTTGGCTTACAAGCCTATGGGGCTACAGGAACAAATGGGTGGGGTTCAGTGTATGTAGGGACACAGTCACAGTAAGAATGTCCAGATTGTAAGTGGATTGAGCTTTGATTCAGTTAGACTGCACTGTATATTATGTAAAAAGAAAGAGAGAAATCTCTTATGTGGGCCAGGCTGATTATGGGGACCAAAGGCTGGGCTGGGGTCGGTGATGATGTGAGAAGCCCTCCGGGGAGCAGACAGAACGCCGAGCTGGCGGCCGCCGTCGACGTGAGAAGCCCTCCGGGGCCGGCGTCGACATGAGAAGCCCTCCGGGGGCCGGCGTCGACATGAGAAGCCCTCCGGGGGCCGAGCTGGAGGCCGACGGCGACGGATGAAGCCCTCCGGAGGTCGAGCTGGAGGCCGACGGCGACGGATGAAGCCCTCCGGGGACCTGTGCACTGTAACAGCTGCCGGACAAGCCGCAGCTGACCTCGGCGCAGGGACAGGAACTGGACAAACCGGCGCCAGACGAGCCGCAGCTGACCTCGGCGCAGGGACTGGCGCCGGACGAGCCGCAGCTGACCTCGGCGCAGGGACAAGAACTGGACAAATGGGCGCCGGACGACCCGCAGCTGACCTTGGCGCAAGGACTGGCGCCGGACGAGCCGCAGCTGACCTTGGCGCAGGGACAGGAACAGGAACTGGACGGACATGCACCGGACGAGCCGCAGCTGACCTCAGCGCAGGAACAGGAACTGGTGCGGGACCGGTGCACTCGACGGCCCCCTCGGAAACAGGACCAGAAACAGGAAAGGGTGCGGGGCCGGTGCATTCAACGGCCCCCTCGGAAACAGGACCAGAAACAGGAACTCGGAAACAGGACCAGAAACGGGGCCGGGCAGTCCACATTCCCCTCGGAAACAGGACCAGAAACAGGGACAGAGCAACGAGAAACAGGGAAACAGGGACAGGTGCAGGGCCGGGAACATTCAACAGGACCAGAAGCGGGGACAGGTGCGGGGCCGGAGCAGTCCACGGCCCCCTCGGAAACAGGACCAGAAACAGGAACGGGTGCGGGGCCGGAGCAGTCCACGACCCCCTCGGAAACAGGACCAGAAACAGGGACAGAAACAGGGACAGGTGCAGGGCTGGAGCATTCAACGGCCCCCTCGGAAACAGGACCAGAAACGGGGACAGGTGCGGGGCCGGAGCAGTCCACGGCCCCCTCGGAAACAGGACCAGAAACAAGGACAGGTGCTCGTGAGGCTGAAGTGTGAGCAGAAGCCTGGACCGGAGGACAAGTGACTGTGGCTGGAGATGGTGCGCATAGTGTCTGAGACTTGGGCTTAGCTTTATGTCTGAGGCCTTTGAAAAAATATGGATCTATTTGACGTTGTGGGCAGATGGCAAGACGGGAACCTTTGAAGCTATGTGGAAGGTAAAAATCATTGTGCAATTCTACTCTGTACTGGTACCAAAATTTAACTGCTTCTATAGGGTTCATTGTGAATCTTCCTCTGGTGTCCTGGGGTCCAACTGTGTGGCCAGATCGTACTGTCACGGGTGAGTTTTTTCGTTGGACCCAAAGTACAGGACACAGGAGGAAGATAGTGAGCGTTTATTGATAATGCAATAAATACTGTAAATAAAGAGGGTGAGTCGTGGCAGAAGACAGGTTAACTGAGGATCAGGCAAACAGGCAAACGGGCAAGGAGGCAAGCAGAGTACAGAGTCCAAAAAACTTGAAATCCGGTGTGGAAAGGCCGTGTGGACAGGTTGATTGAGGAACAGGCAAGCAGGCAACCAGGCAGACAGGCAAAAGGCAAAAGGCAAACAGAGTAAGTCCCAAAACATGAAATCCAGCCTGGCGAGAAAAACTTCCTGGAGGGTTGCAGGACAGGCATATGGGAAGAGAGACGATCTGGCCTCGAGCGGTGGTGAAATCCAGATACAAGTAGGCAGGGGGAGCAGGTGAAACCAATTGAGGACAAACGAGGGTGGTGAAGTTGGCAAAGTAATAGTAGACCAGGACAGGATGTGGAGAAGAGCGGGTGACAAAATAAGAGCCCGGGGGAGGAAGTGGAGCCGAATCATGACATTATGCCAGACGTCAACCCCACTGGCATAAGGTTTTCAACTGATTCCAATATTAACCCACTTATATCATACATAAGATATCATAAGATATCAGGCCAGAGGGTCCTCCCCAAGTCATGTGTGAAATGTTGTGTTTAGATGTTAATAGCATGTATTTATATAGATTTTTTTACTTAACCTAAAGTAAACATGTAATTTTTCATAAACCATTAACCAGTCACTGTGTTTATGTGGACTTGGGTAACAAGGCTAATGTTGACTTTCTTAAGAAACTTTGTTTCTGTCTTTTCTTCATTTGAAAGCTGGTTGACGATTTAAATTTAAACCAACACAAAGTGTCTGTAAAAGTCTAAATAAGTGGGTTTCCACTGTTTGCACTGTGTATCAGCTGCGTGTCACTCTCTCCTTTCTCTTTTCCCATCTACTACTGCGCTGTCACTGTGCAGTGGAACGAACACAGCAAAAAAAAAAAAAAAGTCAGCAAGCAGCATTTTACATTTGTGAGCCATGTTTCCAAAAATGTCAAAGATGGAGGAGAAATCAGATTACTCTGCTAAATGCATATGCAGATTTAAATCCGAGAAAGCTGGTTTCTCCGAGCAACCAGGTTACTTAAGTGAACGTAAATGCATTGCTGTCATAACAGCAGGTACAACGTGGTCGCTGCCATTATGGGGTATCTGAGAGATGCCAACCCATTGTCACTCACATGGTGTCAATTACAGCTGCATATTTGGCATAGCACATAGATGTCGTAGGGTACATTTAGTATCGGTATAGGATGTGAAAAGGGTTGACAAAGTGTCAGTATTTGACACCATGGAAATAAGAATTGGTTGGTCTGACAGTGGCAGCCTGGCAGCTCTGCACAATGATGTACTGCAAGCTGAGTTGCTTTACATCACTGATCTGCATTCTTGTTCACTCACAAAATGTTGACTGCATAAATTTGCTGATATAGACTTAATCATGTCCTTTTTTGTTCGATATGAATATGAATATTTCAAATAAAATAACCAGTACATATAGTAAAAGCACATTGTGTCTACATGTTGGCTCACTGGAAAAGCACATGTCAACATTTGAAGAAAAATGATTACTTTCATTAAAGTCATAAAGGTCATGGAACATATTGTGAGGAAAGCTATCATTCCACATCAGAGCGATTGCACAGAAAAGTAATCAAGCTTGGTAACAGAAGTAAGACACAGCTTGATGACTGCTATGTCGACTGCTGCAGAGAGCAAATGTCCAAAAGGCTTCAGGAAGCTGTTGCCTTCCGTCATGGGTCATTTAATCAGTAACACTGGCAGGAAACCAAATAAGAAAGAGTTCTTTGGAAAGAATGGAACAAAAAAGTGATTGAACATAGGAACAGAATAGAAAAGAAAAATACTAAGCATTTAGCTAGTTTTACTTTGCATTCATGAAAGATGTGACATCAACATGGTCCAAAAATTGCAACTCAGTTATTATATTTTTGTCACTTTGAGTAATTGCTGTATATATTTAAAATTCCCTTTTTTTTCCAAATCTAATTGTTTTTAGATATATCTAGAGTCAAGTGTTATTCTTATGTCCAGAATTCTGGTGCATAATTTTGTCTTTATCGGTATTTGGAAACAATAATGACCTTGAGTGTTAAAAGCAAAAATTGAATATTTCTGAAAATGGGTTTCTTTGCTTCCAGTGGCTGGAAACAGTGAAATTTACGTAAGTTTGGTTAATTGTCTGTGAAAACGCAATCTAATCACTACAACTAAAGCCCTACAACTAAATTAACACATTCCATCACCACATGCACCAAAATCCAGTCATCAAACTAAATGGTCTGCACTGATATTCTGCTTTCCCACCTATTGGTACCCGGAGCATTTTACACTGATTCTCATTTAGACATTCAGTCATGCACCGATGTAACAAGAAGAGCCAGAGATCGAACCAACAACCCTGTAATTGGTGGACAACTGCTCCATCTCTCACACCACAGTCAAACTACCATCAATTCACCTGTTAATGTGGGCTGTACACTTGCTGGACACTTCATTAAGTACATCTGCACACTGTGATGCGTTCCAATACAGCAGCTCTTTGGATTTAAAAAAATCAATTGAAAAAACAACTGGTAGACTTAAAAAATCCCCTTCAACTGAGAGGCCACCTGACAGATGATTCAAGTTATTGACTTGCCGGGTGCAGCCCTAACACTCAAATGTGGACTACAAAAAAGGCACGTGGTGTTTGTGATGACATGGATACTTAATCTGTGGATACGGAATGTAACTTTTAATTTTAATTTACCATGGGATATTTTGTCCTTACCACTTATCTCGAGTTATCATTCTATTTTTATCAAATCAAGTCGCCTTTTATGCCACCTGCACTCCATTTAAATTCTAGCCACTACGTAACAAGAAGCACATCTGCACGGTCAAACGGAACACATTGGTTCAGACGACCCTAGGTCACCTCACAGTTTGTCACTACAATTTTCATCATTATAATTTTTTTTCCGCTCTGTCATTATACACAGAAATTAAGGAGTAGCAACATTAAAGCAGGTTGTAAACTCAGAGTTTCAACGTGATCCAGCCACAAAACTAACATAGAAGGAATGAAGCCTCATAGTGCATCACAAATTGTTTATCACAATGAAGATGAATGAAGATGACATTAAAACAAGACTCCTGCAGGTAAATTATGAGATAAATAGGCACTGATCTACTGACACACTGATAACAGTGGGTTCAGTGCTTTTGCCACAAACTGACATTAATTGGGCCGGGAATAAAATGGTATATTCCTCATATTTTTAAATCAGTTGTACTGAAAAAAGCCTGAAGCCTGAACCAGCCAAAATAAACCAGAAAACAAAACTGATTATTAAGGCAAATTATATTATTATATGGCAAACAGAGCGGAAGATGTAAAAGGATACAATTTCAGTATAAAAGCAGAGCATTTCTGAAGCAATAAAAAATTCAAATACTTTGATTTCCTTCAAAGGCGTGTGAAATAGTGTGAAAAAACTGACTGAGTGAGTCATGAAGGAGCATCCTGTTGCAAGAAGATGATTACATCTTAGCATTTCATGCCACAGTGGCCTCGTCTGGGAGCCATTCATCTCAAGAGCCACAAACAGTGGCACAAATGATCAGTTTGCTCTTTTTTCTTTCTATATGCCCTACGTGTTTGTACGTGCAAACTGCACTGGAATGAAATCAGATAGCACTTGAGTTGATATCTTTCTTTCCTCTGTGCTCCCACGGTGATGGAGCTTGCCCACATGAAAGATGAGACAAACCAAGGCTGGGGAGCGCCAAGACGCAGACTGAACTTGTTTACTTGTGTTGTTGGATGAATAATGTCTCTCAACAAACACATTAACCTCAACAAGTTCTCCACTGCTTTACAGTGTTGTTTCTTCTGCCCGGCCTCTTTTCGTTTTTGTGTGCTGGCGTTATTTGAAAATCCAGCTTTTATTTGCCAATTTGCATCAGTGTTTCTCTTCTGTGCATATAAATGAAGCCTCGCTATTTTTGCTTTTCATGCAATAAGTAACGGCAGTAAAGTGAAATTAAATTTAAAGAGTCCTGTTACAATGCTGAAAATCCTTTAAATCAGCTGCAAGTTATCTGTTGTTTTCAGCCTATGGTGTGGTTTGGCAGGTCACCACTACTTGCTGGTCTACTTTATTTATGAGATCTGTGAGTAATTGGTGACATTTAGCAGCTACAGTAATATTACAGCACCCAAAGTTGTATTTCATGACGTATTTCTTTGTAGCAGCAGTCAGAATCAATGGGCAGATTAAAAAATAGAAAAAGATTTTTTTTTCCTGACTCTTCAACACTTTATTGTCACTACACAAGGCAACAAGGAAACAAAAGGCAGTTTAGCTTCTAACCAAAAGTGCAATAAGCAGCTGAGAATATCAGAAGCTGAATTATTATAACCATCATTTAAGGTGGTTGTTTATATCTTGCCACACAGGTATTTTAGTTGCTGATTTCAGTTGCTGACTGATTTTTACTCATGCAACAGTTTATTATTTGTTCATGACTATCTGGAGTTAAAAATGGCAGATAAGTTATGCATTTGACATTTCTGACAAAAAACATTATAAGCACATTATTAACCTATTAAAACATGGTTTAGTAGTTTTAAATTTGAAGTTAAAATATTTTAAATCACTTAAACATTAGGGATTAAGTGATTTAAAAGATTGTATTTATTTTAAGTGTGTGCCACCACAAACTGCTCCTGGCGCCCACAAATATACTTTGTCCCATTCAAGTGAGTCAAGTGACATTTTAGTTCTTCAACTTTACAATTGAAAGAGTTGGTAAAGTTACAGACGTGATAACATTTTTGTAGTTAATAGTGGCTTCGACTGGAACATTAGATAAGCATTTATTTAGGTACAGATAGGATTGTGTTTAGTTTGAAATATGGGAGCGAGGTTCAGTAGGTACCACAGTCGTCCACCAATCCTACAGTTGTTGGTTGGTCCCAGGCTTATGCAGTCACATGATGAAGTGTCCTTGAGCAAGGCACTGAACCCCGCTTAGTTGCTCCCGGTGAGTGTTGGCCAGCTGCATAGCAGCTTCCCCATCGGTGTGTGTGTGTGTGTGATTGTGAGTGTGTATGGGTAGAAAAGAAGCAGTGTAAAGTGCTTTGAAGACCAACAGGTGAAAAAGTGCTGCACAAGTGCAGACCAAGGATAGTAGTATTAATATTAGCTACAGTACGGAAACATTAGCTTTGTTTTTTCAGTTTTCATTTAAATAACAGATGCTTTTGTGTGTCATTCATATTAAGCAGGTTTCTTACTTGGTGGGAAGTTGATTATTAGAGTATGTGCTTCAGACACAGGTTTTGTATTTTCACTACTACTACTTCCGTGCTCTGTGTACTAGCTGACCTCATTGTGTAATAGAACAGTTATCCAGCACGAAGGGTCATTCATGACACTTTGGGCTCAGGGAGCTCAGAAACCATCCCAGGCTTTAACTCCGAACCTAATCAGGAAGCAGGCTGTACACAAGTCTGGCATCCTATTCATCACCTCAGCCTAATAATCTCAGGAACTTTTCACAAGGTGCCAATCCGTCACTCTTTTCACTCCATGCCAGTACATACAACATTGTTCAATGTGTTCACACACTTCCTTCTTTTGGAGGGATCCCACATGGTCGGAGTCATTAGCATGCCAGGAGTGATTGATTTTATCCCCACAACTATTGTGTAGGTAAGAGTGGGGAGAGCTTTCCATATGTCAGTGCCAGGGCCAATTTCATCTTCAGCTCTGAACAGCCTCTCCCCTTCTGTCTCTGGTCGACTGCTCCAGTTTGGGAGGGTGGGGGTGAGATTGAGGAGCTCAAGCATTTCCATATAGTGAGAAAACCATCTGTTCATATCCCATTATTATCTGCCACAATAGTTATTTGACCGCTTTCATCTGATTCTCTCCAAGGGTCATGATGCATGTAATAAGAACAAGACATCACAGATTAGTTTTACATTGCAAATGCAATCATTTCTTTGAGGGAAAACATCTGTTTCTACACCCCCGCCCCCACGCGCCAATATTCCCTGTGCCACACTTTCATTTTTACACTAGTACAATGACTTTAGCAGAGACATCTCAGTGAGCCCCCGCCCCACCTCCCCCTGCTATCGGTATCACACCAATTTCCCACTACCTACTAATTCTAATATAGTTTTGATTCTGTGGGCTGTTCAAACTGGAAAACTACCTAATGAAATAATCTTATTAAAGCCTGGGAACGTGTGCTTCAAACTTCCAGGCTATATACGTACGATGAAAACTTGCATTATGCTGTATGCTGATAATTGACTCTATTTCATGCTGTCAGTTATGAGCTGGAGGAACATTAACTCTAGGAAAATAAGGGCAGAAGTGGAGTACGTCCTGTATCACTGTCTGACATATTGTTGCGTTTTGTCTGCTTTGAGTAAAATTGTTAAGAATGATGTGAAAGCCGTCGCCACCAAACTTAAGTGAAAGGGTTTAGTCTTGACTCCCAGTGCTGGGGGAAGCAGCTTTTCAAAGCTGAAAATCATCAAATCCTACATGAGACAGTGTCCCAGGAACATCACATAGTGGCCTTGCTGTTTTAAGTATGAACTAGGGATTGAACAGTATAAATAATTTGTGATATGGCGATAGAAAAACGCTTATTATACAGTAGATCACAAAATGGCACCTGTGTCTCCCAGACGTTAACATGGATGGACATTATGTCATTCTCACTATAGCCTAGAACAGCGGTACTCATTCCAGGTCCTTTAGGAGACTGTCCTCCTCCTGTGTAATATGAGACACTATTTCATTTATACAGTTTGTAAAAAATGATTAAGATATGTATCTTACTGCTTGGCAATATCTACCAGCCATAGGGAATGTGACAACATGATGCACTATTTAAACACACACTTTGACACAAGAGACTGGGATTTAGTGTGAGAAAACTTTAAGTTTAGTTGCAGCAGTCGTGTGAAATCAGTACATCCAGTTTTTTCTCTTTTTTTACTATCCCTAACATCTTTATTTAGTGCCTATCCCTAAATGAATCTACCTTGGATATTTTCATTTTTGCCTGACCCTAAGAAAGCCGATGTATTTGCATATTTTAAAACCTGCATATTTGAGTATTTAGAGCCAAAAAAGAAAATGGTGCTATTTTGGCTCCATTATAATGAACAGTAGCTGCCATTGGGCTCCAGTTTCAACAGCGACTTCTCTCTGGAGGCACTGTTTCAACAAATGGTTCATTAATCCATATGAGAGGGCGGCTACTGTGGCTGTTACAGTTGCAGGACCCGTGGCCTTACAAACCACTGCCTTGCACAACATCCATTACATTACATCCATATTTAAGTTGGTATCTTGCAGCCAATGATTCTCAAGTCTTAAGAGATGAATTAACAGAACAGTAATAACACAGATATAGCACATCTCCAGCATGTTTCTGATAAAGTTTGAATTTGGACCGAGGTGACTTAGTGTTAGTCCAGTACTATGTGAACACTAACCCTGGGTCCGTGACGGCTTTGCATTCAACCTTTTCTTTCTCGGTATAATCGTGACAACACGCATTTTCTCAGTCTAACAAGACCTTTGTGTCTTCACAGGGTGAGTTGTAGTGTAAGAGTAAATGGTCCTATAAATGAAAATACAGGGTCCTATGAAAATGATTGTTCTGTTATGTGTCCGAGTGGCAGCTGCTCTTAAAAGGTTCATTTCCTCATCTGCTAATATAAAGAACAGAAGTAACACTCTAAAATGTTTCTTTGTTTTGAGAAGAGGTTCACTCCTACAATAAAGACAGTGAATAAGTAAATAGGAGTGTGTGTCTCTCTCTCTTTCTCGCTTTCTCTAACAGGCTGTGATGAAGGAAACAGGCCCTCGAATCAATCAAAATGCCCTTTTCCTTTGGCAGCTGCAAATCCTGGATGACCAAAACAAAGAAATCCATCACTGCCGCTGCAACAGTTGGATCTTTCTGCCTGATTACAGCTCACCTAACCTGGTCTGCATCAATAAAAATCTGACTACAAGAGACGTTCTATATTAACGGGCGACATATTATAAGTGATGAATGAGCACAGTTGGAGTGTGCCTTTGACTGACAGAGGACAGGGGACCAATGATGGAGCAGAGTGCCAGAGGCCTTCCCATCTGTGCCCTTTAGCAACTTGCAATGTTCTCCTCAGTACATTCATGTGTTGATGTTAGTGTAGTTTGCAAGGCAGTTGGGGGTGAGTGGGGGGCTGCTGGTAGTGGTGGGGGTGGTGGAAGAGGTTTTTCTAGGTTGCTTTGTTTAGTGTGAAAAACTATAGACTTGGGGTTTAAATGGATTCAAATTTATCATTAAAACCGTTCTTATTGCAGACTGTCGCTGAAAATTGCAACTAATCCCAAATCACTGGTATGTTTAGGAATTACTGTTAAGAATTTACTGTAAAGAGACATTTTCAAGTCTTATTACAATACTCTACTATCATCATAGTGCATGGTACTAACTTGGTGAATCAAATAAACTGACGGCTTAATTAGTCCTAATTTATTTCACGATCCGTTATTCTAGATAATAAAGAAATACTCCTTATATTAATCACTAGGCAAGGTTAAATAAATAAAATAAATAAATAAATACAATGAGTATCTGTCACTGATCCTCTGTTAGTCACTGCTGAGCAGATACAGCTAGTTTATTTACATTTACATTTCGTCATTTAGCTGACACTTTTATCCAAAGCGACTTACAGAGTAATTTTTGATACATACACAGTGGTGATGGCTGCCATGCAGGGTGCTCATCACCACTGGGAGCAACTAGGGGTTCAGTGTCTTGCCCAAGGACACTTCGACATGTAGCAAGCAGGGACCGGGGATCAAACTACTGACCCTGTGATCCATGGACAACTTGCCATACCAGCTGAGCTACAGACGTTTATGGTCAGGGCAGGTTGAGTGTCAAACTGCAGAGGGAGTCACTTATCAAGTTATGTGACAAATTAGGCAGCTATTGTTTTAGCATATTAATACCAATCACAGTTTGGTAAAAAATGTAGTCTCCACATTACTGCTATTAAGTTGTTATTATCACTTTGTGTTAGGCTTGTTTGGCCATTATTTTTGCCAGTAATGTTACAGTTAAAATCAGTAAACATGTGAGTCAACAACTATAGAAGTGCAGAAACTCAGTCAGATTCTTACTCTAAGTCAGTCTCTTTGGTGGCACTGGGTCGCCCTAATAGAACCTGGTTAACTCACATCCCAAAAAAATATGTCACATTGAATTATGTCTTATCATTGGCAGCCATACTGCAGATTTACAGTGTTGCGTGGCATACAGCTTGTAAAAGCAACGGCAACCAACATGCATGAGACATAATGGTTGTGTGTCTCTATGTGTCAGCTCTGATGACCCATTCAGGGTGTCAGCTGGGCCTAGCTCCTGGTTCCCTGCAGCCCATAAAATACACAGTAAAAAAAAGGAATAGATAAATGCACCATGTACATACGTATACGAACCTATGTATATGAATGTGATATTGCTTTGGTGTGTAACATGTCTATAGGTATGAATTTGGTTGCAGCGGGACAGGAAAAAATGTAAAACATAAGTAATTGCCTCTATTAAAAGGATTGTTTTTGATCACACTTTACTTCTGTTTTTTGTATGGACGTGAATGATCCAGGTAACCCTCAATCCATCCATCCATTCGTCACATCATTATCTAGACCACATTTTATGCAGAAAGTAACAGGGGGCTTGGACCTGATCCCAACCGACACTGGGCAAAAGGTGGAGCATAACCTGGGCAGTTCATCAGTCTATCATTCTGCTGGCACAAAAAGACACATGACCATTCACACTCCTGCCTATAAGGCTATTTAGAAGTAAAAGTACAGCGCATGTCTGTGAGAGGAAACTGAAATACCCCAGGGAAACCCTTGCAGGCAAAGGGAGAACACCAAACTTGTTGCAAAAACAGGGTTGCACATTTACATGTGGTCTTTTGGCATTTGACACTTTTACCCAGAGACACCTACAACTATTGTTGTTTTGCTATATAATATACTAGCCTGAAGGGTTTGTACTGATCTACAAAAAACCCAGGTGTGGACAGGATTAAGCAATATACTCATTACTCAAGGTTAGGTTATGTAACTTAGGTTACATATACTCAAACATTTATACGAATGGTGGTGGAAGAGAAGATAAAAATATTATATATATATATAATAAACAGACCTACAGTCTGTACGGTATACTCTTTTCTAATCAGAGTTTATGAGTAGCTTTTCATCAAATATTTAAAACTTTAATATTAGGCTTTCAGTCACACTGAGACTGTGAGAAAGAAATCAGTTTTCCTTCGTGGATAATGAAATCAACTGGGTAGTCACTGTCACCACTGCAATTATGTGACTATTGCAGAAGATTGAGGCTTTCTTTTCACATGCACACAAACCATCATCCCCCAAACCCAGCTGAGACCTCTACCTGTCAGGACGCAACCTAAGACTAATCTAATTAAAAAGTGGTGTGTGTGTATGGATGTGCTGTTGGTTTAATGTAAATTTAGTAGTTTTAGTGAACAACATACAAAGATAATTGTCTCTGACTTATGTTGCGGTCCTTCAGATGACAGTGACTGCCAGTCCATCTCCCCATCACACAAAGCATAAGAAAAAGTTGTTTCGAAAACCCCAGCCTGATTCCAATGGAATTCAGTATTAATATCAATGCTTGCCAGAAATAGCTTGAGACAAAATAATTCAAACACCATCTGGAAGTAATAGAAAGGTTTAACGCTTTGTTCTGAAAATGTTGCACAAACAAGGTTCCTGTCACACACAGTGAGGTTGTTGGTGAAGCCACTACTGATGCTGAATGCTTTGCAAAACACTTGTGTTCCTCTTGACGTCGCATTTAATGCAAGTTGTTAGTTCTGTTTTGTTAGCTGATAGTTAAATCGCTATGCAATTTATGTAGCATATGTGGGGGTAACCTCCACATTGCCCACATTCCACCATTACCCTCCCCAGCACCAGCTAACAAGAAGACCTTTGCTCCCCTGCAAAGGAAGTGTGAGTAAAAGCAACTAACCAACATCTGGTTTCAAGACAGCAAATACTCGCACTTAATTACCATAAATCTCCCCTTTTTTTATAACTTACCAAACTCAAAACTGTCTCTTAAATCACACTTACTAATTCCCCTTATCAAGACTGTGACAGCCAGCCACAGAAAAGAAAAACAAGATGGCAACAAACTCAGGTTTGCAGTTCATGTGGAAGTAAAGACTTTCACTTGGACTCAAACTCCCAAAACAGGTACAAATGATTCATAAACATAAAAATAGACAGCACGTTGTCTACTGTACGAAGGAGAACCACTGAATTATAGAATTGTACAAGTTAACCATAGTGATGGGAGACAGGGACGTGGCGCAACACTGTCATCCTTTGGTAGAATTTATAAGTGCACCCCAGGCGGTGCGAATTCAGCCACAAAGAAATTAATGCTTTACTGTCGATGTCCGGATTAATGCGGGGTTAAATTCCTAAATACGTGTGTGTGTGTGTGTTTGTTCTTACTTTGGGTTACCAAGATATTAGACAATTTGCCACATGATATTCCTTTGATTTGCATCTGTAATGCATGTAACGTGAAACTATAAATATATGATTCTATCACGTAGTTTAAGCATTTTAACCTCCATGCTAATTTGAATTGTAGAGAGGTTGTAATATGTTCCTTTGTTTTATGTGAAAGAATTTGGGCTTGATGAAAGGAGGAATATCCAGTCCACGCTGGGATAATATTGAACACAGGACTAATTTGATAGGCGGATCCTCGCGGTAAATTCAACTCAATGGCTTAAACACGCCTCTGCTTCTTGGCGACACCTCGAAGTATTTAAAAAAGTTAAATCTCATTTTCAGTCAGTTCGAGTGTACATGATTTCAGAATTACGGTTAAGAAAAGCTTAAAAGCTTGGGTTTTTATTAACCGGCATTCCACCTCGTTGGCTTGGCCTGTTTACGCCACACCCCAGACCCCATTACATGTCACAGATTTCTACATTTAGTACGTGCATCCTGGTGCACTGTCCTCTACAGAAAACATTCGTCCAATACTTTTTTGTTTTCCCCTCAGCCACAGATGAACTTTCTCCATGTCAGCGTGCTAACAGCCCAAACTGGGATGATAACATTGTACCTGCTAATCCTCAGCCGGCTAACACTGGCACGTCGAGCATGTTGGTGCGCTGACACTTCCTTCACCTCTGGGTGAGCACCGCACAGCTGCTGGCATAACTACACACTGGGGGGTATTAACTGAGTCCGATGCCAGTAGCAAGTTGTTGCTTGTGTGGTGCTCTGGACCCCCAACCCCCAAAAAAGCACCATTCTACACCAACTGTATGTTTTATGTAGAAGATTAGAACATTATAATAAATTGTTGTGACACCTATACTCCACCCAAACAAGTGCAGTTCCTCTGTTAGAGGACCTGAGGTTGAGGAAGACACCCAGCAGCTGGACAAGTTACCACCTGTAGCTGTGAGCTGGGAGCTAGTCTCTACTGACTGCTTCAATGTTCACCCCAGAGTTGAAAAGTTAAACACCTCTTCCAGGCGAGAAAATACAATTATAACGGGCTTAATCGATAGTAAGCGCATCTTTAAGTTAGGAGAGTGACTCATTAAGTTAATTACACAGACATTGAACAGTCTCAAACAAAATGTTCTGTGTCCTCACAGGAAAATATATTTTAGGAAAGAGCAAAGGAAGGAGAAAAATGTTTTTCATCTCTCCAGTACTGAGGCTTCCTGGAGGCTCTGGGCTCTTTTGATGACTCTTTTTCAGCTGTTCGGCTTTTGTTCCCAGGCCTGCTGTGTCCCCTCCCTGCTGATGGACACTGGCCTCCAACAGGTCCTCAGCCACCACGTCTTCATGCACACACACTCATACAGCTGCAGGAGAAAATGGACCAGCATATTAACTTGCACTGAAGCCCATGGTGTGAAGTTTCTATCTGTGGAGCAGTGGGAAGATGGAATGGCTTCATTTATTAGTGTCACCCTGAGGGTTTTGTTCCTCTCCTGTCGCAGCCAGCAGTAAAATAAACATCAAAGCTTAGGGTAACGATACGTTGAGCTTTACAATCGGAGAACAAAAGCTCGACATTACTATTGTAAATCTGTCCAGAATTTAAAATTGTCGTCTATTTAAAATCACGTCTACAAACTAAAAGTGTTGCAATGCAAAACCAAAAATAAACACAAGTGACCGAAAAACTGAGTTTACACTAAACTGCACATAGTTTTTTTCTTACAGGTAAGGGTCATTCCATCCAAAGTAGTTCCACCACACTACTTTGACATATTAGGTTTCTGTAAAAATCATATACACATTCATATTAGAGAACTTCAGAAAATCATCACAGTAAGAGAACAAAAAAACATGCATAAGACTGATGCAACTCTTCAATCCCCATATTCCTTTGATATGGTGAAAAAGATTAAGTACTCCACCAACTGACGAGGGCAAAACAAACCCAGCTTCCTCTCTTAGCAAGTTGAGAAAATAAAGTAGGATAAATAGTTCTTTATTAGCCCATGACAACAGCTAGTAAGATAATCTAGATCCAACGGCACTTTATAAGGAAACTAATGCATCAGAGTCCAGTTGGACAAACACAGCCTTAATGTTCAATGCTTAATTGAGTCCTGAGAGACAAACATGTCACTGTTCATTAAAATAACAATTTTTATGTCCAAATTGGCCACCCACATGGCATATCCAATGGTGATGGAATACCACTGTTGATTAAGGCATGAATTTATTAGAGAAATCCCATCCATTCGTTATCTAAACTGCTTATACAGGAAGGCTTCATTCAGTACGCTCTACGGAAAGCCTTTCCCAGATGTCAAAGGGCCCAAACCCAAGGCACATATTCCATCCCTAGCCCTTGTTTTCTGTTTTTAAATGATCATTGCTGTATTAGTTGCATTGTTTAAAAGGAAGAAGATCAGATCAGCAAATATAATTTTATATTTGAAATTGAAAGTAGCCAAATTGAAAGGGACTACTGCTGTGCTCTGCTCATAGTGCCCCCACCCTCGATGATTCAAAATGCAGCAGCATATCTCATTTCTGATCATCCAAAGAGGACACACATCACCACTCTTTAGATCTGGCCTCCACTGGCACTGGCTTCCAGTATCAGGTTCAAAGCTGTGAGTCTCGCCTACAGGCTAGTTCACTGTGCAGCACTTTCCTACACAGTCGTCCAGGTCTACAGAGTCTCCCTGCCACTGAGCTCTACCAACAACCGCTGTCTGGCCGCCCCTTCGCCACACAAGGAAAAGATCTCAAGCAAAGAACTTTGGCTCAGTTTTCCCACGATGGGACGCTGCCAAACTATGCATGCTCAGCACTCTGACTCCAAATATTAACAACAAAAACAAAAAGACAAACTGTTCTGCAACTTTATACGCAGCCAAAAAATCAAACTAAAACCCTTAAGAAATACCCATCTTGCACTTGCATCTCTTATAAAACAGAAACAAGTTCCTGCTCATAGCACTGCGCTTTTGTTTGTTCTCCTCAAATTAGATTTTTTTTCCCTTCCTTTTCTTTGGATAAAAGTGTCTGTGAAATGACTACATGTAAATCAAGATTCAACTTTATTTCTGAGTCAGTACTTTCATTAATGTAAGAGAGTAACTATCGATTGGATTTAATAAAGGTTTGATATCTTCTGCTGCTGCATGTACTTTATTTATACTACACTACTGCATGTATTCTGAGCATCTTTGGTACAGAAATATTTTTGAGGATGAATTAAATTGTCAGGTTGTAGCTGGAGGTCATGAACATTAATTAAGCTGCCACTCAGAAGTCTCAGAACTTTTAAGGTACAAATAGTATTTTCACAATTTTAGTATTTTTTCATAACTTGCAGTTAAATTAGATGATTAACTGTGCCTCTATTTTTGAACACCCATGACACACACACATGAAGCCATGCTTCGTCTTAAGCCGTGCTAGTGAGATCCAAGGTGACGTGCTGCTTCTTCCAAAGCTGTTTGTAACGTCACCAGTTTGCAATTGTGATTCATAGGTAGAGCTTTGAATCTGACAGGGGAGCCTCATTACACTGTCTTGTCCAATTTATTTCCGCCCGTTCATTCAGTACAAAAAAAAATAACCAAAAAAAGACTTAGAAATGACGACTTACTAAAGGACTGCTGTTAATTGTTGAGCAACTCACTTGGTCTGCCTCAGTGTTACTTTAGGCTTCACTCCTGAGATGCTGATTGAAGACGACAATTTTCCTGGCTCTGTTTGTTGCACGTCATCCGCCCCTCTACCCTCATTTCCAGAAATTTAGAGAAGTAACCGTCGTCTTTATCCTGGTGATGTTGTAAGCAGCCGCCTGTGCTACCACACACACATGAAAATGGACCTGATTTCACTGAGCTGCTGCATGTTAGATTTAAATCAAAACTACTGCAGAAACAAAGAACAGGACTTTGTTGTTGACGTGTACGGGCTCCAGTGAGGAGGAAGGTGCCCCACCTGCCAAAGGGAAGAAGTTCAGCTTGGTTAAACTCAGTCACCAGCCACCAGTGAATGCTGGCACATGAAGTTTATGGAAGAAGAAGAGCTCTCCATCATGCTCCTTTCAGAAGAACAAAGCTCTGTGCTCACTGCGAGTCCGCATCAAGTTTAAAAACATTTATTCTCTTGAAGACTAAAACATACATCATTTCTGGCATCATGCAAACAACAGTGGTGGGCAAGAAAGTGAGGAGGAGGAAAACAGAATCTTAGTTTTATTTCAATACACTATTGAGATTTGACAAGCATTGTGCTGATGTGCCAGACTTTGTTTTTGAAATCAGAGAACTATTGTCTGAGCAGATAAGATTTCTTTGCCTGTGGTTGAATAGTTTGTTACTGACTGCTGGTGATTAGCCAAAAGAGACACTCTACAAAGCAGCGACAGCCACTGACAACACATGACACCATAATGTGTCACTGGTTCACTCTTCAGTTCCATTTAGGAAATGTTTCAACTAAAACTATAGCAGATGGTAACCAACGTCAAAATCACTGAAGATTTATTTCCATAAAACGACCATTGAAAATGGGCCAAGCCCCATCAACAATGAGAAGCATGTTCCGCTGGTGGAGACAAAATGAATCCAAAATCAAATTGTGTCTATGTAATCAATCAGACTTAACTGACATTTCTGCACCCACAATGTGGCCTGTGGGAGGACACAAAGTGGTTTAGCTCCCAAGTGCCTACAGCCATATATGTGATCTATGATATAGCAAGTCTTTACCTGAATACAAGGGCAAGCAAGTGCAGTCTGACACACTCCCGTTATAAATACACAGGCGCTCTGTTGGAAGGCAAATTTTTCAGGGGCTTGCTGTGTTCATGATTTATTATTGAAATATTACCGTGCCTGAAATGCAGACAAAAGCAGTAGATAAACAATTAAATCAGAAGCAGATGCAGTGCTTGAAATTCTTCACAAACAGCTTCATATTCACTCAATAAAACTGACATGGTGACCTGTAATTTTTGACGTTATGGTGCGATGAGTAAAATGAACCGTGCAAAACAACAGACTTTGTATTTGTAATGGGTTTTTAGTTAATATCAAAAATATGAGCATTTGCAATATAAATGTCACAATCCACATAATTCAACATAATTCCTGAGCTGAGTGAATGATGAATAACAAAACAATAAATCAGAATTAAACAAAAAAATGCCCCAAACCAATAAAGGAATAAAGCATTAATCAGTGTTTAATATGTGTATTATTTTAGGTTTATATTGTGATAAAACAAAATAAAGATTCATTTTTCAGGATAAAATGTAATCCAAAACCAATGAATGTATCGGGAAATTTGGTGGCGGATCAGTCCAGGGTTGTGTTTCCCATAGAACAGGTCAGCACTGTGCTCTCAGAACTGCAGAGAGTCGGGTCAGCACGGAGATGCAAAACTCCTTTAACCGCTAACTGGTGCTTCAGTTCAAATTACCTCCAAAATTCTCCAAAAGCCTTGGTGCAGCCGAACTGCTCCACTGCACAACATCAGCAAAAAGGCAATAGTTTGAGCTATACGTACCAGCTGCATGGTGGAAGAGCAATACGCTTTCATGAAAGGGAAGTAGCTTATTAATAACTTCAGAAAGACACTTGCTGAACACACATTATTGTTGTAGTTTCTAAATCTAAAACAACAAAAAAAACTCTCCAACAAAATCCCTGGTTCAGCCAAACAAAGTGAGGATTCTCCTCCTGACCACGTTTTATAGAAAATCAAGCTAACCTGACCATGTGTGTCACTGTCTGGTAAAGGAACTGAAATCTTATATGAAAACTTCTCTCTTCCCCAGATTTTTACGGCCTGGCCGTTAATTTTGAACATGGAGAACTGCCACATTGTAAATATTATTGCTAGATTTTCCATATTTGATTCCAGGATTTCACTTAATATCAAGCACTTTTCATTCATCACTCACCATTTCCTGTCAGTGTGTCTTTGTAATTCCTAAAGTTGATCTTTTAGTGTCAGTGTTTTGTGCTGTGGTTTAAAGTTGAAACTGTGGTAGTTTTTTGGTTTTGAATAATATTCCAAGTTAGTTTTGAACATATCTTTTTCAAAAACTTGTTAGAATTTATTCATAGAAGGTTTACAGAAACAAAGCTTTAGTTATAATGATAGAAACAGTAGGTAACTTTTTTGAAATTAATTTGAATCGAATTATGATGCTTTTGAAGCTTCCTGTGAACCTGACTCACAGAACAGCTCTGACCATGTTGCAGAATAGAGTTTTTGGGCAAGGCTACGATTTTCTGACCAAATACATTTCTGTTATTTCTGCATTCTCAACTTTCGCATCAGTTTTATTAAAAGGACGAGAACCTAAAGCACCGGATAGATTGTAACAGAGCGGGGAAAGGGTTGGCAGAATATATACGTAGCTGCTGCTATGCTAAATTGAATATTGTATCTTTAAAGTGAGACATTCTTATAGTTGACAGATATTGCAGAGAAGTGGTCTGAGTGGATGGTTAGTCATACTGTTTTAGACTGTAACATTGTTTTCATGTCCCTCTCACATAGTTTCGCTTACTAAAAATGTTACATGTGATTTGTTCTGATGGTTAATTTTCAGTTTAAAGATCTGGATGTTTAATTTCATGGACATCCTGTGTAGTGGGAAGACAGAAGCAGCCGCTTTGTACTTGATCCTCAACAGATAGTGAAACTTTAAACTCACTGAGGTGAGATAAGTCCAAAGTGTCCAACTTCTCACGCCACCAAAGCTGTCTCCCACTGTTAAAAATAGAATTTTTCCATCTCCTGTCAATAGCCACTACAGTCCTCCTTCAATGGCCAGTGCCGTGGGCAAATCCCACCTCCACAATAATTACTTAACTGTCAGCTAGGATTAGGTGGTTTTAAGATACCTTGAGTCAATTCTCAACCCAAAGAAAATAGCTAAAGAGATACACTGTGACTTTGTCTGGATGAGAGAGCCAGGGACAAGAAGACAAAACCAGCCAAGGAATCACCTCGGATAACAAAAATACCTCTCCCCTCCAAATCCCCGTCTCTACAGGATCACACTAAGGCTTTGTGCAAACCAAAGGTGGCTGTTAGGGCTTTAGTAATAGACTTCTCTGTATGTTAAAGATTAACATAAGACCTGAGACCTTACTATGAGGTTTTTTCAGTCTCATTGCATTCATACTAACTCAGAACCTGTGTACAGTTCAACTCCCAGTTGTGCTTAAGAATACACTATTGCAATCTATTAAGTGTGAATAATGCTCTTATGATGCCATGTACCATACACAGAAATGCTGCAGCACATCGTTTTCAGAAGCGTTCCCAAATGATGTCTTCACTATAGTGTCTGTGGGGATGTTTCTTTGAATTACTGCCCACACAACAAACTGGGCTGACCTTTACATACTGCATCTTCTGCCAAGACTGTGAGAACATGTTTTAGCCATTTCTGTCACCTGCCAGAAACCAAATGACCCACAGTGAGGGAAAAGCAAATGGGCACGTGACAGACGTGATGTAAACAGCATTACTTAAAAAAGGGTAATATTAAAGTAGTAAGTCATCGTGAAGCTACTACAGTGCCAGTTGGGGCTGATCAAAGTATTTTCCATCTCCCTTGTAGATATGTCCTCAAAAGCACATTGATTCTGTCAGATCAATTTAAACTCAAGGGCTCTTACATACCAATACTGCATCTAAAAAAGAAAACGTCTTAAATAGAAATTGGCAGCTTTGTCTCAGGCAATCAATTCTATCAATGTTGATCAGGACTCTGAACCTGATACGATTAAATAAAACAGTCTCTGGTTGAGAGCAGGGAGGGGAAAAGCAGCACAAATCAATAGTTATGGAAAATGCTTCCAAGACGGGTGCGGAGCTTTTAGATAAGGACATCACATCACTCAACTCCGTCTTTGTCTTTCTTTTTCTCTTCTGTCTGTCTAACCTTTATGTGAAATGTACAGGGACTGTCAGCCAGAGGAATCTCTGCTTTTCTGGATCACAGGGTTCAAGCAGTCAGAAAGCCTGAGACCTCAGAGACAGAGACTTGTCAAAGCAATAAGCCTTGTCAGGAAACAGCAAAACCCCACAATGGTCCTCACATGCCCATAAGTTTGCTGCAATGTCCAGCCATGCTGCCCATCAAAAAGTGAGGAATACGCTCCCCAGCTAGGAGGGGTGTTTGTGTAAGGTAGGACTGAGACCACAGTGTGCATATTATTAAGAATTAAACTGTGTACAATATATATAAAAAATACACAAGTATTTTTCAGACGTGTCCTTAAAAGTACAAATATTCTATTTTAATATAGTCAATTTACGCTCATGGGGGTACTCTAAAGTAAAACTGCAATTTGAAGCGCTATTCCTTGATAAGTAAAAATCAGTTAAACACAGAATCTGAATAAGAATGAGCTGCATTGTTCAGATCACAACAATAACGTGTACATGTCTCTCCTGGGAGTTGATTTCCTGGATCCTGTATTTCAATTTTTTTAACCAGACACATGACGTGACGTTTTCATTTCCTGTAAGCACTGAATATACATTATGAAGTAAAGGCATAAAATTCTCTGATCATATGATCTGATATTTGTTGTTGTTTATTTGTTAAATTATCTCCCCTGTGGTTTATTAGTGAATGACTAATTGTACAGTTATTATTATACACAAAACATCAGTGCAGAGTGTAGTGAACTGGTTGGGACTAAATACAAGTACAGAACATTCATTATCATGAAATGGGAAACAAATGTCTCCCACTAGAAAATCCTTTGACAGCCACCTATACACCCCACCCACCTCTGCGTCTGTCCAACTTAATGTGGCTGCTTTCATTCCTGGTTCGGGAATTCCTGACATGACTATGGAATTACATACTGTGCTGTAGAATACATTCTTTAGTACAGTTGGTGACAAATTGAAACAATTGCATATTCTTCTCAGACCTTTGCCGGTAATGAGAGGACTTCCTCCTGGTTCCAGAGCAACGGATGCACCTGTGGCAGCTGTTACTGCCTTTTGTTCCTCGCTGGCTTATAGACCTCTTACTGCACAGGCAGTAGCAACAATCCCATTACAGCCCCAAATCAGACAGAATATGTTTTCAAGTTACAGAATGTGGCATTCAATTTAATTTATTTACAACAATAAGACACAATTTGAAAAAGCAGCTTGCTTAAACTTTTCATTGTTACTGGGCAACCACCAAATTACTGTCTTGAGCCTCGAAGTAAATGTATTTACAAATCTCTACCCATTTATCATTTCTCTAATCATCGGCATTAAAACGTAGACACGTGGAGGATACCTGCTGGTTAAGAGTGAGAGGCTGCTCTCAACAGTCTATCCAGTACTGTTGCCTGGGTGATGGTCACTTCCTGGCTTAATTCAGGACGAGTTAGGACAGTCTGGCAATCTCCGATCAATCATTGGGCTTCTCAAATAATTTGTTTGGATAATGGAAAAGTCAATAATGACATTTAGCATGTTTCTGCTCAGACTTCAACTTATTTCAAACTGGAAAAATTCAGTGCCCTGCTGCAAAAAAGTATTGAAAACAATTAGGAAAAGGCTGCCACAGACTAACACGTGTTGTCACTGATTATGCTGGAAACCAGCACGCTTATACCTGCTTCGTATTATCACGTTTTATGTCTACATGTTACTTTGAAAAGGCCTAATGTGCAGAATCCTTCCAGCCTGTGAACCCCATGATAATCAGGAAGTTTTGCAGCATCTGTAACTTCTGGCATATGTTAATATACTGCCACTTACATTCTCATTCGTGCCACTCACACAAACACGTCTAAATAAAGTTTGAAAAAAACAAACATCTGCACCTCTTTCCAACCCTGACCGCTGCTTTATACTATGTAGATAAGTCAGCTAGACAATTGAATGCTGTTGCTAAGGTCGGCTATGTCGAAGTCACTGATCATAAATTAGTGGCGTCTGCTACACGTCCTGATCATTTGTCTGCCTAAGCAGCTGGACATCTTGCTTTAACTACAGCATATATTCTTGCTGTAGGAAAGTCTGTTGTTTACTACCGATAGTAGATTTGATTTTTCAATCTGCTTTACATTTTCTCCATTCCAATAATGTTTGGACAGGTTAGTTGGAGTTTTTTGTTGATACGTTAATCTTATGATATCCTATGTTATCATTAGTGTAACCGATTTGCTTGTATTTAGGATGAGTTGTGATGATTGACATGTTCATAGAAATCAATGAACAGGATTTCAAAATTAACTAAGACCTACATTTGGTTTGTCAATAATTAATATTTACATTGTCAAGTAATTATTGCCATATTAATATTACCAATAATTAATATTTATTACCTATTTCTTTCTATATTTTTATATATATTCTAATATACTTTTAGATCCTTGGGTTACATATAAGTTTTAATGTTTTATCACCAGACTGATGGTTTCAGCCACAAACATTGAAAACAGATTTATGTAAGTGGGGCCTGTGGTCGGTGTACAATGTATAGAACACCTTTGAGGAACGACACTTGTTTGTGTAGTGGGAGGGTCTTTGTTTCCTCAGTGGTGGACAGAGGATGAAAGGATGAAATAGCTTTTGTAATATAAACTATATTTTCCCATTTCTATAAAATTTCATGTACTGACATTAACTAATGACACTCTGTGTGTATGGGTTATTCAACGTATTAATAATGTAAATAATGAAAACTGTGCCTGACCTGAATGTGACTGGTCAGGTTACACAGTCCGGCGTCTCTTTGTTAGGGTCAGTGCTCAGTGGCAGACTAACATAAATTAAATTGATGTTCTAATTTTCACTTAGATAGAAAACAAGTGTCTTTTCAATAAAATGCAAAGCCAATCTTTTAGCAGATGCTGGGACCAACTGAGCGTCAGGGTAAAAACAGCATCACAGTTTAGAAAGGAAGGTACTGTGCTCCAGATAAACAGCAGAGTGTGAGTGAAGGCGAAGCCGTGTTTGTAAGATTGGTGTTTGTGAAGTGATACCTGTGGCCCTGTTTAACATGACCCCCCGAGTGCAGCCTGAAGGCATTTCAGCAACTGCTTGTTTCTGAAAAACAGCACCAGGATTTGAGGCTCTTTATTGTCCCCCCTCTGATCTGTAGCATTACTGAAAACAGTCCCCTCAGATTGTGTGTTTCCTATTTGATAACGCACCTAAAGCCATCTTTTTGTGTTTTCCCCACAGATGACAGTTGTGAAAGATGACAAAATGCCTCCTGGTGTTTTGTTTTTGCCCCCATCTGGGTTCTGGTCTACAATGAGCGATTGAAGAGCGCAGAAATGTGGAGGAAAGGTGTTGAGGTGACAATCTATAAATCTCCTTCAGTATGAAAGATGAGTCATTTTGGTCAGCTCTCAAAAGTTGCCAAGGAGATCCATTCACATTTCTGTTAGAGACATTTGCTGTAGCTGTGAGGTGATCTGCTCCGGGCAACATGTCGCTTGACACAGAGAGGGAAGATGGACAATGTGGGGTTAGTGGAAAAATGGCTGTCAGCTTCTTTGTTCAGAGGAAAGCTGGTGACCAGTACGGCTATGAATACAATAACCTTTAGCATGTCAGTCCACCTGTGCAGTGACACTGGTCAGTATGTGTCTTTAAATACTGAGACCGAAACATCTCTTGCTGCACTTTCCATGCATCTATTGTAGCTTTGTATTGTTTTATACTGTGCTTTCATATTTCCGAGTATCTAACACGAGCCTAATATACAGCACATTGCCTTTGCTGACAGTTCTGTGATGTCTATGATTAAAAAATACTCAATAATTAATATCAATTTAAACTCTAGCAAGTTTGGGAAAACAACATTAAGTTACATTTAGTACAAAGACTGAGATGGTGGAAAAGACTTCCCTTCTCCAAAAAGGCAAATGTGCATGTTGTATAATATGCACATTACAGGCACAGCGTCAGGTTGGAATACAGAAGGCTGTGGGATGCCCAGAAGGGCGTCAGGCGTGAAAAACTGTGGTGACCCCTGAAGGAACATGCCCAAAGCTTCTGATCTTTCATTTACTGATTCAAGCCTATTAATATTTAAGGATGAGATCATTAATACTGATCTCATACTTATTGGTTACTGTAAAAACTATTCAGTTTATTAGCTTAATTATTCATAAGAATAATTATTGAAAAATTAACTGTTTCAATTAAGTGAATCGCTCTGCTGGATTATCTGGAACTAGTGAAACACGGTAATAGAGTCTACATCCTCCATCCAAACATTTTGCTTACTACGATAATAATGCCACTGAACATCCTTCTTTTCTGCCACCTGAATTACTATGGCAAACACGGAGTTTTTCCTTTGAATATAAATGTGGTTTTGTGGCTTTAGCTCACACTGGTTCTGTCTCACATGAGCATCAGGATGTTGCTCAGTAAAACAAGGGCTCAGATCGGTTAAAGTAATGACAGTTACGCCCACAGTGGGAATCAAACCACTTTCTTCATGCTAAGGTACTAACAATTACTGTGTTCTCTAGGACATCAGCTCTAGAAGGACTCAAATGCAGAACTACGGCCATTTCATGTTGAGGACACATAAAATTAAAGATAGACACATACAACCCAAAACCAACGGAGACCTGCTAAAGATGGTTCTGTGATAACTGTGATAACATTTGCTGTGGATTATTTTTGACGGAGCATGTGATAATTTTCACCCACCATGGGACAAACGAATGTTAACTTACTGTGATTATCATTTTATTTAACGAGACCCAAAGCTTTGTGTGACTGACTATTAGCCAAAAAGTCAACTCCTATGTAGGTTTCTAATGGCGTTGCTAAATACTGTAATTCCACCTTCATCAACCCTGTACCTACTAGGAATCACCATCAACACCCACTACAACATTTATGGTATGTGAACAGATGAGACTGCACATTGATCTGATCATAAAACCTGTGTTTATTTATTGTGTATAGATCTGTGTCAAAGTGTATCAGTGCCAAAATATTTGAAAGCGCACAAACCCATTTCTAAAAATGTGCTTCCTTCTGGATCTGCTCTCTCTGTTTTCTCCAGCCAACACTCCAACAATTCTGTCATTAAAAATCCAAAATGCTTACAATGCAAGAAGCTCTTGAAATATAGCTGCTCCTTTCTAGCCTTTTGGTGATAATACACATCCATGGTTTGGGTGTTTGATACGCTGGGACACACCACCTAAAGTGTCGTGACATTTAGCTCAGCAGCATTTTTTATAAGCTTCTTTTTCCCTTACAAGTTTGTGGCTTCCAAAGTATGACCAACCGTGTGTCACTATGTTGATTATTATTAACTTACTTCTATGTATGATTAGTACTAGGACATGTGCATGTTCAAACAATACTTGAAACAAATTTGTAGAAGCCATGCACCAGCATATTGAGTAATTAAATGTAATCCTAGGAAATGCATATTGCTTGCAAGTCAAAATTCATATTGAAAATAAAAAATATATAAATCTGGTATATCAACATATTTGGAGGCTTCTCAGACCACAGAGCTTCCTGCATGTGGACAGAAGACTTTGTTTTTGGTTAGAGATGTAGGTTGAATCAGCAAGGGAATGTCACAGTGATCAAAACATTCAGCAAACCTGAGCAGGGTTCTCGGTAGTTGCTTCTTGGGTAATAGACCATGTTGTATTCCCCTACTGATAAACAATAAAAGAAGAAGTAGACCAGAAATTGCAATGGCCCCTGGATCATTGTCAGGCATCACATGAGAGGTGGGACACCAATCCCCAGGAGCCCAAAGCCTCCCTAGAAAAGCAGACTGAATTTCAGCCGATAATGATTTAAAAAAGACAAGACTAACTGCTTCAAAGACTCTCCCAGCAGCTAAATTTAGGTGTGTTTGCAGTGAACAAAATCAGCTCTCACACAGCTGAGCATTGTTATGAAAGTGATTAGAAACTTCACTGTAGTTGCAGATGGTTTGAAACATGTTGAAAATGGGCAAAATTCCATGTAGTAAATAAAACCTGTACAGTATTTATCTGCTTTCTGTAGCCTTTATGCTTTGTGTGCAATAAAGCCACAGTTAAAAGAAAAGTATCTTGAAGCTCCAAGTCACACAGTGGCTGCTATTTTAAATGCGTCCTGCCGGTGTGGCCTTCATGGGAAAATTATGATCGTAGGCAAAAAGGGCTGAGTAATCAAATTGACCATTTTTGTTTTGTATAAGATAATTAGAGTCAAAGGAAAACATATTTTAATTAGGACTAGAAAAACTCCTAAATCTCAGTTTTGCTCCGACAAGCCAAACAAGACAATTTATCCTCATTCTGTGGGAGTGTGTAGTAGTATTGCTGTACAAGCAGTGAAGATCACCACAACTACAGCTACTTCCGTGCGTTAAGCTCACAAACACACATCTGTGTGGAAGTGCCCACTCAGAAACAGACCTCACTCCACCTCACAGTGGGCTCTAAATAGGTGCCTCATGTGGATGTGTCTCAAGTACAGTACTTGGCCTCCCCACCCAGCAGGCCGGTGGGACAATCTTGCCAGGCCTTGCAGCTTCCTGGAGAGAGTTACCAGGCTCAGCTGGTTATGTCTGCAGTGTCTGCTGTTCCTGCCAGGTGAGCTTGGGCACCAGCAGAGTGGACACCCAGCAGCTCCTGCTGGTCACCAGCTCTTCCCTGGCATCGATTAGATGATGCTGGATGAGAACAGAGCTGGGTAAAGTAGGTGCCTGCACAGAAGTCATTACTCTGCTCACGCTGTTCTGTGTGTAATGTCAGTTAGAAAAGACCCCACGGCTGACATGACTTGAATTAGCTAATCTAACCAGTCACTAAATATTTCCTGGTGACCACATACAGGTGAAACAACCACAGAATCTTTACTGAGCACGTATACATGTTGCATGCATGAACTCTGTGCTCGTACTTAGCCTCCCCCTTGGGGGGAGCAGTGGTGAGCGATTCGCCAAAGAACGCGCCTGGTGTGTGTGTGGGCATGGATTCAAACTGGGAGACTCCCGCATCCCAGGCTGATGTCCCACAAGCCGAACCACCAGGCTGCTATGCTACTGTTTACAAAATGCAGCAGATGAAAAACCGTCACCGCTGCTTCTCAGAAGTAATTTTTACTCATCACGTTTCCAAGGTTGCAGGCAGGTTGATTGTGGTGACGGCCACCGCTGACACCTCCCAATCAGCAGTTTTTAGGGAAGATCCATCATTTTGTTAAATCAGCTGCAGTCTGCCGCTTACTTCTTTTCGTGAAAACAGCTGTGTCTAAACTGAGTTTTACTTAAACAGCAAAACCGTGCAATGCACATTTATTTACATCAAGTACACACCAGATCTCACGTGTCACAGTTCCCTACCTCTTGCAGATCACAGTAAAACAATTTAAAGTGGACCTGGCATGCCACCCACCTATCACTTGCTCACCTGTCTCAGTCATGCTCCATGCAAGTGATTTGCTGCTTGTCAGAGAAAATGATATCCTGCTCCTTCAGACTGCTTGTAACATAATGGCACGGGACCTATGTGAGCATGGTGCTGTGGAAATGACACTGCTTCCTGTAATGTTTTAAATCTTTGGGGCAAAAGGGCAACAAGTTCTACAGAGAGAACTCGCACTTTATGATGTGCATCACAAAGTCAGTTGTTATACCGGCTGCAAAAGAAGATACAGCACCATACATGCCCGAGCAGTCCACTTCACTCAGCATCCTGCTGACGCTATTAATGATTTTTAGTGAAGGCTGTGCTGTCATTGCCCTGAGGCTGGCAACAATATTAATTTCTCATCAGAGCACTTGTTATGCCCCATGTTTTTCTGACTTTAAGTATCATAAATATACATTTCCAGGTTGGGGGTTGGGAAGGAAGCGACAGGTACCAAGGAGTGAAGGACAGTAAAAAGGAGACGAAAAGAGAAGCATGGACGGACTCAATATGGAGAGAGGATTAGGATGGTGGGAGGGACAGAAGACCGAGAAAATGGAGTCTCACATAGCAGGCAAAAAAGATATTCAAATTGCTCTTTGTGTGTGTTTTTGTGTGACAACCCAAAAACTATTTGTTACTGGATAAATTGTGTCAATCACAAACATTCAACAAAAGTCTGCACAAGCATGAGCTGAGAGAAGGAGTCTTTAATGAGCCTGTAAGCCAAATCAGCTTCATTAATTTATTTTATTATTTTTTGTGCCCTTGCTTATGAACTTAGTAATTACATCAAATTAAGATCATTTACTTCATTGGGAGTTCAGTCTGATAATTGGTATCCTTTCACTAGCCTTTGTTTTGCTTTAGGCTTCCACTGGAGACAAAAAACGCAATTATTTGTGCTCTGTAATCCTGAAGCACACAAACAGAAAGATGTCGGAGCTGTGCTGGTTTGATGGCACCCACTGTTAATTGTGGGTACAGTGCATTTACAGTACCCAGGCTCTCCAACACGCCGCTCACGAGGCAACAATAACACTTTGAAAACGCAATTACTGAAGTTTGCGTGACAACTCAAAGTGTCCCGCCCCGTCTTACACAAAAGGATTATTTGACAACAGTCAAATCAAAGTGCGTTGCTGTTAAGTCTGATGACCCATTGGTGATCAGTGCTGCAAATTTTGGCGATATTTATCAAGTAGGCGCTTCTCCCTCTCTGTGTCCCGGTCCTCAGGTGTCCACGGCTTTGGTGCTGTGTGTCTTCCAGTGCATAGCTACTGGTCCTACCAACCTGCCCAGTGTTTTATATTCAGCCCAATGGATCAAGGGAGATGTTCGCCCACCCTGAGCCTCATTCTGCCAGAGGTTTCTTCGGATAAAGTTTTTCCTCTCCACTGTTGCCTATAGCTGCTCAAGGGGGATTTGTTGAGTTTTCTTTAAATGTTTGTATAGTCTTGACTTTATTATGTAAAGTGCCTTGAGATGATGTTGTTGTAAATCGGTGTTATATAAGTAAAGTTGAATTGAATTGAATATTCAAACCATCAATTGACTTTTTTAAAAAAAGTAACTAGCAATATAGCTCAGTTGGCAAGGCAACCAGGGAGGAGGAACCAGGGATCGAACCACTGACCCTGTGGCTCGATCCCTGTTTCCTCCCTACTATGTGTAAAAGTGTTGTTGGGCAAAGACACTGAGCCCCAGATTGCTCCTGGTGGGTCAGGTGAGCAGCGGTTTGTGTGTGAATGAGAGGCTACAGTGTAAAGCGCTATATAGGCAGACATTTACCATTTATCAAGACATCATCTACACTTAAAGTACTTCCTGTCGCTCCTTATTTACTACTGCTACTCTATCAAAGTATTATTCAGCCAATTCTACTGTATTGTTCCAGTTATGTTTTTAACAGGCTGTCTGTCAAAAAGTGGAACAAACTCACAAAGGTGACCAGTAATGCCTCAAACATAATTGGTCATTCCACACCCAACCTTATCATGAATTGAATGATGAGGCTATTACACGCATTTTCATCTCAATAGTACAAGACCTCACACATCCACTCAATGAACACTTAGACCCACTGGCATCAGGGCTCGTAATCCCCCACCCCCGTTACCTGCCTAACAACACACCCCGTTAAGCTGTTGTTGTTATTATTGTTGTGGTTATGCTGTTGTTTCTATTGTTTGGTTTGTCAGCAAAGTGCAGTGTTGTGGAAATGGATTCCCCTCTTTGGGACAATAAAGTCAAAGTCAAGTTTACTAAAGAGCAATGGAGGATGCAGAAGAAACCTCCCAGTCCATAGTCCCAATTCTACTCCAGAGTCCCCCATATGGTTAGGTTTAGGCCACTAAAACCGTTTGGGTAAAGGCAAGACATTTTAAAAGGAAATAAACAGCTTTGTTTTTGCAGTCACGGGTAAGTGTTTGTCTTTTTCTTTATATTTAGTTTTTACACAGGCAAACAGTCTTTTCCATTTACGTTACATGCCAAAGTATATTTGCAAGGTGTGATTCCCCCGAAAAATTTGTTACAGGCCCATTACTTTTTACTCTATGTGTGTTATCTCTCAGTGAGTCAACAGCAAACCTATTATGTTTTCTATTGCTACGCTGACGACACTCAGCTTTATTTGATCATGTGTTCTGACACAGGACAATATGCTGCTCTTTAATGAATTTTTGATATTATTGCTTGAATGTCACAAAATGTTCAGGTCAACCATGATTTAACTGACATTTTAGTCACAATTAGTTCTAGGCTTCTAAGAGAGGAATTGGGCACATTTTAAGCAGTAAAAGCAGCAGTCAGCAGTGTCAGAAAATGAGACGCTTTTAGCTGAATGTTTTATACACTTAGCACATTTTACCAACATTAGAGTCTGAACGAACTGGTATGTCACATTCACAAACTCTAATTTTCACCCTCATCTGCAGCAGAATGCTACACTGTAGAGCTTGGATGTGAAGAAGAGTAGCATGTTAGAATTCGGTAAAAACGGAGGATTCAACTTTTTAAACGGTACCAATCCAAACGCTACTATCCCTGCATCAATGCCAGTACCAATGTTCAGTGTTGGACATCTCTATTAAGTACATTAAGCTTAGACATTGATTAGTCAAGTGTATTTATTATTCGGAATTGGATGAACCTGTACGAGAGGTGCAAAGAAACAAGGTCTCAGCGCATTAACCGCATTTGATTTGGCAGACTACCTTTTCATGTGAATGCATCATAGTAAAACATTTAATATCGATCACCCACTCCTGTCTCATGAGATGACAAGTGACATCATTTATCATGTGTGTGGAGTTAACTTGTGAAGTAAGAGGCGGCCCAAACTGAAGACCAGCTTTCTGCAGATCACTCCATTTAACATTAACAACTTCCCAGGAGGTGATTACACATTTATTTACCATGCCCGTGGTAGATTAGATCATGTTAAAGTCAAACCTGTTATAATCAGTGTGAAAATAGAACATGCAGAAGACGTCCAGAACTGTGCCGTATCCTGCCTTTTAACAACTGCTTGGAATCTGAATCTGTTAATGCAGCAACAAGTTTAAATGCTTAAATCATTATCACATTAGTGATTTACACATGTGTATTTATTACAGAAAGAACAAATTTATCTCTCTATAGAAGTTCTCCTCCATCTTAGAATCATTTTGATTGCCACTGAATGATGCAATTACTTGAGTCTTTGTCTGAGCAGTATCATGACTGTATTGTATTCTTAGTTGTTTTGTGGTAGTAATACAGCTTTAGCCATTTTTCAATGTTGCCTGGCACAACTTGTTGTTTTAAGATATTATTTTAAGCTGCAGTAGTAACAGAGCAAACGACTTGTTAAATGGACTTTCCACAGTGATAATGATGTGAGCGTGAACTGATGTGCACATTGCCTCCTTCACAGGCTGTTGTGTACAGTTGTGAGGCTTGCAGTAAGGCCAGGAGTTATGGCGTACTCATCATTAGGCATGGAAACTGCAGATTCGACTAAACGAGCTTGCCTTCCGAGCCATTAACTGTATTTCAGCTCTGGCATCTCCACCATAGAGCTTTCTCTCTGCAGCGGCAGCCTCCTCTCTACACTTTAGGCTACACTCACCCCAAACTCCATCCACATAAGCTCTTTAGAGACTCCATTAGAGCAAAGAAAGACACCATTTGTGAAGACACGATGTATATTGGAGTGTTAATCAAGCTGCCTAATTTGCCTGGGGCCCATTACTCACTGTGGCTTATTGTGTGTTCCAGAAGACAAAGAGAATGCGTTAGACATAATGCACCTTTAATCTTCCCAGGGCAGGCGAAAACCAACAAACTACCTGCCAATCACATAAATTGCGACATGCTTTTTCATTAAAAGTTCAAGAAGTCTTTAGTGTTGGAAAACAGCCCCCAAACCTCCATCTGCCAAACTGTAAACAAAAACTATTTTGCTTCACCTACATAAAACCATTTGACTTTTAAATTTAATCTAGCAGGCAACCAGTTTCAAACTGCAAACACAATTAAAAATGGATTCACCAATGGGTTGTCCCTCATAAATAATCACGTCCAGGAGTTAGTGATAAGCAGCGTGGAGACACGTGATGGCACCATTCAGAGTTTGTCCTCTGGGTGGAAGACTTTTTTTTTTGTTGTTTTCAACCTGCTCTAGCATAAGTTTTGAGTAAAAACTAAGGTTAACTAAAATTCCCAACTTTGCTTTAAGTTGTTCCCCTAAACTCTGCTGCTGTCAGAAGTGCTAAATGCAAACTTTAATGGACTGTCACTGCTGGTTATTATTCATCTTCCTCGCCCTTTGGTAATGTTGGGTAGTGGAAACAAAATGGGGAAAAATAAAGAGATTAAGTCTGTGTTTTCCCAGTGATTTGTTTGCTAACGCTGTTACTTCCACAGCTGAGAGACATTGCTGGCTGAGGTAATTTAGCACAGAGAATAAAGCCATACCAACAGCTGTAAGGTGCCCCTACCATCTGCTTAATACAGGAAATGATATCCCATGTTCCTCCTTTTCTAAAAAAATTTCTGAAGTCAAAAGTTGTTGATAAAAATAGAGTCAGAAACAATGATAAATAAGTAAAATAGGTCCCAGCAAGATGACAGCAGGCTTTGGCTGAGTTGTGAGAGGATGTGCTGTATGCTGTCCTTTCAATTGGTGATAGACCAAAAAAAGAAGAATCACCCAAACTGCAGGTATTTCTATTCTGTCTGTGCATCACTTTTAAGTGTGAGAATTAGCTGTCCGACACTTGACACACTTGACTTACAATGATGCAAAGCAGATGCGAAATGAGCTCCAAAAGACTGAAACATGCTTGTGCACCTGAATGTGAGGTGTTAGCTGTTTCTTTGTGGTTTGTATAGTTTTCCACTCATAAACCACTTAGCTTCTCGCGTGAACTGCCATGCAGTTTACTGCTGATTCTAATACTGCAGTGCTCTGGTGTATAATCGCATGCCAATATTCTTTGGCCTACTGAAACGTTTTGTCAAATATGGCCTAATTTGTGGCACTGAGAGGTCATAATTCAGGACAGATTTATGAGTGCAATACTCGTTTATTTATAAGCAAAGTGAAATAAAATTGGAAACATTAAACCTACTTAGCATTATCTTAGTTTTGCAATTGTAAGCATGCTGATATTAGCATTTAGCACAAACCTCCACCTTGCCTAAGTTAAGCCTCCCAGCGCTGCTGGAGACACTATTTGTAATCCTGAACTGAACCCATCCCTGACAGGAGCCAGATATCAGATAAAGGTCAGGCATTTAAAACACATTTAAGCCCATGTAGCAAGTAAAACTGTGATTTAAAGGGAAATTAAAGTGACTTTTAATGAATTTATTGAGGAGGACTCAAACTTTTGCACCAAGACAATTAAAAATGTAAAATCTTTACACACTCTCGAACATTTTTGTTACTTCGGATAGTGAAAGAGGAAATACATTTGCATCCCCTTTTATGCCATCTCAAATTAAAGGGATGAAAACTTTATATTAAATGTATTTAACATTTATTTAACTATATAAATCCTTTTGACTTTAGCAATCTCTTTTTCAAGGGAGATTAAGGAGACAGCATTACATAATTACTGTCAGGAATTACATAATTACATAAATAAATACAGCTAGCTATACAGGTATAAATAAAATGTACAGCATATAACTTTATAAACAATAAACCAAACCTTTAACAAACAAACAGGATTTAAGGCAGGATGTACTATTAATAGGGAGGATAACAAAAGCAGCATCAGTGTCAACAAAGCTGAGAATGGCTAGTGCATCAGTCACCAAAGGTGAAAATATGACATTATAGCATCTGATTATTGATGAAATAGTAAAATGCTCCCCTGAAACATACACAGTTCTAAGAAATGTATGTGGTCATTTCTGGACAAATTATGTTGCTGCAACACTTGTTTTCCAAACAAAGCCACAAGCCACATTTGCAGTGACACAAAACCCAGTGGTACTGAAGTCCTGAGCCTACTTGAAGTGTGATGGAGTGTTGACAGGCACTAGAAGCACATTTATGGCCTCCTGACAGAGCCGCTGTCTGCGTACCCTCAGTCAGAGTGACATTACACAGTCGTGGCCATGGGCAGCGCCAGGGGCAGGCTTATGGGACCGACGTTCCAAATGCTTTCAACAAAGAGTCTGTCAATGTTCAACACCAGGAGTGATCTTGAACAGTCAAATATATGAGGATTCTTTCTAAGAAGCCTGTTTCAACTGCCCATTGCTTTGCTTTTCCAAAAAAACATTATATAAAGAATATTGTGGTCTGAACAACTGCCAATAACAACTGTAGCATCCAGAGACAGAGTTGGGAATTTAACCTCCATCTTGACAACAAGGGGGAGGTAGACGGACCCAGCAATAAACTTTCTTTATAAAAGTATCCACCACTAATCCTCCCCAGGACCAGATAACACCAAGAGAAAAAGAAAAGCAAACAAACCACATCTGGCTTAAAGCCACGAATTGACACTCATGCAATTAGCATAAATTTTGCTGTGAGTTTTTCATCTACCAGACCCAAAACTGTCTCCTAACTCACTTGCAAATGACGTTCTTATCAAGATGGTACCAGCTCTCTGGAAAAAAAATTTGCAAAACAACCATAAAACTTGAATGCGAGACCACTTGAGACAGAAAGACTTTGTTTAAACTCAAACCCCAAAACCGGAACAAATAATCTATCAAGCTTCATAAAACTCACACCAATGTGTTCAGAAGCAAATTTGGAACAATTTGACATGATACTGTCCTTTCTACGACGAGAAATGACGGCGTTTTAAGACGTGAAAGAGTAACACGGCACAACATTGCCACCCTTGGGTCGAAATTATAAATGCATCCCGAAGATATTTCTTCTATAGAAAGAAACAAAACTGCATTAATTTGTTGTATGAAAGTTAAAACACGATGTCATATTCTTCTGTTAATTCTGTATATTACACATACATGTTGCATATTCATGCACGCCTTAGTTATGTAAACGTGATCATGTCATGTTATATTAATTCGCTACGATGTCCAGATAATGCATGACTGAATTCCTAATTGTTGTTGTGTGTTCTTAACGTGTATTAATATGTAATAGACAAAGCTAATTTTCCATGTAATAATCATTGGATTCTATCTATTCGTCTAATCAGAACTCTCACGTGTATGTTGAAATGAGACACTGATTATTACACGCAGCAATCATGTTCTTTTAAGCATTTTAACCTCTATAGGAGTTTTAACAGTATAAAAATTGTAAGAAGTTGCTTTGTTTTATAGTATGAGATTTTGGGCTTGATGAAAAGAGAAGTCTATACGCGAATTTGTGTGATTAAACCGAACAAAGAATCTAATTTGATCCAGAGGAGGGACTCGCTCTGCCCTCCGCAGTAAATTTGAATTCAGCAGCAACGCCTCATAGTCTTTGCAACACCCCAACGTTATAAAATAAAGTTAAACTTCCTTTGTTAGAGCCCGAGAGTTCCAGAGTCCCAGCAGAAGTCGCGCAGAGTTCCACTTCGAATTCCATCCTGAAGAAGAAATGTGCCTCAGTTAAGAAAGCTTAGCTGAAGTTGTTAAAATTACTTTTTGTCGTCAATTCTCTAGATTGTAACTTTTCAAACTATTTTTAAAGCGCGCACATCTTTGCTGCCTATTTTTGTATTAGTTATTTTTGACGATTGGAACTCCAAACCAAACTTCCATTTTTGTTTGTAACTAGAAAATCAGTCAAAGTTAATCCAGACCGAGCCCGAGATTTTTATTCAATAGCCATAATTTTATCAACCAGTTTTGTTGAATTATTCCAATTCAACATTTCGGCTCCATTCCGGACCGGACAACCAGCGCCTCTGTAAGTGGGCGCAGCCACCAGCGGAACCAGACCACGTTTCTGGAGCCTGCTATCTGACCAGGTGAATGCTCCTGTGGGCCGGAGAAATCTTTGCAGCCACAGCGGATCCTCGCTCTGATAGCTCGCCTGTTAACAGAATTGAGACGGTCCGTGCTGCTCTACAAAAGAACCGGTACCGATTGACGGCAAACCTGGCAGAACAACCTCCAGCTGCTCCCAGGCCAAGTACAAATATCTCTCTCTATTCTATGAAAATGGCTGGTGTCCGTAAAGCCGATAAACTATTGGAGCCTTTATGAAGTTTCTTATTAGAGTTTCTAAAATATAATTTCCGTTACTTATAGGTAAATAGTGACTTGAATCCTTTCCTCTAGCCCAAATTCATCACACGAATACCTGCACAATTTATCTGTTCACTTAGAATTGGTTGTTTCATTTTTATTGTCTATTTGTTTATTCCATTTATTCCACATTTCCATATGCGTACCCATACATCAATATTCACTGTAGTTGTAGGTTAATAAATAATTACAAAGAACTGGTTCGGTGTTTGTCCTTCTTCAGAGCAACAGACAGAAGTCACTGAAATGAAAAGAACTCATAACAAGAGACTCTCTTTAATTTTAGTCTGAGCTTAGGTAAACACTTCATCACTGACTGACATTTTTGAAGGACCACTGACAAACTCCCTCTCTTATCGCTGTTCACTGAAGTGTCCACTCATATCAGGAACTTACTACTATACCATGAATGTCCAGTTCATTCAATGGCAGATGGTAATGATAACGTCTGCTTATCCAGTGATCATATAGTGATTTTATCCAAAGCACAAAGCACACACACACACACACACAAACACAACAGACCGATCAAGGTAGCACTCATGCAAGGTGCTCACCTGACCCACTGGGACCAACTTGGAGTTAAGTGTCTTGCCTTAGGACACTTTGACACATAGTCAGGAGGGGGCTGGAAATTCCTGTGGTCTGTGGATGACTTCCTGACCACCTGGGCTATAGAGGCGCCCTAACGTCATGTAATAATTTAACGTAATTGCTCAATTTTTGGGTAAAGTGGCTGAATTATCCGTTTAAGGCAGGATGCCTAAAGCATTTTCTTCTGTTTGCCATTACTGTTGTTTATACAATACAGTAAATTACTAGGTGCAACTCTAGTGCCTATTAAAAATACATATGTATATTTATTCCTCTTAGAAGTATGCCATTTTCTCTTCAACTTGAAGTCGTGGTCAATTATAAATTGGCTTTCTTTTGACAAAAATTGTGAAAACATGTTGATGCAAAGCAATTCAAATGAATTAAAAATAGGTATTTACCCCATTTAAAGAGACCCACTTAAATCAGCAATCAACATTTTTTAGTCCTCTGCTAAATATGTATAACATATTTATCTGCCTCATACAGAAACCAGAATGTGCCATGGAGGAGAAAATAGCCTCTTAAATTGCTAACTGCGCTCCAACATTATTTAATTTTTGCTCTTGATTTAGTTATTCGTGCTTACAGATTACTTAATCTTCAATTTCAAGACTGGTTTCACAGCATGTTTTAGTAGTGTCCAGAATTTATGTTTTGTTTTCCGGGTCCATGTGCTGGGCTCACTGAGGCCCGCTAGTGGCTAATGGAACCCTGGTTGAGAAATGCTGATCTAAATCAATACAGGTTCAACTGGTTTTAAAAGTCACACAGTTGGTGAAATGGGGATCATTTGAGTGCAGTGAATGCTGGTAAAGCTTTTTAGTATAAATACACCTGGATCTGGAAACTCCAGTTATTCGTGAATCACTATCCAAAACCATTAAGACAAAAAAACTTCAAGCTGCTCTGTGAAAAGATTATTGAACAGCTAAATTCAAGGAATGGATGCAAGAATCCCTTGGAGTAAGACACCTATGACTCCTCTAAAGGAGTTACAAGCTCCATTGGCTGAGTTGGGCTGAGCAGGCTCTTCACAGTTTTATGGGAGAGTGGCAAAAAGAAAGTCACTGTTAAATCTCAGCTAGAGTTTGTCAGAGGGCACATGGAAGATTCTGAAGTCAACTGGATGAAGGTTATTTGGTCTGATGAAACCAAAGCTGAAAGTTTTGAGCCTTTTCCCTCGTGTCAATGTTGGCCAAGCTCTGGAGAATCAGGTCACAAGTAAAACATCTTGTAACACTTCATGAAAATCCTGGATACAGTCTTCAAGAGATCCGTAACTTGCTAGAGGATTTGTTTTCCAGCTACACAACGACTCCAAGCATACAGCCAAAGCCACAAAAAACAAGGGTAATGTTCCGGAGTGGCAGAGTCAAAGCCCAGACCTTAATCCAACTGAGAATTTGTGGTTGGACCTAAAAATACTGTTCGCTCAATATCCACGTGCATCCTGGCAGAGCTTAAGCACTTTTGCAAAAAATAATATCCAAATGGTCAACATTTGTCAAGATCTGTCACACAGACTTAGTGCTGTAATCTAAATTATTCCCCACAGCTCAGTCATATAATGTACAGGGTGTAGAACTGTGCAGGATCAAATCCCCAGCCTACCCACCAGGTGTGTCCCTAAGCGAGACACCCAGTGCTAGCTCCCCGGGCACCGGCGCTGGCTTTCCACCGCCCCCCTCAGAGGGATGGGTTAAATGGAGGAGAAATTTCACTGTATGTGCAAATGTATGTGTGCTCAGTGATAAATAAAGGTTCATCTTCTTCTTTAAATCTAATAATGTCAGAAAGGCAAATAATAAGAACAGTTTGTTTGAAACAATAACATATACACTCATATTTATATAGAGACGGGTGATAAATGTAAAAACCTGGAAAAACGAGTGGTAAACTCATGGCACGACCAATCATGGTTTGTGACAGACGTAAAAATGTTGACCAAGCTAACAAAATAACCAAAATGTGAAAAAAAGAGGATGGCTGGAGCTCTGTCACAAAGGCTACTCAGCTTGTTGGTGTTTAAAAAGGAAATCCAAGATATCAAAAAGCAGCACACACTATTGTTGTGCATTAGTGTTATCTATATATTGAAAGCCAGAGGAGTAACTTATCCTGACGTGACTAAGCCAATGTCAGCCAATGATTTGACCAGACTGCGGTCTGGTCAGTAACAACAGTCCATGATTAGTTACATAGGGAACTTACAGTCGGGTAAAAGCACAGGCACCTGTTTACGGAGAAATGGGAAGAAGGAATCGGCTCATGTGGCATTTACCAAGATAACAGTACAGACCTGAATGCTTAACTCCTGCAGAGATGTGCTGGTTCTGTTAGGGGACATTTTTCTGCCGTGGTTTGGCTCCACTTCTCCCCTTACAGGGAAGAGTCACTACAAATGAATCCCACAGTATCTTAACAATGAAACATTCCTATGACAGCGGTTCGCATCAGCAGGACACGAGGAGCCACTGAATGGTTTGATGAGAATTAAAATAATGTAGATTACTTGTTGTGGAATTTGCAGACACAAGATCTCAACCCATTTTATGTAGTCTGGTGGAGAGTTGCGTGAAATCTGGAACGTGCATCTTCCTTGAACATATTTTTCATATAGCAAAAGTAAATATCTATGTGTATCTGTGTCTTTGTCTAATGTCATATTCTGATTGTCCACAGTGTTAAATCTACTAGAGTAGGTTATGTTGAGTTCTGGATTAGACCGTCACTCATCCTTGCACTAATGAACCTCAGTCTCAAGCAAACAGCTACATTAGCAGCATGGCATTGAGAGGCTTGTACTACAGGGCTGTCACCAAAGCCCTTTATGACCACACTGAAATCCCCAGTCCCAAAGAAATTATGCACGTACAAAAAGCTGCAATTCCCACGAGAGAACATCATGTACACAAGCACACTCAAGCTGAACACTACCAATACAAACAGGCTCCTGCCTCGTCTGAGTTAGCGTGAATTGATTTAATATGCATTGGCATGTGGAGAAGAGGCAGCAGAACCTGTGGATTTATCCCAAGTATCAGTTAAACAGTCAAGTGCCTCTGACTTGTATAAGCAACAGCTTTATTTCCATAAACATAATATGTTATGTTTCATGTATGCATGCACATTCAGGTGGTACAAAATGGTCAAGAAAGTGTAAAAAAAGAATAGTATAGAAAAATAATATTTTTTCTGTATCCCCCCTTTATGAAACGTTCGTACTACTACTAATCTCATATTACAGTCTGGAGACTGGGAAGACTGAGTTAAAACATTAACCTTCTCCCTTTAAAAGCATGCCTGAGTTGTCATCACTTTGTGCTTTGGATCACTGTCTTGTTGAAGACTCCACTGCATCTCCATTTTCAGCTTTTTGACTGATGGTAGGAGGCTTTCTTTTATTATCTTCTGATATTTGGCTGCATTTATTTTCCCTTGCTTTTTATGAGCCTCATGCAGAAACACAGCCCAAAAACATCAGCGAGCCTCCAACGTGCAGAGTTTTCTTCTCTCCATCCATATTTGTGTAAATTCTGACCAAATAATTTAACTTTGTTATCATGAGCCCACAGCATCTTGTTCCAAAACTCATTTGGTTTGGTCACATGTTCCTTAGCGGTTCCTTGGGCGTTTTCCCTAACAACCCAGACTTGTGCAGACTGTAGCTTAGCGGTGGCCACTATCTCTAATATACTCAAAGTACAAACTGTACTTGATAACCTGCAAGTAAAGGTCGGGGGGGGGGGTCACCTTTTGACCTATTAACATGGTACCAGTCTTCCTCCTACTTCTGTTACAAAGGGGGTAAAACAAACGCACCCCTTCATGCACATGGAGGGGAAGGTTCAGAGGAAAGATACAACATTTTAATTAAAAAGAACCGAACATCCAATAAAACATCACCATGTTTGGCATCAACTGGACATAAGAGTGAAAGCAAAGAAACCAAGTGCCACACATTTATTGGAACATCTGCAACAGAGTTAGGAGGAACTTTATGAAGAATATTTGATTCCATGATTTCCTTTTAAACTTCAAAAGTTTTATTCTTCTATTCCATTAATTGCATATTACAAAAAAAATAGAGAAACTGGGATGTTCTAAAACTTTAGCTTTATGTATGGTTTGAAAGTTTTATTTTTCTTGATCCCAACCTTTTCCATAGTTGCTACTGGTATTGTTTTTGCTCTCAACAAACCGCTTGAGACGGACACTGGAAATCTACCCACTACCCACAAATTTGTTGACATTTGTCTCTTTTTAAATTGAGGTACATCATACATCATATAACTCAAATGTTGATACTGTAGTCTCAAAAAAACTACAAGATCAAACATGTTTAAAGAAAAAATGGAAATGGAATTACTGGATTTGAGTATTATTATATTTTCAACTCGTCATTTTCATACTATACTATAGTGTCAGCATATTTTCCTTATAATATTAAAATATGCAACATTACAAATAACTAAACATTGGCAGTAGCAGCTTAGTTCTATATTAAGTGCAGTGTTTTGTGGTTATGGCCAAAAATCATTTTAAGAGCTGGAACAATGTCCTGTATGACACAGCCATGTTTTGGCATACAGACATCATATAACAGAATATGAATTGTTTTTAGAAAGGAATTTGCAACCTGTGGTATGTGACAGTTTGACTTATAGGTGTGTTTTTCAGCTGATATTACTGAGGATTATTATTACGACTTTGTGTGTTTCAGCTCAGTTAGACTCAACTTCAAAATTATCAGTAGCACGTGTTTCTTTGATTTTCCTTCGTATCTGCTATTATTCCTCTTATCTATCCATCTTCACTCATAGGACCTAGTAAAGATCACTGTCAGTTTATATTTATGCCACATCTAAATCCTTACAACTGTGACATGCATCCAAACATTCCTATCTCACTGTGGTAACAGAACTGTGTGACATCAACAGCGGAATGACTGTCACGCGGCAGTGTGAGGAAGCATGTATGAAAATGTGTTAGATAAGTCTGATGCAGGTGTCTGACTGTGCAGATCAGTGCAGAAGCAAAACATACATCTCCTCATGAATGCACAGCAATCACTGCGATTTGGCTTGCAGGCAGCCAAACTGCTCATCTCAATACATTTCAATTTCATTTAAATATATTTAAATACCTCAATCCTAGCCTCTAGCTGATTTGCATGACTGGGACAGGGGAGACATATCTTTGAAGGACTAAAGGGAGAGGATGGGGACTCTAGAAGACTCTGCTGAGGGTTTGACAGACAGCTTAGTGCCATGTTATAATGACAATTATTCAGGGAAATTAGACTAGATCTGCATAAAGATTGATCCAGTCAGTAATTACTGCCTGAGGATAAAAGAAAAGTGCTGGAGCGCAAAGTCCTTTTAAGTATCAACTAAGAAGTGGGCTTGTATAACCATTTCCAGTTTAGCTGATATCAGGATGAATATTGAAAGGTTTTACAGCTTGAACATGGAGAGGAACTTTTAGAGTACTGGGGGGTGAAATGTCAAAGATTAAAACAACAAAAACGTGGATTTATATACAACATTTGTAGAAAAAGTCCAGGTACTCCATTAACTCCTTTGTGGACAGTGGGCATCCTAATGTGAAGTAGATTTTTGTCACAGGTTAGAAATAAAACTGTTGGTGAAAGAACAAAAGCCAATGTGTATTAGAGATGTCCCAGTTAAGGTGTATTAGCCTTGATTGGTCCAGCGTCCCAATTTGGTTTCTGTTGTTCTGAAACTGATTCAGTACCTACAGTAGAGTAAAATCTTATTGAACATGCATCTTGACACGTTCAATAACAGCTGTTATAAATCTTTCAACAGCTTGTTGGCCCAAATCTTGGAAGTGCTGCTGCACATGTTAGGTCAACTAGTGACTCTAAATTGCTTGTAGGTGTGAATGGTTGTCTGTGTCTTTCTCTGTCTGTTGGCTCTGAGTCAGAAGGGAGACTTTTATAGTCTCCTCTCTTCGTAGCTGGGATAGGCTCCAGACCCCCACGACCCTACACAGGAAAAGAGGTTACAGAAAAGTGATTGCTCATGATGCCTCAGCTACCGCTGGACCCATGTAAAAACTGGCTATTCTCAAAGCAACCCCCACACCAATAATTAAAAAAGTGCACCAGATGATAAACACCCAACACCCAAGCTGCAACTGCAAATATGTTTAGTGCCCCACATTATTAATGTCTATGACAATATGTCAATTAATCTAGCCACAGGGGTTCCGTCAGGAAGGGCATCCGGCGTAAAACTTGCCAAAAACAACCATACGAATTGTTCATAGGAATTTCATACCGGATCGGTCGAGGTCCGGGTTAACAAGACCGCCACCGGTGCTGTTAACCTACAGGGTGCCGGTGGAAATTCGACTACTGTTGGTCGAAGAAGGAGAGGAGGCAGAAGGGTTCATGGTCAGAGAGAGAAAAGGAAAGGCAGGAGCTTAGATCTGAGAGTAGGGACTCTTAACGTTGGCACAATGACAGGGAAAGGTAGAGAGCTGGCAGACATGATGGAGAGAAGGAAGGTAGATGTACTGTGTGTGCAGGAGACGAGGTGGAAGGGCAGCAAAGCACGTAGTATTGGAGGAGGATACAAACTGTTCTACCGTGGTGTGGATAGGAAGAGAAACGGAGTTGGAGTTATCCTGAAGAGGGAGTTTGTGAACAATATTCTAGAGGTGAAAAGTGTCTCAGACAGGGTGATGAGCCTAAAGCTAGGAATTGAAGGGGTGATGGTGAATGTAGTCAGTGGGTATGCTCCACAAGTTGGCTGTGAGTTAGAAGAGAAAGAGAGATTCTGGAGTGAGTTTGATGAGGTTATAGAGAGTATCCCCAGAGGAGAGAGACTAGTTGTTGGAGCAGACTTCAATGGGCATGTTGGTGAGGGGAACAGAGGTGATGAGGAGGTGATGGGCAGGTTTGGTGTAAAGGAAAGGAATCCAGAAGGACAGAAGGTGGTGGACTTTGCTAAGAGGATGGAAATGGCTGTAGTCAACACTTACTTCCAGAAGAGAGAGGAACACAGAGTGACATTCAACAGTGGAGGTAGGAGTACACAGGTGGACTACATCCTATGTAGACGAGGTCATTTGAGAGAGGTTAGTGACTGTAAAGTGGTGGTAGGAGAGAGTGTAGTCAGACAGCACCGCATGGTGGTGTGTAAGATGACTCTGGTGGTCAGGAAGAAGAAGAGAGGAAAGACAGAAAAGAAGACCAAGTGGTGGAAGCTAAAGAATGAAGAAACTTGTGAGGAATTCAGGCAGAAGTTGAGACAGGTTTTGGGTGGTCAGGAAGAGCTTCCAGATGACTGGGAAACTACAGCAGAGGTAATCAGGGAAACGGGTAGGAAGGTGCTTGGTGTGTCATTTGGAAGGAGGAAAGAAGATAAAGACACTTGGTGGTGGAATGAGGAAGTACAGGACTGCATCCAGAGAAAGAGGTTGGCTAAAATGAAGTGGGATGTAGAAAGGACTGAGCAAAGTAGACAGGAGTACAAGGAAGAGCAGCGCAGAGTGAAGAGGGAGGCTGCAAAGGCCAAACAGAAAGCTTACGATGAGCTGTATGACAGGTTAGACACGAAGGAAGGAGAGAAGGACTTGTACAGGATAGACAGACAGAGAGATACAGATGGGAAAGATGTGCAACAGATAAGGGTGATTAAAGACAGAGATGGAAAGGTGCTAACAACCCAGGAGAGTGTGCAGAGAAGATGGAAGGAGTATTTTGAGGAGCTGGTGAATGAGGAAAGTGAGAGGGAAAGAAGGGAGGAAGATGTGGCTATTGTGGACCAGGAAATTGCAGAGATTAGAAAGGATGAGGTGAGGAAGGCTCTGAAAAGGATAAAGAGCGGAAAGGCTGATGGTCCTGATGACGTACCTGTGGATGTGTGGAAGTGTCTAGGAGAGACAGCAGTGAAGTTTCTGACAGGTCTGTTTAACAGGATTTTAGAGAGTGAGCAGATGCCTGAGGAATGGAGGAGAAGCGTTCTGGTGCCGATCTTTAAGAACAAGGGTGACACGCAGAACTGTAGCAACTACAGAGGGATAAAGCTGATGAGCCACACAATGAAGCTGTGGGAAAGAGTAGTGGAAGCCAGGCTTAGGAAGGAGGTGGAGATTTGTGAGCAGCAGTATGGTTTCATGCCCCGTAAGAGCACCACTGATGCCATTTTCGGTTTGAGGTTGTTGACGGAAAAGTACAGAGATGGTCAGAAGGAGCTGCATTGTGTCTTTGTGGATTTAGAGAAGGCGTACAACAGGGTGCCGAGGAAGGAGCTGTGGTACTGTATGAGGATGTCGGGAGTGGCAGAGAAGTACGTCAGAGTAGTTCAGGACATGTATGAGAGGAGCATGATGGTGGTGAGATGTGCCATAGGTCAGACAGAGGAGTTCAAGGTGGAGGTGGGACTAAACCAAGGATCGGCTTTGAGTCCCTTCTTGTTTGCTATGCTGATGGACAGGTTGACAGTTGAGGTCAGACAGAAATCTCACTGGACAATGATGTTTGCAGATGACATTGTGATTTGCAGTGAGAGTAGAGAGCAGGTGGAGGAACAGCTGGAGAGGTGGAGGTTTGCTCTGCAAAGAAGAGGCATGAAAGTCAGTCGTAGCAAAACGGAATACATGTATGTAAACGAGAGGGATCCAGGTAGAAGCGTGAAGTTACAGGGGGCTGAGGTGAAGAAGGTGCAGGAGTTTAAGTACTTGGGGTCATCAGTTCAGTGTGATGGGGAGTGTGGAAAAGAGGTGAAGAGGCGAGTGCAGGTGGGTTGGAGTGGGTGGAGGAAAGTCTCAGGAGTGTTGTGTGACAGAAGAGTGTCAGCAAGACTCAAAGGAAAGGTGAACAGGACAGTGGTGAGACCAGCTCTGCTCTATGGGTTAGAGACAGTAGCAGTGAGAAAGAGACAAGAGGCAGAGATGGAAGCAGCAGAGATGAAGATGTTGAGGTTCTCCTTAGGAGTGACAAGGTTGGACAGAATAAGGAACGAGTTCATCAGAGGGACAGCACACGTTGCCTGTGTTAGCAACAAAGTCAGAGAGGCCAGATTGAGATGGTTTGGACATGTGCAGAGGAGGGACATTGAATATATTGGTGGAAGGATGTTGGAGATGGAGCTGCCAGGCAAGAAGGCAAGAGGACGACCAAGGAGGAGATATATGGATGTGCTAACAGAGGACATGAGGTTAGCTGGTGTCAGAGAGGAAGATGCCCAGGATAGAGTGAAGTGGAAGAGGATGATTCGCCGTGGCGACCCCTGATGGGAAAAGCCGAAAGAGAACTAGTATATGACAATATGTCAATTCTTTTGCTTATGTTGTTAGGGAAATTTAGATGATTGAAATTTACTCAAACATGCTGAGATTTACTTTAACTGGATGTAAAACCATTTTAAATATGGATAACATTATTGGGTTATTATCATATATTTCACATTTCATATAAGTTGTGTGTTTTTTATATGTAATGTTCCCTTTTATGGAAACATACAGTATACAGGGAAAGCAAACATTACTGACAAGATATAAACTAAACTGCCCACTTTTTACTTTAAAGCTTCTTTTTTTCTTTTATCTCCTCACTTTTCCTCACGCCAACCAGTCAAGGCAGATGACCGGCCACCCTGAGCCTGATTCAGTTTTTTCACGGTGCCTCAGGGGGACTTGTGGGGTTTTCTCTATACGTCTGTCCAGCTTTGACTTTATTCTGTTGATTGCCTTGAGATGATCTTGTTGTGTATTCGTGTTATAAAAATCAAGTTGAATCGAAATGAATTGATAAAGGTGAAGACTCAGCCATTCCAAAAGATTACATAAACATTTCTTGTGCTTTAAGCACTTCTTGGTAGAGTTTTCACATAAGCTTATAGAACAGCTTTTAGGATTACTGTCTGAAAGGACAAAGACACACAAGTTATTCCGAAATTATAAAGAGGAACAGAGAGTGGGAGATAGAAAGAAAATGAGAAAGAAAAAAGAAGACATACCCAGGAGTCTTACTGTTGACCTCTGACCCTGACTGCTCTGCACACTCTCAAGCAGCATTAGCCTCCCATTGTGTTTCACATCAACTCCACTGCCTGTGCTGCTAATCAAAGTGACCACAACTACCTCAAGTCTTTGAACTGCAAACATTTCTCTATAACCGTGAAAGATGAAGACACTGCTTCATGAAAGAAAATGTAAAGCCTGTGAAAATCATCTGCCTTGCTACCGTTTTTGCATTATGTACCTTGAGCAGTGTGCTCTGTGGGAGGACTAAGTAAGTGAGCTCAAAACAAAGACAATGATTTGAATGATTTGGCAGAATAAAAATTGTGTTTCTCTTCATTGTGACAAGGATCAAAACAGTTCTTTATGGTTCTTTCTCAACAAGAAAATGTTACAGGGGCCATATTTTACAATGCAGTTATAATGTTACATATTGTAATGATTATAAACAAAATTAAAACACAGAAAAACTCCTAAGCATTTGTAAAATGCATTACATGTGAGTTACTTCAACTGTATGTTACCAATAGTAAAAAATAATGTAGTAAAGTAAAACAGGTTTAGTACCTGAAACTAATGAACTGACAACTGAGTGAAAATGCAGTAGTTAATCTGTAGAACCATAAAGTCATATAAGTCCCCAATCCTTTCATCTGCAATAAATAAAATATAGTCTTGATATTAATCACTAGGTAAGGTTTACAATTGTTATCTGATGTGGTTCACTGCTACAGATGCTCCACCAGATAAGACACAGTTAAGTGACAAATCAGGCTCCGTGGTTACCCCAGCATAAAGATAGTTTTAGTTCATTCATAGCAATTAGCAATCAAACAAACTTAATACGGTTAACACGTATGCGCAGTCACACTAGGCAGAGCTGACATTACCACTTTCCATTTGAAAGGTCGCGTAATAGACCACTCTTATTAGTTTTTTAAGTTTTTCTCATGTACTCTCAGTGTAAGTCCAACTGAGTGTCTCACCTCAGCTGGGATCTGTCTCCCTGCTGCTGCTGCTGCTGCTGCTGCTGCAAGTTTCTGTATGTGTGTGTGTGTGTGTGTGTGTGTGTTCGTTGTGCGCCCTCCTTAAGACAAAGAGGCAGACAGAGGATAACGTGTATGAGAAACACCATTAAAATCCACATTTGTTCAATCAATAATCAGTCACCATTCAGAATCAGGCTCTGCACACGTGGGGCAACAGGTCGTCATACGAGAACCTGCATTAATGTCATCAAAACATTTAGCAGAGCTCTTGTGAACATGTTACTATCGTGTTAACACTGGCTGCCATAAAAATTTACTCTAATTAGCAAACGTCTAAGCTGGACAAACCCAAAGTCTAATCTAGTGTGTAATGTTTTTTTTTTTACATTTTGTTGCAGAAATAAATCCCAAAACTTGTGGCGAAATGCTGTTGCCATCTGTGAGTCCGACTCATGGCAGTGGAACCCTTCAGTCATCTATCCCATTAATCCATCCATCCATCGCTATAATCGTTAATGGCTTATCCTGCTTAGGTTTGGGGGGCCTGGACTCTATATCAGAGAGGTGGGGAACACCCTGGACATGTGTCCAGTCCGTCTTAGGGCAAACAACAAGAGGCATACTGTACAATGACAACTATTCACACTATGGGCAAATAAACTCAATCAGTCCTTCAACCTTTATGTTCAAATGCAGGTAGGTTGTTTGTCTCTATCCTCTCATACAGACCAATGAACCCGAGCCAGATGTCTGTCCAAACTGTGCCAGGCATCAAAATGGCAGATACCATTGTTAACCTCGGAGCCAAAATGGCAGCCAGTTTCACAATTGTTTTTTGATCTAAATGTGGGACCCAGAATGTGTAAACGCTGGTTTGGTTAGAGCTAGGAACACAAACATCTCTACCCTTGACCCATGACCCATATCACCCACAGTGAGTTTCTGTGATATATCTTTGAAATGCATTTATTTCATCATTTACTGTTCCAAGTTTGCAGTGAATATCTTGTTTTTGTTTAGCACAAATCATCATTTTTATTTCTCCTTTATTACTTTATGAATAAACACAGCTTTTCTTTTTAAACACATGGGTCAGAAACGACCCATGTGCATTTACTACAGCATTTCCTGGGAAACTGTGAAATGTGTTTTTTTCCGCCATTTTACAGCTAATACATGTAAGTATTGTTTTTCAGATGTCTAATATTACCTTAGAAAATGTTTGATGACAGTAGTGGGAGATAATTATTCATCACATTTGATTAGGATTAGGTTTCCTGAGAGTGAGCACAGTACATTACATGTCAGAGAGTTACAGAAAATGACTGTTGAACCTCAGAGCCTACACCAGCTTCACCACAGCAGCCTGATTATATGGGGGGTGTGAACAATGCTGGCTACTAATCAAGGAGCTGGGCAGAGCCACATATGAAAAGGCATGACAACCTACGAAGAGCTATGCCACATATGAAGGATATGATTGAGGCAATGGGAAAATGTGGGTTGAAAATACAAAACACAGCCCCCCCCAGCCACATTAGACAGGGGGGCCAAAGGAAGAGGAAGAGGTGCCCAATCTGCCTTTCCAAAGACAAGAAATCAGCAGCTGGTGTATGCACCAGGTTTGTGCGTCGAGCACAAACACTTAGTGACCATTTGTGAGGCATGTAAAAACTGAGATGGCAATTTGTGCTTTAGAGCCGCTTCACAGCTAGAAGGTTGCGGGTTTGTGCCCCGGCTGGCCATTGCCTTTCTGTGTGGATTTAGCATGTTCTCCCTGTGCCCAGACATGCACGTAAGGTTGATTGGTGAATCTAAAGTACGTGTAAGTGTGAATTTGAGTTAGAGACTGATAGACTGGACTGCCCAGGCTTGGACCCTGACCCTATTTCACGAGTTTACAGTTAAATTACAGATACGCTATCAGGTATGTGTATATGTGACTAAATCACAAAAATGTTGAACAAATTCAATACATTAAAACATTTAAAAAAGTGTTTGGCCCCATTAGTTGCTAAAGTAACTACTTGAAACAAATTATTGTTATAGTATTAAGTCATTTACTTGTACATCACCCTTGACGTAGTAATATAAAAACATTTTTACTCATAACTTATGGATGAATAGAATTAATGATCTGTGGTCATCAAAAACATTATAAAGAGTACTTGGAATATTCAATCATAAAATTCATTGATTTCAAAAGATAACATGAAATAGCATTGGAAATGAACGCGGGTCATTTTGGACTATGTTGAGCATTGGAAGGCGTGTGGATATGCTGCACATCAAAGGGTTAACATCACATGTAACTTATCTGCAACAGCTTCGTTAACTTCACAACACAATCTCACTAAATACTTCAGGTAGTGTTTGCAACAATGGGTCAAAACTGGTCTCCTGGTCTCCACAATGACATTAAGTTGAATCATCTAACTTAAGCTTTACTTAAATGTTTGTAATATTGACCTTTACAGTATACTCATCTTTTTCTTTTACAGTCTATACAAAAACTGCTTTGAATATCAATTAATTCATATTTAATATTGTGGCTTTGTCCAACTGTATTCAAAAACAGAAAAATGGTGTGATTAAAAATTAAGGCATTCAAAGAGGTGATGTATTTATCTACAAATACGGAAACTTTCACTTGAAATTTCATTTGTGACTTAGTGCTCAACACTTGATGAACCAGTTGACAATCACACTAATGAATGATGACACCCAGTTCACGGTGTAATCACAATTTGTTGCAGCTGTCTGTGTGATGCTGCTTAATTATTAAATAAAGCTGGGAGAGATAATGTACAATGTGCAGGATTTCTGTTTGGAGGAGCGTAAAGGGAGTCTGGACCACAGGGGACTCTTAAAGAAATGCAGTTCCACTGTACAGTGGCTATTATTCAAATTCCCTCTGTGCTTGTTTTTCTTAAGCTCCGCATCTAAAACAATCAGCCGCCCCTCCATCTAAATTACCTATTCATTTACAATGCACCAGGCACTTTCACACATCATTTATAGGAATAAAATGCCCGGGCATTCTTGCTTGTTGTCATTCACTTTAATGTGTTTTGACACCAAAATCAAACACTGCTGCTCCAACTGGACCACATCAGCAATACTAATTACTCACCGCTCGGTTTCATATTGTATACGCTGAGCATGAAGACGTAATGTGATGGTTGTCAACACGCAGTTAGTGTTTTTATCTCTGGTGGAGAGGAATGTTCGCTAAGCCCGGTTTGTTTTAACTCGTTTTGTGCAGTTTCTCTTCTGAAATACCTGTTCTGCTCTTTGTAGAACTGCATTTGAACTTTACAGCCTCAGCTCCTCACCTATCTCAAATCACTGTAAGTACTTGAGGAAAGCTCCACATATAGCACAGAATTACATTACAACACTTAAACATGCACACATGTAAAGAACTCATCCCTGTGTCATACTTTTGCTTTTTAATAAACCTACTTTTAACTGTGATTCTTGTTGTAAGATGAAGGGCAAGCATTGGTTGTATCGTGTGATGAAGGTATCCACGCTGTGCCAGCAGTGTGTAAGGTAAACGTTCAGTTTCAAAGAGATGTGACAGTATTGGAAGTTAGTTCTGAAGGTAAGGAATTGAAATTTTTTTAAGGAAATTCTGTCTCCGTAGGCACTAAAAGTTGTATTTTTTGTTACAAAAGGATGATTTATTATGGCTTGCCGTTGTGCTTCCTGGCAGTATACAGTATAATCTCGTTTCATGTGACATGAGAAATATGTTTGATAAAGAGTTTGCATTTTTGCATCGAACACTTTCTGCAAAGAAACCTGCATCGTGATGATTTTTGTAAATATGGAATCTGTGTGTAAAAGTTTTTCAGTCTCATGTATGGAGAAACACAGAGCAGCATTTACTGTTAGATTCTGTGGTGGTGATGTTGCTGAATCTGACGATGATGAAATCATAAAATGATGATTTTGCTGTTATTCTGGCCATGTGTCACCACATGCTCCAGTGCAATACTGGCATTTCTGCAGAACTCTCGGTCTCAGGATTAGGCTGTCATGGATCTTACAGCTGTAATTTTGTCAAATTCTGTTTAATTATGTATGTGAAGATGTATTTTGTTGCATAGAAGTAAATACAGCAAATAGAAAGTGGGTAATATAATATAGAAAGGGTGTTTTCAGGTCTCTGTGAATGTACCTCTGCCAATAAAAACTGCACCGCCTCTTCACCTCTGATAAGAGGCTTTGACTGGGTCTTAATGCAATAGCAATTTTGCAGACAAGTAAGATATTTAACAGAAATTGTTGAGATTGTTTCTGCTTCTGCAGGGTCCATCCTTTTTCGTTCTTTTTTTCTTTTTGACAGGGTCCATCCTTTAGGCTTTTGACAGTCACTTTCTGTTTTTTTCATTTTTTGAACTAATTTGCAAAAGACAAGCTTTACTTCCACATGCGCAAAAACATGTTTGTTTGGTGCCAGGAAAATACCAGACAGGTGCAGCTTATGCAGAAAAGGCTTGCTCCCACGAAAAAATGAGCAAAAAAAGTAGGCGCCCAAAGCATTAACCACGACAAGTTTGAAGATTCACTAAATGTGTACACATTTGATAAAAATGTCATAACATCCCCTTTGGCTTCTGCTACATCTTCAGGTTAACCTCAAAGGATACTTTTCTATGCCCTAGTGTATAGACACATTAGAGGCATAAGAAGATGCACATACACATGCAGAGACTTAACAACTATGAATAATCAATTGCCTCTTTCCATTTGATAAAGGTAGATCTTATCAATATATCATCAGAGAGATAAATGGTCTGGACTGTTTGCTGTGCCCCTTAATCAGAGGGAATCAGTCAGGATCAGCTTCTCTATCGTCCTTGTCTGAGACAAGCCTCACTTTTGATAGATCAAATATAAACAGCCCTTGATCAATGGATAACTAATCATTAACCCCCCCTGCCGCTTCAAGATGGGCTCAGCGACAGATGTTCCAAGTGTAAAATGCTCAAGATTATTCAAGCCCAGTGATTTAGTGAAGGCTGCAGCGATTAACTGTGAAACCAAACTCATCATGAGAGCAACAACATTAATTTTGGCATGATTGCACATTCTCTTATGAGGGTTAATGAGGAAGAGACCAGTTGTGAATTGAGTCTGCTTGATCAGTATAAAGTGTAAAATTGAAAACAGGGGCACAGTGATGGATCAATAAGACTTTTCTGGATGGGAATAACACGATCAAAATGTGAATGTGTTCATGAAGACGCTCAACAGGAGCCCTAAGGTCAGAGGGGACAGCTTGTGATCAAGCACTCTATTTGAATGAAGTTATACGTTCAGACATCCAGCAGCGTTTCAAAGGAATACATTTGTTCTCTGGTTGGTAAAAATTTCAAAGTCATGTAACACATTTGATGAGTTTTATACTGATGCACCTCCATATCTTGGGTAGAGTTTATATGGATAGACGAGACTGAGGTATATCATGTCTATGTCTGATGTACTGAAAAAAAAACAGATTAATAAGGTTAAAAACTAACTCAGTTTTTGCAGCTACATCTGAAAACACAGCTGGTCTCTAACACACACTATATATATATATATATATACTGCTGCTTTATTTTGCCCTGCAGTTAAAAGATGTTAGTAAATTTAATTATTTTTGGGGTCAATTTGACCCCTTAAAATAATTATTATACTTAAAATGGTTAGTCAAGTTTATGTGTTAGGTACTTTACGTTTGCTTGTGAAGTATCTAAATAGACCTTTAAATAAAGCAACCCCCCCATCTAACCCCTTCCCACTTCTACATGCAGATAATGCATGTATAACAATGAAAAATGACTCATATTCATGAAGAAATATGCAGATCAACATAAAATCTAACTGATCACAAAATACACCTAAAATTGGAAAGAAATATTTTTTGGGTGTTTTAATTGGTTTATATTATTTATAAGTACACATATTTGTTGCCTATAACATTAGGAATGAAGCCCAGTTACTGTAACTCTAAAAAAGATGATTTAAACAGTCTAACTGAGTGATTACCTTTGTCCTATGATGTCCTATGAAATATTTCTATCCTCCTATCTTAACCACTTATTCTGTTCAGGGCTGCAGGAGGCTGTGGCCTATTCCAGCTGTTATTGTGTGAGAGGCGGCGTACACCCTAGACAGCTCTACAGTCTATCTATCCAACACAGAGGGACATACTCAGACAGACAACTATTCACACTCACATTCACACCCACAGGGAAATCATAGTCATTAGTCTCTAAGTCTTATTAAACCACTGAACATCTAAGAAAGACAGATCCCTCCACAACCAGGCCCTCTTTACCTTTGAGCAGTACAGATGACATTAATGATTTCTTACACCAGTTAGCCTTAACATTAATCTCACCTGGTTGTTTAAATATAAGAATATGATATGGTTTTTATAAAACAATATATAAACTAGTAAATGCTAAAGTATCACTGTGGGATAACATCTATTAGCACATACAGAAAAGTTGTTAAATTCAGCTTTCACCTTTGTTATTTATTACTGTGCTGATTTGAAAACATCTTGTTTTCTTAGTGTAATAATATTACTCTGGTACTTTAGGTAAAATGTACATAATACGCTTAGTACTCACGTAAAAGGTTGGAGGTGGTACAGTCAATCGAGTATTGAGTTTGTCTAATTCTACCACCTCTGCACACACTGTATAACACCTCGCTGTGTAGCTGCTGCTCAGAGTGGTCATGCTGACCCTTTTCTACATGACACTGTGCTAGTGTTAATGTTGTGGCTGAGCAGTGTATGTCGGTGAAGATTCTCAGTCACCCAGGCATCTGAAGATTGAATAATGTCTGCTGGACTACTTTCTAGCAGACATTATTTGGAGACTGAAGAGGAGACTAAAATCGGAGAGAAGGAAAACAACAACAAGCACATTCAAAGTCATGCTGAAGTCCTAATTGAGTTATGCAGATAGTGTATGTTGATTGCGAAGAATTTTGAGATGCTTTCCTGATGTCTCCTGGGGATTGGAACAAGGCGATATAAACAGCATTAATGGAAGGAGATGAAAAATGCTCACACTGCCTCAGCTCTCTGGCAGGCATTTGTTTACCCAATTCGAATAGAAAGAAACCTATCATAAAAGCCACAGTCATTAACACTTAGGATGACTCATTTCTGGAGCCTTTGTAGTGCACTTGGAACATCTAAACATGCAGACTGTGCATCTTTGGCTGATTTCATTACGTGGCTAAATGACTAAACTTTGCGGGCATATGAAGTTTATACATCTCAAGACAGCATGATATAGAAAAGCCTAAATTATTTCATATCACGTTGGAGCGATAGGAAAATGCAAAGGCAGAATACAACGAAAGGCTGCACACTACAATGTTAGTAAATGGTCTGCACTTTTATAGCGCTTTTCTACCTGTTGGTCCTCGAAGCGCTTTACACTGCTTCTTAACTATCCATTCACACACACTGATACACCAGTGAGGGAGCAGCTATGCAGATGGCCAACGCTCACTGGGAGCAACTAAGCGGGGGTTCAGGGTCTCGCTTTGACGTGGCCAGAGGAGCCGAGGATCAAACCAACAACTGTAGGATTGGCGCACGGCCACTGTACCTACTGCGGCACGGCCAACCACATACCACACATCCGCCATATCACATACTCATCCTTGATCAGTTCAATACCTTTGTCGACCGCCTTGTCCATTTCTTAGTCTGGTACACAAACGTCATTGTGAAACAGCACTGCTACGTGATATGCAGCCATCTTAGAATACTTCCTCTCGTGGTGTTCGTTCAGGCACTTCGTGGCACAAGAGAAAATTTATGACAGAACATCATGTTTTCCCCACCCTCCTTCAAAGTTTCATTTGATAAAAACCAGAGACAGAAGAAAGACATCCAAAGGATATGATTCACAGAAATTGTGGTCTTATGTTGCTGTTCTCAACATTCTCATATGCTTTTCATTTAGTTAACATGGGCTTTGTGTTACTTTATCCTAAGCAGTGTTTCAGGAACACTAGCTAACTCATTTGCTAGACTGCTGCAATTAAACATGACTGATTGACAGCACATGTAGAAACAGATCATGTTTCACCACACCAGAGTTTTTCATTGACAAAAGACTAGCTCACAATGGTGTGGTTGTTTTATTGTGTGGTGTAATACATGTCACTAACCCCTTGCTGAGTTATGAAAGCCTATGAAAGAACATATATATCTTTTAGTAATACACTTATTTTGCAGATGCCCTGGCCAGATGTAATTGACCCCTGGGGGTACAGGGACCCTACTTTGTCCAATGCTTTTGCATCCTTTAGAATTGACTATTGCAACGCACTGCTCAAGAGTCTTTAAATGGTCCAGCACATACAAAACAACGCTGCCTGGATATTACTCAGAATCTCAAATCCAGTCTCAGGCTTCCAGTTTCCTCCAGAATTGAATCTAAAATTACAATACTTACACATCAGTGCATCCATGTCATTGCCCCTGGATACCTCAAAAAAACTTATTCCTCAACAAACTTCATCACATAATCTTCGTTGCGCAAGTGCCCACCTGCCACCCCCAGAACTAAGTTACTGACTATGGGAGAACAACCTTTCTGCTCAGTCGCCCCTCGCCTGTGGAATTCCCTTTCTGAACATCTGAAGGCCCCACAGACTTTAGGCATTTAGTAAAGGACCTACGAACCTAACTTTTCAAGAGAGCTTTTAATTTTTTAAGTTATTATGTGTCTGTATTGTGAACTTGAGTGTTTAGAAAGGCTATAAGTAAAATGTGTTGTTAACTAACTGCTTCTTGTTTGCTTAGTGCTAACGTTGGCACCTCTCTGAAAAGCACATTATAAATTAAATTTATTATTATTATTATTGTTGTTGTTATTATTGTTATTCATTTAGAAGATGATCAAAGTTATACTTTAATGGTTTTTAGGTGGGACAAGAGTCTTTCAAAAACATTCCCAAAGGTGTAAGAACAAGAAGTCTGTAATCACTGAGCGCTATAATCCTTAGCAGGAGCATTTCACTGACTAGTGCAGTATATGTGTATTTGGAAGAAAAATGTTCTGTACAGTGTTTGAAAGGGGACCATGTAAAAGTTTCTCATCAAGCATCTTTATGTATTTTCGGTCAGCAGAACAGAATTAACCTCTTGATTTTTTATTATCGGTTACGGTGGGGGGAGGCGGGTTCCCTATGAAGTAGTGACTGTGTAGTAGCTGGGATTTTTAGCTGAGACAGTCTGTGGAGGGGGGGTCCTTTAATAGTTGTTCATTTCTTGTAAGCCTTTTTCAAATTGAAGACAGGTGCTCTGTCAAGAGCTCCTCAGTGTGCCTCGACCTGGCTGCTTTAATTCCTCTCCTCAGCTTGTATTTGGCTTGCTTGTAGAGGTCTTTATCTCCCCTGCTATGTGCCTCATTCTTGGCAGAGATGCCAGAGTTCCTCGGTGAACCATGACTTGTCATTGTTGTTCTTGATCTGGGCCCTGGTGGGGATGCAGTTGTCCTCACAGAAAATTGATTAAATAAGACACACTGCCTTTTGCACTGTGTTCTTCATACTCGTCTCATTGTTGCATTGGTTTGGAGTCTGAAAGGATTGTTCTATATTTTGTTCACCGCTTAAGCTTTACACATTCAGACATGAGGTTGGATATATAAAGATATATTTGTGTATTTAAAAAGCCGATCGGTTGAAAAAGTGGAACTTTCTATTCCAACATTTAGGGCCGAGCTAACGCTGAAGCGTGCTAGTCCATGCAATGTGTTGGCAAAAAATGATTATTCTGATGACAGCTTCATGTATTATTAATGGTCTTCTTAGTTTGAAAAGTTTAAAAAGCTATATTTAAAACGGGGATAACGCCACACATATTTGCATGCATTTTGTTGCACTCAAAACAGCGACGGAAATAGACGTGTTAAGACTGGTAAGTTTTAAATGCCTGAAATTTGTCACTTACTTTTATCCTGCAGTAGATGGTTTTTCAACTGCAGTCCACCAATTTTACTATCAGAGTGTGTTATCTGTGAGATTTCATCTACTATTCTTACCACCACTTAGTCCCCATCAGGTTATAGCTGAATGAATATATTTAGTAAATTAATGAAACATAAAGTAGGATTGCAGCACTTTATCATCCGGTAAGAAAAGTCTGCTCAATAATGAATGAATAGATTGCACTGAAAAAAAAATGTAACAGTGTTAATTTACTTTTTTCTTCAACTCAGGCTGTTTCACTGCTACTATATGATCTTTAATATGCATGTGATAAATGTGCACTGTCACACATTAATAATTTAAGCACCACTAGGTTGAACATGGTGGCTCTGCTCATTATTTACCTGTTGCCATGGTGAGTCATAGTACTGGATTGGGTTGATGGCTACACTACAGCAGTTGTTAGATCTCCCTTTGCTGGGTTATTCTGGGTTCCCCACCTTAGGAATAATCAACTTAGAGTTCCGGATTAACCTCAGAGTTTGTTAAACTGGCTTTGAGTGTAACTAACGCAGTAATAAAGTGCGGATATTTCTTAGAGGGCAGGGCTGACTGTAGACAGGTGCAGATGTCAGCAATGATGTGTTTAGTCTGAAAGGAAAAAAACTGTAGAGCTTTGAACTAACAACACACTGTAAGCTCTATAGCAGATTCCAGAAACTGAACTCAATAAATGAGTTAATAAAGTGCCACAAATGAAAGCTAGAGTAAAACAAAAACAAAAGCACAGGCATTTGCAAATATGTGAAAGACACACTGACGTGCCACACAAAGAGAAGACCACACTTAAGCAGCAGATGCCTTCCAGCTGCTCAGAGATTCATTCCTTGGTGTGACGCTGCAATATCTGCACAAGACTACAACGCTCCCGCTATTCCAATGTTGTTATCAAAGGAAGCCTGATTGCCGAGGAAAACATATGGTCCGAACGACAACACAGCAAAAAAGTACAAATAAAACCACTGCTGATAGGTACCTTCGGAAATTTACTGTACACTCAGATCTCTGTGGATATAGGCATTTTATATGCAAAGCTTTTTATTGGCTCTGAAGCCACCCCATCTATATACCGTTTATATGGTAGCCACAAGCGCAAGTTGACAATGGTACCTAGGGAATTAAAGTCAGAATATTTGTGTAGGTGTTGTGTGCAGGAGAGAAAAAGGAAGCTGTTCCATATTCTATTTTTATCAATAGAGAAAAGATTATGACAGTTAATTGAAGGGTGTGCTTATCTTGAAGCAGCTATGTCTCATCTGCATGCGATATTAACTCTCACTACCTGAACATAAAACAGAGCCCAGTAAGAGATAAGCTGGCTGTTTTCCTACCAGAGAGAGAAAACTTTTTCTCCAGCAGAGGAAGTAAAATTAGCATTTAAATAGCAACACATATTCTATCATCTAACATGATTTGATGCAACAGCAGTTGACACACAGTGAAAAAGCAAAAACAATCAAGACAAGGGGAAGGAGGAGAAAAGGAAGGAATATCTTTAGTAGCGAAAATACACGGATTCCTTTTACTGATGTCTAGGATAGGACTTTAATTATCACATGTGCAGCAGTGGCAGGGGGAGTGGGCAGTTATAAAGCTGCAATGCACAGCTCTTAACATTGGCAGATGATGGGTTTTACCATTCAAGTATTTTGTCATCGCAATAAACTGTGAACTTCTCTTGCCCACATGGCTGATTTGAACTTTTCCAGTCATTTCTCAAAGGAGGATTTAAAGCTGAACAGTTTGGAGGCATCTACATAAATGGTTTTCATGCTTGAACAAAGGCCAACAACCAGTGTTTTTGTTTACTTCTCTGATAATTAAGATGGTTTGTGTGAGAATGCAATCACATATTTGTAATGAAATCACTATACCCACAAAAATGCTACCGACAGTTTTCTGTGATATGGACCCTTACTCACGCCCTCTTGTGCACAGGCCGAAAGTGACATATCCAAAACCAACCTGTTCTTCAATCCTAAGAACTAAAATAAGTCCTTTAACCTTTACATGCACAGAGGTTGTTTGTCTCCACCCTCTCCTACAACCAACCAGGCCAATGACATCTGTTGAAAATACTTCCTTTCCACAAAACTGGCAAATGCAGTTGGCCCCAATATGGTGTAGTTATTATTTTTAGCCATCAATTCAATCAATTTTAGTCATCAATTCACCGAACATGCTTTTGGACTGTGGGAGGAATCTGCAGGTCCCACGCAAGCACAGGAAGAACTCCAAACAGAAAGACTGCAGTACATTAGACCAAGGGGCCTTCAAGCAAAGCTAACCAACCCAACCATCTTACTGCCGACTAGTAGGTCAGTTAGTCAGTCATCAACAAGATAAAAGCAAGATGGCAGTTGGTGAAGGACTCTCACTTACACACTTGTAGTGGGTCTAGTCAGAGCAAAAGGGTGAAATACATCATTTTGTTCCCTGTTTCAAATTATTTTTCTATATACAGCAGCTTGTTCTTGTGCCTAGGCATAACTATGTAGCCTATGTGCCTAAGCCAAAGCTTATTGTCCTCATTTATTGCTGTAACCAAAACGAAGGTATGGCACATGACAGGATCCTGAGTCGTGTGATACTGAGGTGGGTGATTAAAGTGGGTGGACTAAAGGATTGATGTCAGCAGAAACACAGGTAGAAGACGTGGAAGCACCACTGCCATTTTGAATCGTCCAAATGTGAAACATGCACATCATACTACTGAAGGTTAAAAAAAAGGTTTCCTTACTTGCTTTTGTATTTACACTCAGATACTGTATGTCATACTGAATCTGCTGGTTTTGTCCAGATTAATCTTTTCTAACAATTTTCCCTTCACATATCTATGTTTCCTTACAACGAATACACTTAATCATGACTTTGGCACTCAAGCAGAATTATTCATGGGCTATTGAAATGAGAGTGCTGAGCCATTAATCAGATAGTAGTAAGTGCCATGGATGAGGCCAGTACCTATTAAAATGTATGTCCTTTTAATTTGGCCCTGTGGTGCTGGAAAAATGCAGCATGCCTCAAACTCCCTTTCATATTCTGTCATTAAGATTCACAGGAATAAGCCAAGCCAAATGCAGCAGTAATGGTGATCAAGGACAATAAAGCAGTTATTGTGTTATGTTTACTGAAACTAGGCCACAGTTATTAAATCATAACTGATCATTGAACTATTTGAACTTAATCCTGCATGCTGTGACACATTTCATCAGTGATCATGTGATATGCAAATATAACATAATATAATTATATAATATAATTTAATAATAATTTAGGTTAATATAATTTTGTTTTAAATTTCTGAATGCAATTGGTTGTTCTTAGAAAGTGCCATGCCGCGAAATGTCACAAAAATATTTTTTCAAATTTCTTGTAGTTGTCTTTATTTTTGCTGTTTCTCTGGATTTTGGTCAAACTTATAACAAAAAATTTCTTAACCGATGTTTAACTTTAATTATATAGCACCAATTCACAACAAAGTCATCTCAAGATGCGTAATAAAGTCAAGATTATAAAGTTATGTAGAGAAAACCCAACAAATTCTTCCTGAGCAGCAACAGTTGTGAGGAAAAACTCCCTTTAACGGAAGAAACCTCCAGCAGAACCAGGCTCAGGGTGGGCGGCCATCTGCCTTGACCGGTTGGGGTGAGTGGAAAGTGGTGAGAGGAAAGCAAGATGAAAGCAACAACAAAACATGGGCAAGAACAATCAGTAAGAACAATTGATCTATTATAGAAATAATGAATTAATTAGCAATCTACTGCTTTTATATGTAATTTATCTCAAGATTTTCATATTTATTGTATGTGTGTAACCAAATTATTTCAAGACACTATTAAAAATACTGTGTCTAGAACTGTCACTTTTACCCTATGGATAGTGGATTTTCCATTTCACCCAGTGGTTATTCCATTTTACACGTAATTTTTGTAATGCACTGTGTGTAACAGGAGAAAAAACTAAAGAAAAGATTCACTGAAGAAAACTGTGTTGGCACATTTTACAGATTATAAGCACATTTAAGACACATAAGGGAAGATGGCACAGTGCCATGTTTCCCATTTCTGTGGAGTTCAACAGTTACTGTAGGTGAGTACATAAAGAATAAAAATATAAAATTCAATTACACTTCTACAGTCGTGTCCATCACACAGTCAAAAATGATTAATTACAGCACAGACCTTGTGTAGAGTTTATACTCAAACGCTCAGTCACAGAACAGCCTGTGATAATCCTGGAGAAAACAATGCAGTGCATTCACACAATTAACTCCTGTGCAAGTGCATAGAGATGCATGCAGACTATGTGTGGTGGTTTAGTGGTTCACACCTACAAATAGACAAACTGTCAAGTGACACACCCTTCTTCCAAAACCTCCAGTGGCAGCCAACTGGCATTAAGCATAATTCCAGCGTATTGTAAATGGAAAAATACCCGCATTGAACGTCAGACAGTGTGTATATTGTACATGGGCTTCAAAGGAACTAGACATCTCAGTTCTTCAGAACTGCAGCCATGTTGACCACCCCTAGGCTGCAGTGTTCCGGTGTCTGATGGCTTGGACAGGAAGAGCTCTGTAGGGCCTGCCAGAGAGGAGAAGCTGGAAGATGTTGTTTCCAGGGTGAGGGTCAATGTAGTTTTCTTTGACCACTTCCTGGCTCTGGATGTACAAGTATTGGAGAGCGAGCACCAATGATTCTTTCTGCAGATCCTACTGTCCTCTGCAGTCTGTTCTTGTCCTGTTTGGTGGCTGCTCCTAATCAGACTGTGACCAGACAAGCACAGGACAGACTCAATGACAACAGTGTCGAACTGAATCAACAGCTTCAGTGGCAGGTTGAACTTCCTCAGCTGTCGTAGCAAATACATCAGCTGCTGAGCCTTTCTGAGGATAGAGCCAATGTTGTTCTCCCCCCTCAAGTCATGTAAGATGGACCCAAAAAATGTAAAGGATTTCACAGTTGACACAGGCCTCGACGGTATGATGAGGGGAGTCAGTGTGCGTGTGCATGTGTGTGTGGGGGCGTGGTATCAGGCCATCATCTCGAATAACAGGCCGACAACAGTTGTGTCATCTGCAAACTATAGGAGCTTGACAGTCGAGTCGCTTGAGGTGCAGTAATTGGCGTAGAGAGAGGGGGATACATCCCGGAGGAGCATCAGTACTGGTTTTCCGTATGCTGGATATAACTTTTCACACATAACCTATAGATTCCTGTTGGTGGTGCAGGACGTAATCCATGCTATGGTAACTGCATCTACCGATCTGTTTGCCTTGTAGGCAAAGTGCAGGGGGTCTAGCAGGGACCCTGTGATGTTTTTCAGGTGATTTATCCATTAAAACACCTAGAGCTGATGCTGTGTGTCTTCAGGTGGAAGTAAGTGGGTGGACACAGGTGGGCAGTGGTGATCTTTGACCTAATGCAGGTGGGGGGTATTGGGCCGTGTGCTTCCTGTAATAAAAATCATTCAGACTCTGCTAGATTTTTGGTCTTCTCAGCTAGTGGTAAAAGCCTTCTGTAATCTGTAATATCCTGCAAGGCAACTGTTTTCCAGCTTTTCAGCATAGTTTCTCTTTGATACCCTAACCTCCTTTGTCAGTGTATTTCTGGCATGTCTGTACAGATGTATATGCCCACTTCTATAAGCTTTATCCTTAGACCTGCGAAGTTGTGTGAGTTTAGCTGTAAAACCATGGCCAGTTATTACTGTTTGCACGACAGGTCTTGGTAGGTCACACACGTCTCCACAAAAACTGACATATGATGTCACATCGTCGTGTACGTATTAGGCGTTCATCTTAGATAACACACATCAAGGCAGCCACCTGTGAATTTTGTAAGACTTCTTGTAGAGTACCATTCTCTTGGTGAGTAACGTTTTTCCAAGTAAACCTAGTTCCTAGTTTTTCCCAATACCTTTGCTTGCAATGTGATTACATTTCACTTGGTAGGGCCCCTTTTCAGACTATCCTGGATGTGTCTCTTTCCCCCTGCACTGTCACTCTGTTGTGCCACGAACACAAACTGAAAGAAGTCAGAAAGCAGCATTTTCCACTGCGATATGGTTCAAATCTGTGAGCCAGGCCTCCAAAGTAAGTCAGACACAGAGGAGAAATCAGGTTAGTCTTGCTGCATGTGTACATGGATTTCTCATAACCAGGTTTATTAACAGCATGTAAACACCATTCCCCAATTACTCGAGGAAGCCGGCGAGTACCCCAGTCTGTGCATATATCAAGTGCATGTAATTCCCTATAGACATCTTTAAGGTCCACTTCGTTCGGAAGAGCCAAGACCCAATCCAGGACCCAAGTCCATTCTAGTTGTACTACCTTGGGTCTGCATGGTAATATGTCTAATTGGACCCAGAAAGAGCTGAGCATCCACAGCAACATGAATTTTGCAACTATGTTCTAAAGAGGGACCTGACATGAGCCAAAGCAAATGGCAGCTGTTGATTCATTTATTTACATACCTGTCTTTGAAAATACAAATATATTGTATATTATTTATATTTGAAAATATTAACGTTATATTGCTGGTAATTAAAGTTTTTTCTACCAGGGTTTGTCTTTTTTTCTCTTTTCAAATCTGGGTCAACTTTCTGGATCGGGTCTGGCTCTTGGGTCCACCTTAAATAGGGTCTATTTCTATTTCACTGTATTTATTTTATGTAGCACACTGGACTGCATTATGGCAGAGCACTCTTGTCTTAGAGCTAGAAGGTCTCCGGTTTGCATCTTGCCCGTTTTTTAGAGATTCATCTTTGTTCATTAATTAGATTAGGTTAAATTGTGACTTTGAATTGAAGCCCGTTGTGAATACTGGTGACCTGTCCAATGTGTACCCTGTGCTGATCACCCAATGACAGCCAGCAGAATTTAGATTCAGCACCACAAGACCCTTAAGAAGATAACCAATAAGATAATGAATGGATGGATTTGGGATGGATTACAATGAGGATTCAGGTCCAGACCTTTCAGTCTCTATGAGGATTTCTAACTGGACCTGCCTTTTAGAGGAGGAAGATACACTCCTTCACTGATGCTTTGTTATGCAATGCAACAGATGAGGCAATGGCCTCAAGAGTTCGCCTGCTATTTGTATGTTGCCCTTCACCTCATAGGTCCAGGTGATCAAGAGAATTAAGGGCCTTCAGGCTACAGTATGCTCAAAATGAACATATCCATACAGTATTACATGTCTTTCCACCATGTGAGAAAATGTTAAAAAGTATTCTGAGTGCTACTCTTGAAGAGTGAACAGCCTGCTGCCAAAGAGGGGGTGATATCTTTTAGCAATGCCAGAGGCTGACTTTCTGTGGAAAATGACTTGGTCTAGGCAAGATGACTGGAGTGAAATTGAGAGATAAGCAGTTGGCATGCAGCTCATTTATTGGCAGGCTGATAGCTAATGGGGGGAAGGTAGTGCTGGTAGGGTGGAGTTTATTGGTCTTTGTTATAGTAAGATGGACAGTCAGACTAACACCAAAAACAGAGGCACATGACAGGGGTGCACATACAAAATAGGACATTTGTCGTATATTTTGATAATGGTGTAAGCAGGACAAACCAGTTCATCCAGTGTGTTTCTGAAAAACAATGGACTATTTTGCAGCAGATTCCACCCTGTTTATTGTGTATTGCTTTCCAATAATCTCACTCTTACTTAGACTGGCCCTTAAATCAAAAAAGCTCTGATTAGGTCAATATAACACAATCCAAAAACTAGAGCTATCCTACAGGTGTTGTACAGAAACATCATCCAACTATATCTCAACTAAAATTTAAACAGAACAACATAAGATACAAGCCACAAAAGCCAGATGTGTCAACAGAGTTCAATGGGGATTGTGGTTGACACATTTCTTCTTTTATGTCCTCTATTTTCCAAAGCTCAGACCAGACAGACAAGCAGAGCATGAAGGGGTCACTCTTCTGTTAGACCGTTGACGGATATGTCAACTGAAAAGCATCTGTCTGTTCAACATGATGCCTGCTGACGTGAAAACAAAGGAGAGACTCTGTTTTTCCCTCAGATACTAGTGGCTACAGTTCTGCTTGACACCAAGTGTGTGTGCATGTACCCTCTGCTGGCATGTCTGTATGTGCCATTATTAAACCTTCAGATTGTGTGGATGGTAGAATGACATTCTACCATCCACACAAACGTACATTTCCATCAGTTTTTAGTAGGTTGTATAAGATTAAAGTTTAGATGAAGCCGGGATAAGCTCCAGCCCCCCTGTGGCCCTGAACAGAACAGATAGGATAATGGAGGGATAGAATTGTCATAATATATAAACAAAATCAGTGAAAAAATAACATTCAATAAACGTAACAATAAGATCATATAATTATATATGATTTCACTGCACCACACTTTCGGGGTTGAGTTGAGTTTGGAGAAACATATTCGGAGGTTTAGCACGAGAAGCCTCTCAGCAGCTTACATTTTCTACTTACAGAGTGAAACTAAAAATAAAACATATATTTTTCATCTAAATGCTGAGAAGTGCTATCCGGTAAACCAGACTTATTAAACACGTCTCTGTAGTAGCAGGAGATATTATTACCTTTTAAAAGTTAAGTGAGGCCTGGCCTTGTAAGAATTTTAATTATTTTTGCTTGATTATACATTTTTTGAACCTTCTCATTTGCAGTTTTATATGGACAACAACCTGAGGAGCTTGGCAGGGTGTATTGGCGTGTAGCAGAGCAGAGGACGGGAGGGCTGGGAAAAGCAGAGGGGATTGGTTTTAAATATCATGCAAGCACTAGCTTAAGTTTCATATTCTAGCTTTAAATAAAGGTCATCATTAGAACAACAATAGCAATCAAATACACTTAAAGTACACCAAACGCAAAGAAAAAGACCTGGAAAATACACACTCAGAATTGCTGAGAGGAAGTGGCAGAAGTCCAACATCCACCTGTTTGCAACTACTCACAGCATCACCAAAGCAAAAACTGAACACTACCAAGATGAGGTTGCCAACTATATGTGACACCTGGAAGCTGTTCCCCACTTTCACATCACTCCTCTGGCCCCTGTACTGGCACTTATTTAAACCATTACACAAATCATTATGACAGGCCCGTTCATCGCAACATCTAAACAGGCTACAGTCCCCACTGCTTAAGAAGCCTACACTCAACCCTCTCTTGTGAAAATTACAGATCTGTCTCTCTTCTTTCATTTCTGGACAAGACCCTTGAATGAGCAGTCTTCAATAAAATCTCTGATTTTCTTTCTCTGAACAACCTCCTTGATGTCAATCAGTCTAGGAGAGGTCATTTTACAAAATCAGCACTTGTAGAAGTCCTGCAGGGTGAAAAAGCTGCGGCTGTCTGAATCTTACTCATTCTGTCTGCGTCCTTTGATAACGCGTACCACAAGATCCCCCTGTCTGTACTGTCTGACTTGGGTATCACTGATACAGATGTGGCCTGACTTTGGTCTAACTTACATGGACAAACCTACAAGGTATTTAGGCAGGTGCAAGTTTATAACTCTAATTGTGTTAACTGGTTTGCAGCAGGGATTAGTTCTTGGTCCCCTTTTCTTCTCCATCTATACCAGATCCCTGGGTTCTATAATCCACTAACACAGCTTTAACCTCTTCTGCAGACGACACACAGCTCTTCCTGTCCTTTCAACAGGATCACTAAACTGTCTCATCACACATTTCTAGCTGTCCCTCTGTCTCTATCATATCTCTCCTTGAACCTCCTTAACTTGGTCTCAGACAAGAGTTCTAGTTTTCCCACCTGGACCATGTATACAATACAAGTTTAGTATCAAATTAAGATCAGAAGTGATTGTCCTGGAAATCTACTCGAAGTGTGGGGGTCATCATTGGCAAACTAAACTTTCCAGAGCACATCTCTGTCCCTCAGGCGTGCAGATTCACTTTCTTCAACAGCAGTAACATCAGACCCTACCTTGCTGAATATGCAACCCAACTCGTCCTACAGGCACTGGTCATATCTCATTGCTACTACTGCAAAGCCCTGCTGACATAGCTTCCAGAATGAACATATAAATCATTCCAGATAATCCAGATTGCAGTAGCATGTGCAATTTTTGATCAGTGTAAATAGACAAGCGACACACCAAGTTCAAACCTCTGCACTGGCTTCCAGCAGCTACACAGTGGTGGAACCCTTCCCAGGTCTACAAGCTCCTCCCACCCACTGTGTTCTGCCAACAAATGGCATCTGGTGGTCCTTGCCCCACAGCAAAATATCCCAGGAAAGGCTCTTCAGGTCAGTGGTCCCATAAAGATGAGTCTGAACAAGCTACTAAACTCTGACAGAATATTGACATCCTCACTGTCAATATTCCAGAAACTATTGAAGATATAACTTTTCCTCTAATTATTTCTTTGTTTCTCCTTGACTTTACCCTGGAAGTATTTGCTGCTTGGTTTGTATCTCACTTGTAAGTCATTTTGGATAAAAACACCTGCCAAATGATTAACTGGTAACGTGTCACAAATGTACTTGCGACTGGAGGCTTGGAACGTTGTTTATAGCGTTGCACTATTGTTACCTTACTTGTATTAATTTTACAACCTAAATTGTATTGAATGAGAGGTGTGTTGCATCGCACTTGCCTGTTTCATTTTTAGTATAAACGGGTATCATGCATTCAGATGTGTACTGAAAGAGAAATACAGGCTCCTAAACAAGCCTTCATGGCCGTCTTCAAGCTTAGGGAATAAATGTTGTTAACGCACCATTCTAATAAAGACGAAATACAAAGACGCACTTGTATCTGCATATAGCGTACACAAGCGTATGTGTGTTGGTGAGAACGTGTCAGTGTTTGGGTGTGACGTTACCATAAGTAGAATTTGTTCACCCATGTCTGTGCAGACAAGAAAGTGCCATTTGTTTTGCACCATGCATTGCTAACACTCCATCACCGCAGAGAGACATCTCTCCGTGGACCCAGCCCACATGCTCTGCAACACAGACAATCTGTTTAGCAAGACAAGGCATGACGGTGTTTGTGTATGTGCACGTGTGCGTGCGTGCCTTCAGTGGTTTTACACCTACATGTCTGAAAAAAGGAAGTATACGTGAATCTCCACAGCAGATGGGAGCATTCGGATGTACGAGACCAAAATTAGATGCTTGCTCCTCCAATAAAAATGCATTTATTCAGAAAAAAATAATTATATATATATATATATACACACACACACACACACACATATATACATATACAATACTTTTCACGGACAGATTTGAAGTAAATTTGTTCGGAAAGTTTTTTCTAAAAACACGTTTAAGCTCTAATAAGGCAATTTGATACTTGATAGTCGTGGGATTTGTCTCCCCCTATTGTTACTGAGTCTCATTTACTTATACAAGCATTTGCAGGTTGAGTCCTCCTCATGAACAGAGGTACTGTCCATGTGCATGTGTTTAAAAGCTTAAGCTGTTACCTAGCCAGCAAAGACGCATCAAAAGCCAGAGTAATATTACCACATTTTATGACCTCATGCACAGTTTGATCTTTTGTCACACTGGATACGCAGTGTGATGGTAACACAATGATGTAATCGTTGAGACGACTTTGTTGTGAATTGGCGCTATATAAAAAACGTTTTTTTTATATAACAATTAAATAATGCTGTAGGTTTCTGTATCTTTAAATCGGAAACATTAGAACAATGTTCTTGTAAATTAAAATAATAATCCACTCAAACAATTTTTTCCTGTGTGCTGAACAAACATCTCTAACCTTAGAAAACTTGGATTACTTTAAACAAATAAATCGTCGGTAGCAAGCATTACTATTGTTATACAGCAACCAACACAGCCTGAATTAGCACTCGAGTTGCCATTTCCAGTGTGACAAATAACTGTTATTTTGCATTGAATTTGGCTGTTTTGTATGTATCTGTAGCAAACCATTCTTTTTCTGTCTCTCTGCAGCTGTTTTATGTCTAATATGCAAATTCTGATCTAAATTTGCATATTGTTGTAGTCATTTGATACACTTGAACAATATTTCTCTTAAATGAATATCTCTGTATTGTCTGAGTTACAGTACAGTCTTGGGGTGAATTAGATGTAAATGATTTCTGATTAGTGGGCTGTAACATTACCACAGTAAGTAAACTCCTGACAAATGGCACAATGCTTCATATTTGACGCTTTGGACTGAACTGAAGTTGTGATTCTAAAGCCATTCTGCTTTGTGCTTGCTGCACAGTTCTAGTTTGAAGGATTCAGATTCAAACTTTTCAGCCACACCTTTACTTTCTTGAACCTTGTCTGTTCGTGTAAAGCAAGTCAGACAGTCCATCGGTGCTGCCTTTGTGTATAACGCCGATAAAACTACGCGGAGCAGCAGCTTGTAGTTGGCAGAACCGCTGGACCAAACAAACCTGCAATTACTTCAGGATGGAAACAGTCTGAGGTCACATAGTGGTCTGTCTACTTCAATGAGAATTTGAGTCATACATTGTCCCTAAGATGAAAGGATCCTGACATTCCACATATTTAGCTGCTTAAAACTAACTGGGTTTTATTGATTTTGATTTTCACCAGAGGTTTCAGAATTTAAAAAAATCATTCAACACAAAGGAAACACTCATCCATTATCTGTAAGTCCTTATGTGGTTTAGAATGAGAGGTGGGGTCCAACCTGGACAGGTTTCCAGTCTGTCTTAGTGCCAACACAGAGAAACCCACAGAGTCAGACAACCTGTGGGCAATTTAGAGTCAGCATTCAACAAACTGTCACTAGCAACAATCAGAACGCCAGCTCTGCGTCTTATACTCAGGATCTGTTCTTCTCTAAGAGAAGCTCCTGGCTGCAGCTTTTCTACTCATTATACATCCCTGTGACATGAAAATTATTTTGTGGTACTAATTTTAATATAAAAATTATACATTTTTACATTTAAACATCATCAATGATATGTATTTTCTATGAATGTGTGTTGATGCTTTTTCTTTCAAACAAGTTCTGTTCTGTTCTATCTCAGTTCTGCAGTTGCCACTGACACTGTATGGTTTGCCGTGTGACAAATGCCAATCAGCAAGCTAATCAAACAGCAGACTGACTATTAATCTGTACCTTAAACTCTGGAGTTGCAGTGGAAATTTCCTCCCATGTTGTTGTAAGTGGAATTAAATTTTATTATCTTGCCCGTTCTTTGGGGCGGTCTTGTTCCTTCCTGCAAAGCTCCGGTCCTCTACCAGGCCTGGGAGTTAGAGGGTCCCGCGAAGTATCTTAGCTGTACCTAGCACTGCGCTCTTCGGGACAGAGATCTCAGATGTTGTTCCTTGAATCTCCTGGAGCCATGCTCCCAGTTTAGGGGTCACAGTCCCCAGTGTTCCCATCACCACAGGTACCACTTGTGCCTTCACCTTCCACATCCTTTCTAACTCTTCTTTCGGCCCTTGGTATTCCTCAAGGTTCTCGTGTTCCTTCATCCCCAATTTGCCATCTCTTGGGATTGCTACATCTAGAGACTACAGCCTTCTTCGTCTGCTCCTGTGCTGCTAAAGTTAGTATCTTCATTTAATTTAATGCCATGACTTCACTCCCTGAGCATACGGTAATTGGAAGATAAAAGTTCCTAATACACAATACACAAACGTTTGTCTTCTATACGAAGAAAACATTTTCTCCCAAAGGTACAAAGGAAGTTACATGCCCATTATCCTTTAGAGTATCTAAACATTTAATTCAGGATGGACTCACCTCACTGTCTGTTTCAATGTAACTTTTTTTTCTCTTAACGTCCTGACTCATGATTTCTCTGCACTCATTCTTTATTTAATATTTTCTATGGTGGAGCACTAAGTCTGCATTGTTCTAAGATCCTTCATTTTAGTTCTTGCCAAAGTTACATTGTGGCTCCTTTTAGCTCAATTGCTGGATGCTGTGTTTGCCCAGATGACAAAAGATGCCTCCAGTGTGCGGACTCCGATGGTGTTTTGGGATGCTTAATCTGAGCATCTGCTCCTAAACATCCTAAAAGACCCCAGCAGCTTTCAAGTAAGGAAAATGAAGTTAATATCTCTGGAAGGCTGATGTTCTAATAAAAAGTGCAGGGTCTTTTTCCTATATTCTACCATAAGTTTTGCTTAAAACACAGACAGAAAACTTAAAGTTCTTCAGCTGAGTAGTGACATGATAGTGGAATGAGCTGCCTCACTCTGTATAGTGTTCCTCCTCCTTCCTAACCTGGTATTTAAGTCACACAAAGCTGAAACAATGTCAATGTCTCCCATGCTCAGGTATTTTGATGATTGTACTCACTTGTAACATCTGTCACTTCTGACAGATGTAAATGTAAATCAACTGTGTTGAAAAGGAATCAGTTATTGCATGTATTTTAAAAAGTCAAAAACGGCAAAGTAACCATGATGAAAACTACGTTCAAAGAGTGTGTCGGCACAAGAGGTTTATTAAAAGTGATTACTTTTAAACAGCTCTACAACTTTGGTTTTGAATACTGTGGTAGACTGAGAAGTACGACTAGTACTCAAAACCACTGTAACACCTTTCAGAAATGAGTTTGATGAAATGAAACTTTGTTATGGACTGACACATCATTGTCTGTGGTACTGGAACAGACAGTAAGTCTTCTCTTTGTCATGGCCCAGTAGCTGATGACCCATTGGACTTCTCAGTAGATTTTCAATCAAACACAAATTTACTTTGGTGCCACGCTCCTAGACTTGATTAGAAAGGCCAGAGGGCCAGAGGCCAAAGGGCAAACTCTGCACAAGAAAATTGCTAAGTAGTGGCTGTTGGTGAGATTGGGTAACCAGTTATACAGTGATAGAGGATAGAGCGAGTGATGGTGGAGGAGGCTGTACAAGGAGAAGCTATCTAACAACGTAGCTGGATAAGCAAATAATAGAACCTAACGACACACAGGGCTCTGGACTCAGCTTGACTCTCTGCTGTGACAGTCCTCACTTAGTACACACTGCCAGAGTCTTATTAACATTATGGTCTACATTTGTCCCTTTAGTTTAGTTTGATTGGCAGTATTCATGTTGACTGAGCATTCCAACCAGATGTACCACCGAGAGGCAGGCAGCTCACCACATTACAGATCACAGATTATTGTTAATTTTTGTTAAATGGGAATAAATAAATGATGGTACTGGACCTATTCTCACTGTTCAGCTCCTTATCTCATGCCCCCCAAACAATTGTCTTCCCTCCAATGAACTACAGTCCCTGCTTTGTTACGTTCGTAATAAGGCTGTTGTCATTACGTAATGACACTCATCCATTAGGTAAATTACTTCTAGGGTGATCACAAGACTTGGAGAGTAGCTTGGTCCTTACAGATTGATGGTAACAGCTCTGAGAAGCTGGTTCTGACACTGAAGAGCCAATATGTCAGAGCTGGACTGCTTAAAGAGCAATAAACTTGATAAAGATGTGGCCCTAATACCATAGGAGTAAACCGTGGTGTCTGTCATTTACACTCTGTTCCCTCTCAGTTTTTCTCTCAGTGTCTTTAAAGTACCGCATACTGTGAAGTGTTTAAGAATATTGTTAAGTGCATGTGTTAAATACACTTGTTAAGGAGCATAAGTATATTTCAGTTTTCTCTCTTCTGAAAAAGCAACTTTGGTTGTTAGTTTGATACATAGCTAAAGGACCACTTTTAAATTCCATTTTAGCCTCACTGTCGTTCACATGCACACCAGCTGTCATCTGTGAAGCTGCTGCTGTGAAAGCTGTCGGTCGTGAATGTCCAATGCTTCAAAAAAGTTATTATGTAAAGTACCAAGCCTGTGAAAGAAAACAGCTGGGTTGTGAAGTTAGCATGCTGTACATAGCTGCTACTGCAGCCAGGGTCAGGGAGCTGAAACTGGATGGGGAGGAAACCAGGGTATCCATTGATGTCACTTCCATCTTCACCAGCACCCCCTGCTCCTTCCTGGACTTGTGTCTAAATACCACATACTTCACCTACAGATTTTACTTCTACAGACAGAATCATGATTATACCATGAGTACTTCAGTATCACCTCTTGAAGCCAACTTATACATTGAGGAAGTGGATGAGAAAAAACTGGTGGACAGCACCAACCCACACCTAAAGTGCATTGAGTGTCCTTGAGCTGCTGCAGTTATGGCTTGATATGTTTAGATAGCAAAGCGCCTTTCCTCATACATGAATTAACAGGTTAGCTGGATAAATTTGTTGACAGTTTGACATGGTCCAGAATCTGCTGGTTCTTCTAAAGTCATGTCAAGCTTGATGTCCCACAGATCCACAATCTCAAAACTACTCAGGAGCAGGTTAAGTTAATGTAGAGAAGACAATCTGTCATGGTTTGACCCCAAATTCTGAATTGGCGCCAGGATACAATCTTACTTCCCATCACCTTTGGCTCTGAATTCCCCTGTTTTTGGTTTGATCCTCAGTTGGTCTGCTACTTTCTGAATAACCACACCTGTTATAAGTTTAACCAGGTCTATTTAACCTGTTGTCTCTCCCTCAGTTTCTTCCAGATTTCTTAACCTCTACTCACGGAGACTTTCTAGCCAGCAACCTTGCATAACTATCTGTGTTCCTGACCTGTTGCCTTTGATTCTCTGCCTTAGCCAGTCACAGCCAGTAATGAAGGTGTATCTTAGATGATAAGTCCTGCAACATATTGCACTCTGGTTTTAAAAAGAGGATTGAGAATAAATTGTTTTGTTGTAATTGTGTGATTTTAGAAGCTTGCAGATGTATTGGTTGCAGGATGATTCTGATGTTATGAAGAGGACGTCTGGATTTGTAGGGCTAGGTGTGTACCAAGTGTTACACGACATATCTCACTCATACGTGCAATATTTTTAGCTTCTCTTACCTCTACATATAGAGCTAAGAGAAACATATTTTCTTTTGCAAATTTTGCTTAAGATTTGTAATTTCTCAGAATATATGAATACATCATGAAGATGACTCACCATCAGGATTAGCACTTGATTTTTCACGCTTGCCTCCATCTTTCTAATCTTTTTCTATTTTTTTTTTCCTTACCATTTTGTTAGGGTGAAAAAAAGCACTCTCTAGTTTTCTCTGTCTCTTCTGGTTTTGTTATTAGGATGCAGCCAATGATAAAATTGAAAGCTGATTGAGATTTGAGTGTTTTGAGAGTACACAGTTATAACTTAATCCACTTCTGACCCAGGAATGGTAAGAAAGCAGTTAATAACTGTAAAAGGTTAACCAGGATGGGAGACAAGCCTAATTGTCCCTGACTAAGACTTTTATCCAGATGAACCTCTGCTTTACCACAGCATAAACAGTAGCCATGGCAACGCAGGAAAATAATAATGCTGAAATTACATCTGAGAAAACAACAACATAAAAGGCCAGTATATAAAGGCAGATAACTGGAAAAGCTCAACAGTGTCTACTAATGGAAAGGTTGTTTATTTAAAGAGGATTTCTATTATAGAGAATCAGAAATCTTATCATTTCTTCTTGGGTAGAAATAAAATCAATTTTATTCAGGGTCCTGATCCCTTCATAGTACTCAAAAAAATCACAAATGAGCCTTTATTTTAGCACACACAGGAGGGTGCTCAATTTTCACTCCCCTTGATTTCGTCTCAGCCTTCAAAACACTTGATCCACTCATTGTATTGAATTTCACTGTACAGTGGGTTGGCATCAGGTACAGTGCCATAGTAATCTTAGATTTCTTGGTTAATGTCACTCCATTTTCAAAAAGTGCACATCTTTTTATGAAGTTAGACGTACTATGGTATGGTTTAATGGTAAAACACGTTCATTTTGGGGTTAGGGGCGTGGTTAAACAAACCATGACCAAGATGTGTGACCAAAGTAGAAAGTCTTGTAGGATACAAGTTTGGATACTAAAGTTACACAAGTAACCAATACTTGATCTTTTTAAGGCAACGAGTTTGCCTGGTTAAAGGAAGTAAATCAGGCTGTTTTAACAGCGACGACAACTCAGATGTTCAAAGTTGATGGCGATGTGATGGTAGTTGGCCCAACTTAAATAAGTGAGTCTTTTGAAAGGCAGCCCACAGTTCACTCTAGTTGAAATGACTTTGTTCGAAATAATAACTCTGAGTAATCAATCCTGAATTATGAGTACACCACAAGTACATTGTACACTGTTGTTGTAGTTCTGTAAACTAAATTGTAAGTGCATTACACAACGTTTTCAAGTAGAAATACAATTCCTATTTAAGTTAATTTGTTTTTTTTCAAGGCATTCGGTTTGCATCTTGTTTCAAGTAAGCTCAACTAATCAGAATTTACAGTGAATCTGGAGGGGGGCAAGGAAAAACCACTAACCACCAGTTAAAAGGTTCTGTATAGCATGCTGCCTCTGGAACATCCAATGATTCATGGACATGCTAGTTAATATCACGTATGGGCAGATACCACAAGTAAAAGGACGGGTAAAAGCGAGAGAGCCTCATACAGGGACTTCAGAAGCCCAAGGGCCCTGACTCTCACCGAATCAGCATTCATTTCTGAAGAGATGCATAAATGAAGCGTGTCTGTCTGTGTTTAAAGATTCTCATGCATTTAGGTCATGGGTGTCCCAAAAGACATTGCTGTTCAATATTCTTGTTTTTTTAAGAGTTGTTGTTGTCCCACCTGCTTTCATGTGTGTTTTTGGTGTCACATGAGTAAAAAGTGTGAACAACTTTAGGACCCCTTCAGGTGTAATGGAAGACCTAATGCTCCAAATTAAGCAGGCTATGGGAGGGTGCCAGGCTGCGTATGTGAAGACTCAGATAAAAGGAATTATCCAAAGCAACAAGTAACAACACTGACAAAAACAAATGCTACATTATCTAGTGTCTCTCATTTAAAATTTCTGTCTGAGATGAGAAACACCAGTCATCCGCCCCAACCTCCCACCTTCAAAGAGGTATTACTAGGCGTAGATTTCCCATGCACCTCGCTCATAATAATGATATGTCAGTAGGCAGTAGGTGACCTATTAAACCATAATTTTGGGCATGGACTGAACTGGTAATAACCTTCCTGTAGCATAAAAAGACTGAAACTGACTGGTAGTTTCCAGAAAAAACAGGGATGCCTGTTGAATTGGATTCATCAAAAGCCAGCGCAACTTTAAATGAAAAAAATTTATAGAGATTATAACTTACAAAGACAGTATTTTGGGGGGACAATTTTTCCAACTTTTTGTTTTTTGGGCAAGAACAGCTCTGACAACATGACTGTTAATCGAGGAAGCAACTATAAAAACACAATGAGTTCACACATGTCTTCTAGCCACTCTAAGCTCCACTTAGATCATCTTCTGTGTTCTGTTCTCCACCTGCCTACTGTATGGCAGCTCTCAGGGGTCCCACTTTAACAAGAGGGCCTTGGGGCCCAAAGGGAAAAATAAGGGATTCCAGCAGATTGCAAGTGGACCAAAGGGGAAACAGCAGCAGTCTTCTTTCTTATCCCTGTATCCACTAGCTTCAGTTTGTAACTCTATCTTTCTGCATGTGTCTTTATCACCTTGGGAAAGGTTGAATATAAAAAAAAGGAGCACACACACACACACAAATGCAAACACAAACTCCTGTTTTCCCAAGAGTAATCAATTAATTGTGGGAAAGTTGCCAGCAATTACTGATCAAAGGAGGAGCTGAATTGCAGTCCTTAAGCTTTGAAGAACTTTAAAAAGTCACCTACATGCCTAAGAGTCTACCCTGCTTATCGTTTTAATTTGAGCCTTAATGAGACACTGAGATTATCACCTCCCTCACTCAGCTCCCAGGAGAGATAGTAAACATGGAGGACAGACATGGAGGGAAAATCAGAGTATGTTACCCCACTGCAGTTGTCTGTTTCTTCGTTGCCATATTTCGAGTTGAGTCTTCAAAAGATAAATAGACCAGCATATTCAAGCCAGCAAGGTTCTCATTAGACGTCCACCTTTATCACCAATATCTAGACACTGAGGTTCCTTTCCCTGAGCTCAATTAAGTCAGATTTTTCTTTGCCAAGTGTACGAGGCACATATGATATTCCCCGATAATTCCTTAGGTCAGGTCAAAACAGAGAGAGCAGGGGAAAAAAGTGCCACCTATCCCGCTGACCCTGTCACTTTCCCTCCAGAGTTGAACTCTACTTAACCCTTAGATGATGCTGCATTTTCTCTGCTTGCCTCAGCTGCACCTAGCCTAATTACGGATGTCACAAAGTGATGCCTGCACACACTATGCTGAAAAGCCAGCTGCTGATGCTGCAAAAATGTACAGCTGCAGTGCTGAAATGGGACATGTGTTTGCCAACAAGGCAAACGCATTGTGGGCATCATAGGTGAATGATGCCAGTGTAAAGGCCACACTTCCCGCCATTCATTTCTGACGTATCTACTGCAGCAGCCCAGATGTGTTTGAAAGTCAAATGGAACATAGCAGTATATGGAAAATAACTGTGTAAAAAGGAGGGTGACAAACTGAGCTCATGTCATATCTGTGTCAGGAGTGAGCAGGGGATGAGGGATGACTGAAGCCCTGCAAGAGGACAAGAACCTGCAGACTTTCTGTGAACTGGAATGATTGCAGTGGTTTTAGTTTTTTTTTAACTGATAACTGGTAAAAAAAACATACCATAGACACCTGAACGTTACTAATGGGAAGTAAAAAGGTTTGCTAGGGTTGAGGTTCGAAGCAGACTACCTGTTATATTCTTGTATACTGTTAAATTATGAATTCCCTTATTGGAACGAAGGTGCCTGGACCAAATTGGACAGAAGTCCCACAGGCCAAGAGTGTCTGTGTTGCATTGAGCTGTGGAAATGTACAAGACGTCCAGTGCTGCTTATTGACTATTTCTCATGCAACGGATAAACCAGTTTAATCAATCCAGCTGTCGACACAGTCTGCGATTACTGGCCTCAAACAAACTACAGTGGAAACCTGACCCGTTCACTCTTTTCCAAGTCTATTTTCCTGACTTTATCTTTGTAACTAGAGCGATTTTGCATTTCCCAAATATAAGTGAACTCTGCTTTCTATCGCAGCTGAGCGCCTCCTGTGCAGACTTGCATGCAGCAAACAAACAGAGAAACCTCCGATTGATGACCCCATACCCATCCCTCCTTTCAGCCACTAGGAAGCCAGGCACAATGCCCATTAAGAATGAGTGAATGGTGAAAACTACAAGAAGCAGTGGCATCTCGATCACTCTTTTCAGCAACTAACATGCTGCTCATGCTACACTGTCTGAGCAGACATGACTCAATCCCACCTCAACTGTTTAAAACAGGCCCAGCATCAAAACCACCAGCAGCATTTGACCCCACTTCTTGGGACAGCAGTACTCCCCCAGTCTAATTAAACCATGAGGCTCCAGCAATAGGAGCATTTTTCAAATGCCACTGGAGGCATAATGAAAGGAAAAATAAATATGCTATGTGTGACATGGATGGTATTTAAACATGCAGTAGTTAGCAGCTAGCAGATCAATACCAGTAATGAAGTGTAATGCACCATACTTCATCATCATCTCCAAAATCGGTAAGAACACGCTAAAATAGATGCAAGCATATGTTTATGCCTAATGTGTTATTTAATCATAACATTAAAAGTAAGTAAACTGAAGTATTTAGAATGAAAATGACAGTTTCACACTAGAGTACATCATAAATGAGCTCTGCGGTCAATAACGTGAGCGTCTGTGAAGAGTCTGCACTAATCAGCTGAAGGTTATGACGGAGGGGGCTGGGGTGGAGTTCTTTGACTCATACGTCTGGACAATCACCACCATGGTTCAAGAACTGCTGGAAATAATTTCATTGAGCTTTTTTTTTCAAACTGCTTAAACGCAGTTGAAGCCATGCACTAACAGTTCTGTCACTCGTCTCTAACATTGCACATGGACATTATGCTCCAATACAGAGTTTATTATTAATATTGCTGTCTTTGTGGTGCAGAATGGCACCTCTACTTGCTGGGAAGTGACAGGTTGAAAAGCCTTATTGGACGTTGGGCCAGAAAAGATCTATTATAAGCTAGGACACATTTCCCAACAAAAACAGAATAGAGCTGAAATTATTAGTGGATTAATGTTTCATGCAAAAATCTGTATTGATTAGTTCCTACTATTGTTTATTTTTACAAACTGAATAATCATATACGATTGAAAACATAATCAGGAAGTTAATTCACTTGAATTAATCTAACAAGCAACAACAGTTCCCAACTGAACTGAAGCTGCTGTAACGTGGCATAAACGGTAAAAATTACTGCCACTGTCCTATTACTACTGCTACACTTTAATGATTACTGTAGTGCAGTGCTTTGAAATAAATTTCTTAAACTAAACTGTTCTTCAAACTAAATCTAACAAAACAAAAGCAATCTGAGCAAACACTAAATATTAGTTTGAAGTGGGAAATTTATTTACTGAAGCAATAAAGTGATACCATCTAAGTCTGTGAGGGAAAAGTGCTTGGTAGTTTATGGATGTAGTAACTAAAGCAACAGAGTGAAATCCATCAGTCTAGGAAGAATTACAAAGCTGTTTCGGAGGTTGTAGAAGTCCACAGATGGAGAGTGAGAGACACTATCTACTATAAGAAGGACTTGTGAACCATCCAAGGAACTGCAGCCTCTCTCACCTTCTATTTTAATGAAGGTGAGTATTTTATGATTGTAGACTAAAAAAGACCAAAGTGTAAAATATGCTTCACGTTGCTTCTACATGTGTAACACACATCCGAGCCAACATGGGCAGTGGAGACAACAAGACTCAGTACAATAGGAGTGTGTGACATCTGTGTGTTGTGTACATATTAAAAATGTGGTAGATTTGTCAACCTCAGAGGGGCTAAAAAGGAATAAAGTTAGAGTTTTGGAGAAGCCAAGTCAAAGTCTAGACCTGATCTAGCTGTAAGGGAGCAGGCAGGGAGCAGGCAGGTGAAACAGAACAGGGTGGAGCTGGGAGACGAGAAGCCAAACAACAAGACCCCCACCCGAAAAACATAACTCACAAAGAGTACGACGCAAACCATAACACCAGCCATTGTCAAAAACCCATCTCAGTGTGGCTGTATGCACAAGGAGCCTGGCAAAATGTCCACCACCGACATCAGGCTGCTGTGATGCTGGGTTTGTCTGTAAACTGCAGTGACTCTCTGGCCACAGAGCTGTGCTGTTGTGGGGTGGCTATATGTGTGTGTGTGTGTGTGTGTGTGTGTGTGTGTGTATATATATATATATATATATATACATATACAACACAATTATTTATTAAACCTGCTGACAAACCAGGAAATACACATCCTGTTTAAATTGTCACATTGATTTCACTGCATAGTTTTAAAAGCAACAAGCTGCCAAAACCAGAAATCACTGTCATTTTATTGCAGGTAGCAACAGTTTTTGCAAAATGTGTATTCCACCATTAGAAAGGAGAACGCCTTGTGCTGACAAATACAGTGCTGCTCAAAAATCGATGTTGCCATGAAAAGCTGTTTTAATGAAGCAGTAATCTAAATTTAGATTTTAAACATCCCTCTTACATATAATATTCTATTTTCAAAACAAATTAAAAGGACAAAAAGCGCTGTTCCACATAATGTGACAGTAAACACGAGGGTCAGAGGGTTCCAGGTGAAACGGATTTGAAATATACTCCCATGCGCAAGAAAATCAACGAACATAAAGCAGAAAACAGGCGTAAGTGAGAAGAAGCCCCGTCAAAAGATAAAAAGGAGAGATTATTTTAAACCATTTTCAGATAGTTTGTAATGAATGTATGATATAGGTGGAGGAAGTATTTACTTTTTTATATTTTCATTTTACAATCTTACAAAATAGATACACCTCAAAAAATAATACAAACCCTGCACAAAATGCAGGTTTCAGATGTCTCTGACTTGTCAGCAGTTCCACCAAAGGAAGGTTTTGCTCTCTAAACATCTCACATCGTTTTATTTAGGTGTTTGAGGCCAAAAGAGGTAGTTCTAAAAGGAAATCCAGCATTTCACAAAAAGCTAAGACTGGGGAAAACTAAAAAATAAATCATATTTGTGCTGAAGACATTTTATTTTGTCTTCCCCTCCCGAAACATCCTAAAACCCTCCGGTCTTCTTTGGGGTCATTTGGGAACCAAGGGTTAAAAACCAGTCAGTAAAAGCACCACTAAATGACAAGATGTTGCCGGGATGTTGGGAAACGTGTCAGACATTCAAAATAAAAGCACCACTGCATTTGAGGATGTTACTGGGGTGTTGGGAAATAAAAGCACTAGTTAGCAATATTATGTCAAACAGGATACAATCGATTAAAAGATTCTTTCTAATTTACTTTGGCTTTTTTTGTCTTGTTTTTACTTATTTGTTTTTTCCCTCATTTTAGCTTTTACTTGACATCTTTTTAAACTTAAAATCTTTTTTGTCTTTATTTCAGTCATGCAGTTCTGTTTGATTTTGTAGTTTTAAATGCACAACATTTCATAGCTTCTAAGCCATCAGCATCTTTTTGGCAGTGTAGCAGCTCTACCACATTATCAAAAATGAGAAATTAAGAAATAAGAAATTACCTTTTCTAATTTGTTAATACCCTGATTAATAATAATTTTCAAAGATCGAGATGCACTGAGATGCAGAAAATCCAAATATTTAAAATGCTAAAATTAAAAAAGTGAGATGAACTTTAAATAGATAATTATTATTTATGATAAATTATAAAATACAGTTAAGAACATATTGTTACTGTACAATATTTTGCATCCTGCCTATTCACTGGTGTGACTCCTAGCTCAGATTCATGGAGGAAATGATGCCAACCTATTCTGTTGTTCCATTTTATACAAAAATGTTTTTTAATCGAGCATCAACTACCAAAGGTGTTCAAATAAATACAGCAGTGACGTAACATGCTTGTGAGACACCCCTGTTTTTCCTCATCTAAATATTTTACACGTTGCTTTGTCTGAGCCTTTGCTGTCTTAATGAAATTAGCATCAGCAGCTCACACTTTTCCGGGGATCACGCTGCTAAAACAAAGCACTAAGTTACTTGTGGTCATCTGCATGAGGGTGCTTTGCTGCTGCTTATTATTTTCTGGCGAGCAGCCACTTGGAAAGGGTAGAAAACCGTGGCCTGGGAAGTATGAGGTAATTGACAAATGTGCGTATCTCAGTAGGAGGGACTCTCCAAGTGTTGAGGAATAGTTACCCATGTGTTTCTTTTTCTGGCGACGCAGGTTACTGCCTGTGTGCCTGAAAACTCATTAAGCATCCGCTGTCATCCTCCATCTGTTAAACCCTAAGCCAGCAGAGCGGAGGAGAGAGAGGAAGCAAGCTGTCTGCTAACTTCCTCTCTTCTCTCTCCCTCTGTCTTCCAACATCCACGTATCATCTCTTCTTTTTGTTTTTATACGTCTGTATCTTATTAAAAAACAATCTATTAATGTGGCTGTTTTGAGGGCAGCAGGACTGAGCGCTGATGGGTTCATGCTACCAGAAAAAACATAAGGAATGTGAAGAGAGATTTACATTATGATTCTGGCTTGTTTATGACTGTGCTCACAGCATTCCCACTGCCTGCCCCTAAGGTACACAATAAAAACCAGGCAAATCTTCCCTATAAATGGTGTTTTAGAATTCAATTTCCTTTATCAAGAAAAGATCGGCGTTATTGTTTTGTAATGCGCTGAACGTTTTCTCTCTCTTTTATGTGCCTCCCTTGTGGCCACATCTGTGTTTGCCTGAGACAGATCACCAGGAGCAGGTAAGACGTGTCTGAGAAGGGAGAGGAATGAAGTGCAAATTCACATCTTCGAATGAACCGTTTTCTTTATAGCTTATGTGGAGAAACAACAATGTGGCCTAAGGGTAGATAGTTTTACAACCTCTGATTTTCAAGCTGTGGGTCAAATTCACTAAAAAAATTGTTAAAAACTGGATGCAACTGCAACTGGATTATGTTTTCTGTTAAGATAACTGATATATGGACATCATTAACGTAAATGGAAAGTCACAAATATGTGGATACTGAACATATGAATAAAATGTTCCCAGGCATCAAAGCATCCACTCTGTCTAAGGTAATACTCAGGCTGTGGTCAGACTTAACTGCACTTGGTTAAGGTTAGACACAAACATGCTCTGGTGTAACAGAGAACAGTGCAATTCTAACTCTAAGCTAGTGTCTCTCAAATAGTGGGGCCCCCCCAGGGGGGCGCGGAGCTCTGCCAGGGGGGGCGCGTGACACCCTGGGGAACATGCTTTTTTTGCCGTACTAGAATAAAGTGTAATTGCACATCCAGTCCACTAGTTGGCAGTGGCGCTCTCATTGTCAGAGTGTGCGCAGGGAGGAAGGAACGCGAGTAAACGAATGCTAGCACCCCCCCAAAACCTTTTTTTATTTCCGCTAGGGGGGGCATCACAGTAAATAATTGAGAAGCACTGCTCTAAGCACAATATGTAAATTTGTCAAAAGTTTTTCAGTAACTTTAAACAAAGTGCTTTCTTCATCTCTCTGAAGTCGAACATGTCTCTTGTGAGACTGTCCTGTCTCCCTGTGACTCAATTTCCATTAATAAATGTAGCCCTTCGTTTATTCCGAAATATGTTGTATTAGAGCACCTGATGGTTTCAGTGTTGCAGTGGAAAGGAATGAGCATCAATGTCAGTGCAAACCAGGACTTTGTATGGGTCCGTTTGGGCATTAAAGTTTGTCACCCCTACTGTGGAATTTGCAGTTTTTCCTCACTTATGCATCATTATCTGTTCTCGGTTCTCTGTCCTTTCAGGTAGCTAGAAAGAGAGGAAGGTAGAGGTGGAGAGACAGATGGAGAAAGACAGTATTCTTTCTCTCGCCTGTCTGAATGAGGTGTAAACAGACAGGGTCGGCAGCTGGGGTCAGTTTCCGATGAGAGTTGATCTCCGGAGACTACCGCCTCGGGGACTCCAAGCCCTGTCAACCCAGGGCCCCTTCTGGGCACCGCCAGCTGCCCCCATGCCCCTCCAAACTTTTTAATGAGGCAGTTAGCCGTGCAGCGGTGGCCTTTCAGTGACGTTTACTGACCGGGTGATCTGATGAGAGAGAATATTGATAAAGCTGTCAGGAAGGAAAGCTCTGCCCGACTGCAGCTACACTATGTATGTGTAAATGTGTATGTGTGTAGCATTAATAATTCTCTCCTGAAAGCGGTGATATGTCTGTCACCAAAAACAAAATAAACAGTTTAGTGTTTTATATCTGGTATTTGGAAATGTATGCTCTGCACAGTGCTGCTGCATTTCTTTGGTAGCAGAAAAACACGCACATCTTAGCAAGTGCTTTTGTCTCCATCCAAGATCAAGTCCAAGAAAATGTTTCTTCAACCCATATTTTTTTGGTGATGGACCAGTCTGAGGTAAATTCCATCTCAGAGATCCAGTCCTACACGCCTCTCTGCAGTGTCCATACCGCTGTCACCCCCCATAACTCCCACATTGCTATAGAGACGCTGTCTGTTCCCCGACCAACTAAATGACATAAACAGAAAACAATCACAATCATAACAACCTAAAAGTTTAGACTCCTCTTGCAGAGCAAAAACCCAAAACATGAATGTGGATTAATAAATATCAGATCTCTCTCATCTAAATCTCTGTTATTAAATGACTAAATAAGCCTCATCACTTTGATTTATTTTGTCTTACTGAAATTTGGTTGCAGCAGGGAGAATATGTCAGTTTAAATGAGTCGACCCCCCCGAAGTCAACAATCACTCACGCTTATATAAGTATGTTCCAAAGGCTTTATTATAAGGCTTATATAAGTATGTTCCAAAGCTGTGATCAAACTGCTACTTAAAAAACTTATTCTGACCCTGATGTTTTAGCAAAATTACAGAACAATATCCAATCTCCCATTTTTTTCTAAACTACCTTTGTGATCACCTGCACAGAATGACCTGTTGGAAGACTTTCAGTCAGGATTTAGAGTTCATCATAGCACAGAAACCGCACTGATTAAAGTCGACAATGATCTTCTTCTGGCTTCAGATAATGGACTTGTCTCTATACTAGTTCTGCTAGATCTTAGTGCTGCATTTGACACCATTGTTATGCTGATGACATACAGTTATATACATCTATGAAACCAGATGAAACAAATCAATTAATCAAACTACAAGCATGTCTAAAAGACATAAGGGACTGGATGACGTATAATTTCCTTCTTCCAAAATCAGATAAAACTGAAGTTATTGTGTTTGGGCCTAAAGATCTCAGAAACCTGCTGTAATGGTAAATGGTCTGCATTTGCATGTGCTTTTCTACCTGTTGGTACTCAAAGTGCTTTACTCTGCTTCTTATCTACCCAGTCACACTCACAATAACACACACAGATTCATACACCGATGGGGGAGCTGCTATGCAGATGGCCAACACTCACCGGGAGCAACTAAGTGGGGTTCAGTGTCTTGCTCAAGGACACTTCAAGATGTGACTAGAGGAGCTGGAGATCGAACCAACAACTGCAGGACTACTGCAAGGAAACTCTGAATCATTTTTGACCAGGATTTGTCATTTAGCTCACACATAAAACAAATCTCTAGAACAGCCTTCTTCCACCTAAGAAACATTGCCAAAATCAGGAGCATCCTGTCTCAAAGCGATGCTGAAAAACTGGTCCATGCATTTGTTACTTCTAGATTGGACTACTGTAATTCTCTACTTTCAGGCTGCCCCAGTAACTCTCTAAAAAGCATTGTATTTAGCAACTGAATGAGCAAGATTTCATTTCATATTTTCAGAATCATCTTTTGCCTATACTAGCTTCCCTCCATTGGCTTCCCAGAAAATGATAGATATAGAATTTATAAATATACAAATATATATAATTTATAACTCTCCTTCTAACATGTAAAGCTCCAAAAGGTTAAGCTAGTCTCCTGTGGAAGCAGCTCCCAGTACAGATATGGGAATCAGACACCCTGTGTACTTGTAAGACTACACTTAAAAAATTCATCTTTGATAAAGCTTATAGTTAGTTATAGTCATGCTGCTATAGGCTTAAGCATAAACAGCGACGTGGACCTACACTCAGATACATTTGCAAGGTCCTTTTACACTTGTGCAGCAGATATACTTGTCCACAAGAGGGCAGTATCACGTTTAACAAAGCGCAATTAGCTAAAAATTAAGAAACAATCCAGAAACAGAAAGTAAATTAGCATGTTTTTTGTAATTCACAACACTTGGCGTCTGTACTTTTTCCAGACCTCTGCAAGGAACTGATATGATGAATTTGACAGACCTGGAGAAATACAATGTGCTGTCCTTTGTTAATATTCAATGAATCTACAGTATAAATATTACAAATAGTAAATTGTGAAACAAATGTAATTATCATAAACCAGATACTTTGTGTCCCATGTTAAGTATTGTATGATTTCAAACCCAGACTTATCATATTTTCCTTTTTTTATTTTTGTTTTTATATATATATATTTGTTTTTTATATATGAAACAACAAATAAGAATATTATATAAACTAAGTGTAAACATCTAGATGTATGAAATGTTATGTGTTTTTTTTCCCTGTTCTTTTTTCCGATTCTATTCTCGTTTTGACCCAGACTCCCATCATTATCCAATCAGTTTGGGCGCCACACAACACATTGTTAAGATCTGGGAGGTGCACACATTTGGGCCTCTGCGGCCCTCTGTGGCCTACCGTTACCTATAATTCCCTAGTCTGCGTACGTCCACATCGCCGTTTACGTGTATCGACGGAGTATAAACTGGTCTTTAGACTGCTGAGGGACCAACCACTGATGCACTGTGACATTTTCCTCCTCTCACCCCACATTTATATGTCACCACTGTAGGAAATTAACTATGTGTCTCCCTCTCTCTGTCCCTGTCTTCAGGTGTCCCTGGCTTTGGAGCTGTGTGTCTTCCAGTGTGCAGCTACTGGTCCTACCAACCTGCCCAATGTTTTCCACTCAGCCCAACCGGTCAAGACATATGGCTGCCCACCCTGAGCCTGGTTCTGCTGGAGGTTTCTTCCATTAAAGGGAGCACTATATATACGTTTGAATTGCATTACCAAGAACATGAAGGAAGCAGTGTGACTTAAAACATGTGCTGGAAAGTAAGGATGAGATGTTTAGCATGACTAACTTTAATTCAGTATACATGAGGATGTACATTTATCAAAGAAGGTGTGTAATCTGGAGTAGAACTGTTCAAAATCCTCTTTTCCTGGGTCCTCTCCAAACCACAACAAGCCCAATAATGTTTGCACAAAAGCAATTCTTAAGAAATCATTTATATTATAGCAATTATGGCATGATCATGTAGCATTTAACCCAACTCAGATGAGCTGTAGCTTAGTTGGTAAGGCAGTTATCGACAGGCCAGTGGTTCAATCCCTAGCTGCATGTCAAAGTGTTCTTCTGCAAGACACTAAACCCTTAGTTTTAGATAAAAGTGGTTGAAGTTTAAAAGAGAGACAATGAATAAATCAGACATTTTCTCAGTGGAAAAACACTGTTTAAAGGCAAAAACTACAGCACGTAGTTTGCAGTAAAATCAATTCCTTGTTTTCAGTAATGAGCATGCTCTTTTTCTCTATAACCCCACAAGGCTGACACTGTTGAATCTGAGTGGAAGCCTGACGAAGGCTCACACCGCTGCTGTTAGTGCAAAGTTAGTGTGACATATCCCTCTTGTCTTTCAGGTTATTTTAACCGTCATGCTTATATATATTAGTGGTGCCGACCAGTGCGGCACTGTTGTGGAGACAAAGGAGTCGTTAATAATTCAGGTCTGAGTTGTCTGTCAGCCCTCTGGGAACTATCAGATGTGAGAGCAGATGACAATGCCTGGCAGGTATTAAAAATGGTATCTAGACCATAAGCGCCTTGCATGCAAGTGCTTATGGTCTACATGTGTAGACATTTCTGCAGAGCTGAAGCACATTGCGTGCTTCTTTCCTACACACATACAAAAATAGTTCCATGTGGAGCAGGATTAGAGATGAAGCAGATGAGAGGTAGGGGAGATCACAGCGAAGAGGTGGATTTATCTGCTGTATTAAGAACACTGATAGGAGATACATGGAGGCTTTTGTGCTCGGTGGGTGAGGACACTACGATCAGATTCAACATCAGGCTCGAGTCTTATGGGAACAGGAAGGCTGGAGCTGACTTGACTCACTGAGCTGCATGTTACGCTATTAACGTGTGTTCACATCCTGATCAGATATAAAAAAAAAAACTCAAATATGAGACCCAAGTGAATTTTTGTACAGCTGCATTAGGGATTCTTTTGCAAATTAATGAATCAGGTTGATTCTGATATTTGGTGTCCCATTTGATTCATGGGGATTCTTTATTTTTAAATATAATTTGACCATGAAAAATAATCATGACTATTTTTTGTAAAAAAAAATAAACTAACAAAAAATATGCAGCATATATGAATGCTTTCATGAATGGCATGTATGAAAACATTAGATAAAGTATTAACAAAAGAGCATTTTTGATTTCATTTTCAAGATGTTAAACATAAAGTTAAAAAAGTATAGGGATCTCCAACACTTATTTTTACAGTTTTATCCACACAATGTTTTATAAAATCTTACATCTCTGAAAGCTCTATGGGGACTATTTCCACAATCCCGTATTCACAGAAATTATATTAAAATATAACAAAGGAAGTGTAATATTATTCATCGAGACACATAATGCATGCATTGCAACGCCGACAGCTGACGTGTCAAAAAATTCAATACAATTTCAGGAGTAAAAAGGATTACTTGAGAATGGATGTTTCTGTAGGAGACCAATCTGAGCGGCGGCACCGGCTCCGTGTTCCTACACATCTCCCAATTCCAAAAGTCATTTTCACTTCCAGTGCAGGATGCATAATGTATGACAGGGTTAATCAACGTGAGACAAGGAGGGGAGAGAGCGTTTTAGCTAGAACAGCCTGCCCTCTGTAGGCCGGCTCCCCTCCTTTCATCACCATTCATCAGGCTTTCCTCTGCTCGTCCTGTCATCTGTAAGCCCTCTCTGCTCTCCTCCCTCTCCTTCTGTGACATCAACACTTCCCCTCTTTGCTTCACAAGTTATCTTCACCTCCACACAACTAGGAGGTGGCGCACAGAGGATACCCCAGCAGCTATCAATCTTGATGTCCTTCTGCAGCTGCAAATTATTTGTATTGTCACAGTCAATTACTCTTCCATTCATCTCCCTGCAGAGCTGTGGCATTTCTGTGTGTGGGTACACAGACACATGCTTGCACAGTGCACATATATGTCAATGCAATGACTTGTCCCTTATTGTTGTGATCAATACTCACACACACACACACACACACACACACACACACACAAGCGATCGTAGTGTTGGTGGTTTACTGAGTGCTGGAGCCAGAAAGGGAGATGCACTAGAAAAAGAAATCCGTTTTATTGTTTATGACTACACATCATCTTTCTCAGATTGCTACAGGGGAGGGGAAACAGAGAGATATAGGTGAACACACACACCCCACACACACACACAGACACTAACAGAAAGAGAGAAAGAACAGAGAAAAGTAGCCAGGCTGGGAACTGGAATTGATCTGACGTGAAGCCCCGGGGCCACGTTATGACGAGGTTTGCAGTAGCTGGGAGAGGTTTGATGGGAAAAGGGGGGGATGTTCATCACCGCAGAAGTGGAGCCATCATCCTCCTGGAAGGAGGAATGTTACATTACTGCCTGCCTACACTGTCAGTAAATAAAGTTGTTCCCTCACTAATGAGCCTAAGAATGCTCGTACTCCACGGACAAAACTTTAATATCCTGCCACACACAGCAAAGTAAATAAAAAGACGAATGCAAGGCATCTGGGGGTGAGGAGATTTCTTTTAGATGTGCCAGACACAACAATTCAGTGACTCCAGTAATGACATGATAGAATGCGCTAAATGCAGAGGGAGGAGATAATGTGATCCAAAAACTATTCTACCGAAGAACCTTTAATCTTTTTGTATTTAAATGACATTTCTAGATTAGTGACAGTTGGGGTGTAGTGAAAGTAGCCATAGTCATAGTATCAGGTTGCCTGAGCTTACTGTAGGTAAGACATATCTAACCAAGGGATTTTTTATGAACTCAAGTTTCGAGTTATCTAAGCACGTGACTTAGGAATGATGTCCCCCAATGATACCTGAATCTGCAGAAGTGCAACACTGAACCACACACGTGATCTCACTGCTTCTATTGTTCATCCTCCCTAGACCATGATGTGTTGTGAATATTTCATAGACATTAAGAATCATCTACTGTGCGAAGTTGACATAGACCCCTCAGGATGGTGGTAGAATAAAAGGCTTTAAATGGAAAAGTTTCATTCTTTACATTTACATTTAGTCATGTGGGAGGCACTTAAATGCAAAGGAATAGCAAAAGTCAGGGAAAAGACATTGAAAGCAAAGTGCTGTGAGAAATTGAGTGCCATATGGGGAAAAGGAAAGAATGACTAAAGTTTTGTGCATAGTGAGAAGAATTCTGCCTTCAGATGTTTCTAAATATCGTGTATAAAGCTGCTGAACATGGGACTACCGGGCCTTTTGCTGTGTGGCTCCTGGACGACCAGGCGCCAGTCGTTGGCAGTATGAAGTGTTCAGCTAGGAAGATGCTCTTACCACCCTGTAAAAGCTTTCATCCAGATATTGAGAACCACAGGAAGCCAGAGCAGAGATATAAACAAGGTCCTTTTGGTTCTTTAAAATCTGAAATTTGCCAATAAAGGCAGAAACAGAGATGTGTGCCGTGACAGTGGATTCATCTATTGGAAAAAATGGAAGAGCTGGATGTTGGTAGCACAGCAAGGAAACCGAAAGCTGCGTGAGTTGATGATAGGATCGGGTAGGTGGTATACATGGAGAAGCTGGAAATGGAGCTTTGGGGGACTCTGATGGAGAGGCAATAGGAGCTGGATGGTTTCCCCTGTTAAAAAAACCTTAGAGTTGTCCCAGAACATCGGGGACGTGAGCCAGGTGAGCACTGTACCAGAGATGCCAAGATCAGAAAGATCTGGTGGTGGTTTACAATGTCAAAAATGTGAGCTTTTCATGAATCAGATCAGGCAGTTAGGGATTGAAGGACAAAGGTTAAGCAGATCTTTGGGACGGGAACAGAAAGAAGAGCAACTTAACAGCCTGATTTTCCAGGTGGAAGTTTATGTTTTCCCGAAAGAATGTAAAACTCCAGGAGTGGTCGAGTGGCCATAATATCACATTCACATTCTCTCTGTGCAAAAACTACTGTATCAATAAAACTAACCATAATAATTAACCAATAATTGTTAGATTAATTAGACATAATTATTTTCTTTAATTATGGTCTGGTTTTGGGGTTAAAGCAAAAGTTGGTATAGATCATAGGTACAGAGTAAATCCTAACCAAAATCAGGAGAAGTCATTGGATGGGCATCTGAAACTCTGGCAAGGAATACACTAGCACTAAAAACCTGTGACTTTGATGCACATTCAATTTCCAAAACAAACTAAAAAAAAAAAAAACTAATCATTGTGCTGAGTATCCCAGACACACCAAGATTTTTAAAGTTAAAATAAATATATTCAGGAGGGAGCTCACCACAGAATCTCTTACTTAGTGTGTTGTGGTGGTTTTGACATGGTGCAGCAGCTGATCCTACTCCAGCCTTGGCTTTCCCTTAGTTGCAATGATGTATGAGCATTCCGATGACCTAAGAACTCTGTGTCCGTTTCCTTTTGGGAGGCTATAAAGTTTCACCTGCAGAAGAACAAGCTGACTGACAGAACTGAGCATAAACTTCATGTTTTCATTTTTCTTCCATTAGGCAGCACATCCATCCATCCTTCCATCGTCTATACTGCTATTACTGGTCTAGGGCTCCTGAAGCCAGATGATTCTGTGATAGTACAGCTACAGGCAAAATATTTTAATGACCAGTGTGAATTAGATACACAAGTTTTCCATTCCAGTACACAAAAACAAACGCCACTGTCATACAACCACAAGAAGAGGCGGCTCCAATGTGCTCAAAATCAAAGAAATAAGCCACAGAAGTTTAGGAATTTTGTTCTATCGAAGGATAAACTAAACTTTGCTGTAGTATGTCTGGGGGAGGAAGAAGAATGAAGCATATGCTCAAACGAACACCCTGCCTACCCTAAGCTGTGGTGGTGGCTTGATGATCCTTTGGGGCTTCTTTGCTTCCTGCCACTGTAAACGTGCAGAATGTGGATGCAAGACGGCTTCATTCATCAAAACATCCTAGGAGAGAATGTCATGCTGTCTGTGAAAAAGCTGAAGCTTTTGGCAAAATTAGTTGCCTCTTGTAGGAAGGCCACATGCTGTACCTCCTCAGACGACTAAGAGACTTTAAGCTCCCCCTCAAGGTGCCGAAGAACTGCACTAAGCAAGACCTCTTAGTCCCTAAAAGGGTGGTCTGTTCACCTGAGTGGACTATCCGAGCCACCCTCCCAAACCTGCAGGATATCTGCACACAAGATCCTTACTCAAGCCACCCGCCATGATCATGGCGTTTCCACTGCCTGAGGACCAGGACTGAGAGGGTGAGGAACAGTTTCTTCCTCCAAGCAATCTGCCTGCTCAACTCTGAGCCATCACAGAACTCTGTATACTCTGTAATTATCTAAATAGTTTGTATGCTAAGGTGTATGTATGTGAATACGCACGCATATATATCTAAGTGAATGGGTTTGTTTATATGTTTTGCATGTAAAAATGTGTATATTTATTCTGGGTATATGTAGATGAATGTGTGCATGTATACATATGTTTGCATGTTTTTATTCTGCATATTTTTCTTTTATTCTGTATATGGAGGGACAACACGTTTGCCTTTTGACCTTGGATTTTTGTGATTCTCGTGTAAATAGATGCAGGTACACCAACGCATTTTCACTGTACATTGTATTATGAATAATGTTCATGTGACAAATAAAACATATCTTATCTTAACTGAAGATTACAACAGGATAATGATCCGAGTTGTAGCTGAAGGTCCACCAAGGCTACAAAAAAAAAAAATCAACAAAAAAAACAAAACTGGACTGGCTATCACAATCACCTGACTTGACCCTGATAAAAATTATCTTGTTGGATTTGAAGGCGGCAGCTGTGGAACACAAATCCAAGAATACAAGTAAACTAGAGGCCGAAAACCAATAACAATAGGTTGAGATTTTTCAGGAACAGTGCCAGAAGCTGGCGTCTGGCAATGCGTCACATTTGCAGCAGAAGATGAAGATGCCTGCCTCAAAAGGGGGTGAATTATTCTGAGACAGCACTGTTGGCTTTGGAGAAACACCTTGTAGCATTCGATGTGCTGAGCTATCTAAATTGTTCTTGTTCGATTTGTTCATTGCAAACAGCTGAAGGTTTTTGAATTTTGCCAGTTCAACAAATTAGCAATGCAATTAATTGTGAAAAACACAGCAAAGTTGCATTCAAACACTGAACATTTTGCTGAGACTTTGGGGTGTTGTCTCTGCTGCCTAAGTACAAGTAAAGCCTTTGAGCATAAATATTGCAGCTAATTGTAATTGGTTTTCTGGGGTGTAAATCTTCAAAACAGAAACACGAGAACCTGTCACGCTGTCTGTTTATCCGAGAGGGAGTGGAGAAGCTGATGAATGTTGGTTCAGCGGGCAGGTGGGAGCCTGGTGGGAACGGGTTAAAACAATGACAGCTGACAGGGCCAGAGATAAGATCACCTGAACTCGGACAGCTGTGATTGGATCATTGAGAGCTGTGATGGAGACTGATTGGATATTCAAAAAAAAGCACCTTCCAGCAGCTGATGAATGATGTGAAGCAGGAGAGAAGGGAGAGGAGGGGGCAGGTATGGATAAAGTGTCCTCTTAATTGAACTTTTGCTTAACTTAATTTGAACAACAATTCTACCTCCTAATAGCTCCACACAAACCTAGTGATTCATATTGCTATTTTTGGTCTCAGCAGAGGAGAAGCTTCATTTAACATTTATGACATATACTTCTTGTAAGTCATGATTAATCAGCTAAGTGTGTATTGATGGCACCAATTTCTAAATTCACAAAAAAATGTATGAATAGATACCCACATTATATTTCATAAGTTATATTCTTATTAAAATCAATATTGTACTTTCATCATTACATTTACATTTAGTCATTTGACAGATGCTTTTATCCAAAGCGACTTACAAGTGAGGAACAGGCAAGCAACATCTATCTTCACTTTACTTTCTTAAAGTAAATCAGTTTTAACAATAATACATTGAAGATGGAGATTATTGCAGTATTCTTCTTATCATGCCTGAGAAAACCGGTGTCATGTTTCGTAAATACAGTTCACCCCCGGTGAGGTCAGACTACAGGGACAACTTGGAATGTCTGGATACTACAGATAATACACAAATGCATTAGTGTAACTCTGCATCTTCGGGCATAAACTCACCACTATGGTTGAACAGTTTGAATGCAGTTGATCTGAGTGTTTTGGGCCCCGCCCAAAAAATATATTGCTACCATTATTTGCCACTGTAAGAGGAGGCAGGCATCAATAGCGAGAATATACATTTGACATGGAGGCTTTCTTTTAGCAAATGTGTCTGTGGGTCTTTTGAGAGACAAACAATGTGTGCTCCTCCAGGCTGAAGGACTTGGAAAAATGGCACGTCAGGAAGAGCATAGTATTATTATAAGAGTATTATTTAACTGTTCATGCATTTATTAGCTCCTGTGGAGAGAGACAAATACACATAGTACTGTGGTTCAGCTGTTACACTTTTATACTGAGCCGCCCTCTTGTAGCAGGAACCATTATAGAAATGGTAGCGGTGGGCGGGTCAGGAGAGAGAGACAGAGAGGTAAACAGAACAGAGAACACCTATGTTCTGTCAGTACAAGAGAGACGTTTATATGACAACATGCTAAAGCCAGAGATGGTTGTCACTCCACACACACACACACACACACACATAAAACCCAACTGCTGCTGTGTGGCTTTAATTTCAATCTTATTATCTTACTTGTTAGACACAAAAACGGTTTGTTCACCCGATTCTCACTGAGTCTGGGATGTAACAGAATAATTCATTTTTATATTGTGCTTTTCAAGGAACTCAAAGAGGCTTTACACAATAAAACAGTTTGGTGATTTTCTCTGGAATGCAATGGATAATGAGTGTAAAATGAACAGTTAATGGGGTCATGTTTATATTTAAAACTATCAAGTTGGGATTTGTCCTGATACCACATTTCCCCATACGAAGTACTCACATCTGAATTGTGGCCAAGACCCTGCACTGATATGAGAACTACACTGTCGTGCTTCTAGTAAAAACGTGCTGGACAGTCAAATCCTCATTAATCCACTGCCCAGTTCAGCTGATGAGAGACACTGACAGACACTGTCCAACGAGTAACGGGGACTAAGACTTTCAAAAAGAGTCTAATTTAAACACTATTTTCATAAACTGCCACTAATTTCGAGTCTCTGACATTGTGGAAGGAGCACACACCTGATGACTGGAAGCTCTGAGGCAAACAACCACATAAATGCTGTGAGATTTCAGAAATTCCTGCATATTCTTAGGCCCAACCAAATATGGTGCCAACCAGCTTTTCGTAAACCGATCAATTCCTGCTGAAAATAACCGAAAAAAAAAAATCAAACAAACTCTAGATTTGGGGTGAGATGCAGACAACACAGACTGTAGAGTGAATAGAGAAGAAGCAAATCCACATGTCACAGTGAAACTTGTCCTCTGCATTCAACCATCCCTCTGGGGGGGACAGTGGGCAGCACCCAGGCACTTTGCCCTGGGCGTGTTGCTCAAGGACAGACCTGCTGCACGAGCTGGGGTTTGATCTGAGAGACTTCCCAACCACTAGGCCACGCAAGTAGAGGAATAGAGAAGTAAAATGCAGTAAAACTAAGCACACTTCAGGTAGAGCTATAGGCATTGTGAATGAAATGGAAATATTAAAGGTAATTAAAATTATATTTATGAGAATGACTGTTGATAACTTATCTTAAGATTTTAGCAGAGCAGGGCAGAGCTTTACATTTGTCTTTATCACTTATCTTATCACACTTAGCTCCAAATTCTGAGTATAAATTCAAGTACCAAAAAATAAATGCATGTAATTGCAATTGTAAACCATAATTCCAGTGAATATGTGACAAGAATATTGCATTTTGTTGTTGGTTTTGGCTCAGACTCAAAGGAGAGCAGACAGTACAGGTAAATTGGGTTTAGAGAGTTAAAGTTTATTACTAACTGTGAAGAGAGTGAGATGTGTCATGAATCCACATGTAGAGGCTGGACCACTTTATTATAGACTGTAAGTGAAAGTTCAGTGTAATTTCTAAAATGCTCATGTTTGAAGTTCGGTTTTTAAGTTATGTATGATACATTTTTAAAAGTATGTTCAAGTTATCATGTAACAGTAGTAAAAGCTTACCTTAAAATACACATCCCCATACTGTAGGACAGACTTTATCGTATTGTATAGAAGGCGTGATTATTTATGCTTATAGTTAATTGCATTACTTGTACATTTTGGGGGAACGTGTCACAGTTAATAGTAATGGTTATTACTATGGTGTTATGATATCAGGTCCACAAACTGAGACTGGATATATTTCCACATAATAAACGTGCAATTTAAAGTTACTGTTATGGCCTTGTGTAAATTTTAAGTAGCTGAAATTGAAACCATCAAAAAGTGTGTGAGTCTCCTCAGTTTTCCTGGTGAGGTTGTCTGTAAGTGAAGTCATGTTAAATTTACTTTTTTTCTTCTTAGTTTAAAATGTTTTAGTACATATCCATTTACCTTCCTGAGTCTGAGGACAGTCAGATTATGACACAGCTCTTAAGGCCTGTGGATTTTCAAAGTGGTCCAGATCTGGCAGAAGCAAAATAGTCAGTGGAAATGGTAATTCCTTTTGGTGCGGTATTATATTAGCGGCGAGTATACAGAGACCATGAGGATGGTCCCAGTACAGGAGGAGACGCCTAGGGACCAGAACCAGCAGTGCACATTAATCTGAGAAACAAAGAGCACAGGGTTGAGGATGACAATTGGCACAGTTTGGAAAGAAAAGATAAATGTTGATGACTCAGTTTCATAAAGGTATCAGGATCAGAGTCGGGTCAGGTGTTGGTCACTGGTATGACATTGCTCGTTAGTTGGTAGCCAAACAGCCAAAGAGTTTAAGGATTATTTGGTTTTATAGAGAAGTAATAATGAGTTTCATGTTTGCAACCTCTATTAAGTTTCACCGGAGACTTTTACTGTTCTGTGTGAACAGGTCACCAGTGGTTAACATCTTCTATTTGTTTAATTCCAGTGTAATTAGAGTAAAAGTGGAGGTATGACCTAAAGTGGTGCCCAAAGCTCCATGCAGCCCTGGCATTGTTTGGCCAGAATAAATAGCGGGTCCCGTGATGATGATGATGTATCTGATGACCTGTGGCACTGCTGACAGGAAGCAGGCCTTTTAGCATGGAAGTCATTACAGCACTCTGACCTCTATTCTAATGACAGTGACACTGTAACCTCACACCGCAGTGTTGCCGCCTCATGTACATGCATCCAGGGTGAGCGGGTGACACACGGTCAGGGAGAACACGAGGACCTGCCAGCACACCGATGCTCTAGCAGCTGCTGACCCCGGTTAATGGCTACACAGCCCAAACCGCCAGGACAGGCAGCAGATGGGGAAAAACTGCACTGACACCAGCTCTGTGGCCACATTAGAACACTCGGACCACCAGCATCTGGCTCTGATATGAAAGGGATAGTTAGGAGTCAGCTGTGCACAAATAATAGCTGCTGCTCTACAGACAAATATACACTGATCGGCCACAAGATTCATATAACTTATATTCAACTTTTAATGACACGTGTCAAATCTAAAATTTTACAGATTCAGTTTAATATGTACTTATAAAAGATAATTTTAGTCATGTTCTAAATTCATTGTAGTTTCAATAATTCCTGTACAAATGAATCTTGCTAACTTCAGGGGTGCGCAGAGGTATCACAATATCTCGATCTTGACCAAGTCTATTAGGATGAAGAAACAGGTATTTGGCATAAACTAATAAACGACTCCAGGTTGTGGACTGATAGACACTAAACCCGAGGAAAGCCAAGTCACTGATGGTCTTGTTGGCAGTAAAATTAACTTCTACCAGTGTTGTCGCACAGCGTAGATATGAAACTCATTTTACACATGCAACATGTCATGCTTTCATTAGGTTTCCACTGCCGATTCTGGAGAAAACCCTGTCAAGATGGCATTGTGTAAAAATTCACAGGGGGGTCACTCCACCGAAACATTTTTAACTAAGTAGATGACCTTTGAAACAGACGTGGGGTTTTTTCTACACTGCAGTAGCCATTATTCTTCGGCTGTTCTTATTATAGCTGGAAGTAATTGCATTGGCGGTTTAGCACACTGCTTAGTAATGACAATCCTTCCTGTCATTTCACACTGTGGCCTTCTACCAGCACTGACTCAGCTCTTCACCGATCAGCCACAACATTAATACCACCAGGTGGACAGCATGGGCACTCTGACCAGTCTACAGCTACACGCGTTTGCTGTGACACATATAATCATCCCCAACACTAAAATTTTCCCATGTAGTTTCCTGTCCACCACAACTTTCAATCTCTTAATATTCTGCCTCATTGATATATTTTACTCTTCTTTGCAAGAATCCCTGCTTGCTTTCATGAAGCTCACTGAAATCAACTCATCAAATTGCGACGTGATGAGATGCAGCACTTACAATATGTACTTCCTTTTGTGGACTGATGGACTGAGGAACATGCTGGAACAATATACTGGGGCAGTAGATAGAGAATACACTCAACACAATAAAAGCATTGTTTCTGTTGGATTTTACATCGATTTTGACATCTCTAAGGATTGGTTTCTTGATTAAAGGGGTTCATTGGAGCCTGTGCTATTTTCTGATTGTTGTAACAGCATCCATATGACTGGACTTTAAAGAAACATTCACAACATTTCAGGAATGGGTGAATGTAAATCAGACAGCTTTGGAGTATTTTCTGTGTGGTGTATTATTGTTTGGTTATGGAGTTATGTTTGGTTAGCAGTTTGCCCTGCTTCCTGTTTTTATGTTTGACCTATATCTAGGCTGGATGCACACAGAGGAAATAGATTTTGATGGTGTCATTTGATTCAGGATAAGACAACAAACACGATGACTTATAGAAATGTCTGCAGATCTTCAAGGGCGAGAAGAGCAAGCCCGTGGGAAATTCCACCAGCATCAGCTTTTCAAGTCCAACTCAATATCCCTTTTGCAGCCAAAAACCATGACAAAGTCATATTTTTCTATTCATATGTAGTTATGCATCTGTAGGATTTCCAGTATTGAAAGGAAATTAACACATCAGGAGAGAGACAACAGGAATTTTTATTTACCTCCCCAAGCCTGTGAGTGGGCAGGCCAGCACATTTGTAATGCGCACAGTACAAAATAAATTAATAAATAAAATAACTGCTTTATTAGGACCAGAAGAGTTAGCGTCACAGCTGACAGACGGAATTTTCAGATGTAGAAAAAGTAAAAAGTAAATGAAGGAAAATGTCTGTGTAAAATCAAATACGGGTACAAAGTAAGAACAGCAGTGACGTAAAGGTTAAAGAAGTGATCCAGTGCCGTGTTTTAATTAGAAATGTTGACTAAATTTTATCCAATGTATGTTTAGCTGCATTAACTCTTTATTAAATATGTACGATATATTAAACAGTGAAATAGCAGCTATATCCTACTGACACAAATTATTTCTCAAAAGCTGCTTCACACAAATACTCCAATTACTCAACCCATTAACATTATCTACTTATGTTATTGATATATTTGTGTAACTAACACTTAGAGACAGATAAATATTAATAACTACAGTGAAGATGTGACCCTCTGGTGGATCACTTGTGCAATTGTATGACAGAGGTGAATATCTCTGGATACATTTAACCCCTCAAGCCTCGTGTTCATTAGTGGCAGCTGAAACCACGTGCCACCAGCGACATTTATCACTTCATTCAGGGGATGCAGCATCTGCGCTGAAAGTGAGAAGCTGCTAACTGAAAGTTCTGCATAATGATCAATAGCATTACAGTTTAACACATCTGGCCGACCTCAGTGTGTGAATTATTAACACACTCAGACACAATCTTCTTTGTTGCCGTCCTATGGCAGCAGAATATTGCACGAGACACTGGCCGCAGATTAGCACATATGAGTCTTTCTAAAGACGTGGTCCGAGTTAATAGACTTTACAGTTAGGTAGAGACAGGACGAGGCCATAATTCCACACAGTCAGCAGAGGACAAGGACTTCATAAATGTGTATCCGGAGTGTTGTTGTTTCTAAAGCAAACATAAAAATAGTTATAAATCCAGAGCCTTCCCTGTCGACTACTGGGTTTTATCACCAAATATGACTATAGTAAGATTGGATGGAAGCAAAGATCTTCTCTGTCTACAAAGACACAATAGCAACCAAATTTTATTTTTGGCACTGGTGTGCTTTACACAGCAGAGCTCTATGCTATAGCGAGTGAACATTTTAATTTAATTTCCAATTTATTTTTAGCTGGACCACAGATCTAACTTCAAACCAACTTTTACATACGTTGTATGTGAGGAACCACTGGAGAGGATAAACCCCATTACCTAAATTCACCAGAAATTAGCTGCACTCAGGCTGGTTTGTAAGCAGCCAAGTGCTCTGGTGAAGAGCCTCTCACATCGCCTGTGGGAACAGACAAGCAGCACCTTCCATTTCTAATTATATTACATTTACTCGTCTGTCTTTTCACAAACAAGGGATTATTGTTGATGAGAGGCTGTTTGAGGTTTTTTTTTCCCGCTGTCATATCAGCACTCACTAGAGTAAATATGAATGTCTCAAAGCTGTGAATAAAAGCTTGAAGTCGTTTTCGTCTTTGTCTTGTCAAACTCTACCACCTGCTGCTGCAGCTTTGAAAAGTCCGTCTTTCCCGACTTTCCCCTGCTTTATTATCTACTACAGTGCGAACAATGTTGCTGTTTAATTTGGTATCATAAATCCCCAGGTTTATTATCATCTAATCACAGGGATACAAGCAGTAACACCTTACCACTCGCAGAATTTATTTAGCCCAGTGCAGGTGTTACACCATTTGAATGCCAAACTATCTACCAACAGACTGATGGGGGGTGGTGGAAGTCTGTTTGCCATTCAAACAAACACCGTAACCCATGTTTCTGTGGCTCATGTAGACTTATTAGAGGTACAGATTGACACGCACACGTCGAGACTCAAAGAGACACACCGACGTGTGCATAGAAACAAAAGAGCACGGACACTTTGTTCTTCCAGAAACAAAGTTGGGAGATGCAGCTCAAGTCATGGTGGCTGATGTGCGAAAAGTGTGCATGAATGGAGCTTCAAAGGCAAATAATTCAAATGGTGTTTTGTTTCTCAGCATCTCCCAAATGCTCATGTTTTTTTTTTTTTTCTGGGTGAATATCAAAGACTCCTCTTTAGTCTGCCACTTGAAAGGAAACGAGAAAATCAAGAAGAAAGACAAATAGAAAAAAATAATAAAAAACTCATTATGGACTTGAAAAATGAAAAAAAGTAGCTCCGTTTTAACACTTTGAAAAACTAATTAATTGGCAGCTATGTATTATTGACAGTGGTTGTAAAAAATACTATATAGTACTGATAAACCAGGACGATCGTGAAAGTTACATTTGCCATTTTTAAATCCTGTGAAGAAGTGAGAGCAAAAGCTGCCAGTGTTCTGCTGCCTTAATAAAAATGAATTAGTTAGTATTACACTCAGACAAAACAGAGGAATTAGCAGAGCGCTTGAATTGTGAAACGCACAAGCCTATGATATGAGTCATTATCATCTCTATTGCATGAAAAGAGACACAAAACAATGTTTACAGCAAGAAGTGAAGTCAGCTTGTAAGATAGCCTGGCTAAAGCTACAGCACTCGAGTGCCACTGGACAATGGACGTGTGCCACTGATGGAAACAGAGAATTTCTATAACATTTAATGTGTAGGACATCTCGTCTATGGCCTTGTCACCCCCCAGAAGAAAACGCAAGTCAGCAAGGAGTGGGGACTACCAAGCTTTTTATTGCTTCAAAAAAAAAAAAACCTACTTGGATTATGATATGCAATCAATGTTTTATTGAGCTATATTTAAATCATATGCTTACAGCGCTTGTCTTCAAACTGTGTTGATGAGAACTTTATAGTGTTTATTCCTGTAATGTGTTGGCCACCATGTTTAAAATGATTGGTGTGGCCACAACATTAGAACCATCTCTTCTTCTAATGCCCTCTAGTACAACTCCACTAACCGTATTAGAATTATCACCTTTGTGAGAGTTCCAACTTAAAAACTGACAAATTAGAACCTTGTAAATCAAAATTCATGGCAGAGCTGCTGTATTGGATTGTATTAGAATGTACCTAATAAAGTGTCCAGTGATTGTAAGTTTGTTCCAGTTGCAAGAATAATAATAAAGTTAAATGTTTAAATGGTAAATGGTCTGTACTTACATAACCCAATTCCAATAAAGTTGGGATGTTGAGTGAAGACAAATAAAAACAGAATACAATGACCTACAAATCCTTTTTGACCAGATTAGGTGAGAAATGCTCAAAAAAACAAACAGGTGCTTTTTGAGCATTCCTTCAACTTTCCCAAGTGAACGAGTTAATTGGAACTTCAGCTTCTGTTTTAGGACCGTCACTGCTTATTTCAGCAAGACAATGACAAACCAAATTCTGCACCTGGTACAATGTTGTAAAAGAATGCGGGTACTAGACTGACCTGTCTCGCATTGAAAATATGTGCCGCATTATAAACTGTTGAGCAACTCAAGTCGTACATCAAGTGAGAATGGGAAAAAAAGTCCTACAAAACTTTAACAATTAGTGCTCACGTCGTGAAGGTGATGGAGCAGATACCCCCATCCCAGCTCTTTGGGAATGTGTTGCAGGCATCAAATTCAAAACAAGTGAATATTGGCAAAAAACAATGAGGTTTATCGGTTTAAACATGAAATATCTTGTCTTCGTGGTGTATTCAGTTAAATATTATTAGATATTCAGTTTTTATTTACTTTTAAACACAGTGTCCCAACGCCATTGGAATTGGGGTTTGTATGTAGCGCTCATTCACCCGTTCGGACGCGCACACGCCGATGGGAAGGCTGCTGTACAGCTGGATGTTTGGGTTCAGTGTCCTGCTCAAGGACACTTTGACAAGTGACCATAGTAGCCGGGGAACAACCCTGGGATTGGTGGACGACTGGTTAATTTGGTTACTTTGGAAAGCGTAGATTAAAAATAATATGAATAATAAATGGCAACATATAATATCTAATTTGTTGTAATGTCTACTACCAAGGTTTTGTTAGGGAACATAGTATCCTTCATCAGTAGATGGATTATGAATTAACAAAACTGCAGATGGGTGGTTAAATGATTATATTTGCATTTGTAATTAGTTGCAAATAAAAGTAACATGTGTCAGCATGTTTTCAACATGTTAAAAAAACATATTTTACAAAAATTACCTGCATTTGCAGTTTGTATTTTTAGAAGACAGTGTTGATAATAAAAAGGTTGTGTTTTGGGTATTTGCCGCTTATCTGTGTCACAATGCCAAAAAAGCCAGCTCACGGTCATGATTGTGTTAATGACTCTGACTATACTGTTCCGAACCAATAATTCAGAAAGTTCACTAAAGTTTTCTACATAAAAAAATATCTATTCTTTTGTAATTTTACAAGATACACGATTCTCCTGCTCAAGTGACCTGATCAGGTTTAAGCTCTTAGCAACTGTGTGCTTGCTGTTTGTGTGTTTTCTAATGTATCTAAAGGCATCTATGATACTACGTGATAAATCTAAGTATAGTCATGGTGACTCTTTGTAAATTTAGCCCCAGTGAGTTTCACCGTGGGTTAGACGGAATTAAGTAACAACTTTATTACCAGAAAAAGAGCTGCAGCAGTACAGGTGGCAAGTCGTTAAACTTTAGCAGGGCAATTAAAAGAAAGTTTGGAACCCTCCAGTGATCCGAGTTATGACCCTCAACTTCACCCATAAAAACCCTAATTACATACTAATATAGTCTTTTTAATTAATCCTACCCAGTGTGTCTGTTAAGCTTTAGCAAAACGGGGGCAGTAGCAGTCCAAAGGTGAGAGAACCAGGCCTAATTTCATTATAGTTATAGCAGACAATCAGCTAAAAGTCTCTCTGCACAGTATGTAGATACACACTTAAATCAGTCAGATTTTTTGGAACCAAAAACTTTTGGTTTTGGAACCTTTACTGCAGAGGTGGTTCGCTTTGGTGTAACTTTGCCACTGTGGTTATGCCAAAAATGCTTTACCCATCTCCCAACCCAGAAGAAATCAGAAATATGTAAAGAGGAGAAAAATGCCATGTCTATGCCGAGCCAATATCTTTGTGGGTTCAAACTAACGGTGACAGCTGTCGGTCTTCACACAGTGCTGTGTGAGACAAAGACAACCTCCCTGTTTGGTCCCCCAGAGAATGCCATCAACTTACAAAGTGAGTTAAAGTGCTCTGTGATTCAAACAGACAGTAACCCTCCAACAAGCTGGTTAAAGTTCAAAAAAGTTTCCTCCCAGATCATCTCTTTTAATCCAGGATGTGCTAAAATGTGACATTGTCAGATCACATAATCTGCGCCTGGATGTGGACACATTTATAAATGTAGTCAGGAACCGATCCAGCCCGACAGTTTCCACAGCAGTTTGACAGCTGACTCACATCTGGGTCATGCCAGTGCGACCTTAAGAAAAAAAAAAAAGTCACTAGTAGATTTAGTTTGTATCTTTTGTCATGATTGGTTTTACTTTGAACAACAAATAAAAGAATGATACACAGATCCAGAGCAATGCTACTATTTGGATCGACTAACTCACACTAACAGACACAGGACCAGAACACAACGAGTGCACCAACACTATGGCTGGATACGAGGGGTCAGGGTCTATAGCCAGCCAAAATGTGGCAGAATGTGCCAATTCTCAGCCCAAACTGGCCCGCATCCAGATACCCCCACAGAACAAGATCCAGCAACTGTTACTAGCTCAGCACTGGTTCATATTTGACTGGAACACAACCACATACTGCGACACTCAGCTGCAACTTACCCAGGTCAGCAGGCGACCTGGGTCAGAACATTTGTATAGAAATATTGGTTTGTATAGAATATAGACACTGTGCCGTTAAATCCTTACAAATCCTACTACCAAGACAGGATAATTAATGGCCTAATTATTACAAACTGTGACGTCACAGCTGCTGTCTTCATTTGGAGACATTTGTTCCTGCTGCTGCGTGATGGCTAAAGAAATTAGCAAAAAAAATATTGCCCAATAAACCTATTAATGGCAGCAATGCAAAATATGATCAACTCTACCTAGATAGGCTTAGATCTGTGTGTATGTACATATGTGCCTCTGCTGACTGAAACTACACAAATGGTGACGGTTATGCACACAGTAGGCTAATGTTCATGGGGAAAAAGCCTGATGCTCAGACACGTCGTCCTGTGTATTGAAGCAGCACTTAGCTCACAGACAAAATATGCTATATTTCCATTGAGTGGTGGCTTGGTTGCTTTGTTTCAGCCGCTACAACCCAGCTTGAAAGCGGCTGTATGATGATAAAACAGGAAACAATGATAGCTAAATTGCTCGATCAATTGAGGACACAAATCATCAAATTGAGAGCACAAATGATGTAATCCGTGCACACGGATTAGTAATTCATTCACATGGTTCAGTAATCTGTACCCACCCATTTTTTTCTCCTGTCTGGCCCTTTCCAGGCTCCATAAATTCACAACCCTGCTTCAGTCACATCCATGTAAAAATGTCAGTTAGATGGCCAGTTGAAACACTGTGGAACCCCGTATCAGAAAGAACTGTTAAAACAGCTTTTTTACTTTGTCCATAATATAGCAGCCATTTCTTTCACTGTCAGACACAGAAATTTTGATTCATGCATTCATTTCATCAAGACTTGATTATTGTAATTTCCTTTTCTCAGGTCTACTCTAGTCATTAATCACCCTCACTAACTGCCTGTAATTTGTTCAGAATAGTGTGGCTAGAATCCTAACCAGGAAAAAGAAAGTTGATCACATCACTCTTAATCGGATTTCTCTCCACTGGCTGCTTATACGTAACAAAGCAAACTTTAAAGTACTTACACAGACCTATAAGCCCTACAAAATGTTCTACCTAATAATTTTTGAAATCTAGTACACGGCAACATGTCGTTGTACATTGTGCAGGTTCTGTTTACTCATCTTTACCCAGATATCTAAAAAGAAATCAGCTGCCTTTCGAGCATTTTCACATTGTGGCTCTTATCTGTCTTTTTGTGATATTAGAACAGCATCTTCCATGGAAATCTCTAAGGCTACACTTCAAACACATCTGTTCTCTTTGCCAAAGAATATACAATATATCGTGTAAGTCGCTGTTGTTACTCATAAACATACTGGAGTAAATCTGGCGCCTATTATCACTGCTCGTTTTTATTGTAATTGCATTTTAGGTTTTATGCAAATGTGTTGACACGCTGCATTCGATAACACACTTTCAAGCTGACAGGAACTTAACTTACCCGAGTGGACTTGGGTGTCCACTTGGACTACACGTTGGACTAGACAATAAATTCAATGGTACTTTACAAGAAAACCTAGAGCTGGCTGTATTTCCCACAGAGGCTCAGGTGTTTCAAAGTCTGCAACCCCATGCTTTGGATGTCCTGTAAGTCTCTGTCTTCTATGCTGGGCTCTGCTGGGGCAGCAGCATAAAGGTGGCAGGCTGAACAAATTAATCAGGAGGGCAAGCTGGCTCTGTTCTGAGCATGGAGCTAAACCCAGTGCATGTTTTGGCTGAGAGAAAGATGCTGTCCAAACTTCTCACAGTGTTGGACAGTTCCTCCCACCCACTCCACAGTCTGCTGGCTGGACAGAGGAGAATGTTCAGACTGCTCACTGCTAATTACTCTGCAGAACACTACAGGAGATCTTTTTTCTTGAAGTGGCCATTAAACTTTACAACTTCTCTATCTTACAGACAGAGGAGGGCGACTGGGCCTGAAACTGGACTAAAGCCGTCCTCTTCAGCTATTTTAATTCAACATAAATATGTCCAAAAACCAAAATATCTAATAATTGCTTTTCTGTCAGTTTTCAATCCGAACCCTATCATCACATCCGTCATTTGACCATGTTCCTAAGCATTACTTATGTCCCTCTGCTTAACAGATTCATCTGTTAAAGTTCACAGGTTAGTAGTTCTTTTAACTTTAACCTATTAACTCGGGTGGCTAAAGTGTTACTTAAGAGGTCATGTCATGTTTAATATTTCATAAAGGCTATGCAACCATGGAATGGCAGTTAAAAAACATAAAAAGTGAATCGAAATCAACTTGTGACAAATTGTAAATTAATTTGGACATTGGGCATTCTGTGGTAATTAACTTTAACTGTAGCAAAGGACAGCTGACAGGGGGACTGTGACTGAAATTCTCAAATAGTTAATTGCTTAACTTTGGAAAAAAAATACTTGATGCAGACTAAACCTCAATTGCTATCTTGTCCATCACAGATGAATACTTTTAGAAATGTATTTTGGAACCATTTTATACCTTCTTTACAGACAATGTACAAACAACAGGAAGTGAGGGAGGGCGAGAATTCAGTTGGGAACCTTTTGTATCAAATTGTGAAGAAGGCAAAGAATATGAACTTCTGCTTTTCATAATCAGTGGAGGTGGTCTAAGGTGGATTTGGGTTTCATTGTGAATTATTTCAGCCAAAAAGGTTCTTAAATGTTTGATTTTATTTATCCCAGTCAAAGATCTTTGTGCAGTTGTAAGCCTCTCCATATGTCACTACGACTGTTTGATAGAAAGAACGGTACAATAAAGTCGTACCAACATCAGCATAATATACGTGGACAACTTCCATCGCCTTCTATCAGAGGATGATGACTGTACTAATCTTAAAAAAAAAAAAAGCTGTCTCTGGTGAATGAGTCAACACTTTGAACAAAAGGTCTGGCTTGGCAGTGTGACTAACTGCTAGCCCAGTGGGCAGAGAGGTATGAGAGACTGGATGAGAGGCCTGAGCTGGGGAGACAGATTACCAGCTCGCTGTGCATTGACACTATCAAAAGCAGTCCATAACCCCGGGTCTTTCAGCTCAGCTGAATCTTCCAACCGGTGACAGTTGACAAAGATGCTGCACAGGCAGGTCACTCATTGTCTAGTTGACGATAGGAAACCACAGACCTTACCCATCGGCCTCCAGCAGCACTGGACGCAGAGTTAGACAAGTACAGCTGCAAGCAGGGCCGGCCAGGACGATTTGTGACATAACAACCATATAATTAGGCGAGTGGTTATTAAGAAATTATTTTCACGTGAATAACATATTTATTATACTATATACTTTTATGTAAACAGACCACATACATCACAAGATGGTGCACACATCAAGTACACAGCATTAGCAGCTTTCAGGAAATGTGTTTTCTACGTTCAATTGTTTGGGGTTTGGTAAGTGTTTGAATGATTAATACACTGTTGCCCATAATTTTGGAATAAAATATTTTTTTTAACCTCTTCTCAGGAAATTATTGTGACAATAGGATTTATCTTCTCAACAGTGTATCACAGTATAAGTTAAACCACAATTAACCTGCAAAAAAGAGGAATGTGTCAGAAGAAAATTATTCCAACATAATGGGCAACAGTGTAAATGCAATTTTTTTATGTTTGTGTTGTGTATTTGTCCTTGAGATTCGAGATTAATTTTAATGTAAACTGAACTGATCAGATTGTATCACATCACGTGGTATAACGTTGCATTGAGTCATACTGTATAAGTAACTGCATTCTGCCATGGTTACTGTCATTACAAATAGCTACTACGAAGAATTTGGTAATATTTCACCACCAACCTGCTGTGGAGCTACCGTGAAAAATTAAATGTTTAGTAAAGAATTTAGTTTATTTTTTTACTTTCACAACTCATATATTTAATCATTCATTTGTTAATGGATGGACAAATCACAATGGGAGGAGTTTGTAAGAAGAGAGAGGATGCTGACCTGAAAATGAAGAGACTGTCGGCCCTGTGCTCGCTGTTGAAAATACTAATCTGAAACCGGAATACTGCAACAATAGTAGGGGAAGCAGTTGAGTTAATGATCATTTCTCATTCTTATAGCAAACAAACTACAAACTTCTAATAAGGCACTAATAATTGTGTCCTACTGAAAGGGTCACAGGAGAATTCAATTACCAAACCCACTATAACAACAGCCTTCTGAAAGTCAATTCTGTCAATGCATGTTCTTCTCCTTTTCATATAACTGTGTGTATGCATGATTTAAGAAGAACTGCTTAATTCAATACTCTGTTGTGCATTTTGCTTTTTTTTTTTTAGTGAAGCAAAATAAAGACTAACAACACAACTGTAACACCTCATCCACACTGTCACAGATACACTATTGAAGAGTGTTGTCTCATGCCAAGGAGCCTGAAAAGTGCCTTATGTGTGCTGCTGTATATTAAGTAATTATCTTTCTGTGCACAGACTCTTTCTGCATCCCGCGTTTGCATTCTGTTTGGTTCCTGTTAGGATTTCCGGTGTGAAATTTTGTCTGCGGTACTACTGGGATGGGAAGTATTCTGTGTAACATTGCCTACACGGGAGTAGCATGAGCGGCACATTAAAGGAACAGCAGCAGCAGCATCTGTGTGTATCTACTTAGGCACATACTGTGGAGCCAATTCCACGCTTCTATTTGAATCAATCGAGCTACCTACTACAATGGCAACATAGCACTGTTTTACCTTTTACAGTAAATGCAAAAAAAATACAAAAATTAAATGGCTGTATATATGTAGTCACCCGTAGAATTATTTTATTTTTCATTGGAATTATGCCCAATTTAATTTGGCTTTTCAACAACAATAGCTGGCTGATGGTTGTTGAAAATCGAGTTAAAATACAGATCAAAAGCCAAGGAGATTGTCACTGCAGAGTGTTCTCATTCCTGAGGTGTCCAAAAGCCCTGCTTTGTCCAGTCCTTTAGCACTGCAGTCGGACTCTTAGAGTGCCCATTTGCCAGGGGTTCGACTCTAGTTCAAGATGTTGTGTGCTTTAATGATGATCGTAACTCAATGTGACCCGCACGGTTACTGTTGCAAGAAAGTGCACTGTTGCTCTTGTCACTGTTTGTAGCATTTTATTTTAATTTAATTTATTTTAAATTGTAACGTTACCCTGAAGTTTTTGTGCCTAAATCTAACTGTTGTTGTCTCCTAGTGTAACCAAACCCTGGAGTCATTGTCCCTAACTCTAACACAGCTTTTCAGTTTATATAGGCATTCCCATAGCGTCAAATGGTGGTGCTCCTGGAATGTTCCATATAATACTGATGCCACCACGATGTGTACCACATTATAACAAGGGCTCAAATATGACATATGAAAGGATGTACAAAAGCGGGGCAAACTGACAAAACTTAGGAAGGAAGCGTTATTATCTGCCGCTGATGGATGAGGACATATTGGTCATGTAGTACTTAAAAACTGTAAATAAGTAGAAATACGCAAACAAAAATCTTTTCTAGAAGTCAAATACTGCCACGTTCTACTGGCGGATTTACTGTATAATTTACTAAAAGTATTAAAAGTAAAAGTATTTCAATTTTTTTTTCTCCCTGTCCCTTTCTGTGGACCTGCTCTAATTTACACATCAGGCATGATGTTATAACCAATGTGGGGGAAATTTATGTAAATTTAGTCACATGGTTAGAGAACTAGAAGATGGACTCATCAATGGGATCATAAGGAGAACAAGAAGCCACAGGGGGTAACACATATAGAGGACTGCTTAAGATCACCTTAGGTACTTTGTTGTTATATGGCCCAAAGGAATGTAAGGGATAGTGGGCCTGGGGTCTTAAACTCCGCAAGAAAGATACCACAGAACTTTTTCAAGCTTAACGAACAAATGGCTTCAAAGAGGAAATGACTGATGACTGACCACTGTATGTAAATGCTTTTCTACATTTGTGTTCTTGTGAGGGTTGTTCCTTTGTTGAGATTGAGTATAAGTAGAAGGGGTTTGACAGTAAGAGGTTAGAAGCAGACATTAACAACTATGTGCTCTTCTCCGTGCCGGCATGTATTAAATTGAGGTGGTTCATCACGCTGAGTCTTTGTCTTCAGTTCTTCAAAAACCTAACAACATCTGACTAAGGAAAATTTCTACAACACCAACCGCCCTGACCCATTAAAGCCTGATGTCATGATACCGACGCTGATACGCGTTGCCCTGGTACCTGCTCTCTTCTACCTCTCTCTCCTGTCATTAGTTTCTATTCGCTTCATCTGTGTCGCTCTCGTTATATACCCTGTCTCCCTGCCCTCCGTTGCCAGAATATCTTTCGACCTCTCGTGTGTTTCCTCATGTCTCCAGTGCTTCTTTTTTAGGTTGTTTCTCCCTTGCTCAAGTTTCTTTGCCTGGTGGGTTTTTGGGAACTATTTCTTTGGCCTTGACTGTTTTCCTCGGGGAACTCCTGTGCGTAAGTGAACAAACTTTCTCTGGAATTACTTGTGAATTTTTATTGGGTTTTTGTTGCACTTTTCTTGGTCCACCAAAACCACTCTGCCTGATACATGAAGTCCACTGGTGTGCTCTGGTACCTTGCACCAAGACTTTAGGAGTTGTTCTTTTAAATGCAATACCTTGCATCGGACTTGTTTGTCCAGCATAATCCACAGATGCTGGAATGGATTGAGATCTGGGGAATTTGGAGGCCGAGTCAACACCTCCAAAGATGTTGTGCTCCTTGAACCATTTGTGAACCATTGTTGTTTTGTGACCGGGTGCATTTATTCTGCTGACAGAGGCCACAGCCAAGAGGGAATACAGTTTTCATGAAAGGGCGTACCGTAGTCTGTAGCAATGCTTAGGTAAGTGGTACATGTCAAATTTAAGTTGATGGTGAGACCCAAGGCTTCCTAGCAGAACATTGTCCAAAGCATCACACTACATCCGCCAGCTTGCTTCTTCATGGCCCATAACCCAGTTCACCACTAGTAATTCCTAGGACCACTTTTAACAGATACTGACCACTGCAAGTTGTAAATGGTAAATGAATGATCTGCACTTATATAGCACTTTTCTACCTGTTGGTACTCAAAGCGCTTTACATTGCTTCTTATCTACCCATTCACACTCTCAAACACACATACACCGATGGGATGCTATGCAGCTGGCTGACGCTCACCAGGAGCAACTAAGTGGGGTTCAGTGTCTTGCTCAAGGACACTTCGACACCAGAGGAGCCAGGGATCGAACCAACAACTGTGGGATTGGTGGACAACCGCGCTACCAACTGAGCCACAGTAGCAGTGGCCATCACAATTGACGAATAATTTCCTTCTTCTAAACTCAGATAAAACTGAAGTTATTCTGTTTGGGCCTAAAAGTCTCAGAAACATGTTTTCCAACCATATCGTTACTTTAGATGACGTAACTCTGGCCCCCAGTAGTACTGCAAGGAATCTCGGAGTCATTTTTGACCAGGATTTGTCATTTAGCTCACACATAAAACAAATCTCTACAACAGCCTTCTTCCACCTAAGAAACATTGACAAAATTAGGAGCATCCTGTCTCAAAGCGATGCTGAAAAACTGGTTCATGCATTCGTTACTTCTAGATTTGACTACTGTAATTCTCTACTTTCAGGCTGCCCCAGTAACTCTCTAAAAGCCTCCAATTAATCCAAAATGCTGCAGCAAGATTACTGACTAGGATTGGTAAGAGAGATCATATTTCACCTTCATTAGCTTCTCTCCATTGGCTTCCCATTAAATGTAGAATATCATTTAAAACCCTTCTTCTTACTTATAAAGCTCTAAACGGTCAAGCTACAAGCTACATACCTAAAAGATCTCCTAGTACCAGATAATCCAACTAGACCACTTCTGTCCCAAAATGCAGGCCTACTTGTGGCTCCCAGAATTTCCAAAAGTAGAATGGGAGGCAGAACCTTTAGCTATCAAGCTCCTCTCCTGTGGAACCAGCTCCCAGTCCAGATTCAGGAAGCAGACACCCTCTGTACTTTTAAGACTAGGCTCAAAACCTTCATCTTTGATAAAGCTTATAGTTGGCTATAGTCATGCTGCTATAGGCTTAGACTGCTGGGGGACTCTGCACTGAGCCACTTCCTCTTGTCTTCACTCTCTCCTCTCACCCCACGTCTATAATGTCACCATTGTATGACATCAACTCTGTCTTCTTTGTCCCGTAGTCATCTTTCTCCCTCTCTCTGTCCCTGTCCACAGGTGATTTGGTGCTGTGTGTCCTCCAGTGTGCAGCTACTGGTCCTACTAACCTGCCCAATGTTTTCTTGTTGCTTTTGTTGCTCTGTTCTTTTCTCTCTCCACTTTCCACTCAGCCCAACCAGTCAAGGCAGATGGCCGCCCACCCTGAGCCTGGTTCTGCTGGAGGTTTTTCCGTTAAATGGAGTTTTTCCTCTCCACTGTTGCCTATAGCTGCTCAAGGGGGATTTGTTGGGTTTTCTTTAAATGTTTGTATAGTCTTGACTTTACATAACGTGCCTTGAGATGACCTTGTTGTAAATTGCCGCTATATAAATAGTTTAATTGAATTCGGCCTGTTTGAAACTTGCTCAAATCCTTACATGTGTCCAACATATCCACTTTAAGGACAAAATGTTCCCTTGCTGTCTTCCAACCCACAGGTGACATAATGTAGAGATAATCAGTGTCATAATGTTATGACCGATTGGTGTATGTTAAATAAATTTAAATGACAAGTGTAATTTTAAAGATTAGTTTGTTGAAACCACAAAAATACTGAAATCGCAAAGCATAATATATTGACACTATCAAATGTATTATATGCACTGCTATTGGGTTGTTGCTCCTCTTTTCATTGGTGTTAGGGTCACATGAATTACAGTGTGAACGTCTGTGGAGTGGTGACAGAACTGCGTTGATAGTCTGATAAATGTACATTTAGTTATCTACAAGAGGGTTGTCTACAAAAATGGCTTCCTTTACTCCCCTTCAAAACAATCGTTTTCTAAATCTGGAATGTGGACATTGGTGTCTTCTCTCTTGTGTTGTCCTCATCTGTGTGTGTGTTTGTGTGAATGAGAAGCAGTGTAAAGCATTAACATTCTCAACTGGGTAAAAAAAGGCATAACATAGGTGCAGAGCATTTTCCATTTCCTTGTGTGTGTTTGAATTCCTTCTCCTTCCCCTCCACTCTTGCACCTAACCCAGTGGTTTCGGGCTCTGATCACTTCCAGCTTTTGCTCGAGGGGGGTGCTGAGAGTCAAAGAGTAAATAATGATCTGTGCATGTGGGTTTCCTTCAGACTTCAATCTTGAGGCTCCTGTCTTCTTGATGTGAAGGCCACAGTTCCCTGTGACATCCTTCCAAGTGAACTTGATGTTTTGTCCACTGAATTGATGTCTGATGCTTAAGGCTCTGTTCTCGACATCTTTCATGTGGAGACCGCCGCACCAGGGGACAAGAGTGAACCTGTGGTACAGCTCTGTTTCTTTCCATAAAATGCCTTGTTGTATTTAAAACCAGACAGTGTCTGACAGACAGCATGCTGTCTTGCTGTATCTTTTTTCACAGTCTTGACTGTCTTGAAGTGGGAATGCATGAAAAGAGATCCAGCATCAGAGGACCCCATAGTTTCCTCCAGGTCCAGTTTGAGTTTTTCACCCTTGTTGACAAGATCCTCTGAATTGTCCATATGGTGGACAAGTAGGGAAGCTACTATGATGGCTAAATGTTTTGCAGCTTTGTCAATAATTTTGTTCTTCTCTGGTTGCTGTAGGCAGCCTTTCTTCCTGTAGCTGCTGGTAGGATCTCACCCCAGAAACCCATAAGTAGCCATGTCACTCGGCAGATTTGTCATTTTGATGCCGTAAACCTCTGTTCAAGACAACCGTTCCTCCCTCCCTTTCTTGGCCACCTAGATGTTGATGTTCTGATCTGCCATCCTTTCTGGGATGGTGATTTTGAAATGGGGCACTAGCCAGAGTTGAGATTGTTGTGCAGGAAACCCCTCAAAGCAGGGTGGAGCAGGTACCTCCAGTTGACCCTGAAGGTGTCAACAACTGAGGAACTCCACACTTGGTATATGTGCATCTCTGAGCCTGGTGGTAAGAACTGATGAAACATTTTGGATGAGAGGTGGTAGGTCTTCGAGAACCACAAGCAAGTCCAGTTGCCACTGACGCTAAAGAAGAATTTTATTATTGCCTAACAGACCTTCACCATAGCCCCACTTCTGCAGTTCATATGCATGACATCGGCTGAACAGGCTGGTAAACAACAAATGTGCTCTTTCCTCAAACTTAATATGTAAAATAAACCTTTTGGATAAGATAAGAAGGAGCGACTAATGCAATACATTCCTCTTGCTAATTAGTTATTTTTTAAAAATACAAATTGACATTTTGAAATGCATAAAGTTGTGTAACACAACTTTGATTTACAATGTAGTAGAGAAAAAAATATAATTTGCTGTGAAGTAAAAGTCAACGTAGCAATTATTAAATCTACGTAAATACAGATTGATGAAGTACAATAACAAAACTCTACCGCCACTTTCTCCCACTGAACAAATGCTCCTTCTTAGGCACACTCGGGATATACTGACAAAGAAATACACACATATATACATATATAAAAAAAAGATGTCTTTCCATAATAAAAAATGTTAAAACTAAGGAACTTTGATGGACAACTGGCAATATCTCAAAACTGAATTCTTAATAAGAAAGTTTTAAGAACTATGTGGAGAAGTCTGGCAGAAAGCTTTAAGTAAAAGTCACAGCTTTGTGTCATCACACAGGCAAAATTAAGAGAGCCACCACAAACCAGTAAATTTGGCTTCGGTTATTACAGTTTACTACCGGCCGACTGCACCAAAGTAAAAGAATAAATGAAACAAAAAGGACACATGAAAAAGAGATACTTCCGAACAGATGTATTCTTAAAAACAATGAAAAATATCAGGAGATGGGAAGAAATACTGACACAAAAGTAAAAACATTAACTAACAGTAGCAAAAAGAGTGTCTCTGATAAACGTCCTATGTTTTTTCACTATTTCACTGTCCTGTCCTCACTAAAAATACTTGCTGTATTAATCCTCTGTTCCAATATCACTCTTGCATCTGTCACTTTTATTATGGCCACTGAATGTTTCCAATTTTCCTACAAATTTCACTCATAATAGACTTTATTTATTTGGAAGGTGAAGGTTTTAGTCGTTGTCAAATTATTCCCAAAACAGCGTAGAAATGATAGACACAATTTTGTGACAAATTGAGATTTACATTACAAGAACAACAACAACAATCAGATTTGTCTCAATAATTACCACATATTACTAATGCACTTAAATGATTTGGTGATTTTAGATACCCATCAACATGTCATATAAACAGGAGACCATTTCTGTCCACTACACTTAAATACCCCCTGTTGGACCTTAACTGTGCGTACCTTACTCAGGGCCAAAAAGGTACATGTCCACTCACTTTGCACTTTATTAGGTACACCTCTACAATTTAATGCACTTCAATACAGCAGCTCTCCCATGAATTATACTTTCACAAACTGTCAGAAAGGTCTGTTCAACATTGAGGTCGAAGTGGGTAGTGGAGTACGTAATAAAGTGGCCAATGAGTGCATGTTCCCAAATAGTAAAGGGTATATTTATAACTACCATTTATTTGGTTAAGGTAAAATATCAGGACAGTGTCACAGTGTCAGCCCCCCCAACCCCTCCCAAAAAAAAAAAAAAATGATTTAAAAATTTTATTATTAATCCCAAAGGGAAATTTCTTTGCCTTGTTACAGCTGCTCTCTGCTTTAAAGAAACGACAAGGGTATATATAAGTAATCAGTGTGTTGGGTACAGATGTGGCTTCCTAAAGGGTACAGGCCCTCTGACAAGCTGTTGCACCCCCAAAGGTACAATAATGTTAATTATTTTTTGCGAGTAAATACATACACACATTACATACTAGCAAGTTAAGATCTGTACACTAATAGACACAGGTAGAACCGAAATGAACCGAAATCATGACAAAGTCTTTGCCTGATGTGCTATTCATGACTTGTTGTAAGTCATTACAGTGTGCAGGGATGTTTTGTCTCCCACCTTGCATGGACCTGACCTGTACAGGCTTAAGTGGAAAGCCTGTCAACAACACACTGGGAGGGGCTTGATGGTCGAGCACATTCAACAGCCTCTAAATGTGAAAGATATGCTCCTTTAGACCTGTTTATAAAAAAGTTCAGCTCATTAAAAGCCCTAATTATCTGCAGTATTGTAGTTGGGGGGTTCACACATTCACTGCTGCAGATTTGTGAGTCTATCCTGAGCACTCCCAGTCAGCAGGTTCATTATGATGACTAGAATAACCAACATCTAATTTGGGACTCCATTACAATGGCTGGTAGTATGGGGACCCATCAGGAAACATATTTATTCAAGGTGGGGAGACAGCAGCAGTGTCTGACTAATAGAATGTGCAGTATGGGCCTCATGAATACAGTAATTTCTCTCATACTCTCTTTCTTCATTTTTAATCACATCATTATAATTGTCTGTTTAATGAAAACCTACATCCAGTGGGACTCCATGCATTTTCCAATATTTGAAGCCAAGTTTTAAAATCCACGTCTGACTGCACACCATGCTACTATTTAATCTCTAAAAATATACGGCACATTTATTTGCTAGTTCTAAAGTCAAGCAATAAACACATAAATATTTTTGTTTGGGGTAAATAACATTTAAACCATGTTTTGTCAACTAATATTACAACAATAAAGACTGGATTTTTGTAGCTGTGGAGACAAGGACACTACAGATGGCAGTAAAATGAACTTTGAAATACAAGGAAAAATCCTACATTTAATACATAATTCAAAAACGAATGGGTCATCTAATCCAATAGAATATTCATTTTGATTTTACATCATTGCGAAGATACATCTTTGATCAAAGACATAACATGATGACCCAAAATCAGTTAAAATGAGAAACATTATCATATGGCAAAAAGAACTCCAATATACCTGAGAAAATCTTAAATTAACGATAAAATAAAATATTATATATATGTTTACGATTGGATTGTTTCACATTCATCTATTCTAAGATGGCTTAGTTCTAACTTAAACTGTAAGTATCTGGGATAATAACAGTACTGCAATCCAGGGTGGAAAATTCGGTCTTTTTATCCAAATGTCTCTGACATTGTATATGTCCTATTTGTTCATTTGGTTTATATAAGTTTAATATACTGAGCTGTATTACAGAGGGTCAATGAGTACTATAAAGAATTACCTAATATTAGATTTTATGTCTTTCACACATTTCACATTTCTCAAAATGTCATATCATTAAAATTCCCACCCTGCAGCACTTGAATAATCTTTATCTTATTGCTTGACAATATTTTACAGGATTCACATCTTTGCACATAATTGATTAAAGGTTTTATGAATCTATGGGGAAAGGTGGGGTAGCATCCTGCATGTGGCCCCCAAAACTCTGGCATAGCTGCATCAGCAATCTAGCAAAGCACAGGAAGATAGATGGTGTCTCTTGTAAATGTCAGATTTTCCATATGAGCAATTTAGAAAGTGTTTATTGTCTGCACTGCACAAAGCAGAGGATGTCAGAAAAGGGAGGAGAGCAGGAGAGGACAGGTGAACTCATCCCTCTACTGCCTCTGGGAAAAAAATACTTCCAACGGCGTGACTGCTTTCCACGACAATAGTGATCGCTCATTTTGTTATTGGGGAGAATTCCCCCGAACACAATATCTCAATTATGCTGAAAATGTGCAATATAAAAAATAATGCAGGGGTGAAAACATACAGTGCTGGCCAAGCCCTGGTGAATAAAGCGGCGAGCACAGGATTTCTGAGTCAGGAGCCAAGTTATAGACACATAAGTGGTAAACCCCAGAGGAAGTCCACTGTAAAGCACACAAAACACACTCCCGGAGCCATAGATGACAACGCCGTTAACACCCATCCTAGTTTAGCTCGGATAATGTTTACCATGATCTAGAGCGGGAAAAAAAATGAACCCAAAATAAAGCTGCATGCTCATTTCCATCACTTTTTAAGAAAGAATCAAAGAAAGTTTTGCATTTGTTTTATAACTGATGCATACATCCTGCACACATTTTTACTTAGGTGTTTCTTTATTTTGAACATGGCTGTTTGAACAAGATTACATAATAATCCAGTCAAAATCTGAATATGTTGCAGCCTGGACTTAAGCAGTTGGAAGGATAAACCTTATCATTGTCACCTCAAGAGACACACGTCTGTTTAGATACGGTAAGAATCCAGAGTCGCAAAGAAAAGCATCCAGACCCGTTCCCTTTTTGCATATACTATAACCCTTAATGACAAGGAAAAGTTCTCACACCTGAATTTAAGCAGTTTACCCCATTTGTTCTGATAGAGCCTCTGGAGTTTGTTTGTTTTTTTTTTTTATAAAATGCATTATTATTATTATTATTATTATTTGACATTCAAACATTTATTGAAATATCTTGACACCCGAAATGTGAATTGTCTAAAAAAGGTATGCTTGAAATATACTGTATCATAGCGCTGTGATCGCAAAGAATCCAACGCTAATTTAATCACATGTCACAGTTAAAAATACTAGGACTGAACCAAATACTTTTGGGACTGGATCAACCATGTGGACTTGATTCTAGAGATTCTAGAGCCCGGTGGTCCTGATAGCACCCTACTTCCACCACCCTGCTTCACCATAGGGATGGCATTACCTTACATTTTGTTTGGCAGGATGGAAGACCCTTGTAGGTTTGAGACTTTTTCCATTTTACAATTATTGAGACCACTGTGTCTCCGGGATCATTCACAGCTAGAAATGGTTTTGCATTCTTGTCCTGAACTGTGCCTTGCCACGAAATGTCAGCGTGTAGGTCAACACAGACTATTTAGTTTTTTTCATTTTCATTTACGGTGTCGTTAGGAGTCAATGAGTGTGGCCTTAATGGAAAATGATGAATTAATTTCCATTTTAAGTGTCCATTAACAAGAAATATTTATTACACATATAAAGTCCCATTGTGACAGTATGATCATAGAGGTGAGTTAAACTCTACAACTCGCTATAACAATTTAAGGAAACTAAACACTTCTGTTTTGTCAACATGGTTTTAACACTGCAAATAGATAGATTATAGGTCGTCGTCTCAAACATTATTGCGAGGGAGTGTGTGCCCGACATGCCTGTTTTCCCATTTGTGGGCTTCCACACACAACAGAACAAAGAAATTTTCCTGCACAATTTTGAAATATATTTTTTTCAGATCAGTGCTTCAACAAACAGGTTTGGATGTGTAAATTATGTGCACACTGTAGAGTCAGATCTACAGAGCTCATAAGCAGCTCAGAGGAAATTGAATGTGGGAGCACTGACACACACCTTTGTGACATCCACGCCGGTATGAATCAGCAGATATCACAAGCTGACAGGTGACAGGATATTTTTTCCTCAGGGCAGAATATTTAGCTGCTTTGTAGCTGCACAAAGCTGCCTGTACAGTTGGTGAAGATTTATTTTTACACAATTCCTTGGACATTTTTAGTGGTAAGATGCTTTGAATGTAACAACAATTCAAATATTAGGTTAAAACTGCTTCTCCTACAGTTCAACTCCGATTACCTGTCAAGTTCAAATTATGTGAAGCCAAAGGATAATATTATATATAAGTACAGTGTCAATGGAGATTGTTACTGTGTATATCAAAAAAAAAAATGTTGCTTGCTTATCTTTTATTTAGACAATTTCTAATTTAAAATAATTATAATTTAAGGAATAAAAATTGGTGACTCCTTCTCTCTAATGCTGTGAATAGTCAGAATGTTTCAGCAACACTGACTGTGGTATTAGGACAACGGGTATGTTGTTTAAGTGAAGATTTCATTTACACTACTGAACTACTGCTTTTATATATTTATTTACTGAAGAACAAACTTTACAATGACTATGCAAAACATAATAGATTTTGCAGAATAAGGGTTGTCAGAAATCAAGTCGTATGATTTACTATGGTGAAGATGTTTCCTTTTTTCTGTGATTTTCATGTAATATCACCTACAGTCCTCCACAAGAACAAAAAACATTTATGGTTTGTGAAACAATAGTCAAACTTGCCGAACAATAATCCAGTTTATATTTAGTGCTGGCGCAGGAATCATGTGATGCTCTTTTGGCATAGCAGGTTTGGATTCAGTCCTGGGTGTCTCATGTTCTTTAAATTTAGTCTCTCTGCATCCCCTATGCAACTGCTAAATGTGACGGCCAGTGTCTGTGCGCCCTCTACAGTGTCCATGATGTGTATGTATGTATGACCACCTTTGCACTCTGTGAGGTTTGGGTTGAGTCCACAATTCCTGTCTACAGGAAGTGTCCACAGCACCAGTGCCCTGCTTATATTCATGTGCCAGAAAAGCAAACCAGTGGCTCGTTTGCTTGTAGCTTCCTTGTTCCTGTTCTCGTGAAGTGATTCATGGTCTGTCAAAACAATTAACAAAGGATTTATTTTTCACACTGTTGCTACTCTGTATAATTTTGACAATGTTTTGTGGTGGAAGGGATCTGTGTATATATTCCATTTCCCAGATCCCCAGTTGTAATATCATAAGCAAGATGGATACACCTTTGTGAAAAAGGAGCCATCACAGGACAAGCCGAACATTTTCTTTTTCACGGCCACAGCATTTCCCTTCAAACAGTGGGTTCACACGGCCGGGGACAAGCACCTCAGGCGGGGACACCTGCCAATTATTGTCACAGGAAACGCTGAAGAAGGTCACACTTTATCCAAATATTCTGTCTAGGAATTTAGAAACAGCTAGGCAAGATTCTGAGACCATCTAACATCAACACATTTTCAGCAAAAGCTGGTTGCCATGGTTTCAGTTTACTGATTATTCACTTAATGTGTTGAACACATTATGCAACATACCGTATGTTACAAAAACAAAAATCACTGACGTTGTTGGTATGTCTGAAACAATAACAGCTGCATCAATAGTAAATGCTATATGTGCAAACCTTTAATTTTGGTAATTTGTGAAATTAATTGATGAAACTAATTGGTCAGCTGGGACTGGACCGTGTTTGGTGCATATTTCTGCTCCCAAAATGGTTGGAGGAAGGTGAATACAAAACAGAGCTGGTTGAATACAAGCCAGTGATCTCTTTAAATAAAGCTTAATTAGGCAAAGTGTTATTGTCTCATGGCTAGAAGGTCCTCCACTTGAACTTACTTGCCAGGTACAACCTTTCAGCATGGAGTTTGCATGTTTTCCTGGTGCCTGTGTGGGCTTCCTTTCGGTGCACAGTGCAAACACGTGCATGTTCAGTTAGCAGGCGACTTGTCTGTCTGTGTGTGTCTCTCTGTGTTGGCACAGAGATAGAGTGGAGACCTGTCTGGGGTGAATTCCCACCTCTTGCCTGCTGATAACAGGGACAGTTCCAGACCCCCATGACCCTGAACAGGATAAGTGGTTACAGATAAAAGTTGCATTTGGTGATCAAGCTAATCTTTTCTCACTGCAAACATGCAACTCACCACGTGAAACCTTTAGACATAGTTCCTGTGTATATGATAATGAATGCATGAGGCTGTTTCCTAAGCCACTGTTCTGTAGAAACTTAGTCCTACAGAGGTGGTACAAGTGAAATCATAATGTACAGTCAGGTCCATAAATATTGGGACATCGACACAATTCCAACATTTTTGGCTCTATACACCACCACAATGGATTTGAAATGAAACGAACAAGATGTGCTTTACCTGCAGACTTTGATGGTATGTACATCCAAATCAGGTGAACGGTGTAGGAATTACAACAGTTTGCATATGTGCCTCCCACTTGTTAAGGGACGAAAAGTAATGGGACAGAATAATAATCATAAATAAAACTTTCACTTTTAATACTTGGTTGCAAATCCTTTGCAGTCAATTACAGCCTGAAGTCTGGAACGCATAGACATCACCAGACGCTGGGTTTCATCCCTGGTGATGCTCTGCCAGGCCTCCAGTGCAACTGTCTTCAGTTCCTGCTTGTTCTTGGGGCATTTTCCCTTCAGTTTTGTCTTCAGCAAGTGAAACGCATGCTCAATCAGATTCAGGTCAGGTGATTGACTTGGCCATTGCATAACATTCCACTTCTTTCCCTTAAGAAACTCTTTGGTTGATTTTGCAGTATACTTTGGGTCATTGTCCATCTGCACTGTGAAGCGCCGTCCAATGAGTGCTGAAGCATTTGGCTGAATATGAGCGATAATATTGCCTGACACACTTCAGAATTCACCCTGCTGCTTTTGTCAGCAGTCACATCATCAGTAAATACAAGAGAACCAGTTCCATTAGCAGCCACACATGCCCACACCATGACACTACAACCACCATGCATCTCTTTCCATCACTCTGGTACAAGTTGATCTTGGTCCCATCTGTCCATAGGATGTTGTTCCAGAACTGTGAAGACTGTTTTAGATGTTGTTTGGCAAACTCTAATCTGGCCTTCCTGTTTTTGAGGCTCACTAATGGTTTACATCTTGTGGTAAACCCTCTGTATTCACTCTGGTGAAGTCTTCTCTTGATTGTTGACTTTGACACACATACACCTACCTCCTGGAGAGGGTTCTTCATCTGACCAACTCTTGTGAAGGGCGTTTTCTTCACCAGGGACAGAATTCTTCGGTCATCCACCACAGTTGTTTTCCGTGGTCTTCCGGGTCGTTTGGCGTTGCTGAGCTCACCGGTGTGTTCCTTCTTTTTGTATTTTCCAAACAGTCGTTTTGGCCACGCCTAATATTTTTGCTATCTCTCTGATGGTTTTCTTTTGCTTTTTCAGCCTAATGATGACTTGCTTCACTGATAGTGACAGCTCTTTGGATCTCATCTTGAGAGTTGACAGCAACATTCAAAATGCATACAGCACACTTCAAATGAACTCTGGACCTTTTATCTGCTCATTGTAATTGGGATAATGAGGGAATAACACACATCTGGCCATGGAACAGCTGAGAAGCCAATTGGCCCATTACTTTTGGTCCCTTAACAAGTTGGAGGCACATATGCAAACTGTTGTAATTCCTACACCGTTCACCTGATTTGGATGTAAATACCCTCAAATTAAAGCTGACAGTCTGCAGGTAAAGCACATCTTGTTCGTTTAATCTCAAATCCATTGTGGTAGTGTATAGAGCCAAAAATGTTGGAATTGTGTCGATGTCCCAATATTTATGGACCTGACTGTATGTTTAACTACAGTATGAATCCAGATGTCTCCAGTACAACACCTCAACAGTGAAGCATCACACTATGGCTGCACTGAGGTGTGAAAAGGATGTCAGCAGAGCAGCAACAGCTTCAACGCTGTGTCTCGTCACACGATCTGTTCAGGTAGTTCAGCAGCACACAAAAACTGCAGTTATATACGTACAATATGCGACTGCGAGCCTAACAACGTGCTTTGTGTGGCTATAACCCACACGTTCTGTGAAAGCTGAGCACATTGTGGACACCCTAAAGCTCAGCTCAGGAATTTCCCTGTTTATTCAAGGGCACAGTCTGTGAAAAATTCTAAGCGACTTAAATTAATGTGAATCCCCAGAAAGAAAACACGCTTGGAATTCACATGGGTCACTTAACCTGCTGCGCTATATCAGTTGTCTTTCCATGCTATGCTGCTATCTCGACACGTGGTCCAAGCTTCTTTACTACAAACCCAGCTGATGATGGTCTATTGGAGTCGTGGTGTCTTAACACCATCTTCCAGCTGATCAGTAAATGGTCCATTGCCTCTCTAACTCCATCTTCCTGTTCTGCAGGCGATGTGTCAAAACATTAGTCTAATTCAGCAATAACTGCCTCCAGCTTCACTCATGCTTAAAAGAATAAAATTATCAGCACTGTCTCATGAGGTATTCAGACCTTAATATTAATCAAAGCCAGCAAGGGTGGTGGTTGGGGTTAGAGTGTGTATGTTAGAGAGAATTATAATTTACAAGTAGTTCATTATGACAGTATTCCCCCCGTTGTGGGCACTGTGAATGATTCACCAAGCAGCACTGTCATCTGTCTGAGGTGGTGGGACTGGAGAAAACACAGCACTCAGTCACATCATGGAGCACCAAAATGTAAATGCTGAGAGAAATGAATAAACACACATAGGAGGAAATGAGATGGTAACAAGCCAGCAGCACACAGTCACACACTCACTCGCAAAACCACAGCATGCAAACAAGCCCACACAAGAGTCATACAAAACGCTGAAATAACTCTTTCCTCGCAGGGCAATTTGCGTTTTTTTTTTTTTTTTTTTTTTTGACTAATCAGTATAAGCAAGCTTAATAAGACAGCTAGATGCAATCTAAAATAATTAGGTTTAATGGTGGTTTGCGATTTGAGTTTGCAACCAGTAATCTGTCACTGCTACAAATAGCTCACAAATGTTAAATGGTCGAGTGTTTCCTTCACATGAACTTGGATAGAGTATATTAGTTTAAAAGGATGCCAGTAAATGGAGCACAGCAGTGATGATAATTTAACCTAAACATAACATGTGTTTAAACATTTATAATTTACAATTAGTAGTGAAGGACGTACAGTATTAATTTTAGCAATGTTATATTTGTATCTGAGGAAGAGTTAGTTACTGACATTTTTATTTTACTTTTTTTTTGGGATGTATTCTCTCCGTAAAGACTTCTTCACTTCACACAATTCGTACTCTTTCAAATAATGCTCTAATTTGCTGGGAATGCCACATCAATGAGCACAACACCAAATTTATTTGACTTAATGAAAAAATATACAGATATAGTTGGAGGTCTGGTACCAGGCTACAATTTTTGTGCAGCACAGGAAATCTCGAGAGCTACACTGCTGTGAAAAAGGATTTAATTCCTAACTAGATCGCATTCGGAAAGATTTCTGAATCCATTTACTTTTTAAAATTTTGTTGCATTGCAGTCTGATCCTAAATCTTAAACACTTAGTACAACATAATGAGAAACTGAAAACAGAATTTTAAAAAGGTCTGTAAATTTATGAAGAAAAAAAAAGCCATTTTACAAGTATTCAGACCCTTTGCAACAACACTTGACATTTAGCTCAGATGCCTCCCATTTCACTTGATCGTTGCTAAGAGGTTTCTTGATCAATCTACCTGTGGAAGTGGTTGGATAGTGTTTGGAATGGTAGACACTTCTATATACAGGGCCTCACAGCTGGCAGTGCATACTGTATCAGACCAAAGGTCATGAGGTCAAAAAAATAATCTGGGGAAGGCTATAAACTGAGCAGTCAGGGGAGAAAGTTCTTAGTAAGAGAGGTGACCAAGAACCCAACTGACTGAGCTCCAGGATTGCCCGTGTGGAAATGGGACAAAGATCCAAAGGGCAGCTGTCACTGCCGCCCTCCCCTGATCTGAGCTTTATGGTAGAGTGGCCACAGGAAAACAGACACAAAAGCTGCTTAGAGTTTGCAAAAAGCACCTGAAGGGCACATTGTCAGGAACTGTACAGTACAGAGTGTAAGAACAAGATTCTTTGGTCTGATGAAACCAAGTTTGGACTGTTTGAAGTCAGTTCTAAATAATATGATTGTAGGATACCCGGCACTGCTCATCACCTGCCCAATACCAAGCCTATATCATGCTGTGGGGGTGTTTTCAGCAGCGTGGACTAAAAGACATCACTGAAGAAACCTGAAAGGGGTAAAGTACATAGATAGTGTTAATGAAAACCTGTTCCACAGCACTCAGACTGGGCCGAAAGTTCACCGCGGTCCGATGGTCCCTATCCAAAGGCCAGCAGACACTTAACGATTGTATGCCCAATTATGATTGTAATTTGGTCATGACAACTGGTCAAACGCAGTCCCAGTCAGTGGCCTGCTCAGCGCTGACGGTCCACAGAGAGGATTATTAACTGTGTGCTGTCTGAAGATTCCAGTTTTCAGTCTTAGGACCCAGGTGCTGCCAGGCATTCTAGATTAGTTTAAACATGATTAATATTTATGACCAGTATCGGTGACAGATGACATCCTTTTGCAATTTTTTTTCATCTTTTGTTCTTTTAGCCAAAAATTGTTAGAAAGTTCAAGTTCCTGGTTGCCGCCGTATTTGCTTTGGTACAAGAACACAAGAATTGCCCTGATTTGGAGTGTAGAACATTGCTCCTGACCAGTCGTTAGGGGGGTGCCCCCAGTTTGTTAAATGTGTGCCATTGTTAAATGTAGCATCCATTTCTGTGTGATGAAGATAAGGAAGAGAAAACCTTTGTTCTTCTACACCTCCCCACATCCGTTTCTAAGGTTTCTAAGGTTCACAGACAGAATCCACATCTCTGTTTGGCACCCCAGCCATTAAAGCTAATATGCTAGGGACCATCCTTGGTGTCGTCCCCGAAATTACACTTTTAAATTTCCCCTATCAGATTCAACCAGCAGACCAAAAAGGGAACAGATCAAATGGAATGTAACAACTTTCCTTTGGACTTCTAACTTTATAAAAACAGATATACTGAATTTACAATGTGGATGTGATGTACACCACCATGTTCAGGAGAAATTGTGCAACAGTTTGGCGTAAAACTGGTTATTCTAGGCCAAAAATTCACATAGTTTTAAAGTACAAAGTTTTATCCAGGAATGACGACAACATTGCCATCCGCTGGAATGAAATGACAGGTGCACCCTAGGCGGGGTTCACCATGTCGAAGGCCGTATTTGTCTTGTTTTACTGTATAAAAGTTAAAATACAATGTAATATTTTTCTATCAATTCTGTACATTACCCATACATCTTACATATACTTGTATACACCCGCTCAGGTGTATAAAATCATGTGATGTTTAATAATTCAACGCTATGATTCGTTAATTATGTCCCGATAATGTATGATGGAATTACAAAAAAACTAAAAGAAATAGTTTAATGAAAGTGTGTAATGCAGGAGGAGGGACTAGGTCAGCCGCCCGCGGTAAATTTAAATTACAGGCGAGCACGCCTTTCTTCTGAATCTCAGGTAGCGCCCCAGGTATAAAGAAGAAAACGCTCCTTTGTTCATCCTTTTCTCTTGGACTCTCTTCTCTTGGACTTTTCTTTGTTTGCGCTTCTTCGGGCCGCACCAATTCACGCCAACTGTGAGACGGACAACCCTCGCTCTGGTAGCGATACTGCCGGAAGTGAGTAGCCACATATCGCCCTTAGGCCGTGGAGCGGTAAGTCGGCGTAAGTCAGTAGAATAAAGAGAAATATGTCTCTTTATTTTGTGGAAAGTCTGGTGTCTATACAGTTGCTAAAATAAACAGAAACAGAAGCAACCTTTATTTGTCACTGAGCACATTTGCATTTAACCCATCCCTCTGGGGGGAGCTAGCATTGAGTGTCTTGCTCGGGGCACACCTGGTGGGGAGGCTGGGGATTGAAGGTGGGCTGGGATCCCACACCGGGATTTTAGCCCACATTGACTGTTTTGCCCTTCAGCATCTCCACCCATTGAGCTACCAGGCCGCTGGTAAGGGAAAAATAAGCAGCCCTTCTAAAGTTACAAGTATTTCTTCCATTACTTAGGGGTGAATAGTAACTACACTTTCATTAGCCCCAAAATGATCACACACACTTGCATACCTGGTTCATTTATCTTTTCACTTAGAAGTTGTTATTTCATGTTTGTTGTCCATTCTTTAGTGAAAAAAATAAAATTTACACAACTGTAGAATCAGGCTTCAACATAAAAAAATGAAGGGGATCAGAAAACTTTCTGAATGCACTGCATTTCCCTGACATGTCACATTTTCACTCAGTGTGTCACATTAGTTCTTGCAGAATGTGTGAAAGGCAATGATTTCCATGTTTATAATGTGCAAGCATTCACATTTGCATTTCAAGGCAGATTCGTGAATGCAGAGTTGTGCTGTATGGGTTAAAATGGGTGTTTTCGCTTTTTTTAAAGACAACTTGTCATGAACGTTGTGTATTACTATTATTCAAAATCAATAAATCCTTATCCTCTAAGACGATGACAAACCCACCATCGCTAAAGGTGTTAGTTAGTTGTTGCTGTTGGTGAACTATTTCTTTTAACAATTCCACACCTTGTCGGTCAATTATTATTATTATTATTATTACTATTATTTTAATAATATTATAATGACTATTTATTATATCATGGGGAAGAGTTTCGTGTCATCTATTTATGATAGATAACATGATGACACAGTGTTATATAGTAGTTACTAACAGTAACAACAAAGTAATTGCCAAAGGGTCACATTGTCAGGAATTGTAGAGTACATATTCCCCCCTGGTTCTGATAACCTGTGCCCTTTCTTTCAGCACTATTCTCAGAACGAACTGCACCTCTTTACCCTCGCTCCTATGCCAAACCTTTTTTGTTCTGTCAAATACTTTGGAAAAAATGACAGCTGCGTGTGCCTCAAACATGTTGGTTAGATTAGTTTAGTGGGATAGTGTTCAGAATCCTAAATGACAACACATTAATGCAAGCTGGAAGAAAAGGGACAGCCACTGCTTATTGTGCTGGCCTGCAGAGACTGGATAGTGTCGGTGGCGGTGGGGTGGGCGGGTGGAGGTTATATCGAAACAAATGTGCTTTGTGCAGAAGGCTCCCCAAGTTCAAGCTGTCCGGCTGTGTGTGCTATCTCTCTGTGGCACAGAGGAGCCTGATGAGTTCAGTCGCACATCTGGAGCAGGCCGATGGGAGATGAGCTTTTAATTATAAAACACAGTCTCAACTGAAGAAAAGGAGGCCACTGAGAAACTGTCCAGGGGACAGAAACCTGGATGTGTTCTGTGTAACTTTGCATTGATTGTGCTCACATACAGTGTCAGTGAAAAGCAAACCACTTTGACGCACTGCAGCGAAATTTCTAGTAATTTTCTGAGTTAGAATTGAATGTATGTGAGGTTCAGTTCAGTCGTTCAGTGATTCTCCTGTCATTTCACATTCTGCTACTCCCACCTATCCTGCAGTTACCTCTGCCCTTTCTGCCTTTCCCTGTCCCCATGATCCTAGTTCCCACCTGTGCTCATGAGCAATTCCACTGAGTCCATCATTAATGTATATATATGTGTGTGTGGACATATGTTGGCCCACTTCAGGCCTTCCTCTACCAGATTGTCTATTGCGCTATTCTAAATATGTCTGCCTGGTGTTTCCTTGACAAGGCCTGTTCATTTTAGGGTTGTTTTTTTGTCTTGATCACCTGTGTTTTGTCTCCCTGTAGCTGATACCTGCCTGCTGACCATTCCCCATTCACAAGCTGTAGCATTAGCCTATGACCAACATCTTTAGAGCAAGCACAAAATGAACATTTTATTTTTAATGATACCCCATATTTTAATGCAAAATGCCAAAGCATCTTATTGTGGTTTTTAAATGTATCATGTATTGCAGGGATGTCGCACTCCAGGCCTCGAGGGCCGCGGCCCTGCTTGTTTTCCAACTATCCCTGTACAACCCTCATCTTCCAGCTTCTGACTGACTGAACACACCTGATACAGGTAATAAGTAAAGGGTCGTGCAGGATTAGCTGGAAAATGAGCAGGGCCGCGGCCCTCGAGGCCTGGAGTTCGACACCCCTGATGTGTTGTAATGTTGCTAAAACTTAAATTATGACAAAACCTTTTATGCACTTCTCCTTTCTCTTTTATAACAGACATTTGATGAGTATATATAAAATTAATCAGCAGTTAAAACTGCCTTCTTCAGCAATAACTTAATTTAATATAACCACAAAACAGGATGAAACACCTACACCACAGCAGTAATAGTGCCGTGCAACAATCTTCAATAAAATACATACATTTAATAACCTTACAATTTCTCAGAGCCATCACTACAGCAGAAAATCCAGACGTATAATCAGTTCGCATACAAACATGCTTTATATGACATGCTGTCTGAATAGTGTTTGGTCCTTTACAGTTTGCCCCAGGTTCTTCTGCTTATCACTTTGAACTTCACAAGCACTCGGCAGTGATACCAAAGATGAATGCTCATAAGTAGCACAACAGTTGTGCCCACTTTACTCAAGGTACAGTAGAAGTTCCCAAGGCCCCAAACATGATTCACTCAAGTCCCAGGACACAAACACTTTGAGCTAAGCAAAACTAATTCCACATGTGGCTGTGTCCCCTGAAAGGATCCTAACACTAGGTGAATGTGTGCTGCAGTGAGCCTTGGAGTGAGGATTGCTACAGAAGGAAACAAGAGGAATCTGACCCTTTTTGTCTGGGTCACTTCCACTCAGAACATGCTGAACTCTTCACTGACAATGCTCCGGTATGTCCTTTCATCGTGAGGAATTCAAAGGGCACACAAAGCATCCGGACAGCTAAATCAAGCTGAAAGGTATCGCTTATTTTATGCAACAATTAATTTCTGCAAAAAAGTCAAAAAAGTCCTCCAGACACTGATGAACAGCTGTTTTTGTAAAAATACGGTTAAGGTCTAATTAAAGGTGAGGTATGGAATACAAAACTAAAAGGACAAAGTAGTACCTATACTGAATAACATATAAATAATGTGCAAGTGAAGAACTTAAAATATCAAAGGCAGATATTATGCAAAACGCGCACTGCAAATTAGAATCAATCAGAATAGAATGTAATCACCTAATCAAATATGCGACAGCCGAAAATAAAGGCAAATTTTTAGCTGCTGTTGTTACCCGCTAGTAGTAAAATACTAGTAATAAAACTAGTAATAGTTTTTCTAAAAAAGCTAAATATAGCTGGATTTATTAAACATGATCCTTTTCTCTGTTTACTTCAGTTCTTGTTCATGGATGTTTTTTTTTCTTTAGAATAGAAATATTTGGATTGTATTTATTGTTTTAATGTTTTACTAATTTCTAATTAAACCCATATATTTTTTTAGCTGTGGTTACAGTCTGTAGAGCTTCCTGTCAGAATCAACACACCCGACCAATCATAACGGTAATGACTTTATGTAGCCTAAAAGGCAAAACTCAGGACAACAGTCTGGATTAACTTGAAATTGAAGTGACATGCATTGACATACATGGGAATATAAAAGTTTTTATATGTTTCTGTATTTGTTTGTTTAATATCTGTGAATGAGCACACGCATGACTGATCTCCCCTTGCTCTATGCCTCGTGACCCCCTCCTGTACCGGCCTTTGTGTTTCCCGCTGTCCAGACTGTGGCAGTGGCTTGTGACAGCTCTGTGGGGGCCCACATGAAATCTCGGTCTGACAGCCGACTGGCCAACAAGCAAAGTCCTCCAGCGAGAGATGGGTGCAAATACACCACAGAGGAAGAAAACAAAGGTCAAGGCTCAGCACTTCCTACAGCTTAAAGAAGCAGATGACCTGATTTTGTTTGTTTGGTTTCTAGCATGTGAACGCCAGTGATCCATGCACAGCTGGGTGTGCACGAGAGACAGAACCACGGGGGATTCGGATGAGGGGATTCGGGAGCTGCTTGTGTGTGTATGTATGTTTACGGGGGGGTCACAATCTGTAGAATGTGTCCTGAGGCAGAAACCGATGACAGGAGTGGAGGATGGGGCGATGGATGGAGAATGGTGGAGAGGATCTCTTCCACTCTCACCAACATTTGTATTATTTCTAAACAACATATCTTTTAAAAATAATACACTTCTGGTTAATGATAACACAGTGTTGGGTAAAAAACATTATATTAACGAGCAGAGCACTCTCATTTTACTCACAACCTTTGGTTTTGTGACCTGGACTGGTAGCAGCACTTTATGGCAGCAAATTACAATTTTAACTGTGAAATATTTAAAACACTCCGTTTAAGTATAGAAACATCTAAAGCTTCAGCAAATATATGTTGTAATAATTGCATATTATCTATATTTAAAAACCTTTTGGTCCACATATTTTTAATGGTTGCTTTGTCTCATTCTGGAATTCCACCATAGTGTAGGCAGACTGTGACCTTTGTCTGCAGGCAGGTGCCTCTCAATGTTACAACTTCCTCAACCTCAAAAACTATAAAATACTTTCATGACATACTTTTTTGAACAAGTGTCCTTCATTCCATTTCAACTTTTGGCGCATTTATGAATTACACAGGCACCTGCAAACTATGAGCTCTTTAACAAATCTTTGGAGACGCCTGTCTTTTTTTGAACCTTTGCTTTGTACATTAAATAATGTCACCGAAAATATTAGAGCAAAGTTAGCACAAAAATAACTTTTTCACAGCCGCTAATATTTGCTGTGGTAACACTTCAGGGGCTATTTCGAGAATAAAAAAAATTCAGTAATCTCTGTCTGAGCATAAGCGAATATGTGTCACATGATTCCAGGATAACGAGGGACAGCATTGTGTCTTTGCTAATTGCAACCCTTTTTCCCACCCGCCATTTGCAACCTCAGTAGAGAGAAAATGCTACTAATTATACATTTTAATAGGATTACTAGATGTGTGTAATGAGCTCTTGGTCTAATTAATTCTTTCGGAAAGAAGATACCTAATCAAAGAATGTGTTTTTGTTTTTGGGGGCATTTGCATGGCACTATCAGACTGGTGATCTTTCACTGGAGCCCAGGGTGTTTCTGCACCCTGCAGGCTGAATATATGGTTGCCCAAAGATGCAATATCAAAACTGTTTTCCGTCAATTAAAATGCTAAAGATATAAAAATGCCTTAAAATCTAGAAATTGATTTCTTTAATTTTATAGAACGCATGCCTTCAAACGGCTTGCCTTCTAAAAAATCACATGTCTGCGTTTTGCTCTATTGTTTTCTACGGGCTACATGCAAAGGTTACATTTTTTCACTGATGCACTGTTCCATGGTTTTCTCCTTTCAGACAAGGTTTGTTTTACTTTAGTAGACAATAATGATTTCTATATTGTACTTCACGGCCACCGTATAATAGAGAGTCTAATCGATCTCTCCAAGTGTCACCTTCAGCAGGACAAAACTATAATACTTCTCCATCACACAATGTGGAACAAGTCCCGCTTTCACTCAGAGGCACTTCAATAGTAGCATAAAGATGAGTTCACCCAGCCATTATTTGCCATCTGTTTATTCAATGCAGAGTAGAAAAATGAGTGGCAGGCCTGACACGTTTCCGTCCTGTGAGCCACTGTTACACAGCGCGCCATGTTTTCTGCTTATAGTCATTTATTAATGGTGCAGTCTCCTGAGCCCTCTATATTGCTTCTGATTAAATGTGTGTTAATTGAAAGAGCAACCCTAATTTAATTCACTTCAGATGGCATAAACCGTGGCTATCAGACTGCTAAAACAGCTGGCATGAATGTGGAGTTCTGCATTTGAGTGCCTAGTTTAGATTTTTGCATGCTGAGTGAAAAATGAAGATCTGCAATAACTACCTAGCATCTCTACTGTTATAAGAAGGTGTGTCTGAAGTGATTTTAGTGCTTAAACAAAATGAGTATTCATTTATAGAAAACTGCTTATTGTGTTTTATATGGAAGACAAGAATTTAAATGTAATGTATTTGTGTAAATAGCATAATTTAAACTTCTGAAAAAGTTAAATAATCACATGGAGGTGATATTGGTTGGAATGGATGACATTCTAAACTTAAGATACACCATGAGTCACCTAATAAAAGGACTTTTTAAACATCACATGCATTCATGTATAAATGATAATAATACTGTTCAAAAGGTGTAGTTTGATTAACATTAACAACAAAAAAGAAAACCAATAAACCATTGACAGTTCAGATTTTTTTCTTTGTTAAATTGTTATTGTTAAAGCTGCACAACATAAAATACACTATCAATATTTGAAATGATCATTAATCTAGAGGGAATTTAAATAAACATTCCTATCTGCTTGCAGTAAAGGTATTTATAATCACACATATGGTTTTATGTGTTGGACGTACTGTATGATCTATATATTTGTATACATACCAGGAAGTATCCGATTTGGCTTTTTGTAATTAAAAAAACATCACTGTGTGCTAATTAAGTCCACTGTGTGACTGTAGCAACTGATCCTTTTGTGGACACCACACTCAGGTTTGTCCATGGAGACCACTGCCACAGCTCACTAGAAATTAACCAAAGGAAATAAAAAATGGTAGAGATGGGGAGGGGAATTCTATAAAGTCAAACTTATGAAAATTGCATTACTCATCATGACCCTTCACCAGTTAAAAATACATAGTACACATACACGCACATATTTCCAAGAGTACAATTTTCACTAAAAAGATCCAAGATCCTTGGAATGAGACTATAACTATAATAGTAGCAAGAACACATCTCAGTGCTAAAGTAGACTGTAGACGCATGGAGATTATCAGGCTACAATAACAATTATTTTCACCTCCTGTCCAGAAGGTTTCGTCTGTTCTGTAAGTTCACAGAACTAAGGAAACCTTCCGGATGGGAGGTGAAATGTTTCCACAAAACTGAAGCAAGTCCAGTTGTCACTGAACGAGAGATTCTGGGATTCGGTTTCAAGGCTGTGAAAAACCCTTAACAAACTTTGAACAAAACAAGCTTTGTCACGCAAAACTATTTTCTGCAACTTATAATGCTTGACACACACGACACACACAAGTGATCATTGCAGTAGATTCATATTTTTTACTCTCACTGTCTTTGCTTCACTTTTTTTCACTTAAATCAGAGATGAGATACGTCTGCACGAACCAAAGGAGATGTGTCTGAGCAACTGATTCCGAAAGCCTTAGTAAACACAAAAAAAAAACACCAAATACATATATACTGCAGCCATTAATAAATACTGCTAACATAGAACTTCAAGATGGAGGTGTATAGCAGAGCAGATAAAGAAATCTCCCTGGCCCAAAGTTAATCTCAGTATGGAGGAGTTGTGCAAGGCAAGAGCAGCACTTGAAAAGTTGAGCACAAAGCCAAGAACTGATTATCATTCCGAGAAGAGAATAAGCACATTATTCAAACAAATCAGTGATGGAAATCATGCAAATTAATTCAAGACTTTTTTTTTCTCAAGCTGGTTGAAAACAATGATTAATAGACAAAAGTTTTTTTTTCTTACAATGAGAAAGAAGACACAAGCAGAGAGTCATCAAGGACTCAGGACCTCCTCCCTCCTGTGTGAGGTATACCTATATAAATGTAAACTAAACATCTGCTCAATGGTCGAGCATGAAACGACAAAGATCGACCAAAGAAACAGAAAACAAACAATCCTGCTCAAGTACAGGCCCAGCCAACCTTCAACAACTACTGTTATTGTCTATCAATTTTATGTGCGTGTATGGCAAACAGCTGCTTATGTGACCTTTATATCAAGGCCGGGTTCACTTTAGCAAAGACAGCATCTGTTGCCAGGCAACGACAGGAGGCTTTGGGAAGTGCTCCGTCGAGAGTCAGAGAGACACAATAAGAAAGATATTGACTGTGAAAGATGGAGACTGATTCTCCGGCAGATCACTGTCAGGGACGCTGCCTTATACAACACTGGATGTTGCTTTGTGTTTACTGACACTGATAACGGAGAATGGACGGAGACACAGCAGAGTTAATCCGAACACGACCGATGCTGATTAGGTCATCACGCTGTGGTACTGAAATCTCCATTAACCCTCTGAAACCTTGCACTCCCTTTAACAGGAGGTCTAACAGGCCAAAAATGGTTGTAAATTCTCAAGTAGTGCTTATTTTCTTCATGCTTTCATTTAAAAAATCTGTCTAAATGGTCAGCATAACAACAGGCAGCTATTGTTTGAGCATATTAACTGCAATAGGGGGAGACAGCAGGCAGCCATTAAGGCCACTGCACCTTAATGGTTGTTCGAGGGGAGTTTTAATACGCAACTTTAATTGTCTCTTAACTTGCCAAGGTTTTATTGTGCACCCAGTAAATTGCATAGACGTCAACAAACCTCTTGGTCCCACCTTGGGCCGACAGAACAGAGGCAGACAGTGAATTCTCTGCATCATAAACACCAAAGCGATATTTTTACATCTGCTAATGTGCATTTTATTTGTACACCACAAGTTCACATAAAATCATGAGAATCAGTTGGTATTCCTTCGAGTCATTCGCACTGATGTACCCAAATAAACCCAAGACTAATTTTGCACACTTAAATTTTTAGCCATGTAAAATGTCTGCACTGTCAAGCACTACAAGAGAGATGCAAAGGGATCAGCATAATAGAAGCTGCATTAAACGTAAAAAAAAATATTGTCTGGCGTTGAATTGAATTTGAATTTTTATTGTGTTAACTTTGACAACCCTAATCTTATGAATATATTGGTGATTTTGAATGGTGTAGCTGCATATCAGTCACAAAAGAACAACACAGGCAGCCACAAAGTGGTCTGTGCAGCTAAAACCCAACAGCTAATATGGATGAATGTCAGGTGTGGCAAGCAACTCCTGAATCTGCCCAGTCCTTACAAAAAAGCCTTACAAGCTTTTCAAGAGCTCAAAGGACATAATCCCTCCCATTCCTGGAAGGTTTAGCTCACCCAAGAACATATGTGATTTGAATTTCAATTGCTGCACAGCACTTTATGATGTGTTCAGGGAAATGTACTGTGTGTTACACAATTTATTTTTACTACTATTTTATTATTTATTAATAAATTAAAGCTTAAAATGCAGCATTAAATCTTCTTGGCAGATTGGGAAGGTTTAGTGGAATTAAGGACTTGATGATTATTTCCAACCATTATTTTTAACCGCCATCCATAAGCGTGGTTTTATGGTCTTTTTGGAATCTGCCATGTTGCCACTTTCACAACTCTTCCTGCCAATGTGGAAATAACATTAGTCTAAAATTGTCAGGGGTTAACGAGAACTTTTCTTTCCCACTCAGCTGCTCATTATAACAGTTTAAATAAGACAACATGAATTGGGAATTCATGTTGTTTTAAACCAACTTGGCTGATTTTTCTGTATGTCCACTTCTCTTGGTTTTGAACTTAACAGTAATAATTGTCATCGTCATCATCATCATCATAATCAAAAATAATCCAACAGGCCCAACGTAAGGTTCAGTGTCCTGTCCGAGAACACTTTGACACATGGAAAAGAAAAGCCAAGAAAGCTTCCGATCCAATGAGTGGTGGTGGACCTCTCTCCCTCCCAGGCCACAGTCCACCCTTCAGTATTATGCTACAAGACCGATGACATCTAACCACATCCACTGTTTGAAATTTGAAATCTTTCTACCCATATCACAACAGCAAATCAATTCACAGAAGCAAACACATACACCTGCACATACAGGGGAGCAGCAATTAAATCCTACTATCTATTCAAAGGGTAAAAATTTTAACATTAAAAGTTTACAAATTTGACATTGTATGAGATTGTCATGCTCCTCATTTTATATTCTGTATATCCAACTGTACATGCAACTGTATATCCAGTCTATTAATTAATCTACTTTGATGAATACAGAAAGAACTACTATGATACATATATTCCAAAATGCTCATTTTGGCCACACCACTGGTCGTTTGGATAACGTGTAATATCGCTGTGACCACAAAATAAAAATCACTCCATATACATCATACATGAGCAGTTTAGAAGTTTAGGGCATAGCAGGGTAAAGCTGGTTGTTTAGAACCCAAGTTTGGGTCCGGTTGTGCACATCAGTCCCATCGACATCCCACAAGACTTCATTCGTTTATCTTGTTTTAAAGTACACTCTACAAGGTATGTTCTGTGTGTTCAAATTCAAACCAAGGCCCCTCACCTGTAAGGAATGTAAGGATACGTCCAGGCACCACAGGCTTCCTGTTGACCAGGGCGAAGGACAGTTCCGTCTGTAGGAACACAGCTGAGGCCTTGATGAGATGCTGTCCAAAGCGCAGGGTCGACATTTCCAACTGACTCGCAGGCCTGGAAGAGACACGGAGACAGCAGGTGCTCAATAACCTCAGACCAAACAAAACCTGTGCTCATCACCCACATCCGCATGTCATCTGAAATCGCACTGACGAACTCACTGACATATTTCATTACATTACATTAATGAAAACAAACCACACACAAACATACGCATGAGCAGTTTTGTATCGTTCGTTAGAGACACAAAAAACCCTGAAAAATCGAATCATTGCAAAACTTATCAGTAGAAAAAACACAAACCACAATTTACAGATGATATTCCTGGTGTTAAAATATATCAACTATTGAATTAGGAGCACGAGAACAGGACGGTCGAGACATATTCATATGTTCTCTGTTTCAGTCCCATCTTCCAACATGACGACTAATAAATGAATTTCTCAGCATGCTCAGCGCACAGCTTAGCATGTGTGCACGTTCCCAGATGTTCAAATCAGACCTTAAAAAGACAATGTACACTACCTGCTCAGTACCAGAAAGCATAAATGACGCAAAGACTATAGTTTTTGAACATTTACTCAGCAGCTTATCATATATTCATATTTTTTGTAGATCAACTGAATGCAAGATATTCTTTGGAATAGACAACACATCCTATAAATTATATATACTCATTCATGCAATACTACATTTATACTTGCACTAAGCTGCAACAAGATCTGACCACAATGCTGGATGAAAAGAGAGAGACTGTGCTTGGGTTCTTCAGAAGCCGAAGGTTTCTGGAAGAATGGCATCGAAAATAAAGCTCCTGTTCAGACTGAACCAGACTTTGCTATAGGCCATGATGTTGCATCGTGACAAATAAAGATCCCAGGTGCTGTTTTTTACAATTGAAAATATGAGCAGCTAGGAAAGCGTGCCACAGACTGTGAAGCCCCTTGATGAATACTGTGATTAACATTATAATAAATTGTGATTTGATTTGAAAGCGGTTGTGCTATATGTTCACGTAAAACAGATGGATAATACAAATTTAGCTCTGTCATTTCTTTGACGTGTAAAAACCGCCATCTTATTAAAACATAACTTTCTAAAATGCTTTATTATCAAACATAATCTACGTTAGCTGAACGTAGCATAAGGACAGTACGATTTTGTTAGTTAAAATAAGTTTAGCTTGTTGTCATATATCAAAAGCATCATTTTCATGGAAGTAAAACATGCTAAAATATCCACTCTGCTCAGACAAAGTCAAACCAGCTAATGCTACTGTAGAAAGTAGCTAACTGTGGCTAAGATTAGCTCCTTAGCCAGCAGTAATTTCGAAGTGAAACGTTTTTTATTCATCACTGAGCACATATATGTCGCAATGAAATTTGCCATCAGCATATGAGCCAACCCTTCTCGGGAGGAGCTGGAGCTGATCCCACCGGTCACTCCAGATGCATAGATGGCGACATTTCCGTCGTAATAAAATGTTGCTCTGCTGGTCCTGCAGCTCAGGCAAAGAGAGATTTGGAGAGCACATTTGGGGCCTAAGCCGCATTCCTTCCAGTTCCTAATGAAAGGAATGTGGCACAGGTAAAGTCCATTAGTTTAATTAATTCGATGGAGCAACACTCCAAGAGATATTCAGTGACTTGGACGTGTTCCTGTATCCATCCCCTGACTTCTGCTTTTTAATTTCACACAGACACAGGTGTCTTTATACACAGTCCCTCTGACTGTCTGACGTTCACATTTATTTAACCTGGATTACTTCGTAGAGATACTTTCAATTTCACATGCAATGATTGGTTTGGGAACTGTTATTACAAAAATTAAAAAAAGTTAAACAGCCTTGACCGAATAGTTTTATAGACTGTTTAAAGACAGAGCAGATGCATCAATCCAGGGGATTTTAGATCTTTAACTTATGTCTGTCTCATGTTTGGAAACGGTTTTAAACAGTTACTCATGGTACCTATGTTTCTGTGCAGATAGATAAATAATAAATGAATTCAGACTCTTGTGACCAAATCACATACAGCCTTTGTACCAATGAGACACACTTATTATTTTTGCAGCTGTGTAATACATATATGTTTGACCAACTACGAAAAAGATCCAACATTATGAAGCCAGGCCATGATGAGCAGCTCAGTCACCGCACAGTATTGCAACAGCGACATATCTGCTTAACTAATGATGACATTGCTGGTGATTTTCTCTGTTTATTTGCCTAATTACATGTACATATTAATTTGAAGAAGCTGAAAAAAATATAGCAAATGGAAAGGGTCCACACTGATACTGTATAACTAAAAGGTAGTTTTTGATGTTGGAGCAGTTTATGTGTGTGTGTGTGTGTGTGTGTGTGTGTGTGTGTGCCAGTGCCAGTGCCAAGTGACCAGTTGTGAGAATCTTTCATTGCAAATCCTTTTATAGTCCAAAATAAGCACCAAAATTGCACTGTGCCACCTAAGCTGCATAAACACGGCCACACCGAGCCACACGTCTTCTCCCACACTGGTACAATCAAGTCTGGCTTGTGTTAAAGAAAATTGCGAAGAAATACCAAATTGCACCGAGGATAATTCAATAACACCTGCATTCAAATAAATAGAATCCAGTTTACTGTATATGGACGGCATGACAGTAAATTTTACTGAACGACAAAATCAATGTCAGTAGAGCCCCGCGGTGAAGTACAAATAAGTCAACGTAATTGACATAAGCCAAATGAGATGCCTTTTCACATGCACACACTGACCTGCAGAGATACTGCAGATAGTGCGGAGAACATGTTTGGCGAAATAAGCCGATTCTAAGTGTGGCTGATGGTGGCTTACTTGAATGTGAAAAGGTTCAGCATGAGAGTTGCTGAGGGGCAAAGTAATATATTGTTAAAAAGCTCACACCTCCAGTGAACTCCCAACTCTTATTCAAAAGTAATGAATTTCTGAATGTCTTCAAGGTTTGACAGCCTCAAATATTCTGGTTGTACATTTGACCAAAATATGACCTTGATATTGAAAGCTACATACCAATCCTATTAACCAAAGCAACGGTCAGAGAAATACAGCAAGAAATGCGCCTGACACATTGTATCAAGTGCGTATATGATGGCGGTGGTTTTCCTTTCGTTCAGGCAGTAATCACAGCACAGGTGAAAATACTGCAGACCGTATTGTGTTCCACTCTTTCTCCCTTGGTGTCATCCACTGTGGTGAAAAGATGAGTCCAACTTATCAGACCGTGTCCGAGATAGAAAGATCGTGTCACGTGTGGAAAAACTACTCCATCAACTGCTACGTGGTCGACATCCCACTGAGAGAAATCATTATTACCCCCACATAACATACAGCTGAAGTCCCCAGAAACATTTTTTTTTTTTTAGTATCTACATTATGCTAATGTAATGTGTCTGTGCTTTGCATTGGAATACTTTCTTTATGTGCAGGCTGAAACACTTACTGTACCTTAGATCTGATATCCATATACTGTATGATATTAGCAGAATTTTATATACACAGTTGCACAGCTGAGGCAGAGTCACATGCTCCAATGTGGAAATTAGAAAGGATAGGAATATCCAAAAGCCGTTTTCAAAAGGGGGGGCTATTCTGCATTTGCCTAAAAACATATTTACTTCTGCAGTTTGTTGTACAGAAAGGTAAACAGTGAGCGACATACACATACATTTATGGGAGGATAAAAATTAACTAAGGACCGATGTGGAGTAAAAAAATTACCTTCTGATCATGATTAAAACATTCATCCCAAAAGTGCACAGAGTACAATTACGCTTTTCTTCCCATTACTTATATGAACACATCCACATTATGTTAATAACTGTGTCATCTTTGCTGCTCGGTTCCTGGCAAAAATGTCGTGACTTAACAGTTTAGTTAGAAGGGTTGGAAGAGCATGATGCTATGCGGCTTAATGACTGTTTCACTTCACTGACTGTTCACTTGCTGTGATAATACAACGTGCTCGTGCTAGGATGACAGAACACCTACATGCAAGTATAAGGGAGAGCGGATCCTGCTGTGTCGGATAATCCATCCATCTTTACCAAGCTGACAGAAAAATAAAAGTAGGTCCTGTCAAACTTACACTCAGCATCTCTGTAGAGTCATTTTGATAGAGTCAAGTTCGGCTTCGAGCTTCTGCACACTGTTTCCAGAGACATTACAGAGAAGCTCTTTTGACAAAACGGTTGTGGTGTGCTCACAAAACCTCTCCAAATTTGTCGTACCCCAGTTATCCCAGTGTCACGGGTGCTAAAACTGGTTAGTCCTGCCCCTTCTCATTCCAGAGGCATCAAAAACTGCCACTTTGTCCAGTTCCTTCGCATTACATGCTGGTGCTTACGGCAACTGTCTGTTTTTCAGTCTAACACAATGGAAACCCTGACGCTCTCAATTATATAAATGGAAACAGTTTGGTACAGATATTACAAATGGACACAAGACTCTTTTACAGAAGACCAGGGCGGGACTCTGAGACGCTGGGCACTTTAAAGATTGTAACACAATGTGACACATCTAGTTATTATAGTAAGGAAGTACGTGTGTGAAGTTGTGACTGTGTGTATTATTTTCTTTTTCATAATTTATCTTGTAACTTAACCTCAGCCTGACGTTGTTGTCCCTAACCCTCCCGGAGTGTCCGACAGTGTCACCAAAGGCTTGTGACACAAGCTTCAAAGATTTGCACTGAAATATTAAATAAAACCCTAAAACATCCCAGAAGCTTGAAGATAAACATATTTGTTTTTTTTTATAAATTTGTTTTCTTAAAAGGTAAAAAATAAATTAATTAATATCCAATTACTCGTGAAAAAAGCTCCTATGCAGACCAACGTGTTCCTTACTTCTATCAATGCAGTGTCTCCACAGTTTATGGCATGAGTTGCAAAAGCTGCTCCTGGTTTTGGAACAGGTTAATACTTGGCCAGCAGCTCCTTTTCTTCAGGCCTGTATTACAATCCAATGTCAGACAATGTCAGACCTTGGGTCACATGTTCCACACAAACTAACGTGCTCACCCTTTCAGTCTAAAGGATAAAAGGAATATTTAGTTCATCAGCAACCGTGAATGCATTTGTATTTGGTGATCAAATCCACGGCCCTGCTTTGTTCTGATGCTTGCTCATCTTTCTCAAGGCAAACGTCTGCCACTGCGTTTGCTGCCCCATTTACACAGACCTCCTTTATACAAAATGGCCACTTATTTTCTATGACACCTGAACCACAGCAGCTGCAGCAACAAATCCATCAGATCAGGCCCAAATAAAGAGGTGGGAGGTGGGAATCCTGAATCCAGTTTCTCTCCAGTATGAGAGCGATGTTGCTGCTTTTCACACGTATCCCTCGTTTCCTCATGCCTCCAAGCCATCAATAAAAAGTAATTTGATATGTTTTAGCCTTTTAAGTAATGAAATATTGGAATAAAGATAAGTGGAGGATGGGTGGATTTTTCTGTTTGTGTCTGAAATTTAAAACACGTCTAATTACTACAACCTGTGTCTCTGGGGGTTCTGGTTGGTCTGGCATGACGGATTTTGGCAGACAGGATGCTCCACACTCGGGTAACTGATCAGTCCCTTTTGTGTACAGATATTGGCCTGGGTTTTTTTTTTTAACAGGCTGGCTCAGTCAGAGGTGGGAAAGCTAGTTGGATTTCAGACTGGCCCTAGCTTGCATTGTTTTTTTTAATGTGCAACCCCATCACTCCTCGACGCCATCCACGGCTTCATCCGTGTGGTTTTAAAAAAAAATTACTTACATGATAGTGATATTTGACAGAAAGTGTGGATGAAGATGGTCATTTAGTATATGTGGTGGTACAGCACAGGACTTAAGTCAATGACACACACTCGTTTAATGCCTGTTTCGAACTGTTAGGGTTGTAACTAGTCCGTAATATCTGTAAACTTTCTTGTTTTTGTGCCAAAAGAAAATGACAAAGCAAACAACATGCTGGCAGCTTTTCCCCTTTTTAGCAGACACACGTGACACACTGTGGATATGGTGTAAATCGATGCTAATTTTCACCCAGTTTCCATATTTTATATTTATATATTTTATATCAATTGTAAAGGACTGTTTTCTACTTTGGTCTTTTAATTCTGTTTTTTTAAATCTGATAGTTTTTTTCCCTCATACATTTCGGAGTCTGAGCACCGAGGGCACAGTGTGTTTCAGTTGGAATTCAAAATCCACCAAGCACAGCAAATTACTTGGGAGTAAACAGCAAAAGTTGCCCTGAGGAGGGGAGGTGCATGATCATTTGGCACATTACCATGATCAATTTCATTACACCTAATGACTGGGAGAGTTCAAAAGGGGTGGGAGGTGGGGGGGGTTCCCCTCCGATTGAAACAAGTGAGTGAATTTCCGTAATGAGGTTAAATGATGCCTAAGCGATTACACGGCTCACTCTCGGTGGGCTGTGTGGTCTGACCAAGGCAGAACCGGAGAGACGGAGGAGGAGCTGCAGATAATCAGCGCTGGGCATGCTCCCCTCTCACTCCCGTCTCTCATACAGTACCTGAACTGCTGCACCGCCAGAGCCAAGGGAGAATTTGGATTTGGTCCCAGAAGATTCATCCCCACTCCATCTCACCAGCTGTCTCTCCTGCATTAGCATTCCGAACGCACACTGACAATTCCACAATTAAGAACTAGAATGCTGCAATTAGTTCCCTGCGTGCAGAGATGACCCAATTAGTGTTTACTTTACACAGATTTTATCACCTCCAATTTGTAAATGCCAGCAGCCTTTTAAGCTACAAAAGCACAACTGATTTCTTTCTTCCATTGCGACCACTCCAGCACAGGCTGTAACTCCCACTGAGGATGCACAGGTCACGTCATTGTGTTTTTTAGCCCCCGGGGAATTTAAACACATAAGTGCAGTTTAGAATTAGCTGAATGACAAATGAGAAAAAGAGCTTGTCATAGCAATTACGGCTAATTATAGGAAATCCTATTTCAAAATAAACATCTATCAGCTACAAGATTAAAGTCACTGACATTTGAATAATATTTAATATTTCATTATGACGGCACCGTAAAGGGTGGGAGATGGGTCTTCTCCAACATGCTTAGAAAGTCAAGGCTTTTTCATTTGATTTTGCTGTAAAATGGCTGCTCCATATTTTTTTAAAATTTGACTTGGGGATGAGTAAAGGCTGACTGGGCAACTGGCACATGCAGTAAGAGGGACCTTTGTATCTTTTGGACATGGAAAGCATGTCTTCATTCGTTCCATAGGACATTTCCCTGCCTTTATACTTCTCATAAGCCCTGTAGTATTGCCATCATCCAAAAATATGCATGTGGATCAAAAAATAGAGTACCAATTGTTATACAGTAATTATTATGATAGGGATAACATTTTCACCATTTCATAAGCTGATATTTCTGGTAATACAAAGCATTACTTTTTCCTTCTATACTATTGATTTATTTTACCAAATAATGACTCATCTGAGGCACATTCACTCATGTCTGGTCTGCGTCATGATTTTCTGTTGTGTTTCATTTTCCCCTTCCTACCCAGCACTAACAGGACTCAGATTTTTTTAACCCACCATACAGAAGCTTTACAGAGTCCCATCATGTATAACTGTTGTTTGGAATAAAAATTAAAATCACCTTTTATTATGGAGTTTTATTTTAGAATATTTGTTCCCTCCAGCATGAATCTATTAGATAACAGAAAAGCATGATAGAGGATTATGAAAGCCACCAAATTCATCATCAAGTCTGCGTTAATATCCCTATATTACTTTATCACAAATCATTTCAAATGCAGAGAAATTCTATATTTCGTAATATTTCATATACTGTTTGATGTTTGTTATGTTACACTGATGCTAACAGTGTAGCAGTAGCTCTTGTAGTGGCCAATGGTTGTGAGTCTATTTCATGAAAATCATAAGAACATGTACCCACAACAGGGGAATGAAGACAGAAGTTCACTGTACCAGTTTTAGTCTGGAGATATGCTAATTACAAACTAGGAACAGAAAATCCAAAGTGTTTTTAGGGCCATTATTAGTTTTTTGTCAGTACAGTTTTCATCATAGTAAACTCATCATATCTTAGGATATCATTTAAAGGTCTGAAAATGAATTATTAAAACATACATTGATTGATGGTTACACTGTGTTTACACATATTTTATGTTGTTTTGGAGAGTATGAAAGCCCCTTTTCATATTATTGCTACAACAGATTCCAAAGCATCCAACCCCCTGCCCTCAAAGTACCACACACAGAAAACCAGGCATTAACACACAATCCCCAGCCTGCACCTCCCACCTCAGCAAATACCTGCGTGCCCTCTCCTCCAGCTGACTTCATACTGGTCAACTGAGTGCACGTGTCCCTCTGACATTTTCACTGACGTCAAACAAGACCTTACAGCTGCTCTCAACACCAAGAAAAGACATTTTCCTGACCATAAAGCTGCTCTACAAAGCAAAAAAGGCTGTATTTATTTATTAATTGTTAGCATCAGCACAATGGGGTCAACGGTTTCCCCACCCTGCGAGAGAGAGGAGATGCTTCGAAATTTCATTCACTCTCTACGGTTTTTTCCATCTGGTCAGTGTCTTTCAGTTTTTGACTTGAACTCTACTACACTGGGAATTCAACTCAATCGCCGGCCCACGTTGTTTAACAACGAGGGCAAGTAAATGGCTATTGATTATGACACTGTGGCTTTGGTCAGATTGGAGTCAGGGTCTCACTATGTCACTGCCATTGACTCTAATAACCCAGTATCATGGTGTGAAAGTAAGTGGAACAATGGGATACAGCACTATCACCTGTAGAAGACAAATGCTCTAGCAACTGGTTGAGAAAAAAATATCTAGACATAAGGAAACACAGACAGATACTGCAGCTGGATAGTTATTATATTTCACACAAACCCTAAAACAGATAAAGGTAATCCGATTAAAAATACAAGCTGTTTAAATTTAAACATTGTAAATAAAAGCATGATGCAATGATTTGCAAATGTCATCAACCCTTCATTTGTTTTTATTCACAAAAACAAATGAAGGAGCGTTTGACAGTCTCGATATGTAAAGATGGACAGACAAACTACCATCAAACAAAACAATAAAAAAATGTTCCTCAAGATAAAATTGTGAAGACTTTGAAGATTGCACTATCTACAATATAGAATATGATCAAAAGGAATCAGGAGGAATCTCTGTGCACAAAGGGCAACGCTGAAGGTCAAACGTGGATGCGTGTGATGTTCAAGCCCTCAGGCAGCACTGCATTAAAAACAGGCACGATTCTCTACTGGACGTCAGCATGGGCTCGGGAACACTTCCAGAAATCACTGCCTATGAACATAGTTTGCCGAACAATCCACCAGCGTAAGTTTAGGCTTCCATATGTGAACATGATTGGCCACCGCGTTCTCTGGCCAAAGCTCGAGTTAAATGGTCTAAGGCAAAACGGAAAACTGTTTTTGGAACAGTTTTTGGAACCGTGGACCCTGTGCTCCGCGTACTAAAGAGAAGAGAGACCATCCAGCTTGTTATCAGCGGAGAGTTCGAAAGCCGGCATCTCTGATGGTGTGGGGATGCATTAGTGCCTATGGCGTGGGCAGCTTAAACATGTGGGAAGGCACCACCAATGCCGAACAGTACATAGAGCTTCCATAGCAGCCCCACCAGACAATGTCTGTATCAGCCTAGCATATTTCAGCAAAACGATGCTAAACCACATACTGCATCCATCATACATTACAGGAGAAGCACCTGGGTGCAGAACTGTCCTGCCTGCAGTCCAGACTATCCACTAATAGAAAACATTTGGCACACGAATGAAACGAAAACTCCAGCAAGAAAGGCCCAGGATTGTAGAGCAGCTAGAATCTTGCGTCAGACAAAAATGTGACAACATTTGTCTCCTGAAGGCCTAGCAGTTGGTCTCCTCACTTTCTAGATGTTTACAGACAGCTAAATGAAGAGGGGATGCTGCACAGCCTCTTCCAACTTTTTTGGAGATGTGCAGCTCCCATCAAATTCAAAATGAGCTAATATTTTCCATGATATGGTAAAATGTCTCAGTTTCAAAATCTGATATGTTCACATATGGATACATTGATATTTTCCTATAGAAAATGTCTTCTTGAACTACAAATCCATAGTTCCATTAGTGGTTGTAAGCTGTCCTCATCCTGAACCTTGGTATTCAAGGTTCTCCTGACAGCGAGATGTCACCATGGAGTTTCTTGATACCTCCTGGGCTATTACACTATTTGCTCAGCACGACCCTTGTTTGTGACCACTCCCGGGGGGGTGGGGGTGGGGGTAACAGTGATCCTGTGTTTGCCATTTGTTCACAATCTGACTTACAGTAAACATCGACTGGTCCAAACTCTTTTTCATTTTAAATTATTCAAAGCCTTTCCAGCCTAGTGAGCATCAACAACTTTTGATCCAAGCCCTTCAGAGCTACACACTCCTACAAACCTGTGTTTGACGGGACTTTGATTCCCCCTCTCCAGTGAAGCAGTAATCCCATTTTTGAAATAAGATTTAGTTTCAGAACATTAAAGCTGCATCATACAGTATATAGAAATAAAGCAATTACCGTGTTTTCCGGACTATAAGCCGCTACTTTTTTCCGACGTTTTGAACCATGCGGCTTTTACAGAGATGCGGCTTTTCTATGAATTTTTCTGCAGCCCTCAGATGGGCGCTGTAGATGGAAGTCAGTGCAAACAAAAAAGTGCCAGTTTTTATTCTTAGCGCATGCAACCCAAGACGCACAACAGCAAACATCAGCACTTTTACTGCCGTGTTACAGGCACCATTCAGGTTCAGGTGTATGAATAAACACTTATGGTACAAAATCTTTCTATGTAAATATCTTATTTCTCAGCCTGGATATTGGAGGCTTATAGTCCGATGCGGTTTATATGTGACAAAATATATATTTCTTTTAAATTTTAGCGGGTGCGGCTTAAATTTAGGTGCGCTCTATAGTCCAGAATTTACGGTACAAAATGCCTTGAATCCTGGACTTTTTCTCTATGTGCTCCTATCAGCACGAGAAGGATTTAACTCTTCGTGATGGCTAACTGTGGCCTGCTGCTGCTGTATGCTGTGTGTCAGGAACCGCAGACATGGTTTGACTGAAGCTTGTGAGAGTGTGTGCACCTCGGATGCTTTGAGGGCAACCTCAATTACATGTGTGGCTGGTGTAAATGGCAACCACCCACAGCTTTAATCTCAAATTGCTTTTCACAGCACAGATTTCTTCAATGCACAAGTTTAACTTCACCTCCCCTGTTATAAGAATATATCATATACAAAGGTGTGAGTGTGCGCACACACACACACACCCACACACTGAGACGGCAGCATTTCCCTGTATAACACAAAGAGACAGAGAGAAAATTAGTAAATCAAAGCTCTTTAAATAAGGTCTTATTAATTGTGATGAAATCCACTGGTGTTATTAGCACTGTAACAAAATGTGTGACTGATAATGTTGCATGTACTTAATTGAAAATGTAAATTGCATTTCAGAGGGAACGAGGAGAACGGAGATAAAAGTCACGAGCTGTACAAGTTATTTGTTGATTCATGAACCCCAGGAAAAAGAAGCGGAAACGCTCCCACGGTGGGACTATTTCACATTAGCTGTTTCTAAAACAAGTTGATTGCATCAGTTTGTACGATGAGGTGTCGTTCTCCTGCTTTGCTTCAGGATCACTGAGAGACGGAAAATGAAAAATGCGATTGCTGTTAAGTAAATTTCACTCTCGAAACATGATTGTATGCTGTCACATTTTAAAATGCGACAATAGCGTCTGCTGAAATCATCGGATCCTTGTGTCTGCACTGTAGGTTGCGAGCGTCTTCCTTTCAACACGTCTACATTAGATGACATCTCACACTCAAAGCAACTAATAACCACTGCGGGAAGAAAAGGGCTGTATCAGCACTGCTTCAGCGTTCCTACTACATGTAAACAGCTGAGTGCTTGAAATGCGACTTTCCGACAGCATTGAATGTATTTAATGAACATGGTACTTAAGAGTTTGATGACTCAGGTTGACGACAGAGTACTTGCTTTACTTACTTACTTTCTTGTTGCTATTTGTGAACATGTCAGTAAGTAAAGACAAAGTGGTTATCAAGGAAAACTGACACAGGAAATGTGATGGTGAACGTAGACGGTCACAAACGGAAGAGTCCGGGGAGACACTCTGTCAGTTTAACCAATTGGAAAAGAGCTTGTTAACCTGTTTTTAGACTCCAAAACACACACACACACACACACACAAACTGAAGAAAGAAGAAGAAACTGAAATTTTGCCTGCACCTCTGGGGCAGCCAATTACATTCACCCCCAGTGTGACAGTTGACTTGCTTTCTTGGGCTAATTAAACCTGTTCCAAACCGAGCGTTGGAGCTTCCTTTTTTATTACAGGGGTGATAAAATGCTGATGTTAATCAAAGCACTACTAGTCCCAAACTTTTGATGCACACGCATGACCTGCAACACATTAACCCCCAGCCAGTGTTACACCTCACCTGCGTGGTGGCTTGGATTAAAACCAAACTCTTTGTATTTGATCGTCTCTAAACAGAAACTGTTATTACCACCCCCCATCTCTCCTACTCCAAAAAGACTTTTTCTCCTGATGTTCTCTCTTTTGATAACCCCTACACTGATCCTAAATTAACATTGTTCCCTTGGCTCCAAGCTAAACCTCAAGTCAACCTGGAAGCTGATCTAACGCTTGACAAACAACCCTTTGCATACACACTGTACCTTTACAGTTGGTGCTCGTATTGTGTGAGTAAAGCTGATTTTGTGATGAAAACAGACAGCGCGGACGTCCACCAATCTTACAGTTGCTGGTTCCGTCCCCAGCTCCTCTGGTCACATGTTGAAGTGTCCTTGAGCAAGACATTGAACCCCTGCTTGTTGCTCCCAGTGAGTGTTGCCTCAGTATAGCAGCTCCCCCATCGGTGTGTGAGTGTGAATGGGTGAAAGCAGTGTAAAGCACTTTGAGTACCAACAGGTATATAAGTGCAGACCATTTACCATTATGCAGTCATCTTGTTGGACTAAACCCCACGGAGACATTTGGAGAGAGACGGGGAGCTTCACAGGCTAATGCAACCTATTGCAATCCTAATGCCGGGGCTTCCTTTTTATTATGGTGTCATGTATAATGTTCACCCTGTTAATTTTTTAACACTTGGCAATTAGCACTAAACACACAATACTGGGAGTCTGAATTGTACAGTTCCCTGGTTATAGACCAGATAGGACGTATGTGTGCAGCCTGATGGTTGAGATGTCAAAACATCAAAGGATCAGCACCATAAACACATAAGATCGAGGTAAACATGACACCACAAACTAAGCCACAAATGCAAACCCTGAACCTAAATGTAGAAAAAAGGCCTAAAGGTTCATCCACACGTTGCCCTACTGTTTAAAGCTACTGTACTGTCATTGTTGTCATGTTTTTTTTCTGTAAAACTATAAATATAGAATCGATGTTGTGCATAGACGCTCATAAAAGAGCACCAGTTATTATTTAGCAACTAGAGATCTTAGTTTATAGTCCATTCGGAGACAGCTGTTTATGGTGCAGACAGCACAAATTCTAATAAACTTCCAAGAGATTATCTCTGTGTTGTCATTTGTGATATTAAACTTTTTGTGTATATAGAGCGACGGGGTCATCCGCACCCCTACATCCTGCAGCTATGCGTCCTTTGGCATATTTCAAGACAGCACAGCTCACCAAAGTTGCTGTTGAACAAATTGGAGTTCAACAGCAGTAAGGGTCGGTTTCCAGGAACTGTCTCTACGTCAGATCACGGGGCAACACACTCTCACATTTTGAGCCATGTTGTCAGACGAGAACATCGTTCAGTGCTGGAAATTCAACAAGATTTATCTCCTGAAATCAGTTATTTATTTATAAATATTAATATATTTTCTTATCCAGCATGAGGCAACGAGCAGTTCAACAGTAATCAGTGTATTTGTTGTATGGTTTATACTTGTCCATATAGCAATAAATAGTGTTCAAATATACCATAATTTATAATAATTACATTACTTTGATGAGGCATTCAAATAGTTCCGTCACTTTTTATGTTTTTAGTGGGCTAACAAGTGAAATATACATTTCTAAAGTAACTGCACATCACACAATAGTAAATGAGAACTGTCTTTGTGGCTGAGTTTGAGTGAGACACACACAGGGAGAAGGTGAATGTGTTACTGCAAAAGCATTATTAAATCAAAAGCCCGAGTTACTAATTCAAGAGCACGCATTATTAAATCGAGGGCACTTTCCCCCATGACACTTTCTGGTCTCGTGTGTTTTATTCACCTCTTTCATTTTTAAGATGTGGATGCAGTGTGCACCTTTTGCCTGCACTTATTACATTTGAGAGGCTTTTCCAATCAATACTGACTATTAAAATGATCACAAGTCTTTCCAAAGAATGCTCAATCAGACTCACTGTTACCACATTATTGTAGTTTTTTTTTTTTTTTATATGGAAGAGCAATTTTCACAAATGACACCCACACTTCCTGTTTGACATACAAGATGCTCCCACACTGTATGTTTTTCACCACAGGATGATCACAGCATGTCTGAAGTGAGCAGCCAATCATAAAACAGCCAGACCAATCTACTCTACTTGATAAGACATTTAACAATCTATTTCAATCTAATAAGAGCTTGTTAAAATGCCCCCGCCTGCTTACAAAAGGAGATCACACTTATTAACTGTGGTCAATGTGAAATCAATTAACAGAGCGTAAATAAAGACCCCATCACTTCACCTGTTGACCATCTCGCGGGGTCGAGCGCCTGGTTAGGTAATAAGAGCTTGGCCATTAAAATGAAATTTAATCCCATCTGCACTACTTCATAACAAATTTGATTTAGTCGAGCAGGAGGATAGCCTCCTATCAGCAATTTCTTCCTTTCTCTGGGAAGCAAATAACTGATGAAGCAGTCTGGTAACAGGGTGGTGTGGGTAAAAAAGGAAACTCGCAAAGATAGAGAGCGGCATAAGACCGCTTTTTAATTAAAGAGCTACATCTGTGACAACACCTCGGCTGTGCAACTCGCCAGCGTGTATCATATGCAACACAAATGGGACTCTCGTGGTGAAAAGAAAATCTTATTTAGATTCAATTTTCTGATGGGAGGTGGGTGAACAGTATATCTGTCAGGCACACTTATCAAGTCTTTAGGCGAGAATGAGTATTACACACAGACAGAGGGGTAGGCAGATAGCTGGGGACTAATAAATGGAATAAAGGGTAATGTGACCAAACATGGGCAGTGATTGGGAAAACTCAAATCATGACAGAATGGACGGGTGGAGGCAGCCCAAAAGCTCCTCAATAGGTTCCAGCTGCAAACACACAAATAATCCTTTTCTAGAAAACCTGTCAAAAAAGTTTGAAAAGCATAAAACAGCAAGTCGGCCGTGTTCAACTTGGTAAGACACTTAAACACTCTGACTTTAGGTCAGTGTTGTAGATGGCCTGTAAGCCGTTCGAGTTGGTTTTATGTCAGCCTTAGTGTCTGCTGTTAACATTACAGGTGAGCTGTCACCTGTGCTGTGTGACTCTGCCAATGCACAACTGTAGCTCATTGGCCAAACTGAAAACTTTGAAAACAGCATAATTGCTGCCCAAATTATGATAACGTTGCCAAGGCCCTTGAGGAATTTGCGATGTTGTAACAATTAATCCAACCAGTCCCTGTGAATTCAGCGTGACCTTTAAAACATTTTAGGAAAAAACTTGCATTACACATTTTCTTTAGAAAAGACACTGAAAGCGACCCTGGCTGGGACCACAGTCGCACGGTCCAGCACGACTGACGTTTGTTGAGGGGTCCTTGCATCAGTCTTGTTGCTCCAACTTGGCATGGAAGAACAAGCAGCATGGTCACGTGTCTGCAGCTAGACACAAAGCCGTGACGCTCTGTATATTCAGACAGCCTTCACTCGTGATTTTAGTATTTTTATTGGTAAATTTTAGAACTAGAATTTAACAGTAGGAAATGTCCTGCTGGTGCCTCAGGGTCTTTGTTCAGCTGTGTCCAGTGTTGTCGTCTGGTTTAACAGCTGACAGCGTAACATCGGCCACTGTAGCTGGAATATTCCCCAATATGTCATTACAGGGCCCTTCAGTGCGTTGGCTGCATGGTAGCCATGATGTGTTTAGAATTAGAAAGTTATTTCGTGGTATCATACTGAGGCCTGAACATTTTTAATTTCGAAATTCTACTCTTTTCTGAATAAAACCCTCATTCTCAAAAAGTGGAATTAAAGCTTTACATTGTGATTTTAGGGGCGTGAACAGGTGGTTTTCTTAGGCTAAAATGATAAATTCTTGACAAGTTAGTTTGATGAATGTGGGTTAGAATCCTGAGAGAAAAGGCAACGGGAACAGTAAAAGGCTTTTAGGCCTGTCTCTATTCTACACAACTTGTTTTGGTGTTCGACAAGGGGCGGACAGTGTGAATGTTGGCTCTGAACTAGCCTCTGAACTGATCCACAGCATGAAAACATGTTAGGAAGCTTTACTGTAATGTTTCCCCTGCCATCACAAGAACGAGTATCATTTTATGGAAACCTAAAATAGACTGAAAACGAAAATAGATTCCACCTTGCTAAAGAAACAATAGACTGATCTCATCTGAATGATAACGCCAGACAGGATGACAGTAACAAGTCAGTGCATAAAATGCACCGTGTACTTCATAGATTATTCATACACTGTCACAGTGCAGATGAGAAGGATGAGACGCCTGCTTTGTCTTAATTACACACGTTACTGTACATAAAAAGTATCAGCCTCCTACACTGCCGCTGCGCTGGAGCTCATTAACTGCTGGAGGCAGAGCCGCTCACTCTGGATGTGTGGTTCTGTATGAATATGACTGTATGTTTTACAACGGCAGCTGTTTATTTTGAGCACTACTGTAAAATCCAAACTTTTTCGCAGAATCGTGTGACATCTGGCAAAACAACTTATGACAAGAACAGCGAGTCAATTGAAGCTTTTGGAAATTTGAAGCTACAATCAATAAAATATGGGAAACATGTTAGTGAGTGAATCCACTCTGCTCCGGCCAGCTCTCCCTATTCCTGCTTAACAGCGTTAACACACTAGATGGTTTCATGTTGAGGTGAGCCTCTTTAGAAGCTCCACTACCTTCAGTTTTAATTTCAAATTTGTCCAAGGCATCTTCACAAAGCCATAGGCACACACCCTCTAATGTGGAACCAGTAAGCTAGTGTTTTAAAGGTACTTAGTGCCAAGGATGTGCACAATAATTATGACAGCTTTAATAATATTTAAATGGCATATATGTTTATATTGAAACTAGAAAGACTTTTTTAGTGGACTTGACAGCTAACTTGGTCCCAAAAAAGAACTCTGACAAAGTGGTTCTGACATTTGGTTCCTAGAAATGAGGAGAACCATAGTGGGACTGGGCTTGAGTTGCCCAATCAACCAATCAAATATTACACAGCATAACGAAAGTCTGAGGAGTAGACATTTTTTAAAGGAAACTTTGAGAAAGTGGAGCAAAATTCAGTTGATGAGACACTGAATGTGGGACAATCAGAGCGAGGGCAAGCACTAGTGCTATGTCTTAAAGTAGTGAGAGCTCAGCACAGCACACAGCTTTCTCATCATCAGCACGTGTTGAGACCATCAGTTAAGTGCAAATCACAGCTTTGGTTAAGGGAGAAGACCACTGGAGGTCGGCCGTGGCTACAACAGCACGACTCGCTGTGATTATCTCCTGCTGTGGTGCTGCAGTGCAAATGCATGTAATTGCAGCTCAGCGTTATTAATGCATGTGGCACCAGGCCCTGGAAAAACAACCTAATTGCACCCTGACTTCAGCACCACTGAGCCGGGAGTTTGCTGGACCGCATTTGATCGTGGGGCCGGGGAGGGGAACTGTTCCAACCTTTTAAAGGTTAACAACATAAAATCTTTTTGTTCCTAGACTGTACGCTTGTAAAAGCCATATAATTCTCGAATTACTACTTCATTAGCTACCAGTGTCTTCACAAGAATGGCATTACACCTGTGGGACAAAGCGCTGGAGCAGTGCAACAAAAGGGTTTCAGTAAAGGAAAAAAATTGAGCATTCCTGTGAAAACAAAGAAAAATCGTTTCTGCAGCTTTCCATAATGTTGTCGTGGAGCAAATTGTGCAACTAATAATGCCACTGCAATTATGCCTCCATTAACTCGCTTTAGTGAGTTAACGGGATTTAAGTTGTTTTTCTTTTCTTTTAGTTAGTGACCAAAGGCTCCATTAATCAAGTCAAAGCGGCCGCAGCCCAGAGTAGGCAAACGTATCATCTGTGATGTTCTGATGTATAATATATCTGCTGTCCCTGCCTGCTGTCCGTCTGAGAGGAATTTCAGACGCACACATGCACACACACTGCACATATTAAAGTTTAATTATTCAACGGACATCAAACAGCGTGATGTTCTGGGTGGACAGACAACCACAGGAGTACAGGCAGGCTGACACTGATCCGTCTGATTGGACCCATGTACTACATTCCACATCAGACGGAATTAAACCGAGTGTTGAATCGCACGGCGAGTCCAGGGCAGCTATGAAGTCTGACTGCGCTTCTGATACGTCTGCAAGTGCAACAGTCAGCTTTAAACAAGTGCTCACATTCTGCATTATAGCCATTATCACCAAAGAAGCTCGCGAACAAATCTTATCAGGGCAGCTCTCCCTCCCCAAGTCGGGGATGTTTGAGATCCCATTTGGTTGTGTACATGAATCATTATCACAATGTGCCTTGTCAGCACACCATCTCCAGGAAACAGGCATTAGCGGTGGAAATGAGATTAGAGTGGGCAAAAAGCATCAGCGACAGAGAGGACGCACTGATGACAAGAGAGATTAGCGAATGCCAAGTAGAGGACGCTTACACAAAGGTAGGCATATGACATCTGACAGATAGAGTCATATCCATGTCTGAGTTCATCCACCACACAGTCCAAAGTCAGGACTACTGCACTTTGTAGTCAGTCAATCGAGACCCTTTAGAATAAAATGTCTGGGGCTGAGCTGAAGCATCTGATCACACTCAATCTTTTCTTCTACTTCATATTGCACAGTGTCAGACTTTAAGCAAAGTATGAAAATCAAAATGGAGGTTTTGTGTTTATGTTGTGTCAACACTTAACCTACATTAGCAGGTTAGGTATCAAATCTAGCCAGAGGGGTTGCAAGCCAGTAACTTCTGTGCCGGTCCCAAGCCCGGATAAATAGAGAGGGTTGCGTCAGGAAGGGCATCCGGCGTAAAATTTTGCCAAGTACAACCATGCGAGTCATCCATACCACTTCCATACCGGATCGGTCGAGGTCCGGGTCAACAACGACCGCCACCGGTGGTGTTAACCTACAGGGTGCTGGTGGAAATTGGACTACTGTTGGTCGAAGAAGGAGAGGAGGCAGAAGGGTTTGTGGTCAGAGAGAGAAGGGGAAAAGCAGGAGCTTAGATTTGAGAGTAGGGACTCTTAACGTTGGCACAATGACAGGGAAAGGTAGAGAGCTGGCAGACGGTGGAGAGAAGGAAGGTAGATGTACTGTGTGTGCAAGAGACGAGGTGGAAAGGCAGCAAAGCACGCAGTATTGGAGGAGGATACAAACTGTTCTACCATGGTGTGGATAGGAAGAGAAACGGAGTAGGAGTGATCCTGAAGGGGGAGTTTGTGAACAATGTTCTACAGGTGAAAAGAGTCTCAGACAGGGTGATGAGCCTAAAGCTAGAAATCGAAGGCGTGATGGTGAACATAGTCAGTGGGTATGCTCCACAAGTTGGCTGTGAGTTAGAAGACAAGGAGAGATTCTGGAGTGAGTTTGATGAGGTTGTAGAGAGTATCCCCAGAGGAGAGAGAGTAGTTGTTGGAAAAGACTTCCATGGGCATGTTGGTGAGGGGAACAGAGGTGATGAGGAGGTGATGGGCAGGTTTGGTGTAAAGGACAGGAATCCAGAAGGACAGATGGTAGTGGACTTTGCTAAGAGGATGGAAATGGCTGTAGTTAACACTTACTTCCAGAAGAGAGAGGAACACAGAGTGACATACAAGAGTCTAGGTAGGAGTACACAGGTGGACTACATCCTATGTAGACGAGGTCATTTGAGAGAGGTTAGTGACTGTAAAGTGGTGGTAGGAGAGAGTGTAGCCAGACAGCATCGCATGGTGGTGTGTAAGATGACTCTGGTGGTCAGGAAGAAGAAGAGAGGAAAGTCAGAAAAGAAGACCAAGTGGTGGAAGCTAAAGAATGAAGAAACTTGTAAGGAATTCAGGCAGAAGTTGAGACAGGCTTTGTGTGGTCAGGAAGAGCTTCCAGATGACTGGGAAACTACAGCAGAGGTAATTAGGGAAACAGGTAGGAAGGTGCTTGGTGTGTCATCTGGTAAGAGGAAAGATGATAAAGACATCTGTGGAATGAGGAAGTACAGGACTGCATCCAGAGGAAGAGGTTAGCTAAAAGGAAGTGGGATGTAGAAAGGACTGAGGAAAGTAGACAGGAGTACAAGGAAGTGCAGCGCAGAGTGAAGAGGGATGTGGCAAAGGCCAAACAGAAACAGAACTGTATGACAGGTTAGACACAAAGGAAGGAGAGAAGGACTTGTACAGGATAGCCAGACAGAGAGATAGGGATGGGAAAGATGTGCAACAGATAAGGATGATTAAAGACAGAGATGGAAAGGTGCTAACAAGCCAGGAGAGTGTGCAGAGAAGATGGACGGAGTATTCTGAGGAGCTGATGAATGAGGAAAATGACAGGGAAAGAAGGGAGGAAGATGTGGATGTTGTGGAGCAGGAAATAGGAGAGATTAGAAAGGATGAGGTGAGGAAGGCTCTGAAAAGGATGAAGAGCGGAAAGGCTGTTGGTCCTGATGACGTACCTGTGGAGGTGTGGAAGTGTCTAGGAGAGACAGCAGTGAAGTTTCTGACAGGTCTGTTTAACAGGATTTTAGAGAGTGAGAAGACGCCTGAGGAATGGAGGAGAAGCGTTCTGGTGCTGATCTTTAAGAACAAGGGTGACACGCAGAACTGTATCAACAGAGGGATAAAGCTGATGAGCCACACAATGAAGCTGTGGGAAAGAGTAGTGGAAGCCAGGCTTAGGAAGGAGGTGGAGATTTGTGAGCAGCAGTATGGTTTCATGCCCCGTAAGAGCACCACTGATGCCATTTTCGCTTTGAGGTTGTTGATGGAAAAGTACAGAGATGGTCAGAAGGAGCTGCATTGTGTCTTTGTGGATTTAGTGAAGGCGTATGACAGGGTGCCGAGGGAGGAGCTGTGGTACTGTATGAGGATGTCGGGAGTGGCAGAGAAGTACGTCAGAGTAGTTCAGGACATGTATGAGAGAAGCATGACGGTGGTGAGATGTGCCGTAGGTCAGACAGAGGAGTTCAAGGTGGAGGTGGGACTACACCAAGGATCGGCTTTGAGTCCCTTCTTGTTTGCTATGCTGATGGACAGGTTGACAAATGAGGTCAGACAGGAATCTCCCTGGACAATGATGTTTGCAGATGACATTGTGATTTGCAGTGAGAGTAGAGAGCAGGTGGAGGAACAGCTGGAGAGGTGGAGGTTTGCTCTGGAAAGAAGAGGTATGAAAGTCAGTCAGAGTAAGACAGAATACATGTGTGTAAACGAGAGGGATCCAGGTAGAAGTGTGTTCTCCTTAGGAGTCACAAGGTTGGACAGAATAAGGAACGAGCACATCAGAGGGACAGCACACGTTGCCTGTGTTAGCAACAAAGTCAGAGAGGCCAGATTGAGATGGTTTGTACATGTGCAGAGGAGGGATAGTGAATATATTGGTAGAAGGATGTTAGAGATGGAGCTGCCAGGCAAGAGGGTGAGAGGACGACCGAGGAGGAGATATATGGATGTTCTAACAGAGGACATGAGGTTAGCTGGTGTCAGAGAGGAAGATGCCCAGGATAGAGTGAAGTGGAAAAGGATGATTCGCTGTGGCGACCCCTGATGGGAAAAGCCGAAAGAGTAGTAGTAGCAGGTTAGGTATCAGCATATAGTCCAACCTGTACCTTAAAAAAAATGATGGAGCCTCACATGGCACAGCAACAGTTATCAGATTTGGATCGTTGTAAATTGGTGCTATATAAATAAAGTTGAATTGAATTGAATTGATTAGACCCAATTAACAAATTGATGTGTGATATAGCTGGACTGCTTCTTTCAGATTTAGTTTAAATAATAGGGGAGAGCAGCGATCCGAGTAACAGTAACTCTGTGATTGTCTAGGTTTTTTGGGGGGGAATAACCAAAAAGTTAAAGGGAGATCATGTGAGTGCAGGGAATGTTTTTAAAAGTAATGTTTTTTTGTGTATTTATCTTAATTTGTTTCTTTTTTCTTTAGCTTTATTCTAATTTAACATACAACCTCACAGGTTCCTTTTAATTGAATAAAAAACTAAAAGAACACACTATGCAGTTATAACTAAAGTTTTTTTTAACTAAAGACATTGTTGAATGAAAAGGGTTTGAAAGCAACCAACCAACAACTAACCGTTTAACAAGCTGCCACGAATATGAGCATCAATTCTGCATTTATCTGTAGACCTGAGAGAGTGACAGACTCTGAGCTTTGTTCTCTTTCTGATGTATAATGTTGTTTGGAATGTGGTTGGTTTGACCTAGTCTGACTGTAGATTATAACGCAGCAGTAACACAGATGATCCGCAACAATCTCAATATCCAATCCAATTTTCAAAATTTCATCCATTCCTAAACAGCAGCTCTGCCATGAATTCCATATTTACAAGGTTCTAATTCCAACGTTTTTATGATGAAACTGTCATTAAGATGATATTTCTAATATGTGTTTATGACTGAGGTCACAGGGCAGTGGAGTCGTACTGAAGTGCATTATATCAAGAGGCGGTTCGAATAATGTCGCTAAATATGAATAGCTAACAAATCACAGGTGGGTTTGTAGTTTAAGGTTGAAAATAGATGCTCAGGAGCAGCTGAAGCTTACAAGCCTGATACATAAAAGCCTATTCCAAAAGCCTACAAGTGGATGTTGGTGCTGCTGCTGATGGGTTCATTTGTGTCACTGTTACAGGACATTCTATTAACACATCCTGAGTTTAGAGTCAAATTAACTTTTAGGTCAGAGTAAAACATCTAAATTCTAAGAAAAACGTCCCAGAAATAAAATGTTTTCGAAATGTTTTTCTGTACATGGGAAAAACTGTACATGGAATGATATAACTGTTCACACACTAGAATGGAAGACCAGTGAAATGTGTCAGTGTTGGATTTACCAATAATTCTGATAAGGTGTAAAACAAACAATCAGTCATATTCATACCTATGGCAGTTTTGGGTCAGTCCTTGATAACCTAACTTGAAGGTCTTTGCATTGTGAGTGGCTGCACGTTCTCATGGATCCGCATGGATCTACATTAGAATCTATCTGAGAGCAGTGAGAACATTTGCATGTTCCATGTAAAACATCTGCAGATGGGAACATGCAGCTGAAGGAAAGCCGACCATTAACTGAGCGAGTCTGTTTAATGTCTGACGGAAAAATGGAACTAACACAAAGTGCTTCATACAAGTCTAAATAAGTCACTTTACTCCGGCAGATTTTTAAATTCAGACTGTTGTGGATCAGCAGTGACTGCCCTCTTTCTTTCTCCCTGTACTGTCACTCTGACACAGTTAAAATCTGTGAGCCATCCTTCCAAAACGAATGAGGTGGAAGAAAAATCAGCTTACTGTGCTACTAGGAACCAGGTGCATGTAAACACTGTTCGGCAATTACCAGAGAGAGCGGCTCAGAGTAGCCCGATTATGTCTCTGCCTGAATCAGAACCTGGGGCAACTCTAGCGCAGTGTCTGAGGTTTGTGAAATAAGTTTTCCGACATGTTAAAAACGAGTATTTGTATTCGTGTTTGAAGATTTTTTTTTCTGTGACTTGAATATAATCACAAGACGCAAACGGTAAATCCATGATTACATGGAACCACCAACTGACAAAAGGAACATGATAGTTTTTTAGATTGTGGAGTGTGACTCCCAAAGCATCTTGTCCGTGCTACCAGTGTAACTCGAATAAATTGGGTTTAGTGGAGGATTCTGCTTTTGGTTGTGTTAAGCACAAAGGCGGGGGCGTAAAAGTAACCACCTGTGTCTGTGCACATGCTGATTGAAGGATGAGAGCTGTGAAAGCACAAGGATTTAATGGGGATTGTGCTCCCACAGTTGATATGATTCCACGTGTAAGAAGGACTGAACCATTCTTAACAATCCTTTAAGGTTCAGGGGCAAACCAGCATCAAAAGCTGCTATTGATTTCACGTGAACACATCACTTACATATACCATGAGTCCTACGAATTTAAAGGAAAGTGGCATTAAGAGCAAATCCAACACATTTTGGATAATAGCACCTCTTAAAATGAAAAGCTGAAAGTGGATTTTTATGCCAATGAATGCTCACAAATACAAAGGTGGAAAGTAACTAAGTACATTTACTTGATAATAAACATCAGTACAGTTTTTCTCGGACTTGTATTTATGTATGTATTTATATTATGGTGTAATTCAAATTTAAGATATGTTTACTTTAGCTCCGCCGTAATTTTACAGGCGGGTATTGTCCTTTTATCTCCACTAAATTTCAATGTGTTTTGCAGATTCTCATCAAAAAACCTAATGGATTAATAAAAGCTGAGAACAAATCACCTAGTCAGTAAGCGGATATAAAATCTGTCTCCTCAGTGATTTTTTTGTCCTTATTATTGTGTTTTCAGTGGTATAAATAGAAGGTCCCCGGTTTGAATCCATCATCCAAGCCTTTGTGTGTGGAGTTTGCATGTCGTCCCCGTTTCTTGTGTGCGTTTCCTGCAGGTACTCAGGTTTCCTCCCACAGTCTGAAGACATGCACGCTGGTTAACTGGTGACTCTAGGTGGCCGAAAGGATTCCGTGATTCTTAAGAATCTAAATGTGAGGAATGTCCAGATGTGTAGCAACATTACTTCCGTTTTGGTTTTTCTAGTTTTTGGCCAGCACTGCAACTATGTTTTTAATCCATAAATGTAAAAATACCTGAACTTACATTTCTACAGATTTTATTCAGTTTTTTCTAGTTTAGTTGACAGGGATAGAGCAGCTATAGGTTAGGTTCATCTACTGAAATAGTTCCGAATGATTTACAACGAAGTACAACGAACGAAGTATTTATCCTCTAATAATGGACTCTAGGCAGTGCTTTTTCTTCAGTTCTGTTTCAAAACGCATCATTTTAGTGCCTTTCTCTTTAAGCCCCCTTGTCATACAGTAAGTCTGTTGTTCAATACTTGACAGCATGTGTGGAGTGAGTTATGCATGTAATGTTAAAGTTTTGATTTTTTTGATTGTTGTTTGAATTCTACATTTTGAGTGGATGTGTAAATATATACTGGACCGAAATCCAGTTACTGCTTTGTTTTGGCCCCCAGCCGTCTATCCAGCACAGTAGTGTTTAAAAAAAAATGATGGTCAATGGTCAAGTTTGGGCAAAATATTGAGAAGTGTGAGGTGTTAAAATACAGAAACAATATTAAAACTACAGCAATAATGGTGATCTACAGTATCAAATAGGAGACAAATTAGTGTTTTGTCACCCACCCACCCTGACCACCTCCCTATGTCTTTTTCTTAACTCTGACTTACCTAATCAAATGTAACTCTGGTGTCTGTAAGATTTTTTCCACGTTTTCTCATAATACATTCTAGTAGGTAGGAGGCAGCCTACTAAACCATAACTATAGGCTGATATCAGCCATTCCATGGTGGCATGAAAATACTTGCGTTTTCCATCATTTCCAGTGTGGAAAGAATGCGTCCAGAAGAAACACTCTGGACGCAGGCAGTTCATGCATGCATTCATTGAAGCTGTTCTTTCAGGAAGGACGGACTAAAAAAAACTGCGTGTGAGTTCCTAACTTCAACAAGAAATTCTGTTATCTGAATTCTGTATCTGTTAAAGAGTCAATTTCTTCTAAACTTGATAAGCACATTTTTTGTCTCATTCTCCGAGGGCAAATAAAGGTCAATGGTCAAAGGCACCTTTTAGTGAAACACTGCCTCCCATTGGTGCAGTAGTGTTATTGCCTCATTTGAAGCTACTGTACTTTGCTTGTTTTAAGGAATCTTCACTCAAAAATGATGAGTAAATGCGTTTGTCTGTCCTGCAGTTAACTTGATGAAAACTAGTAAGTGCATGTTGTTAAAAGAGGAAGTTAAGAAAAAAAATCTAAGATAGGATTTCTATTGGATGACACAGACACAAACGTTACACACACAAGTGGACGTATATCAAAGCTGGGAGCTAAAATTGGAGACGTCAGAGCATTTGTCTCAACGTTCGACCAGGGGTGTAGCTGGGAACTTTTTCAAGGTGTCAAAAATCCAGAATTTCACACATGCAAAGCCAGGTTTCAAAATCAGAGGCCGTTGCTGGCCCAGCCGTTAGAAAGTACAAACTGGTGGAAATATGGTGGACTCTGGCAGACTGCATGTAAAGAAGTACCTGGTTGGTACTGATTGAAAGTTTCTATTTTCTTTCAATCTAAGTTTAAGTTTTGGCTTTTAAACCATTTTATTTTAAAATTGTTTTACATTACCCATTGTTTTCGAGAAATCAATATCAAATGCTACAATTTAAATCAAACAAGTGCCATGAAAAGGGAAAATGAGGAGTGAAAAGTAAAAAGAAATGACAAATGCAAATGACGAGCAGAGGATTGAGCACCACTAAATCAGCACTAGCCCAGTGTTCCACCCCAAACTACTTGTTTTCATCAACTGTTGTTCCTGTTTCCTCCGACCATAACTTCAGTCAGTTTGGTAAAATTACTTTGATTTTTGTGTCATCTGTCCCCAGCCCTTGGGTCCAATATTAGTCTGCTTTATCCAGATGTTTCATTTTATGTGTTGTGTTTTCAAGTTTTAAAATTACAGTAATCTTTCTGTCCCATCATGTCCCTGGTTTCCTGGTTTCAAAGTTTTGTCTTCTCTGTTGAATTTTAACATTCACCACACACACAGACACACACACAGACACACACTCTAAACAAGCACAAATGAAGAAAAAAATCCCTGACTTTTGCAAACAACTGTATCTTTGATAACAAACAATAAACTTGCAGGAAGGATCTTGCATGAAGGGAAAATAAAGATATTTTGGTATAAATGGGTTCTGAATTTACTAATGAGACCAGCAATAAAATAATATTATTATTATTATTAATAATAATAGAGTTCCTATGCTGAATGAAAAAAGTATGCATTGTCTGCCTGGAACTGCCTGCTGTGATAAAGTGGCACAGAGTTTGAAAAAAACTTGGATATGTATCAACAACAAAGCACAAAGGAGTATAGAACAAGCATCTTTGTTTGTAGTGTCAAAGTAAATATCCATGTAATAAAAGTAGAGATGAAAATAATCTTAAATGAACTTGGAGAGATAAAAACATATGAAAAAGATTATAATGCATTGACACTTAGTCTGTCCCATTTGGTTTGGATCTGTACCTCACCACAGTGGAATCACAATGAAACAATCCAGATGTGCCTAAAGTGACTGTGCGCTTTGATTTGAGGGGACGAACCATGTAGGAACCATGCAGTTAACTTTTTTAATTAACTGACCAAAAAAATGTTCAAGTATTGCTGTAACGATAAAAATGGTTTTAATAGTTTGTCATCTGTAGCTCGGCATTACGAGCCCCTCTTGATTGTTTCACATCCAATCCACTGTGGCAAAGACAAGCTGGAAATTGTGTCACTGTACCGATTATAACATGCATTGCCGTGGCCTGTGAAAAAATCGTGGATTGTGTGTTTTGACATGAAATCCACGTAGAAGAGATGACAAAAGGTTTTTGCCGCCCTGATCTGTTTTCCACAGCATGCAAAAACATGATTACACAATGATGGAAAATAGAATTCTGGCAGCAGTAAAACACCAAGTGGAAGTGGGAGGAACATATTTGGAAAAAAGGGCATGAAATAATCTTTAGGTACCATATAATGGAAGCTGATGTAAGTTGAACGAAAGCCAAAGAGGGAAAAAAAGAGGCCGTAAAAGCCGGGAAAGTGCACAGCTCACAGTTTCTAACAGGCATGTGCTCCCAGGGCTCCCTGGTGGACTACACACTGGTGCTCAGGAGGATGAAGGGGTTAGTGATGGACATGTGGGAAGAGTATGCTCCAGCTGCATTCTCTGTAAGCTAAAGCCTCACTTCAAAGTCCATCTCCCCATCCGGCGGCCTTGGACAGCCCTTGTTGAAATGCACGGATCTTAGCGAAAAAACCGAGGGGATCCACTACAGATCAATCTGGTTAAGCCGCGCCATAGACGAATACCGATGATGTTCATTAAGACAGCAAATGCTCTCCAAGGTCACTTCTTTTCTAAGAAAGTGAATGTCGAGCCTTCAGATAGTATCTGGGAAATGTGAAAAATGAACGAAAGGCATCTCGTGCGTTCCCTCAGTGATCATGGGAGAAGGCAAATGCTCAACACCCCACCAAGCCTCCAAAACAAGCCTTCTGAGAGTGATCAAACTACACGCCATCTGGACACCAAGGTCCCATTATGGAAATGACGATTAGAGGAGAAAGGAAATGAAATGAGCCTGAGCTGTTTCACAGGATACAAGACAAACACTGTTCAAAGACTGTTGGGACTAGAGGTTGGCAACATGTCCCTGTTTGTTTCTGACATTCACTTTAAATGGTTTTTAGATTTTTTTTTTTTTATAGCTGCTGGGTTGGCAATATAAAGCTGACAATCACTAACAGCCTGCATAAATAGTTTATAGGAAAACATCAGCATAAATTAAGCTGGTTATCACCCTCTGTACCATGTTGTTTGCCTATATTTACTATCCCTTAGTCCAGACATAAATAAAAGGGCCTGTTCACTTCCTGGCAAACGGGAGTCATATTTTCATGGCTCAAATTAAAGCTCCTGAGTATTTCAGAAGCAAAAGAAGGACCCTGCTGAATATGGTCTGATGCTGTATCTCATTAAATGGTCATCATCAATCCTTGTGAATATCAATATCCGTGTCAGGATTCAAGGGCACCGTAGTCTGCATGAAAAGGGCAGCACAAGGCCAGATGGGCCTCTTTGTGCCGTCTCACTGGAATGTGGAGCTGGTTTCATGAAGGTGGCAGACCACTCGATCCCCACTGACCTGTGCTTTTGTGGAATTAAAGATAAAAAAAAATGTTCTGCAAAACTAACCAATGAAAAAAAAACCTTCTGTGAGATTGGTACAATCTTGGAAGAGATCATGTATGCAGTCATTTTAACTGAATATCCATAAAGGCTCATGGTGTCTTTGACTGTATGTTTGGAGTATTTCTGTGTGCAAATCCGTACAGTCTGATGTGTCCTTAATGTTCACTAACCCCTAACAATGTTTTTTGCAGATCTGTCTTGTGTCTTCACCCAAATTAAAAAAGTCCAGTGTAGAGACGTTAAAACCAGGAAAAACAAACCCGTAAAAACTGAAACGTGTAGCAGTTACAAGGAGAAAACATGGGAGTCAGCTGAGGGTTTCACTGTACAGAGATGCTCCACACAACTCCAACAATGTTAACATGTCATGTGATGGACACCGGTATGGAAAATAATTTTCTATATTAACTGCAAAATTCAGGACAGGACAGAGACGTGTACAGTTTGAACACGCAGTGTTGCCTCACAACACACCAGGAATTAGTTGGGGTTTACTACTTTCTTCAAATTAAGACGATTCGTCCTAAGGTGGTTGTCTAGATAAAATACAATTTTAAATAAAAACAACATCATGTACAATACATTTACTGGGGAAGGGATGGGAAAAGATTTGGAACTTGCGTAAGAATCATAAGGTTTTTAAGATTTCCTCAGTGCAACAGCAATTCAGTCACAGTTGTCAGCACTTCCAATAGGACAAAAAAAGCAGCAGTTCATAGCTAATTAAAATTAGTTTTCAAAAAACAAGTATAGGCTCAAACACAAGTCAATTATGACTGGTTGCATGTATGCAGTGGGGCATCATCAAGTTTTCAAGTTCCCATTAGTGTAATTAAGGGATAGTTCTCTGTGCATCCAAAGGCATGTGACACAACATTACTGTTAATAGCTAAATTAGCAAAGTTCAAACAGGCTAACACTGTATCCATGGTAACACGACACAGAGTGTTTTTACCCAGACTGAATTAGCTAGTGACAGTTCTTTTGGCTTTGCACTATTGGACGTCACTACATACCAGTGCAGTCCACCTGCACCATTAATTTCTCATAGATGACTATGTTTACGAGAACAGCATCTCGTTATAAGCACGTAACAGTAGAATTCAGAATGAGATTGATGATATTACTTCTGGAAAAGAACCTTGAAGTAATATTTCTTAATTTATTGTAGAACAGTATAACAGTCGTGTTGCATTCCACTTCTGCCACTTCAGCTCAGGTTGTAACACTATGCACAGTGCACCGGGGGGGAAGAGCAAATGCTTATTTGATTTGATGTGATTTTTTTCAGAGAGCGCACGCATTCATCAGCATGACCATAAATGTGCCAGTGACGGCCAAAAGGCTGTTGTCTCTCAGCCAGAAGTTAAATTAGCCATTCAAACAATAATAAAACATGGGACATATGGGAGTTTTATTCAAATGAGGCAGCTCAAAGCAAGTTATTCATATTTTGGTGAAAATGTGCTTTTATCCGAATGTAATTCCTAATGTGCAGCTTGTCAGAAAGTCCTCAACTCGTCTCTTTAAGTTATTCTTAGATGCAAGGTCCGTGCAGACTAAACCGAAAGGATTCGTCCAAAATACAGCCAGTGAACACAGTCTTCGTGTTGTTGGTACTATAGAGAATATTAAAGTCATCTTCTGACTGCTCAGATAAACAGACGGACTTAAGCCACGCTGCAGGAAGCATCAGTGATGATCAATTGGAAACACTGGTTATTATCAGTGTGATTCAGCACCAGTGTCCACTGTTTGCCCAGTGGTCCAGCTAGGCTCTCGTCCGTCCTTTCGCCAGGCAGTGTTGGTACCATTACACCGTTTTCCATAGCCCGAGCCAAAAACCGTGGCTGTACCAGGCAAAACGCATAACACGCCTCCCCTTTTCAGTGCACTGTGTACAAAGTGATGTGGTATAAAATGATTTTAAAAACCTGCTGTGTTGGCCATCCATCTTTAGCGGCTCATCTCCTCCCTCCCCCCTGCCTTTCAGCACGGTCTTGAATGTTGGAGCTGTCTCCTCCCCAGGCCCTTAGACAATAGCCCCGCGAGCATCCCACTGGATAACTGCCACGGCATGCTGAAAAGCCAGACAGAAATAATCTCCTCCTGGTGATAACTGAGCAATCTCACAGCCCTGGGGATCCAGAAACACTATTCAGAAAGCAATGGAACAAAACCAAGGTTGGCATGTAATGGAGTGGTGACACAGGGACCCGCGGGTTAGACAAATACATCCCCGTCACAAACAGTAAGTCCACTGACTGAAGATGAACAGACACCACTGAAAGTCGGCAAGGCTGATACTTGGATTATTTTCTGTCTTATGCAAGAAAGATGCATATTGTGTAATTATTATAGCTGTCATTCAACGCAGAAATGCCTTGTGTGCACACAGAACTACAGCAGTGATGTTGCATAATTGGGCACAATTAAGTCTTTGTTTCACTTGCACAAATTAATACGCAAACTCTTACATAACTCTGTTCATAAGAAGGTGGCACATCGCAAACCTACTTACACTGCAGTATACTTTGCTGTTGCTTGATGGTTTGACTGATTCAGCTGTTGTCATGTGCTGGCTTAAGAACTCGCCATCCCAGGGTATTTAACACATACCCAAACGTAACTGCTGAATAGCTGATTTTAACCTTATCTTGTCAATGTACAGACCTGGAGTTTAAGCTCCTGGCACACGCAGTATCTCTACTCTAAAGGCTTTGAGTTCAAGAGTGGAGCTGACGTCAGCAGCAGACGCTGCTCGCTCGTTTTCAAGGGCATTTTGCTTCCTATGGTTCTAGTTTGGGGAGCGCCGCTCTCCTTTACAGAATTGGTGGAGCTAGATGAAATTAGTTAAAAATACCTAAAGGTTTCCAGGTTTCAACCAACTAGATGACAGGATTAGTGAGGTTAATTTCACCTCCTTCATTATTCCGTCCAACGCACCAGGTCCATTTGGAAACAGTGTTCTCGGTGTGATAGCGTGGATGCTGTGTCTGAACGCAGCTGTCATCATTTGCATGAGAAACGTCCTTGTGCTCACAGCTGTTTGTGTTTTCCTTAGAAATCTGATGCCTTTGGTTCTGAGTCATTGTCTCTCAGTGCAGCATGCAAGAAAATTGTTGGTTTGGCTTCAGTGTTTCTCAAAGAAGCGCTCATTGATGATAGTGATTCACGGCCATGTTGTCTCTGCGAGGCTGTCTGCTAACATCCTCACTAGAACTACGCTAATGAGCTGAACTTAACAAGGTACAATGTCAACAACGTCCATCATTAACTACTTTACTACTCTAAATATACCCCTGTGTCGTATCAGAGTATAACATTTTCCTCCAGAAAGCTTCTTCCTGGTCCATGGGGTCAGCTAAAATCTATAAGACAGGGCCATTTTGTGTTCAGTCCGATTTTCAGCCTTTCAGTCCGTGGCTGATTTCACACTGTAAACTGTGACACTGGTGAATAGTGGTTTCTGGGTTGTTGATCACCATCCAAACCTTTGACCTCTTATCTAAATGAGACAGATTGGATTTTTTCTAGATCTTGAAAAGTAGCTACACCTCCCAAAAACTACAGTTTCTCAGTTCAGACAATGTCATCAAGAGGTCTTCTAGAGGAGCAGGTCAACCGATGACATCATGACATCTCAATACATAAATCTCAACAAAAAAAAATCTCCTCTAGATGACAAAAACTAAACTAAATTGCCTCCCAGTGATGGTAATTGGTACATAATTGGTGTACTTATATACATGTTGGCACCTGAAAGCGCTTTACACTCATTCACCCATCTGATGGCAGAGCTGTTATGCAGTTGGCCAACACTCACCAGCAGCAGCTTCAGTGGGGTTTGGTGTCTTTACGTGTGTGTAGCAGATTGTCTGAGCAAAGAAGCAGAGCTGGAGAGAGGACTGATCCCAAGCCTTACGGTAGAGTTAGCTCAGGTTGCACATTGTACTGTAGCTTTAAAATGAGGGATTCACGTCAGTCACTCGTCAGCTGCACATCTGCTTTGAAGATTATATCTTGACTGTAAGTTCAATACAGTTACATTTAATGTGCTACACATTTTGTGCTGAATTATTCTGTTTTGTTACACTGAAATATTTCTAGCCATGTGATGCCACTTTACAGCCTAAATGCTTAATCTGCCCCATTAGACTGAAACTTCGGACTGACCTACAGAATGACACCATCATCCAGTATCAGGTCTAGATACAGGCCTCCTCTGACTGTCTGATCCTTTATGTCAACAGAACTATAGCCCAGTAATGACGAACCTGGACACCCTTCACATAGTCTTTAACCATGTTGCACAACATGAAATCCATTCAGCAACGTTATTTCACTACTTTGGTTGATGCCAATGAAACAGCGGAGGACCACGAACATGTAGACACAGCACGGTGTAGTGTGGAAGGTGAGCTTTCCCAGGATGCTGTGAAAACATTCGGTGAAAACACCTTTTTGCAGTGTTCCTGATCGGATTTTTCCAAACGGGTTTAGGCCTTGGATGAGTAAGGTGTCACAAAATGCCCTTTAGCTCACATTAAAGTCTCAAGAGATCTCCAAACTCTAAACTATACAGCTAAGTAGATCCTCTTCAAAAAAGGTCAAGATTACAGTGCACAGAGCACTTCTGTGGTTCAGGCCGCCCTGAGCAGCTTCATATGGTGCTCAGACAAGTCAAATATCAGGAAAAACAGCACATCCACGTAATCACATTTGCCAGCTTGAGTGTTGTTTGAAGTGCTTTACGACAATTAGCCACAGTTTTCGTATTCTGCTTTAAAACAGTCAAAAGCGTTCACTCACTTTGGTTTGAAGCTTTTTGCCCTTAGTTACTTTTTAACTTTACCTATTATACACACTTTTTTAAGCACCTACTTTTATACGCTCAAGGTCGACATTTGGTAAACCTGAATGGGGCATGCGTTGGATGCTGTGTCTGAACGCAGCTGTCATCATTTGCATGAAAAACCATCTTTGTGCTCACAGCTGTTTGTGTTTCCTTCAGAAATCTGATGCTGCCGGTTCTGAGTCATTGTCTCTCAGTGCAGCGTGGATGAAAATTGTTAGTTTGGCTTCAGTGTTTCTCAAAGAAGCGCTCATTGATGGTAGTGATTTACAGTCATGTCGGATCTGTGAGTCAACATCTGTCTGCTAACTTCCTCACTACGAGTGCACGGCTTAACAACGTCTATCGTTAAATAAAGTCCGTTTACTACCAGGGTTTAGTCACAATGGACCACACACAGTACAGCCAAAGCTCATACGGACACGGTTTCCAAAAATAAGTGAACGTGCGAAGCTTTGTTTCCATAGTGCAATCACTACCCCATCAAGCTGCTGTGTGTTTTTGTCTGTAAGAGCTTTCTTTGTTTGAACTGTGTTTTTTCTCGCCACCATCACCTAGTGCTGAGTCGAAGGGGGATTTGCGGGGTTCACAGAAGCGGAGGTAGAATAATGTATGCGCTTTACAACTGTTAAGCCGAATTAAGAAAAGTTTATTATTTACAAATGACTTCGGCAACAACAAGGTTCTCCGAGGTTCTTTTACATTCACCTTCCTGTGCAGCTTCTACAGTTCACGCTGCCCCAGGGTCTCACCCAAATTCTCTGCTTTGTTTGTCTTTACTCTTTTTCCTTTTGTTCTTTTCAGGGAAAGTTGCAGCATATTTGTTACGGCAGAAGAACATGCAAGAGTTTCCATTCTCACTGGATTAACTGCTTTTATTGTCCAGCAACTCAAACTAAACAGTTCAGTACTTGTAATTGTCTTGTGTAAGTACCCATGCTTGTAGTCACTCTGGCGAAAGTAGTATCAGGAAATCCCTATTATTAGTATGATTCTAATGCTGATGGACCTGTCACACTATCATCCGCATTTATTCCAGAGTTTGGAAGTTATGTCATGTGTCATCTTCGATAAGTCCCTCATGTCAAATTTTGTACATGACCACACTATTTATGAATCTACATAACTGTCCAATATTTTAGTTTGAATTTACCATCCAGAGCTCAACAAGAAGACTTTCTCAGAGTAGAATTCACAGAAGAAATTACATTTGCCTCAGAACCCTCAATATGTGTATACGTGCAGACTTTTGAGTCAGGATAAACTATCAACTTCCATTCCTCTTGCCTGTAAGACAAGAGACAAAACTGTACTGTGTCTCAAATGCAGGCCTGCAGCTTCAAGGGGACGTTAATGCAGTATTGCACTTCCAGTTTTCTTTAGAGGCCAAAAAACAAATGAACACATTTAACCCAATTCTGTTCGATTTTTCAAAAGCCGAATGAATCCCTCTGCAGCCTGATACAAACTCAGTATTTGGGTCTGCATGAAAGGACAGAGACATTATCAAATAATTTAATCATAACGATTTAATTCTTGTCATTATTTTTGTATCATTAACTGACAACATATTTGTATGTGGCAACACCTCTGTTTAAGAGCCATGTGTTGGCACCGTGCAAACAGTAAACAATCACTCCTGTTAGATTTTTGGCAAGGACTGTGTTGTATTAGTGTTAATTATGTGTGACAGAATACAGACGCATAATAATATCATTCAAATTATTATGCATTGTTTGCACATCTGCATGCCTTCCCTTCTCACATACACAGTCAACATCATTAACACAGTATCATTTCCTCTTTGTGTAGCAAGATACCCTGAGATTAAAGCTGCACTGAAAAATAAAGAAAGACAAAAAAAAACAAAAAACTGTGGCAATATATGGATGTTAAATTCCTTATTCAGTTGGATGCAGTGCATGAAGTGTAAGAGAAATGAAGATTTATAGAGTGAGGCAATTACTCTAAGCCTGGTGGAGCAGCCCTTATTTAGCTGAATGGTATGCTTGCCTTGCTTGGAGGAGCACTAATTACTGAAGCTTATAGGAGGCTTACACTAATCTTGATTGAATTTCTGAGTGTGATGTGAGATCTTACCATCAAACTTTTTCCCACTGACAAAAGAGCAACTTTTAAAGCTGCTGTTTTTATACGGGTTTAACCCACTGAGTGTGGAAACAAGCGCAACTGCCGTGTTTCAGCAAAAAAAACAAACCTAACCAGCAAACAGCGACAGACAGCAGAGTGAGGACGCTGTCAGCGCTATTGACTGAGTGGAGTTCAGATGGGAGTTCGATAAGCGATCACATGCTCTGATCTAAATCTCGCCGTCATATCTGCTTTCCCACACTCTGCTCCTACATCCCTCCATTCACAAACCACCTCACTCTGACCAGTGATCTGTCCTCCTCCATTGCTTGAACGGTAAAGGGTCTGTATTCATGTAGCACTTTTCTGTCCAATCGAAAGCTCTTTACATGTTGCTTCACTTTAACTAACTCACACACACAGAGAGCTGCCACTAACCTGACCCCCCTTCAGCAACCCTTTGAAATGCAGACAGGAGGGGCCGACCCTGTGACTGGTGGTCTACCCCTCTGTCTCTGAGCTACAGCTGTCTTACGGCTCATGAGACATTCAGTCAGATATCATTGTAATTCTGCCAGACATACTGCTCAGCCCAGCACCTCCCCTTTGCTTCCAACACGCCCACAGACACCGTCCAAACGTTTCCATCAGCCAATTAGTGGCTGTACTTCACCAACAGCAGCAGCCTGTACTCTCCAGGGAAAACCTGTCCCGTCTCTTATGTTCATGTGTTTACACTTACGCCTCTGTTATTCTTTTTAATCTCTCCATGCTGAACCGGTGTCAGAGCTTAAAACACGTGCCAATGTGGAGGTTCAGAGGAAAAACTCAAATACTCCTTAAGTGGAGCACTACAATATGAATGGCACTCTAAAACACAAACAGCAATAACAGTCTCATATCTAAACTTACTCAAAATATAGTTTTTCAAACTGCTCCAGTCCACAGAGAAAAGAGGGGATGAATGACGCAAAGAAACAGCAAAAAATGCATCCAGGCTGGGAGCTTAAAAAGGACCAGGGTAAGTAATCAATACAAAACAGCTGTGCTAAGCTGAGTGGAGGGAAACAGAGCAGAAACAGGACAGAACCAGGAGGCAACTGGGCTGAGATCACAGCACATACAACTAATAAGAGCGAAGGTGGTTAAAATGGCAACCCTGAGCTGAGTGACAGGCTTCTGAGGAAACGTGGGGAAACACTGGTGGAATGTCATAGTTCAGTCATTTTCTAAATTGATTATTTTGTCCACAATCATGAAAATGATGAGCGGTCAAGGCAGATGGCCGCCCACCCTGAGCCTGGTTTTTCCGTTAAAGGGAGGTTTGTCCTTCCACTGTCCACTGAGATTTGTTGGGTTTTCACAAATGTTCTTACACTAATGTGTCTTGACTTTATTATGTAAAGTGCCTGAAGATGACGTTGTTGTGAATTGGCGACATATAAATAAATTTGAATTGAATGAATGAAGCCACATTTGGTTAGGTGTCACCCCGAGGCAGAGCCTTGCTCGTTCATTAATGCCACGGACGTCCACTGTTGTTCAAAAACTCAAATCAGCCAGACACACTGCTCCACTGGGTGACATATTTCTTCATTCCAAAATCGATGACCTTTCTATTTTTAACAAATGTTGCACCGAATGCTCCGATACGGCACTTGCTTCTAATGCAGTCGGTGAACGGCACATAGACGACATTTAGGATGGAATTACAGAGACTTTGAAGAGTGTGAACAATATTTACAAGGGTGTTGGCACCAAAAAATGAGCAAATCCCGGCTGCAGGCTGACGACTTTTGAACATCTATACGGTGATTGTGGAGAATATGATTAAGCAAATGAATAAAGGCGGGTCTCCTGAAGGACAATGCTGGGCTTTGTTACCCAACCACATACCCAGATCCCCTCCCCACGCCAACGTTCTCTCTATGAATACACATTTTCTACATAACTTGTTTATAACCTGTCGGATATGAGATTTAATTTATTTAATTTAACTTTACTTAAATGTGCAAATAGTGCAGATGTTGGGGACTTCAGCAGCGTGGCAGTGGTCCTTGCTGATTTATTCACTGCAGACAAATCTGAGTAGCATTTCCTTGCCAGTGTGTTGTAATTTTCACAACCTGCCAACATAAAAAATACATCTAAAAAACTGTTGCATGGTCATGTCCTGCACAGGTAACCTAAATGTGCACTGACAGGTAAAGAAGAGTCAGCATTTCCTAACACCGAGCTAGGACCAAAGCCAAAGCGGAGACATTCCTGATGGGAGGTGACAGGACTAAACAGCCTGAGCTTCAGTACTGCCAGCTTAACCGAATGATACTTATGCGGATTTGGAAGTACAGGCGAAGCAACAGCTCAGGTGAACTGCACACGCACACTCAATCCAGCCTCAGCATTAACACCATAGAGCGTCGACCATAATCGACGGGTGGCCGCTCAGCTGCAAACCAGTTGGAGTGTCGCTGCTGACCCCCTGTCCACCACAACATTAAAACCACCGGGTGCTTCAAATGTTGTGGCAGATCAGTGCATGTCTGTTGATGTGTTTGCCTTGTAATGGGTCCTCCATCCATCTGGCGTGTCTCCCGGCTTGCTACCTTAATGCATGCTGGGGCTGTGGGAAATGTGAGGACTTTGTATTTTCTAAGTAGCTGAGGCATAACACTCTCTTGCTCTCAGGAAAAGACCGCGACAAACACTATGAGAGCTGTGTGATCTCACAGCTTGGAAAGAAACAAATCTCATCAACAGAAACACAGGAGGTGGAGACCCCACAATGCAGTACGAGGCTGAGATCAGAAAAGCAGGAAAGTGTACGTCATTATCATAGCATTTCTTGAAGAAAATATATACATTAGCAGCGGCCAAATCATTCATTTGAAACCCTCCACTGATTTGTTTTCAGAATCCAAAGCGCATGTAGCTGAATATTTGAGATGTGCCCCCACCTCATTAGAGCTGAAATCTAAAGGAGAAAGATCATTTGCAGCTCTGGCCTTGAAGTGCTTGAATAAACCACCTCGGTTTATCAGGATGTACCAATCCAGTCAAACAATGGGGAAAAATATGAGAATGGTTGTTTAGCAAGTCACTGTCAACACTGTTTGTGATTCGTGTGCTTTATTTTAATTCTGTATAGTAGTTTTTTATTTTATTTATGTATTTTATGTTACCCTCCCTTTTTGATGTCTTTAAAATGCTGTGGGCCAGTCATTACAGACGTCTTACAAAGTATTGGCAGACTACGCTGAAAAATCAAAGCCAGAGCAGAATAACGACAATCGCAGAGACGGAGACCCAGACTTTTCACACAAGCCTCCGGTGGCAGCACAAAGTGAGTGTTGGATGGTCCGTTTTAGAAACGTAGAGGAATTGGTGGACACAGTTCCTAATACGACATGAGACAGATATCTGTGGTAGCTAGGTATTGTCATAAAACATCACAACCCTAGAAATACAAGCAAGTGACTTGTTAGGTTTTATAGCACCGTTAGACCGGACCAAGCAATTTGGTTGGACAAGAGTCATTCCATGAGAATAACAACACTGTGACGTTTAACTGCGTCCCTGGACTTCACAGCTGTTCTAATAACCATTAATTACATTGTAACAAACTATGCTGAAAAGACGGAGTTTTCCAAAAAAATCACTTAGTTAAATTATGTACAGTTAGTACGTTTAACTGATAAACAGCTTTTGTAATAAAGTACTTTCGCCGTCGAGGTTGCGTTGAGCTGACTATCAGCACGGCTGTGTTCCGATCATATAGAGATCACAACCGTGCTGATATACAGCACAACTTGCACGCCGTCTCACACTCCCCAGGACTGGAAGTCCGAGAAAACTGTCAAACACTGATGACAGGTTTGTCACAGCTTCGTCTGTAAAAAGTTCCAGCATGGACCTCTAGCAATACTCACGCAACAATTCTAAGGACGCTTTTTACTGTATATGTTGTCAGCATACTGCCTGATATTTCAATAATAATGATGACAATAATAAAATTAAAAATAATAATAATGGACAAATGGAAAGATTTAATGGGACTGTTGTTAGATCACCGGTCAAACAGGAATCTGCAGGACAATGAATTCTGACCCTTTTCATGCCGGACATCACTGTTCTCTTGCTTTCTGGTGAACATTGTGGATTGCTGTGTTACAGACTAACGTGCCCCTCAGTGGGATGGGTTCGGCCCAAACATTTGTCAGGACACAACCGAGTAATTACACCAGCAAAATGTCTCCAAATTCCAGTCACTGTTTACCCAGAATCCCCCAATCCTCCACATTTATTTCTGTATTCCTCTTTATTTGCGTATCTCTTTACATATTTATTTCCCATTTTTTTGTTGTTGGAAATGGGACTTTTTGCATTCATCATCTTTAGTTTATAGTAACAGACCTCGTGACTGAGGCTTCAAGCAACAAGAAACAAGTGCAGCTAACCGATTGCGTTTTCAGTTCAGGATCCGAAAGAACACTTCAGTTTGGGTTGTTTCTGCAAACTGTCCAGCACAGCTTGACCCATTAATTCCATAAATTATTCAGACTCCACACTAATTATTATTTTAACTCTGCCTAAGTATTAGAGATGGAAAATATGGGCTTCAAAGGGGAACCTGCTCTTATGGCTCCATTCTTTTCCACGAGCTGTTGAACAGCACGGATCGCTCATTTTTAAAATGGTTTTATTAGGGGGCAGCGGTTACTGGCTGTATGTAAATAATCATGGCAACTGGTACCTTTATTAAGATTTATTTTAAGATTCCAACTCAAAGATCCCGTCATTTAAGTGTGAACTCGGTTTAACGTGTTGCTTGGTTAGTGCTCTGCAGGCTACATACAGACACACACAGAGCCACCGATGAGCTGGAGAAACCTGCTTTAGTTACATTCCGACAAAATCCTTTGTGCGAACATGTTTGTGTTCTCACTTCTTTGTTCTCGCTAATGGCGCCTCCTCTCTTTATTCACCAACTATGCCAGTCGACCACTGCTGCTCTCACGTTCACTAAGCCAGACAGCAGCTGAATGGTGCTTTCAGGGACAGCAACGGATACATCAAACTCCCTTTAAAGGACCACATTTTCACACCACTTTTAGGTTAGACAATAGAATTTGGACAAAACATCAAAGAGAACAGCTCAGAAAACATCTGATCCCTTCGTTCCTCGCCGTATAAACCAGCTCCATGAAGATCGCGAAACACCAGTTAATCAACAACTCAACCGGGCTCGTAAACCTCAAGCATACGTTTTACTGATGCTGTGCCTGCTTTGGCATGGAAACCGCAAGGCTAGACCGAATGAGGCCGTGGAACTGTGAAGCACCTGAGAACCTGCAGAGCCCCACTTTTTCACCCTGACACTGCACACACAAGCCTGCGATGGAAAGCGTGTAGAAGATCCTTTATGAAAAGGCATCACACATCGTTCCTAGTTTAGCCCACCGCTTTAAAGGTCACTGCGAATGGCAAACAACACAGTTGACCTGGACACCTACAGAATAAGTACAGTCTTTCTGAACGCACAGTGTGGGTGTTACCCCTTACTCCTAAATGAGAAAGGGCTGACGGCGTGAAACGTTCATGCTTAGTTATGTGATTTTTTATGGACATTTAGTGACTGTAGCTACTTTGTTGCGGACTTTAATATGAAATGTGTTTTTGATACAGATTCTCTTTAAAAAGTAGTGAATCAAAATCAGAATGTGTAATTCAGCTGCATAACAAATAAATAGACTGTAACATTACATAATGGATACCGATAATACAGAAGAATTATATGTAGGGTTGTCATTTTTCTAGTAAATATGCCGTAATTCTTTGCCGTCAACAGCTTCTGTGAGACAGACTCATTGGACAGTGGCAGCAGTGAAGTGAGGCTGAGCAGAGTAGGCTGGATAGATTTGTGGAAGATGCATATTGTAGCTTTATTTATGATTGAATCCATTCCTTTTAGTGCATTAATATTACCTTTTCAGTGCCAGTGATGACAGAGCAACGCTTGCGAAGGGATTTGTGCAAATATTGTTCTTTGGATGTCATTCACTTTGTAACCAAATCAGAACGGATCATATTTTGGCCCTATGCTAACGTATTAATTGATATTTTATTATTGCTTAAATGGGAAAGTGTGTCAGATAATTTCAGAGACATAGCCAGAGAATATCCCGTTTAAACCACTGTTATTTAGGCGAGCAACCAAACTGCTCAGGGCTGATTGCAGTGTCATATGATCAAGGAACTATAACGGCCTGAGGTCTGCAGATATAATGCAAATTATTTTATAATTATTTTTAATTTTTCTCTTTGTTTCCAAAAAACAATATATGCAAAAGCATACAAACTAAGGTGCTTGGTGGCTCCTGTATATGGTTCTGGCTTAGTGACGTAAGAAGAGTGCCCTGGATAAGGGAGCCTTTGGAAATTCCTTGTTAGGACAAAATTGATCATCTCTGGGATCATGTGAAAAATGTGTTTCATGGTATTTGATAGTATCTTTAGTTCTAACCTAAAATCTTTTTCTGCTTTGTGCATTTTTGTCTTTTGCTTCTTGTGTGTGAATCGTCTGTTGTGGCTCCCTGTGTACATTACTATAAGTCTGACCTAGAATAAAATCGTCAACAAACACTATTTGTCCAACAGAAACTCACTCCTGGGACTAAATCATTTTTTTATGCTTGTTACTACTTTGCCCGCAGCACTTGGTCAAGGTTATAGGGAGATCGGATAAAGCTCAAATTGTACTCATAACCACATGGGTGTGTGCTGTCTACCCTGTTGTCCACCTCCAAGCCTGTTTTGGAGCAGACAGTTTCAGTGCTTTAAGGATTTACTGGATAACATAATTCCTGCAGGAAGTTAAAGTTCCTTCAAAGCATTAGAGATTTAGGCAAGGAACTATGTAGCTGTTTAACATTTATGGAAGAGTCGAAGTTTGATTTTGTTGGTAGAAATCAAACTGGTGTAATATTTTAATTTCCATTGGCCAGAGGGTAAATCACAGTGGAGATATCACGTATGTTTGGCAGGATCCAGAGAGGACGAGGGGGAGAAACCAGGTTCTCTAATGCTCATTCTACAGACTTAGTTCAGCAGCCACCATCTAGTCAGGGCTTTAAAATATGAAAACAATTTAACTGCTTTCAAACCTTTTTACATCTTTACATCAGAAACTGAAAGGAAGTAGTGATGTGGAATTTTCCAGGACTGAAGGTTTGATAGCGTGGTTTAAAGGGATCAGGACAAAGCACAGAGAAAAACAATAAAAAAAATAAAAATAAAATAAAAACTGAAGTGCACATCCACGCCCCCACACACACACACACACCTCAGTATCTGCTCATATCTGCATACACGACTGCCAATTAATTTAGATTCCTTTCCCTAAATGCTTTTTAAAAATTTCATTTCATTTTCCCCAACCACAATTGCCGAAAGTAAACTTATTAAACTGCAGTGCATCAAATGAATAAGTGAAAGACTTTAATTTTATAATCCTGGGTGAGGGAGGGAAGGGTGTTCATAAATGCATGTCATTGATGCTGTGAAATTAACATTGTTTTTGTATATGTGTGTGTGTGTGTGTGAGAGTGATTTGTGTGTGAGTATCATGTCTGGGGGCTGCGTTTTCCGGAGTTTGTCTGGGTAAAATGAAATCCAGAGTACACCCACAGGGCAACACGACTGAACAAATACAATAATTCAATTTACTCTTCAATTACATTTGCATTCAGGCTTTCCCCTCCTTTAATTAAACTGTTGTACATGTTGGCACCGAGCAAACACAAATACAGTCAAATAAAATCCATCACAAGGCCCAATATTCCACCTGATAAAGCAAATGAGGGATTTGATATTGAGCACTGGCTGTTTGTTTATTTTTGTGTGAAGCAAATCAGTAAATTGCTAGTGTGAAATGACGTTCAAAGCAATATGCAATTAACAAACTGAAACTAATTAACGCATTTCAAAGGTTCACAGAAAGAGAATGAACACGACATACATACTTGGCTTTAATTTTGATATCAATCATTCATGTTTCACGTCTCCACATCAAATGCATTCATTACCCAGAATTCACAAATGTTGCTGGAGTGGGAAAGACACGGCAGGTCACTGTCTGCCATCAATAGGTACAACACAAAGTAACCCAAGGCTGGTGATTGCTTATTCATGGACATGAAACATGTGATGAACCTGAGGGAATGTGCTGTCTCTGTACACGGGGAGGACTACACACAAAGTTCACTCTTTAGGGCTAAATATTGAACACTTGAAAGCCCTCACAGGAAGGTCATGGCAGTTATTGATGAGGACATTCAAGGACAGAAGGAATGAGAGAGGACAGGCCGTCAGAGGCATTTACTGCATGTACATATACTGTACATTCCAGGCAAAAGTAAAAGGTTACGCATGTTCTCATTCACACCGAACCTTCAGTGGGCTCTTATGCCCTCCAAAGACGTGTTAGGGTAACTGACGACTCAAAATTCTTTTTGGGCCACTATGTTTAAAATGAATGGTGTGGCCACAACATTAGAACCTGTCGTGGAAAATAAAAGTTACTTTGTGTTAACAAATCAGTGAGAGAAGTTCTAGTGCCGTTTTATCATTCTTTATTATGGTTCACCCGGGGAGAGCAGTCAGTGGAAACGCAAAGACATCCGCCTGAGGCTCTGCCCTAGGTGCAGCCTACATAATCATTTATACATGCAAGGTGTTTGTATTTATCCAATCACATAAAGATTATACAAAACACTTCCTAATATGGTAGGAACAAAAGGAGGAGTTTAACACTGGGTAGACAACAGTTACTTTGGTCTATAGCCTTTTTCTGCACCCTTAAGCATATATATATATATATATATATATATATATACACACACACACAAACACACACACACACACACACATATATATGCATATACATATATACATGTACATTCATACGTACATATGCATACAAAACATACGTTCTTAATATGATTAACAATCGTCAAACAAGATACAAAAACAGTAATAGAAATGTTCCATTACAAACCATCTCTTCTTGTAATATTCTCCAGTACAACTCCACTAACCACTTTGACCTCAGTCATAAACACATATTAAATTATCACCTTTGTGAGTGTTCCAACTTAAAAACTGACAAATTAGAACCTTGTAAAATCAGAATTCATGGCAGAGTTGCTGTGTTGGATTGTATTAGAATGTACCTAATAAAGTGGCCAGTGAGTGTATTCGTATTGTAGTTACGACCGTGACCTCAGTATATACAGTATCAAGACAAAGGCAGTATAAGATCAATCCAAGAACCCAAGACCAGACACGCGGCAAATACTGCACAAATATTTTATTTTTTAGAAAAGGACATAAAAACGATATTAATGATACATAAAGATAGATAGATTGAAACAGACAGAGATTTAAAACCACACATTTTGAGCCCCTCAGTAAAACACACAGTCTAGTTTGCCCTGAGAAAAAGGCGACCTTAAAGGTTGGTCCTGCAACCCAGACATCACTATTGTAGATTATATATAGATTATAGCTCCATGTAAAATAAATTAAATGTTTGGTGGGACTTCTGCTGTAGCTACCTGGTAAATTTTGATGTACTGTTAATGTTTTGATGTAGTTTTTTTATTGAAAATTATGCACTTTATGTCTGAAATGAAATAATAGAACAAACAAACAACGGAAGTTTAAAAAGAAATCATGCATTCAATTTATAAACCAAAATCTATTCTGTGTTCTAACAGCTGAACACACTCATGGCATTTTTCTATCATCAAATATCTTCAAATCAAATATTGTTTAGAAAGTTCTTCCCAACATTGTTGCAGAAGTTTCCCTAAATGTGTGGCCCTTGTAAGTTGCCTTTACTCTTTTGTCCAGTTCACCCCAACCCAGCTCGATGGGGTTTACGTCTACAGTGGAGACTGTGCTGGCCATTCAACGTTTTCAAGCTTCACCATCTTGTTCCTTTTTCCCGAGGTGGTTTTGGTGGTGGTGTATGCTTTTTTTCCGATTTTTGTGTACTTTCCCCCTGTACACAAAAATCAGAAAGGTCAGGTGTTATTGTGTGTGATGGCCCCTGTCTGTACAGGAGTCTGTCCCCACTTCCATAAGCTTCCGCTTTGGTCCTGTGAAGGTGTCTGAGTTTAGCTGTGAACCACAGACGTTACAGATTTTAGTTTATGCTTATAGGTCAGCAGAAGATGAAGCATGCGTTGATCTGAGTGACCCAGAGCTACCATTGGAACAAAGCAAGGAGGTCTTCCAGGAGATTGGGTGCAGGTGAAAGCCGGGCATGTTTCTGCCATTAATGTTCTTAGCCAGGTTTCAGTAAAGAAAAGGACAGTGGGACATGCGAGGTCCATATTTGTTCTGTTAAAACGTAGCAAAGACAAAGTCTTTCATAGTGCGAGACCATAGCAGCCATCTAGTGACATCTAGACCATAGCAGCCACCTGGCACACAGATACTTATCCAGAACACCTAGATTGATCTACAAGGTACAAAACTGTCAGGCTTTCTGAGATTTTAAGCTTCCTGTCTAAACTTCAAAAAGGCCGAAGTCATCTGCAGGACTAAGTAGCTTCTAAAACAGTAGCCTATAAATTACAATGCAGGGTTTGAAACACACAGGTCCCAACACAGATTCGAACAGCGTGGGGATTTAGCCAGGAAAAGCCGAGTGAGTGGAACAACTAAGTTTGTTCACGCAACGTTATCGTTTTGTGTTTTATAAGAGCATTGTGTCGTCGTCATAACTTTATACAGAGTTTTAATTTGATTATCGATCAACCTATCGTCCACTGCTGTTTTTATGCTGTAGAAAAGTTTTTTACCGTTCTTCTGCTGGACCCGCATTAGAGCACAGTATCAATATGCGCAAGCACGCACCATGTTTACCTTTAATAAATCATATGGAAATGATAGTAGGCTGCTATAAAAAACACACACCTCAGGCACGTTGGTTAGGACTCGGTATGGTGCCTGTAATACCGGTGAGGTTAGTTGTTGAGGCTTATTAATGCCGAGTGCATAGACGCTTCTTTCACTCCGATTCTCTTTCCGGACCGAGCTTTATTCTTGAAATGTCTCACAGTGCTAACAGGCTACTCTTGCCATGATGTTACATCATTAGAGTGGAATTAAGACCGAAAAGGAATCGATGTGATCATTAAACAGCTTCTCTAAACAATTATTTATTAGGATAATGTATAAATGTTCTTTCTCCCCTGGGAGCTAAAGGTGGTGGAGCCTGTTCCAGCGTTTAGAACACATTCATGGTTGACATTATTCTCCAGTTCATTCGAAGAAGCCTAACATGAAGTTCATCGCACTTGTTTTTACAGCTGCTCGATGCGAGATGATGGACATGCCGATTAACATGATGTCCAGTGAGGAGGACAGCCCTGTTGGTGAGGTGTTTAATTCAGTCACAGTCGGGAACCCACCAACCTGCCTGGTGCCTGGTGACTGGAAGAAGATCTGAAGTTTATACTCGCGCGATGAGCCACACAGACAGGGCTGGACCTTGAAAGCTACTGGCTTGGTCAATAATTGTTTTCACACATTTGGATTTTACTCACCATGTTCTTTGCAAATGATAAAGTTTTCCTATTAATGCAACTGATCCAAATTTAACCCAAGGGTAACAACATATAGAATAACAGCACAGTGATGGAGATGGTTCGTGTTGGGAGCCTTTCTGAGTGGAGTTTGCATGTTCTCCCAGTGCTTTGCAAGTAATTTGGACTGCGTTCACTCTGGCCCTCCTGCCCTATTTTAGCTCTTTGCTCCACTATAGTTATTAGTTTGGGTTCTCCGTGTCCCGGCCTGCTCCGGTAGGATTGTAGGTCTGCCTTAGTTCCTTTGTTCACTCCTCCTGAGGAGTTGTTTTTTGTAATGTCCCTCACTGGGAGGTGTTCTGTTTTGTATTACCACTGTGTTTCTGGGTGCTCCCTGCACACTAAACTTTATTTAGCTTCTACACCGCCTCTGCCTGTATGTCTGTTGTTTCTGCTCCTGGATCACTATTTGGCAAAGCGCCACACTTAGAAGCTTGGAGTTTCCGCAGGGCAGCCCCTTCCTCTTGTGTGCAGGTTAACAGAAAACCATTTAAATGGTTTATTTCTATGTCACCACTGTATGACATTAACTCTGTGTCTTCTTTCTCTCTCTGTCCCTGTCCTTGTGTGTCTTCCAGTCCAGCTACTGGTCCTAACAACCTGCCCAATATTTTCCACTCAGCCCAACCGGTCAAGGCAGATGTCCTCCCACCCTGAGCCTGGTTCTGCTGGAGGTTTCTTCCGTTAAATGGAGTTTTTCCTCTCCACTGTTGCCTATAGCTGCTCAAGGGGGATTTGTTGGGTTTTCTCCAAATGACTTTATTATGTAAAGTGCTTGAGATGACTTTGTTGTAAATTGGCGACATAAATAAAGTTGAATTAAATTTAATGTCAGCAAAAGATTTTCAAAGAGCAAAAATAGGTCAATAGTCAATTACACTGGGTTTATGAAGTGCCCCAGGATGCTTTGACCCTGTTAATATAAACCTTTATGACCTTGTAATACCGGTCTAAAATCCTTCCCAGCAGACTAAGCACCTTTTTGTAAATTACTGTCTCCTACTGGTTAAGTGAGGTTGTGGCTTCATTTGGTGTTACTGCGCTTCATTGTTTGAAGTTAAAAACAATGAGCAGAGCTTTTTCAGCCTGCAATTACCTCTAACTTGATAAAATCTAGGAAGATGTGCAGTTTTCGAAAAGATTAGATCCAATTAGATTAAACTTTTTCTGTCATTACACATGTACAAGTACAAGGCAACAAAATGCAGTTTATGTCTAACCAGAACCATAAGCAGCAAGTGCAGGATATAGGTTATAAGTTATCTCTAGAATATTTGCCCATGAGAAGATATGGATCACATTTACAAATGCTATGAACATACTATACAGGTTGTTGTTAACTAGAGCAGAAAACTGAGTAAAGTGAAAATATGTAAGTTAGTCTCACTACTGGATTTTGCAGTTTTGTGTATGGTAGTAGAATTGGGGAATTTCAATAATTCCCTATATTGTTTTTAAAAAATACAAATCAACTCTAAATATATGTTCAATGTAGTAACCAAATAACTCCATTTAGTGCTAAAAAGAATAAATTCATGTATTTAAACTTTGACCCTACACACTGCGTTGTGTGAACGTAATAATGACCAGCTCTCATATTAATAAACGTGTATAGCAATTAAAACTTGTGTGTTTTTAACTGTGTGTTGTGGACCAATTTAGAGATTATATTGGTATATATAATATAGACACTTTCAAAGTGTTGAATTTACCCACCCTTCTTTGGGAAGGATTTTTAATTTGATCCTGCACCTCGTCCTGTTACTTGTTCGCCCCCTTAAATCCCTTTTATTACGAAACTCCCAGTTGCAATCTTGCATTCAGATCCGCCATTTCTGCGGGTGTTACAGATATTTTTGCAGAATCAATTTACCCTATCCTGTCTATCATCCTCTTTCTCTGCTCTCCCATCTGCTGTCAGTAAGTATGATTTCTTGAATCATACTTACTGACTAGCTGACCTCAAAAACCTACTTATCAAGCAGAGATTATTACACTTTTCTGGTTACCAGGTTGAGCCTTGCTGAGTAACATTTAAAAGCAAAAATCTCTCAACAAAGAGCACTTTTCAATAAGTCTTGGACACAGGAGGAAATTAAACTTGGAAAACTTTACAAGCTGTGTCTTTACTGACCTGCTTACTTGGTGAACCTGTCATGTAACAACAGCAACATATCGAGCCTGGTAGGAGCTGGACTCACATGTATTGTAATGGTTGCAAACTAATAACAGCCTAATCATTAAAAGGGTTAATAATATTTGAAGATGGTGGCTGTATCACCCCACCATTCATATATATTTATCTATATGTGTGTATATATATATGTGTGTGTGTGTGTGTGTATAGGCTCCCAAAGCAATGCAGCATGAGCTAGTTTCTGCCCCTGCCAAAACAAATGCATCATTTCTATGCAAAACTGCCATATACCTCAATGTATCACCAACTAAGGACTTGACACCTGTTGTGAATATGCATGAGTCTATGGCAATTAAAATCAGGAGAGCAGTGGGAGGAGGAGACAATGATAGCACAGAAGCAGGAAGAGCTACGGGCCATTCAATGCTACGGAGATGTAATTCCTCTCCTCCACACCACTTCACACAGCTACTTTATTGGTTTTGTAATTGAACTCTTTTTTTTTCTCCCCTCCTCAGTCCTTCCAATCCAACTCCCACACTGCTGCTTTATTCTGCTTGTGCTGTGGGTGTGTGCTGCATCTCTGCATACACATTAATCTCTTCCAGTCCGACCAAGCTTTTCAACCAAACATCTACAGTGACATACATAATGCAGAACGTTGGTTACTGCTTAAACATGCAGGCTGTGTGCAAACGTCCTTTCATGACAGCCGACTCTGTAAAAGATTGATCAGAAGGACATCCCTTTAGAAGTGTTTAAAGAAACAACAATTTCAAGGTAAAATTTAGCGGTTCATAACTTAAATCAGTTAAGAAAGACGTGACAGAGATTTATACTGACATGCTGCTTAGATGAGAGCCTCGGTGAAGTAAAGGTGTTTAAGCACTCAGTTGCTTGTGCGCAAGTTAGAGCAAAATGGAAATTGAAACTGACAGGTGACTTGGTGCAGTGTCAGGAGCAATGCGGGCAATGTACTGATCAGCTGTGGTAAAGAGGGAGTCGAGCCAGAAGGCAAAGCTTTCATTTACCTATGATCACGACTTGTGGAAATAATTCGAATTTCGCATTTCTAGGCGGTTGTGTGCTTGTACTTTATTATCCACCACATTCAGGTCCACAGCAGATCCACCGGTGCTCATTGGAACTGAACCTCGCAGACTGAGCGTAAAACCACCTTTAATGTCTGACACAAACAGATGGACGCAATGTATATAGCTCGATGCCACCACAGCCAGGGAACACTACAAGCTAAGTTTATTACTTTCAGCATTCTAGTTACTGTATTACATCATACATAGTCCAAGAACTAATAATCTCCAACGCCAGCAGTTACCAGCTAGTGCAAATAAAGTTCGCACAGTAACGTCTGTGATAGTGAAATGTTTAAATTCATCAGCATGAGGGGAGGTTGTGTCTTGTGGAAACCAAGTGATGGGGATGGCGTGATAACGGATGGAGGGCCAAATCACAGTTCACGAGGTTCCATTTTGCATAAAAGAGAGTGAATGTGTGATTTGTGCTTGTGTGTGTGTATGTGTGCGTATTTACATGTGCTTGTGCGGCTCCTCATTATCTATGGCGTGATGATAGAGAACATCTCAGTTAACTCGCTCTAATCTAATGATATTCATTGATATACATGGAGTGTAGCCCCAGCTCGCAAAGCAGAAAGTAATTAGTTACACTTTTAAACCCGAGCTAATCCTCACCGAAGAAGTGCTTATTGTTTCACCCAAAATTTATAGGCAGCTCAAGTCTGTGCATGTGTATGTGTAATGAACAGACAGAGAGTAGCCTACCGACTAAAATAGTGATAGGTTTCTTGTATTCTAAACTGCAGATTCAGAATTCACCTTTTTCAACAAATAATGTCGGGCAGATATGACTAAACACTTAGGGAATGTAATAAAAAGACTCGAGACACTTTTATTTACAATAATTAATCATGTGTTTTCACGGCTGTTTCTTTTATGCTTTCACTCCGGCAATAGGCAAAGCCGGAAGCATTTGTTTTAAGTCTGTTTGTCCATCCTAGTCCTGTGAACATAATATTCCAGGAAACATTTGGCACAAACATTCAACAGCGCTCAAGCTTTTGGTATTCAAAAGTCAAAGGTCAAGGTTACTGTGTCCTCACATCTGCAAAATAACTTCACAGTAATGCCTTGACAGAATTTGTTCAAATTCAGCTAAAATATCGACTTGGACCGAAGGATGAGCTGCTAAGGCCTTGTGGTCAGAGGTTTAAGGTCAAGGTCACAGTGACCTTCCTTCCAATATGTAAACAAAATATACAAATATACAAAGATGTAGTACCAGATGTATAATGCTGCTTTTTCTTTGAAAAACAAACAAAACAAATAGGCTATTATAGCTCATAGCTATTGTATGTATGTCTTCCGTTATTGCAGACTGTTCTAACTTCTTTGGCGAAAGCTAAACAATTATCAATACAGGTTTGACACTTCATTGATTGAACGACATATTTTAGCTGCTTATTTAATAGTTCCTGGTTCCCAGCATATGTTATTTGTTTGCTAATGACTTAGGGACTATAAAAATAATTTCCAAATTATTATTTCAAGATTAAAGTCAAATGAGAATATTTTAAATGATGTATTTTATTTATTCTAAGGAAATGAACTACATCACTTTATATTAAGCGCACAATATTAATTGTCATGCAATGCGCCATGTCTTACACCAAAAATGAAAATTCACATGGTCATTAGCAACTAAAATGATGGAGTTTGTATTTTGCTATTTTCCAGCAGCTCTGCCTAATATCATAACTAAATTTAAATCAGCTTTTAACAAAATTTATTTAAACAGCCACATATATGCTTTATATGCTACCTGGATTTTTCAAAGAAGAAAGCAGCAAATCTCACTAATCCATTCGTCCTATTCTTTAATATGACCATTTGATCATTAGCAAGGGTCAAATGCAGTCGCCCAGAAGACTGAATCAGTCCAGAGGAGAATTTTAAAACATATTCTTAAACTACTGCCACTGCTTTAAAATTATGAAGTTATTAACAAGAAATTGAGAACACATACATTATGTAATTCTTTAATTAAAAATAAAGTATGTCACACAGCTTTGATGAAGTCCATAAATAACTGTATCAAATAGTACGCCAATAGGTTTACGCCATTTAGGTCAGTTTTCAGTATAAACCCATTTTTATTTGTGCACTGGAGCAGACAAATTTGGCACACACCTTCTCCCCCTGAAACGCTCAGGCATTGTGTCCTGCACCTTCAATAATGTCTCTTTAGGCCTTTCATGCAGCAAAAGCAAACATCTCAAGGATACAGCCAGATGGAATGAATGATATATGAGACTAGCAAAGCTTTTGTCCAAGAACTTCTCTGATTTCTTTCCAAATAGACTTGTTTACTAAACTCTCCGAGTAACTGCTGGCACTGCCGAGCATGTTGCTCTATAGCAATCAGTCACTAATCATTAGTCATGCCGAGAGAGAGACGTGCTGTGTGTGTGTGTGTGTGTGTGTGTGTGTGTGTGGGGGGTATTAGGTCCATCCTACAACACAGGTGAACAAGCTAACCCAGGCCAACACGCTGCGAGTAGAGACAAAGGGTTTTTGATCAGTGTTGATTCGTTTTTAAAATTAAGATTGTAAATGATCTAACCTTTAAATTCTTTTTTAATTAAGTTAATACAGATGAAATAAATAATCACTTTACTGTACTGTAAGGTGGACCAAAGTGCCCTGACAAATTTCAGGAAAAAGAAGGTGCTGTAATTTTTTTATACGGTACATGTGGACGCTCATGCAGGCTCCTTACAGTTTGTTGTCAAATGATGATAAATACCTGACAACTTACTGTTCCTACGGTTTTGCAGGAGGCGATCACAGCCCCGCCCTGCCACTACAATTCCCACGAGGTGTTTTATTTGCCTGCAGTTTTCCTGCAGTTTCTTTGTTCTAATGAGCCCTTTTCCAAGCGCACAATGTCCAGCTTTCATCTATGTGCTGCTACCTTTCATCATACACAAGACTCAGTTGGTTCCTGGCTTGTGGTTGCTGTAGTGAAAACCCTACTGCTGCTGAACAAAAAAAAAAAAGGCGCAGTGCGAGAAAGTTCTGTCGGTCACCACTCTTTCACCGACGTATAAATTAGCCTAATAATACTGGTTTCACCAAAGGGCACATCACGAGGTCACAGCAACACCTTTTCAGAATACAGAAATAGAAATGGGACACACTGAGCTCTCACAGACCTTCACAAGAAGGCACATTAGGGCCAAAAGACTGCTAGGATGGAAAAATGGGACAGTCTCAAATATTCCGTCTTCCTTTTCTTTTGATTCCTTGTGTTTACACCTTGTATGTGTTGTTGTTTTCGAATAGAGTCTGTGTTGGTAGCAGTAAGCAGCCATCATCAGCAGCTCTGCATCAGATATAATGCCATCCATTTCACCCCCTTTGCTCCATTTTTTTTCTATCACACATTGGACTGAATGACACATTTGGAAGGGACTCTCAAATGTACATTAGGATTGAGAGAGGAAGAATATGACCCAGTAGGTGAGCTTTTATGCATTACAGGTCATTATACAAGCAGCCTGAGAGCCACTCAGCCACCATTAACCAAGATGAGGGACCAACGGGACCACTTCCTGTCAGGAAGTAATGGGAGAAATTTCGAGTAAATGTTTAGGGCTGATGGTTTCAGATGTTCCATGTCTGGAAATTACTCTAAGGCCACAGTCTGGATTGTAGCACTGAATGCATTTATAATGTACTGCCCAGAAGTAACTTATAGCAGAATGTGCTGTTAAGTGGAACTTGACTTACATAATGTGCTATATTACACCATTAGGGTCACGGTGAATTCAACACACACAACATCGACTTTGAAGCACTGTAGGCAACAGACGAGATACCTAAACATTGGAATAAATCCTGCTGTAAATCAAATGTTAATTGCAGACTCTAATGAACATTAAAATCCAACACATCAGCCCGGATATTATTCAGCACAGAGTGTAGTCGCATAATAATACATGCTTATGATTTTTTAACACAATTAAAGGATGAGAGCTACTACCCATCACCGACATCACGAGTCGCAAACACAGACGGTTCTGATATTGAAAGTGAGATTTTGACTAAATCATGACACTTTTAAGAGTTATACTGACTACGGGAGGCCGGGGACTGTGCATATACAAACTGTAAAGCAAACAGCATTCCTCTTTCATACCCATCTGGCTTACCACAGACAGTTCTGCTTATAATCAAGGATATTTGAGAAGACGTTAGAACAAGAGTACACTCTGGGCTGCCATTGGCTAAGCTGAAAAGCCAATCAGACGGATCATTTTCACTGATGTGGATCCACACCAATTCAGCCAAAAACCTGCTTATGCATCTATACTTCCATGTGTCCGTACACGGTGGCAACAGAAAAGTAATTAAAGCTGGTTTTCTGAATCACAAACTTTTATCAGATGCTCACAGTTAAAATTCATGGATGTTTGGTGACTGTGAAAGACTGTCTGTCTGCGCCCCACCTTCTGCGGGGACAAGCTCCAGCCCCCCACAACCCTGAGCAAGACAAGCTATTAGAGATAATGAAATTGATAGATGGAATGTCACAAGTTTAGGACAATAAAATAAAGTGTGATCCTTTGTCAATTTCTTAATCAATTTTATTTTCAGCAAATCTCAACAACTTTTCGTGAAAAAGTTATGACAATCCAAAGAATTCTGAACTTAAAAAAAATATATCTCAGCTAATCATTTCATACTGGAAAAATAAGTCACCTAGTGGAGTGGTGAGTGGTATATATTGTAATTATATAATCATCAATGGTTTTTAAAGAAAATACGTTAGTATGGCCGTGCTGGGGATCAGGATCTGTCACTTAGAATGTGTGAACTTTATTTTAAGAGTAAGAATCACATTGTTGTTTTTAATGACTTTTAATGGTGGCTGAAATAAATATGAAATAAAAAATGAATATAAATGGAATAAAAAGGCAAATTTAAATCATCCACCTGCAGCAAACCAATGCTGCTTCTCTGCACCGTCATTCAGCTGTAAAGCTGAATAAAAAAGCACTATTTCACTGAATGTAAATGTAATAAATATATATTTGCAAAAAATATATATTTATTTCATTTGGTTTTGCTCCTGAACCTCAGCACACAGCGTCTGCACATCAGGGCTGATGTTGAACTTGGACACCGACAAATCTCTGTTGCCTATGTTGGCCAGTTCCATCTCAAGATCGGGTTGACTTATACCTGCAGATGCAGTCATGTTCAGTAGGGATGGATGGATGGTCAGGGAAGTGACAGGGAAGGAGAATGTGTTTCTTCCTGTCTGAACTTACAGAATCGTTTCCCAAACTATGTTTGAAATGTGGTGATTGCAGACTTTAAAGGGAGCCGCAGCAGAGGCATGAAAGGGCCACATACGGCTCCGGAGCCATGGGTTGCCGACCCCCGCTCTAACTTTTTCTATCTACATGCAAATCAACAACTCTTGACCATAAGCTTAAGATCTCTTTTTTGTGAGTGTTGGGCCACATTAGCTGATCCTGCCTGTGAACAGCACACATACACAGTCTGAGTGTCTTTATCAGCCAAGCTAGTTCTAAACTGCATCTCCATTCTTGTTTCAGAGATTGTGGTGTGTGTTGATCTGTGTGAGCATGATGAGAACGCAGAGAGAACACCGTGGGCTAGATGTACCACAAAGAGGACACAGGCCACGGAAAGTGACATCCGTTCATTATTGGTCTATAAGGAGGGAAAACAAATGTCGTTTGTAATCCTAAAACAAATACTTCAAAGAGCCTTGGTAAATGATAAAGTCTGAATATTTATGGTAAGGTATGGCAATTCTTTCGATCAAACATGTGCTAGAACCTTAAATGGGACTTTGCACATGTAAATCTGCCCATTTTCCATATTGAGGAGACAGAAGCTAAATGTTTACTCCTCTTCGAATGTATTGCAAAACAAGCATTTTTTTGTCTGTTTGTTTGTTTTTTGGATATGAAAGAACCTTATTATGGTTTTTGTCGGTGTTAGTATCCTGACAGCTTGCATGAAAATAATAAATCTTATTTCAGTTTTAGGTCAACAAATCATTTCTTTGTCGACTGTTAAACAGCACAGCTGCCATGGGATGGGGCTCCAGAGTGCAGGCCCATCTCTGTACGCACAGCAAACAAATCAACTGCAAGTTACTTTGTTACATGTTAGAATCTATTATGTCTGAATTATTGAACTAATAAAGGACTAATATTATCAGTGCGTTTAGAGGGGCTGAAACAAATGATCTCAGTGTAAGAGGGTCTGGACAACCAATGCTGCACACAGGAACAGGCAGAATATCCACAGGTCCGTCTCGTGTGTGGTTACTGTGTAGCAGCCTGGTGCCATTTGCATGGAATCTAATCAAGGTCAAACCGGGAGCCGGCACTCTCTAATGGCATGTGTCCTGCTGCCTTTAGATGACTGTAGAGAAGAAAAAGCTTTCCTGTCATGTAAATCTGTCTACAGATAATGAAAGAGGAGCCTATCTGAATCTAGACTGATCTGTCACAATATTAGCAGCAGGTGGAGTCAGCGTGGGAAAAGTGATCAACCACTGTCAGAAAATGGAATGCATTACAGAATGCCCACGCCGACCCCCGTCCCCCACAACATTAAAACCACCAGCACCACCACTCTACTAAAGCAAAAGCACAAATACACAAGCAAAAATGTGAATGCAAATGGAAATGAAGTAAAAGTACTCAACTAACAGTGCTGCTTTATGTTTTTTTTGCTGCCTTATGTTTTTTTGGAGGGGCATTAAGTATTTAAAAGGATGGGTTGAAGCTGTTATAGGATCTGATGCTTTTTTAAAATTGGTTTTATTTCTAAAATACTCGTTAGTGACAGTGTAAGAATAAAACAGGAGACATTTTGAGGGTAAATGTATGTGGTTCTCTCGGTTTGTTATTTACACCTGATTTCTTCCAAGTAAACAGTGAACAGTCGCGCGTAACCCCACGCACATGGCTGCTTCCATCATAAAGAAAGGAGAAAAGAAAAATCGCTTAGGTCAATCAGTCATATTAATATTAGAGATGGGAAATTCGAATCTTTTGACTGACTCGGATCTTTAACTCTTGAACATTAAATTGAATGAATCATTTTGAATCATTACGTTCACTTCGTGCATCTTACACCACGTGGCGCTGTAGCCCTCTTGTGGCCGTTGTAAAAAGGGCCGCGTTTCTCAAACACTATATACTGAAGACGACATGGTTTGATTCAGCTGACAAATTTTAATACACAAACTGCCACAAACAATTCAAACCATGTGAAAACCTAGCAAAGCAAATACACACCACAACAAAGAGACTTGTGTCCTACGTCCTCCCTGCCATTGTTGTCTAACAGCGCGACAGTGACTTGGTGGCTGTCACGTGACAAATAAACGAAAGAACGATCCGTAAAGATCCATAACGACGATATGAACAACTCGTGAAAGAACTGTAGTACTTGCTGCTCACCACAGAGGAGCCTGGATGTCACGTGACAAACGAACAAGGACCTGAGGATGGACGCACAGCTGAATGAGTCATGAACGAATCATTCCTATTTCCTGAGCTTATGCAGCTGCTGCCATGTGGCGAGAGAAGGTACTGCACAAAAATAAACGAATCGTTCATTGAGAGGACTCATTACTCCTAAGTCATATGCAAGATTAGTTCACATTGAACGAATCACTCATGAACGACACATCACAGGGATTCTCAGCGCCGTAGCACCGAGGACACGCATAACTCTGCTTTGCATCTCCCTGTTTTTGATCGGCTTTGACACAGCGTTCAATGATCTTATTTGAAGCCATGTTTTTACAATGAATTCAGTAGCTTATGTCTATAGATAAATAATAAGTCCATTAGTCCGGGGGTTTTGCTTTAGCTCCTGCGCAGTGAAGGCAGATATCTGTGGACAGGCCAAACTCAGCACACTGCGCACCAGCTCACACTGAGTGCTGCTATTATGTCAGATAAGCCTTTAAATAAGACCACAGATGGAGGAACTGACAGTGACCCCGTCTGTGCCTGGTTTAATGAAGCGCTTCCTGTGTGGCTTGTGACTCGTCTTTATAAAAAAAAAAAAAAGAAAAAAGTTTGTTAAGTCATGTTATTGTATTGTGTAAGGCAACTTTAATTAGAAATGTAGTGGAGTAAAAAGTCAAAGTAGCCATAAATAAATCTAAGTAAAGTGCAGATATAAATGTACTCAAGTACAAGCACTCTTAAGTCGCTTTGGATAAAAGCGTCTGCCAAATGACTAAATGTAAATGTTAAGTACAAGTACTTTGTTATCTTCCACATCTGCTACATGAACAGATGTGGTTATAGTCTCACTGCCAAAACCTACTTTCCATCAAAATGCCATCAAGTGGCTTCGTGTTGCCTAGTTTGAATGGACCTCCCACCTATGCGCTGCATGCTCAGTACTTCGAGGTCATGAAAATACGTCTTCTTGTGCGAATCTTATACTTTCACAAAACTAGGAGTCTGCTGCCCAGAGATTCTCTTTCTTCACTGACAATTTCACTCAAATGACTTCAACTTTGCTGCCTTTCTTTATGTGCAGTCACTAAAACTCTGTTTCTCCTGCAGAAGACATAACATTAAAAAGGCAACACAGACATAAACATGAAGTAGTTTCCAGTAAATTAGATTATTAGGAAGATTGATTTCATGCATAATAACCTGATGGAACTACTGTGTACACAGAAGCAAAACAAAGACAGTATGAGTTTCTGTAGGTCATAAAGTGTAAATAGAAGCCATGTACGTGTATTATACCAGTATATATACTGTGTAAAAGTTTAAGTTTAAACATAACAACAAAATAAAGTGATGCAGAAATTTACATCGATAACAACAATACAACCCTAAAAAGTACAGAGCTGACTTTGCATGACAAACTGGAACCAAATATGGGGTGATTTATTTAGTTATTAATTATTTTATTATAAAAAATAAAGTTTTCATTGGGGAAAGAATTGCTGACGAAGGTGAAAGTTTTAAATCATCATCTCAAGGTATGAGGGAGGGCAGTGCAAACATATAATACAAAACAGCTATGTAAAATACCCCAGAGCTGTATTAATGAACCAATGTGACCCAGGATTTTAGGATCCACGGGGCTCTGTGTGTGTGTGTGTGTGTGTTGAGCCATTAAGAACAAGAAGGACAGTAAAAGACAAAAGGGAGGAACGAGCGTTTCCATGCGTGTAATTTGTCTTGTTAAAACAGATGTTAGCGATGGAGGACCTTCAGGCCACTGGTTAACTAGCCCAGAGCCTCAGGCGCTCCACCTCCATCTCTGTCTTCTGTCACCTTGCCAACGGACAGCAACGATGTTGAGCAGTGTGAGCAGTCCGGTGTAGATTCTATATGAGACAATATGAAAATCCACAGTCCTAAAGCACCAAGGCCTGATTAATTATCGTCTGAGTGCTTTGGGATTTGGGCTTCTCTTGCTTGATGGCTCTTCATGCAGTAATGCCAACCTGTATTGGGTAAAGTTCCTTTGAAAACGGGATCCTGGGAACGGGCGCTCGAGGACAAACTGGACGTGGAGAACGTTTTAGATTTGGGAAACAGACACTTACAGGGTTATTTTGCTTCCTTTTGTCAAACATGAATGATGAGAAATACATTTACTATCACACACTACAGCAGATCAAATATCTGAAATCATGGTTTTGAAGTAAATTGGTCGGACAATGTGTAAGTTTGGGTCGTAGTGGTCCATATCTGGAGCTTTTTTCTCCCTACTCTCCTTATCTACTGCTCAGACCTGACCAATTCCAAGTCCAAGTCCACTCCACCACTACACTCACCTGAGCTCAAGAATAAGTAAGAATAAGTAAGGGCACGGTTTGCAATTTCCTGGGTTTTCTGCATAAATTGATCATGAATTGTGACTTTATCTTCACCAAAGTCATGAATACCACAATACAATACACAATCAGAGTTTATTGGTTGGGTTCAATAAACACGTGACATGATATGAAAGATAACAACTGTGTTTTATCAACTAAAAAAGTGCTGTGTTTGTTGAAAGATCAGATCATATTTCACAAACAGCAGGCTCCCCCCCACTTGCCCACTTCCAGATTATTTTGTGAGACTATTCAGAGTATTTCCAGGGTGGAGGGTCCAAGGAAAGTTCTCCTGGTCAAAGGTGGACTAAGGACTAGGGAATGAATGAGAGCGCCAGCATTTATCTAAATTGTATAACACTTTCATGGTAATACAAACGTTTAATGGAGACATTATATTTAAACAATTGCACAAACGTCATGGATGTATATGTATTTATGGTTTTAGATGAAGTAGTGACAACAGTATATATATATATTTTTTAAATGCCCTTCACTGTTGAGGACAGTGAAGGGCATTTAAAAAACATAAAGCAGCACTGTTAGTTCAGTACTTTTACTTAATTTCCATATATATATCACATGCCTTTTTTTTGTTTTTGCATGGAAAAGTGAAGTGACCATAAGCAGTTTTAGTCAGGGCATTTTTTTTTACACAAACTTTTATGGAAGCTCAAGCTGTGGGACAGAATGACCACAAATCATTTCACAATATGTGTAAATTTCTCAACAACATGACAGATATTTTAGATATTAAGTTAGGTGCCGTGTTAGGTAATATGGTTTAGTGACAGTGTTTGTTGTATTCTATGGATTGTTTTTAGTTTTTGTAAGAAACCTTTTTTCACAAAATGATTCCACTAAAGTTTGCTTCGTATGATACTTTGGATGTTTTAATATTCCATCTTTTTGGTAGCTACAGTAACTTTACTGCGTAGTCTGTGCGCTTACACACACACACACACACACACACACACACACACAGTAGTCTGTTCTGCCCAGCAACATAATGCAGTGAATGCGTGGACTGTCATGTTGTGCATGTTATTTTGCAGATTGAAAAACTGGACAGTGTTATCTCCTATTCCATTTAAACAAGAATTCACATATAATTGTAGGTAATATCACATTCTGCTGTCAGAAAGTCCTTTTGTCCCCCATAATGAAGATGCAATTGCAGGTCTCAGTTGCAGGCCAAGAGACAGCTTTGAAGTTATTGCTTTGAAACAGATCTTCCCACAGATGAGCTTGGCACATTATCTTTATGCATATTTAGCTAATATACTGATCTGTCTACAAGGTATTGATGTTACTGATGACACTTGCTGTCTCTTATCTGTGTGAAACTGGATATTCAGCAAATAAACTGTATTTTATGCCTGATCTGTCCAAAGCGCATGTCCATTCGATCAGAAATCAGAACTTTGGCACCTGCTACAGTCACAAGAAAAGGTAATGGTACCGTTTGCAGTCTCTTGGTTTTCTGGATAAATTGCAGTTGGCTAACATCTCTGTTCATGAGTCAGCTAAAAACATTGAACAGACATGGTATCCTTGGCAGGAAACCACAGAGGGAGCCACTGCTCTCCAAAAACAACACTGCAGCACACCTGAGATTGCCAAAGCCCACATTGACACTCCACTAAAGTACTGAGAAAATGTCTTGTGGACAGAAGAAACAAAGGTAGAATTGAACACAATGCAAGTACAGTGGAGGGAGCCTCGTAATTTGGGGCTGCTGTGACAGGGACCTGGACTGCTTACCACAGTCTGGGGGAGATAATTGTCAAGTTTATCCATCAGCTAAAGCTGTGCAGAAGAAGCCGTGTGAGGCAGCAGGACAACGACCCTAAACACTGACGGAAATATACGGGACATTGTGGAATGAACTCAAGAGTGCGGCTCCTGCCAGCCGTGCAAGGGATGTGGCTGAGTTAATTTCCGGAAGGAAGAATTCCTTCTGAAGGGTATGCAGATCTAATCTAGTAAACCATGAGAATACATGTTTTGGGAAGTATTGTCCTGATTTAATGTTTCAATTCTGTTAACTTTAGCTTGGACGTGGTACAAGTTGTATATGTTTACATTTAATTGACCATAGCGAAGATACAGAATAAACAATTTACTATTTGATGTTAATACTTAAACTTTCTTTACAAATTGGTGCATGAAATGACTACTACTGTGTGCTGCATATATTTTTAAATGAATAATATAACATAAACTATTAAGTATTGAATATCAATGAATCAATCAACTTTTTATGTGAATTTATATTTATGATTTATATAGCACCTTTCATATTGATAAAGCAAATCAAAGTGTTTCACAGATGACTGAAAGCAGCCTATGGGGACCGTGTTAGATTTATTCTTTAAAAAAAGAATAGAGGCTGTGAATTAAAAAAAAATGTGTTACTTGCTAAAGAACAATACAATTGAGAACACAGAGGGTTTGGGCAAGAGCAAGGCATAATTGAACTGCGAGTGTGCTTTCCTACCCATCACATGTGTGATACGCTGGCATTTGAATGACATTTGTGTAATCTCCAAACCAGCTTGCCTGTTTGTCTGGTATTTTAAAGTGCTGTGCCACTTGCATGACACACAAATGGAAAGGTAATGAAGTATAAGAGTGGCATTAAACTAAGGGATGCAACTAAATTTTGATTTTACAACAAAATGAAAAAAAATAGAACCATGGCTGCCGAGATTGCAACGTAATTACTGCTGCTCACATGTCCGTAATGCACAAACTCATTTCCAGTTATCATAGAGAAGTAAAGTAAATAGAGTGCACCTCATGCTCTCCGTTTTTCCTTTTTTTTCAGACACACACGGATTTCAGCAGACATACATTGAGTGAAATAATAGTAGACTAGCAGAAGTCAGAGTATCACATTACTCAGTGGCAAATCGGTAAAAGTGTATCAGACTGTCTCAACTGCACCTGTGAACGTCTACTGCTGCTACTACAAATTACATAAAATACTGTATTTTACTGTAATAATTATTGGTGTGTATTGCTGAAAACTCAATGCAGACATAGTCTTTGGGTTCCTTTTAAATCAATAGCATGGCCTCATAAAATTTGGGGAGCTATGAGAAGTCTAATATTCTGTTTCAGAAGTGCTAAAATGAGTCACTGAGTGGTTGGGAATGTAATTGGCACGGGCTTATGGTTTCTGTTAATATAATGAGGATAACTTGGTAATTTGGCAAGTCAAAAACATGTTGATTCCAGCAGCTTGTATAAGTTGTTCACAGACAAAGATTTGTATGGTAAATTTTTGACACTCACAGGAATTGATTCAGATTAGGAAAAAAAGTTGAGTGGTTTAACAGAAAAAACAGAACAATTCTTCAGATACAATGTATTTAACATAAACCATAAACCAACTTAAACAACCACAAACAGAGTTGACCTATATCTGTGGTTTGACAGCCCTGTGCTCCCAATGGTGCTATTTGTCGGCAACTCAACATTGCTTTGGTTGCCTGATGGTTTTCCAAGTGTCACTTCAGTTCCACCTTGAAGTGTGGAGTCACCAAATAAATAAATGTAGAAGACATTAGTAAAAAAAAAAAATCATGTACTTACTTAAAACGTAAGCACAGATGTCAGCGTGTGCTTAATCGGTTACATTTTGTTTGTGTATTTGTAGGCAGATGCTTCATGTTCATATGTGTACATTACACCAACACAAAAGAAACTGTGCCTTTATCGATTTCCTCTCTTTTAAACACGACAGCATGGATGGTTTGAATCTTATAGCAGAACTTCATGTGTGGTAAACTGTGAATTGGTCCTAATTCTTGGTTTGTTCGGCAGTAGCATTAACAATGGCACTCTGAGTTGTACTCATACTGTCAACATGTCGCTACTGATGATCTTTCTCAAACTTGGACAGATTTTGTTAATCATAGAGCTGACTGAAAAATTTTGCATGTTTATTTCAACCATGTCCCTAACTGGGCTCCGTTGCATCCACTTCTGTAAAAAGGAAAACTGAATCAAGGTATGTTTCTTCATCAACACAATATTTAATACACATGCAGCTGTACAAATGTTTCTTCGTTATCAGAAGTAACAAAATTGGTCAAGAACTGTATAGAGAGAAAGTATATTAATAAATTCTGATAATATAATTGCAAAACAGCATCCTGTTTAATAAAGGTTCTACATATTTAAACTTTAAATCAGATTCCTGATCTTTAAAAAAACACTGTCACCACTGCTCAATCAGTGGCACCAGGTGTCTTAAATAGACTTGCACTTTAAATATGCAAGTGGGTAGATCTCCAGAGGTGGTCTCAAAAGATTTGCTGAGGTCAACAAATACAGGAATCAGGAAAACGACTTTAGGAGACCCTTACAATGGAGTTGGTGAACATTACAAAGCTGGAGATGGACATAAACTTTATTTAAAAGTGTATAGGGATATTAATACTAACTGTGAGGACCATGACACACCAAGATTCTTTCATAAAATGGAAATAATGCTGAAACAGGCGCTAGGAAACTTCTTCAAGATCTACTCTAAGAATCCAAAGCAAACAGCTTAAGTCCTGCCAAAGTCCCTAGAGGCAACAGGAATCTCAACAGGAGAAAAGCACACAGGAAGACATTGCTTACTTCGAGACATATGGCAGCACACTCGTCTTCTTAGGAGCATGTGAACAAACCAAATGAGCTTTGGAACAAGATGATGTGGCCTGATGAGACCAAAGTGAAATTATTTGGTCATAACCCACATAGATGTAGGTGGCAAAGAGGAGAGGAACACCATTCTCAGAGTCAAACCAGGTGCAGGCTCACTGATGTTCTGGGTTGTACAGTGTGTCTGCATCTGCCATAGGAGCTTTGACTAAAGAGGAAGGAGAATAAATGAAGGCAAATAGAAGGAGATTTTAAAGCAAAGCCTCCTCCTCAGTCAAAATGCTAAAAATGAATTTGCAGTGGATCCTTTGAACAGACAACAATAACAATGAAGCATAAAAAATGTAATATTAAGAATAAGGTGACTGTTTTACCAAGGCCTTCCCAGTCTCCAGACTTTAAAATCGCTGAAAACTTGTGGGTGGGTTTGAAAAGGTTGTTAGTGGCAAACAACCAAGCAATCTGGTAAACTTGGAACAAGAATGCCATGACAAATGGGCTAAAATTATACCTGAAGTGCTGCTCAGAGGGAAACCCAAGAGGTCGGAGGAGGTTAAAGTGGCAAAGGGGGGATATACAGAGCAGAAGTTTTGCCACAACATGAATATTTGCACTGATATGTGGCTTTTCTTATAAACAGCTGCAAAAGGGGCTTGAGTACAAGGCTGAATGTTTGTGACACATGAGTCATTTTTCTTTATTGTCCAACAGGCCGCTCAGCCACTTCCTCCAGCTGTTAGACACACTCCTTTCTCGCTGTTGCTCATTCTTCTTGAGACTTTTACATCAACTTATTGTGTAAAATTCTGAATTTGTCCTCCCTACTGACTGTTCGCCACTGGTTTGGCACTACCTCCCTGTCATCCGTCCACACGAGCTCTCTCTGCTTGTCTGAACCTCAGCTATCCTCCTCTGCTCCCCCAACCCTCGGCTCCCCCGAGACCTTCTCTTTGGACCAGCTTTGTCCACTCACCTCCGGGGTTTAAAGGTCATCTCCATTCTTAGGCTTTCTGATTTGCTGTGTGCTGAGATGTGAGAAGAATCGAACTCTCTAAAGACTTTCTCAACTTCCTTTCTGCTTCAGCCAGCTCCTCATCTATCCTGTCTGACAATTTGATTGCATTCTTTGAAAGTAGACGTTTCCCAAAGTTCTTTCACCGACCACACAGTTTTTGCTCCATGCACTGATCACCTCACCTGCCTGCCAACATGACGTTACCTCGTACTCTTCTTTCATTTGTCCTTCTACAAAGTCCTAAACCGTGTGACCTTAAATCGCCCCACTTCCTCCTTCTTTGACCACATCCCTTCTACATTCTCCAGACCACTGGCTCTGAATTCTTCCCCACACTGAAGGGTCTGAACAAGGACTATGGACTTGTATTTCTTCTTTCCTTTTTTTTCGAAGGAACAATAACTTTACAGAATATCTCTTTAGAGCCACACCAATCTGGCTTTGAAACAGACCCATTGCAGTGACAGAAGTGGTCCTTGCTGTCAAAATGAACTTCATCTCCTCTCACTCATACTCCTAGACCTGTCTGCTCCATTACTGTGTTTCTGAACTGCTAAAATACTAAACCCCGTTCTCAGAACAAGGCTGTCAGCTGCTAAAACTCATTTACTGAGCGGATGAGTCTTTTTGAAAAGCCCTAAACACTTTCTCACTGACAAAAAACAATGTGCACAGTGGTGAACTTTGATGTAAAACAGAACACACAGACCACAAAAAGTGTGCACTGTTAACACACTACAGGGAAAAATTGGGAAACACAAGTGACCAGTCTGTGATTGGGATTAAACCCTAAAACTCACTTCAAATGTGAAGTGAAACGTGTAAGTTGGTTTGCAACATCAGAAATATAGAATGGGAACGGAGGACCAGGACAAGAAAGACAAAGAAGGACAACAGTCATATGAAATTGGTCTCACTCTGAGTAGCCTAAATAATCAGCAAATACCGCTGTGTATGGTTTATACACTGGTTATATTGTCTTTGCTAAGAACCAGTCAGAAGCTAAAATGACACCTGAGGTTTTTTGTTGATCTGAAATAAGTCACAGCTTTATGAATGCAGCTTGAACTTTAGGTCAATTTCAGGAAATTTAGAAGAACTACAACCCTTATTCATCACTAAGCACATACAGGTGTGTATACAGTAAAATTGACCTCTGCATTGAATCATCCCTCTGGGGGGAGTGGTCGGCTGCCACAGCCGGCACGCGGGGAGTTGGCGCTGGGTGTCTTGCTCAGGGACACACCTGGTGGATAGGCTGGGGATTCACGGGAAGGCTGGGATTTCCCACATCATGATTTGATCCTGCATCGTCTGTTTTACCATCTAGCTGCTCTACACGTTGAGCTACCAGGCAGAGCATTGAGCTGTTGCAAAAACCCCACACGTCCCGCGATTATACCCTCCTAGCCCAAGCCAGGTCATTGGCTCAATGGTCAGAAGGAACTGTGATCCCACACTTCCTTAATAAAAATATAACTATGTATTTCCAAAGATCCCAAAAAAATCAAAGCAAACACATTGTACAAAGTACAGAAAGTGTGCATTTTGGCAAAAAACCGTAACGATGACTGTAACAGTGGTAATGTCTGAACACAGTCTCAAGACATGTTCAAACTGAGCATGAAGCAAATTATATAGTCAATATAAGGACAAAAATGGAAGTGGTTTCAGAAGTCTGAAGTGAAGACACAAGTTTCTGGTGAATACTGAGCTGGCACATTGACTGTTTGGGGTGAATAACACGGACCACAAAACACTTCCATGGTTACATTTTCACAAATAACATAGTCTGACAATTTCTTTCAGGGTGAGTCTTAACACATCTTTAGTCCTGTCGAGTTTAATATCTATGAGAAGACAGACACATTTTCACGGGGTAGAGGAAATGTGTCTTTGATGGACGTGTAGAGTCCACAGGAAATCTGCACTGAGACAACTGAAATGTAATACCTGCATGGGATTAAGGACACAAACACCCTCTGAATTCTTTTAGAAATCACAGGAGAAACTCCGGTGATGCTAGTCCTGTGCAAATAGGCAGTTTTATGCGTGTAAATTCAGAAGGCTCAGCATGGAGATCAGTTTCAATTCAGGCATATCTGAAAATAATCTTCTAGATTTGGTCAGTAAATTTCAGGGAGACGGTCTGGTTATTACCATGAGGGAAGCAGATGTAGACATAGATTTATGAATCCTGCTAGGACCGCAAACAACACTAGTCCAGTGTGAATACAAAATATCACGTCGTTTTGTGTCATTACGTTGTTTTAGGCTGGATTTGGCATAAACAGGTAAAAACAAATATGTCCACCACACTAACTGTAGCTGGATGTTGTTGTCGAGCCTCAAACAACTAGCTGTTCATGTGTATTCTCATATGTGTGTGTCTTGCATGACTCAGTCCCCAGAGGGCCAATAGCAGGCACCGGCTCCATTTAAGCTAGGAGAGGGGGTCCGTGCAGATAATGAGCAGATGGCATGGGAACACACGCATGCTCCCTGCCATCCATCTGGACAGTTCTGCAGGTGAAGTGTTATGTGTTCACTCGCAAAGACAAAAAAAAAGCCAGAAAAAAAGTGTCTGACATCAAAGTGATAAACAGCATGGCTGTACATGAAAGAGAAACGCAGCAGTATGACAGTATGACTTAAGGCCTGCTCAAGAGAGGCTGCTTTTTGTCTGTAGATCAGCCAGGAAAGCAGGCCGTGTTTAAGAGAGATATAGGACAGAGGGAACGAACCCTCTAAAGGACATGTTGGAAAGCAGTGCTTCTCGTGGCCTTGTTCAATAAACGCACCACGCTGCAGAGGTGTAACCGCAAGGGGCTCTGACGGATTGATGCTCATCATTTTTTAAAAGGGGCACTGCTCATTCTCTACTATAATGCGTGCACAAACAGTACTTTTAAAGTTTAACATCGTATTATGTCAGCCCTGTCAATCAAAGCGACACAGCTCCGCACACACGGGGGCTTCCGCGGAAGGACAGCACGACCTGAAATCAAAGCAGCTCAGGTCTGCCAGAGGCAGATGGTGTGTGATGCTGTGTTTAACTTGTACAATGATGATAGAAATAAAAACTGTCATACAGCCACATCAATCCAACCCTATCTCAGTTTTATTTCTACTATGCCACGAATGCTATTTTTACTAAAATGAAGCTGGAGATGGCAATAACATGCAGGACGGACGCACTGTAACCTGATATCTCACATAGCTATATCACGGCTACCACGGCTCACTATCAAAGATCCTGTATCTGGTTATTTTCGAGCGTCTTGGTGATTTTGTAATGTAAAGACAGTGGAGACATGGATGCAGCGATGCTGCTATGTGCAGATTTGTCCATAAAATTGTTGGCAACACATTCTGATCATCTGAACTTTGTATAATTTCATAGGAAAGTGCAGAGTCATTTAGCAAGCCAAAGTCATTACATCATGTCTGCTCTGGCCTCTGTTCAGTTCTGGAGCTGGCTTCCACAGTGATGACACTGTGCCCCACTAGAGGGGACAGAGCGAGTCCCTTCACACACAACTCATCACACACACCAGGGAACCTGACAAACCCACTTCCCTCACTTATCCACCTCTACAAGGCCAGGCCAGGAGGACTGGCCCCTTCAGGAGCTCCCGCCCCCCGCGTATGTGGTCAAGGATGAGTTAGCCACCATTTGCCTTCATCTTTTGAGTGAAATTATTGGACTTAATTAGTGGGTTTTTACAGATTTATGGCTTATGTTAAAATAACTCCCTGTCTGAATTCTCAGCACGGAGGAACAGACTGGCCACCTCCATCATGCTGCTGGGTGGAGGTCCTAAGGGTATGCGTGAGGCTGTGCCATCTGTGTGTGAGACGGTGCATATTGTGTCAGACCGGAGAATATCCTTAAAACTACAGTACAATCCCTTTTTTTGAGTGATTTTCCCGGGATTCTACAGTTTACATTATTAATCGTTTGCAACATATTAAATTATAATGTTTAATGAAATGCTTAAATCATTGAAATAAGACGAAATAAAAATCTTCCATTATGCCTCAAGGGACATTTTGCTTCCAGGAGGGAATGTGTCATGTGTGTGCTTTACACGGTAGTGGTTTCAGTCTTCTGAAAGTGCCTCAGTGGATGGCAGGGTTAGTTCACAGCCCTCACAGTCTGTGTTGTCTCACATCCCCGCACTTCTTTACAAGCAGTCACACCCTGCTTCTCGGACAATTCACCAGAGGCCGTTCTTTCTCACCCTTCTTTGCTACCTGGGCTGCTATGACCTTTGAGTCACCGGCCAGTACAGACCCGTCCTACCAAGCAGCACATTTCCGTACACGCGGTGTCTTCACAGGTGGGCGAGGGAGAGCAGACGTGCTTCTTTTACTGAGCGTTTATTGGCAATACATATTTGCAATAAACAACAGAACGATTCAACCCAGCATCAACCAGTCCTGCTGTGTCTGTTTTCGCTCGTGTCTTCCACATCTGGCAGTCCACCCGTGCAACCCTATTTATCCAAGCAGCACACTGCTGACCCACACACGCTGGGTGGTGATGTACCACCTAGTGAATAAGCCTCTTGTGCTGGCCCCTCCTTAAGTCTCCGCAGCATTTGGACCTGGTACATTCCCACATTCCCCAGACCGGGTTGTGTGATCATCGCTCAGTTTCACTTTTACAGAATCGGCGACGTGTGACATGACACATGCAGATAAAACGTATTCGCTGTAATGGCATCTGCAGTTTAAGGCCTACACGGGTGCAAGTGAAGAGGCAGCAGGGGAAAGACTGTGGTGAAGGGTGAACAGCTGGACAAGGTTCAGGTGGGGCAGGATGACCTGGAATCCTGTACTGGTGTGCCAGGGCCCTTCAAGCTGTGGGCCTCACTGACTTATTAATCAGCTGAAGTAACAGGCTGGTTTAGATTGGAAGCAATCCGTTGGGTCCCACCGTACATAACTGACAATATCGATCGGCTGCATAATTTCGACTTGCATTGCGGCTTTCAGACAATTCTGCACAACAAATGTGTCTCAATGTCTTTGACTTTATTAATATCTGTAATCGGCAAACCACATTGAGAGGGGCAGTGTGCATTTATGCACAACACTGGAAGCCTCATTACTTAATCTCTTTTTTGCAAAGCACACAGGTCAACTTTTGCGTACAGATTTAAAGTTTCTACACTACTTGTTGTGCTGTATTTATATTTTGAACAAAAGTCCAAATATCATTTCCTCTGTCTCATTATATTATTAGCAATGTTGACATGTTAATTTGGAACAACAGGCCGTGGTACCGGCGTGTCAGTGGCTCAAACATTTTTTTGCTCCAGGCAGATTTTCTTTTCTCTCTCTTCAAACAGAAAAGGCTGCCAACCTCTGACTTACACACCGATGCTCAAATGGATTATTCAGGATACTGCAAATTTATGTAGGAATTCCTTTCACTGAGGGTTTTTTCCTTTACTTTTTTCTTCTACTGATGATATTTACGTGTGTAGAAATGTTAACTGAATGCTTAACATAAATTCACTGAAAGCTGAGATTGTATGTGTAAGGATTAATGTTGATATTTATCATATGTGATTGTCTGCTGGGCCTGACAGGTCTGACACCAAATGCACTGAATAATGTAGATCTAACTAAGCAAGATCTCAAAATCATACCATTAATATGCAAGCAACATGTAAGGCATCTAAAATCACCTTGCTGTGATGCAAGTGTCCTTGCATCAGTTGTAGAAAGCAAATATTCCACTGCAATCGCTGATATGTCTACAGTAATTAGCTTGACTAGAAGAGCTTTCTTACAAGATGCGAACCTTGTCTTTATGGAGCACATCACTCACTGCATGGCTGCATCCAATTTACCCCATGACATTTATTTGTGTATTTGTGTTCAGTATGTGTTTGGCAGCTAAACATTACTGAAAGAAAGATTTTTTTGGACATGTTTGTTTTTTGGATGTACTTAATCTACTGGAGATAAAAAAAAAACTTGACTAAAGGTTGTAATTTTACTTTAGTAGTTCACATTGTAGTTACATTATTATTTATGCAATTCTCTTTTACCACATATTAGTCAAAAGGAACTAGATGGCAAACTTGTCTTACAGAAATAGCCATCAGTTAGCAGGAAACGGAATGCATTTCATGCAACTGCTAGAGAATTATGAAAATGGGTTTTAGCAATAAAAAAGTAGGAAGCAGGATACTTTAAGACAAGTAGAATTTCAATACAGTGGTTTAGCATGAATTCTACTTTATAATTTCTCAACTATAAATGATCTGTGCAATGAAAAATGGTAATTTCTGAATTAGTGTAAACATATTTATTGTTTGACAACAGCTGTAGTAACTTGAGTTTGTGTATATTTATGCTCCTTTTGATTCTTGTGTTATGACAGAAAACCCAACAAATTCTTTGGGGTTCTGTTTATTATATATATGTTAGTTGTTGAGTCATTCAGCCTTGGCCTAAAATCATTGAAACCCATTATGTTCATGACAGTCATGTTCATGAGTGTGTGTAAATATCCAGTTAAAATTGATTTGGAAACATAAAATGGGATTGTTTTAGCATGTCAAACTGATAGTTAAGATAATTTAATCTTTTTTTGCCTTGACTGTTTTGTAACAACAAAAATAAAATAAATACATTTAAAAACAAAACAAAACAAAAGAAGATTATTCCATTCCAGCTATCTGGAGATAGTGGTGGTAATCCTCCGGAGGATTCACCGTGAGCACGTTGACGACGTCATTTCCCCATGACTGCGCCAAACCGGACAAATACAAATACTCCTTCCATCTCGTGTCTAAAGTGAGTTTGTTAACTCTTATCCCGACCGTGTGGTACCTACGCTGCATCCTGAGCTTATCTACTTGCCATATGGTTGACCGAAGCGATGTGATTGCTGCTAATGTCACACACTGTTATGTATCTTTGACATCATGAATTATGTAGCATTTGTGAAGTGTGGCACTCTGCAATATGACAAAGGACGTATTCCACACACCGTCCCTCTTCACCACTGTCCACAACTCCAATGTCCTGAAACCCGTGTCCTCATTTTAAATCATGAAAAAAATTTAAATAATGAAAAAGGAAACACAGATTTAATGTTACTTGATTGGAAACCTTTTTCCATTTGCATTTGCAACTCTGCGGACAAATTAACTCTGAAGTTAATTTGCAACAATCTGTTGCTACAATCCATGATTAGTACAGTTCACGAGTTTATCACTGAAATCTCAAGTTCAAGTTCCTGTGTAGCTGCTGCCAATTGTAGGTGGTGTTTTTATTAGAAAACTCAAGAGACATTTATGCTCATCTGTTCTTTGAGTGAATATTGAACAAGACAGGATGGGAGCAATGTGTTTCCTGACCAGTATGAAAACAGAGAAAAAAAATGCTTGGTTACTACAAGAAAAAGATAATTTTCATTATTACAAGATACGAGTTTATTCTATTGTTTGTTTTATTGTTGTTTACTTTTCTTTAACATCATGAACAGCATATATCACTGACGATGATTGCACAAACAAGAATTTAGATAAAACAAAAGGAACCCAATCTTATGTTTAGGTGACCATGTTATATATTTCACAAGCACTTGACCTTTCTCTTCTGCATATTAGTCTTATCTATAGGTTACAGTCTAAAGCGTCCTGTAAAGGGTGGGGGGGATATAAACAGCCCTGTCTGTCACAGGGTTGTCAGGCTGACATTTAACTATGGGCGATGCATAATAAATCAATGGGATCATAACCTAAACATGCGTTCCTCAGATGTCGTCTCTGAGCTCGTGCAGAATTGTGTGTTTTCTAAATAATGATTAGCAATGGCTGAGCTTAAAGTCAGTGTCAGTAAGTGTAGTGTTGGTTTCGGTCCACAACGTTGAGGCTGCATTGTCTTACTTTTGCGTGCATTCTTATGATAAACGTGTCTCACGATAACTGGCCGTTGACAATCTATTGTCCAGTTGTAGCAACTGACATGACTTGTGATTGTAGATGCAAACCTGTGGTGTCTGCCCCACCATGTCCTGTAATATATAGGTGATCTATCTCAGCTGGTGTCGCACTCCCAGCCTGAATGAAAAACTATTATTATAACAAGACACTGAGCAAATATGTTATTGTATCATTGAGCAAATATGTTATTGTCATGTTGCCAGCAAAATGCTTTCATAATATTCAAATGAGAAAAATTGCTGTACATTATGTTATTAAAATAATGTCTGGCAGCCACCAAAGGATTCTCTCTTTAGATTCAGTGTCAGCTTTGAATGTCTAATGTCTATGATGTCTGCTCATATTGTGATTTCTTTCTTTCACATCCTCTTTTCTAGCTAAAAGGGCTAATTTAATAATATCTAATTTACTCACTTTCAAAAATGAAAAGTCAGCTTTCACCATCAAGTCCTAAGCTGAACAATATACAACCACACGTACACAAGAAGAGCCATTTTGTACTTGCGGATATCTAGTGAGGCCACGACACACACACTAATTTATCAATATAAGCACACCAGCGTATCTAATTACTTGATGGGTAAATACATTAGTGATATCCTGAATATTGCTGAGTTATTATCTCTAAGTATTAAAATGATATTCCACAGCTGTGTAATATTTATTCGCAGAAGACATTTATAATGACTTACAGGTAATGATATCTGACTAATGACCAGTAAATGATTTTGTTCCATATTCCAGCAGCTTGAGCCAATGTTATAACCAACAAAAGCTACTTTGTATGTCTGAATTCTGAAAATGCTCAAAAACCTTATTATTACTAAACCTTCTATTGTGTACAACGACAACGTAGGGAACCACTCGAACAGAACACATGTATACTTAGTTCTTAGCGTTACATCTTAAAAAAGAAAAATCCATCTATTTATCCATGAATTACATGCAAATTTCTTCATAACACAGACATTAAGAGCGTCAGAAAGCCACATCTCATAACTTACTGTTTCTGTGTCACATAATGCAGTTAGGTCTAAACAATTTAGATGGCATGCAAGGAAAATAAAATATTCATACCTTCACTCGCTCACTCACTTGATATAAATTATTCAAAGAGCTGGCACATTTTCCTGCTCATTAACAATTCGATTTCAGTGCAACCATGGGATCTGTATGGGCTTGGTTCTTGCCACTAATGTCGCCCAGAGTTGCTTGTAAAAAAAATACGCAGCCTTTTACCTGGATGGACTTAATTGCTAAGTCCACCTTAGCATGGCACAAGCAGCTGGCACCAGCTACTGAGCAGCGCACATTAGATGAAGCCTCAACACACCCAGTATAAAAACGCAATACTTCACCTGTGTGTAGTGTCCTCTATCCAAATGTGAGGATACAAATATTGGCGTATGAAACTTTTAGTTCTTTTATTTTAAAAGAAGTAAAATAAAATCTTTGCCTACACGAGAGGACTAATGTACTTGATTGAAAACATCTTTCTAAACATCCTGCGACGTCAGGTGTAGAGGTAAAACTCATCTACTGACTTAACTGAGGCGTGGGTGCAGTATGTCCTTCACAATGTTACGGGGTGGTGAAGGCTCTCTCTTTACGGAAATCTAATCAGAGGGCTTCTGTTAAAATTGTGAAGAAATGCAATATCATTTACAAGTCACATCCATATTTATGGATTTAGTGTCGGAACATTTTGGACAGAATATAATTTAACCGAGCCACCACCGCCCTTGTTTTTAACTTGCCATTACATAGATACATAACAATAATCTCTTGAATTAAATTATTTTTTAATCAATATGCTTTACGTTAAGTTTTTTCTTTTACTGTATCCTAAAAGTCTGCCAACTGAGAGACTTTGTGTGTGTCATGTATAAAAAAATCACTTTGCAGTTATTGACCTTGTGCGCAGGTGGAAATTTGTCGTTTTTGTAGTTACAGCTGAAACTTGTGAGAAGCGACAATCTTGTGTGTTCTTTGTATTCTGGCTCTCTCGGAAACACTGGGGTCAAATGGCTAATTCTGGCCCCAATCACAGAACACAATAGGGAGCATTTACACAGTCCCATTCTGCTCTCAGAGCCCCTCCACTGTACCTCCACCTACACCACTGAGCCATAACATTATTACCACTGACACGAGAAGTGAATAACACTGATTGTCACATTACAGTGGCGGGTGGGATATATAGCAGGAAGTGAACAATTTGTGCCTGATGGTAATGTCTTGGAAGCAGGAAACATGAACAAGCACAAGGATTTGAGAGACTTTGACTAGAGGTAAATTGTGACGGCAGAATGGCCGGAACAGTACAACTCCAACACTGCATGTTTGTGAGATGTTCTCAGTCTGCAGTGGTCAGGACGTACCAAATGTGGACCGAGGAAAGAAAATCGGTGAACTTGGGACAAAAGTGGTAAAAACACAGTGCACTGCAGTCCGTTACTTACAGTATCTGACTGCACAGACCCAGACCAGCGAAGGTGTCGATGCAGATCCATGTCCACCACCGAAAGCATCAGAATTGGACCATGGATCATCTGAAGAAGGTGTCATGGTCTGATGAGTCATGTTTTCTTTTACATTGTATGCAGCCCAAGCCCCTGCCCTTTTCACAGTCCACGCTCCTCCTGCAAAGTAGCACTGGCCACAGGCAAGAGTTCCGAGGCAATTCTTCTAGCAACAGCAAAGTTTGACATATGTGAAATAATGCTTAGAATAGCTGAATGAATGGTAACTGTTACATAAATGTACGGTTAAAGTTTTAAAATGGACATCTGCTCCTCTGGGGGTGCTCTTCCACTAAATGGGTGTAGAAGTCAAAAAACATGGGGGCTGGTCATACTGTAGCTCTACGTTAATACTAATATGGGACTGTAATTATCCAAATATATCAAATATAATAATAAAATGATCAACTACAATCCGCATACTGTGTAGCCTTTATTCTTAGGCGACAAATGGCAACATGAGGTGTGGAGATTTGCTAATATGTATTTTGAAAAACACCTGTGTTGATCCAATTTCACTCCAAAATGATCAACAAAATTGCCCAGCTGCACATAACCTAAGCCTCACCTCTCCCTAATGTTGCTCCTGTGTCTGCAGGCAAACAGAGCCCATGGTGTGTTTACATGATTTACCACATAGATAATTTGGCCTTTTAGTGATTATTAGTAAGAATTGTAATATTGGGAAATAGCTCTATATGGATACATCACCCTTTTAAAAAACTGAGCCCCTGCTCCTGAGCAATGCTCTGCATGAATTACTACATCACTGAGTCTAACAAACATGCAAAATGTATTTTGTTTCCCTATTAATGGTATTAAATGTATTGATAGTAATATTATTAACAATCAAAAATATAATAACATTTTTGGCGTCATCACTACCTCTATCATCTTTTGTTTTCTGTAATGGTTATCGTAACTGGATACTGTAACTAGAGGACCCAAAAGCAGAAGCTGAGCTGCACCACGAGTGCAGAAGGTTTATTAACACATGAACTTCTGAAAGAGTTATTAACTCAAATACGCCTGATACTATAAAGCTCAGCACAGACACTTGAGGAGATAACAATATTATCTCAAAAGCAGAGATTTGGACTATAACAAAATCACTCAAAAGAGGAGGTGAATATTACAAACATCAGAGAATTGGACTATAACAAAATCACTGTAGTGAGGAGGCAAGAACTTTAAACAAAATGCACTATTAAAGAGAGAGGAAAACACTATGAACGGATAATCACTCTTAAGGAGGAGACTAACAACCTACTAGAACTATCATCAGACTCATGAACAATATGAAAGGCTGGAGATCGGGAAAGGCTGAACAAGATCAGAGAGACGCACCAGAATGAACCATGACACACTAGCAAATATGCAGGAGTGATGATGATGATAATGATGATGATGATGATGATGATGATGATGATGATGATGATGATGATGATAATGAAAGGCAAAGGGTGACCGGTGTAGTGTAGAGTCCAGAATCCTTCCAGTTTTCACTATCTGGATTTGCATGATTCGTCATAGAGTGAGAGTAAAAGCTTATAAAAAGGCAGATGACATCTGAATTCACATTACATCTAGGGGCAGTTTAGGCTTTTCAAGTGACACGAGCATCATTCATAGGGAGAAAACTGGAGCAGCCAGAGGAAAAGCACACAGACACCGAGTGAACACATTTCACAAGCACACAGAGAGAAGGCAGTGGGGCTGGTGACTTGAATATGGGGCCTTCTTGCTGTGAGGTAACAGAGCCAAAAACAGAACGACTTGGCTGTAACAAATGGTTGTGTTAAATTATCAGAGCATAATGACTCGCTGATACGCATAACGACATAAAGGTCCTCTACATGTCTGGAATGAACCAAAAGGCTGTTAAAACACGTTTGTTGGAAATTAGTGAACAGAAATTCTGACATCCATTATTTACATCTACAAACAACCAATCGCAAAACAGCATGAAAAGACACGTACATTCACTGATGTGAAGCATGTCTGTGCTTTCAAAAATTCTCTTCTAATTATATCGCAGAGCTATGACTCACCCAGTTTTCACTGCACATGCCTCCAAACTAAAAACACCGCACAGTCTGGTGCAACTCAAGACCAGGTTTTTATTAGAATCATCTCGCACAAGATGAAAGAACGCTCTTATTGCACAAAATAGCATGGCCTTTTACAAGGATATCCAAGTCCACAATGTGTGTGTCTGTTCATATTTCTTTGGGGTTTACTAAATGTGTATAGCCAAAAGAAAACAGGTTTAGGCTCAGAGATCTTAAGCTGCACTATATACGCTACCGGTCAAAAGTTTGGACACACCTCGTCTCTCTAGTGGTTTTCTTTTATTTCCTCAACCCCGTTAAGGCAAGAAACTCTACAAATGAATACTGACAAGTCAAACCTGTGTAGTGAAAACAATTTTAAGGTCACGGCCTCATAAAGCTCATGGGGGGAACGTCAAGAGTGTGCAAAGCAGTAATCAAAGCAAAGGGCGGCCGTTTGGAAGAATCGAAAATATAAAAAACTTTTTTCACTTTCACTACATAATTCCATAGGTGTTCATTCAAAGTTCTGATGCCTTCAGTGGCAATCTACAATGTAAATGCAGCCTGGTAGCTCAATGGGTAGAGATGCTGGAGGACAAAAAGGATGATGCGGGATCAAATCCAAAAACCCAGCTTACCTGCAACCCCAACCTACCCACCAGGTGTGTCCCCGAGCAAGAAACCCAGCACTAGCTCCCCGGGCACCAGTCATGGCAGCTCACTGCTTCCTCCAGAGGGATGGCTCAAATGTAGAGGACAAATTTCACTGTAACATGTGCAAATGTATATGTGCTCAGTGATGAATAAAGGCCATTAGTTTAAATAGTCATAAAAATAAATTAAAACTATTAATGAAAAGGTGTTTCCAAACATTTGACTGGTAGCGTAAAAGCAATTACATTTGCTGAAAGCTAATCACTGAATTGAGTATGTGCCATAAACACAGTTGCAAAAAAAGCTGGTGTGGACTGTGCGAGTACAAAATGCAGTATTCTCACACCACCAACCCCAGTTTGACTCCAGCATCCTGTGTGTGGTCAAGTTTCACTTTGATTTGATTAAAGGTTAGAGAAGGATTGTGGTTTTCTTTAAAGGCTGATGAACATGGTTTTGAACCCAGACCACACACATGGCTGTTTAAAGAAGAACGTAGAAAAAGCTTAGTTATATATACGGCTGTCAGACAAACAGGATTTTGGGATCTTGCAAAGATCAAATATCGTGGCAGACTAAAACACTGTATGTTGTCTAGGAGCATTTCATATGTTCAGTATTGTATTTGTAACTTAGAAGAAAATTTAAAACATTTTCTCATAATGTTGATAAAAAGAATCTAGCTGCATCCATTACAAAACACATTCGGGATTTCTCTCTGTCAAGAGGACGTATTCTCAGATTTCGGGTCTTTTTCATTTGCACATCTTAACTATGTCTCCATCCTGTTAGGTTGAAAACTAAACACACTAATGGGCATATGAGGGAAATAGAAAGGCAAAGTCAAAGTGCAGAAACCAAATGTAAAAAAGAAACAAAAATACATGTGCATTATATTTTAGTGACATATTTGATGTTGAATTGTCTGCATGCAGTAAAGCAGGTAAAACCCTAAGGTTTTATTGCAAACTTTAAAATATGTGGCCAGTTCTTCCTCAGTTCAACACTGGAAATCTCCCTCTGCAAAATGTGAACGATTGCTTCACTTTACTTGACTACATACCTAATAAAATAGAGCTTTTAGGCTCTAAATCAACTGTCAGCCCAGAGACTGGCTTACATTATTGGAGTCTCATAATTTAATGTCTCGGTTAAAACAAATTTCTTTTTTAGATTTGAACATATTCACTTGAAAACAACCACATGTTAATTAGATGTAATGCCAACAACATTTTTTAAAGAATATCATTGCATTCAAAAGTGTAAGCAACAATATTCAACAGTCTGCACACAGCTTGGATTTTTAATTTGGCTTTGATTTGAACAACAGATTACTCAGACAGTTCAGACCTGTGTTTTATATCTCAGAAATATTATTAAAGTTAAAACTTTTCTTTCTTCTGTGGACCTTGAAAAAGTTGCTCAGGTTCTTATCTCCTACCGTCGAGATTATTACAACTGTCTCTACTCTGGGCTAAACTTTAGATCTATTGTTCGTCTGCAGCTTGTTGAAAATGCAGCAGCCAAACTACTGACATACTCTAGCAGGAGAAGACACACTCCTCCTGTCCTTCATTGCATTAGCTCCCAGTTAGGTTAGGAGATTTAAAAATTGTTTTCAAAACTTTTGAATGTTTTTGCACCGTATAACTTATTAGTGCCATGAGCCTAAACGCTACCTTTTATCTTCTGATCAGAACTTCTTATCCCATTTCTCAGTGTGTTACAAAAAGAGAAGTTTGGCATTCAAGCTCAAGAGTTATGAAATTTCCTTCCTGAGGATCTGAGAGCAGCAAATATCATTTCTTACCTTATAAAATAGGTTGAAAACATATTTGATTTATACTGTTTTTTATAATATTACATGTGCACAATAACATGCAGAGGCATTTTTCTATGCATATCTTGGTGTTTTATTTATGAAGGTCTTGTGCACGTGTGGCACATTTTTATTGATGGTTTATTGTTTTATTATTTTATCATTTTATCTTTTTCACATTGTAAACACTTTTTTTTGTTCTTTAAATGGGCTCTCATTGTGTTTCTCACATGTGGGCCTGCCCAGGGTTCAGAGGCATAGAGGAACCCAAAGTGGCACATTTTCCCCATTTTTCTTTTCACTACAAGGGCAGACATGGAGGACCTTCAACTCTCCACATTATAGTGCCACTGCATTAGATCTTCATTTAAGAGCACTTGTGTGGGGTCATGTGGGGCGCTTTACAGGGCACTATCACATCGCTTTCCACTTTCTTCAAGGTCACCCATGAGAACACGGCATTTCAGAGAGTCACATATAGAGACACTATATAGGGAATGTCCTCCTGTTTTACCCGTGCTGGAACAAACACATCCATTAAAGGAATTTAAAGTTGGGGTTTTCTCTGTTGTGGACACATGATAGTATAGAAAAATATTAGAATCTGGATGGCATAAGAATATTACATTCCAACTTGACCCACTAACACATTACACAAGTTTCCTGAAAGGGGAAAGATCCTAGGTTAAAAACATGGAGAGATTGGAACCATCCATGGAAAGAAAATGAGTCTAGTGATGAAAATATGCACTTTAGAATAAACACACCAAGAAATATTTGTTCTGTGAACAAAGTATGAGGCCAGTTTGTGTCAATTCAAATAAAACAAACAGCGCTTTACACTGAGTGTACGTGGGATTGTGAGTGTGTGGTCAAATGGGCGTGTGAGAGCTGGCCAACATCTACCGGGAGCAATGGAGTCTGGGTTCAGTGTCTTACTCAAGGACACATGTGACCCGGGGAGCCAGGATTCGAACCAAGAGTTTCCCTGCGTCGAAATTTGTTATTTTTGATGTTTTATTATTGGACTATTTACAATTACAAATAAGTTTTAAATGATTTGCAAAATCTTTGCATTTCAGTTTTATTTCAAGCTCACATAACATCCCAACTTTTCTCGAAATGAGGACTGTACATTAAATTAATTTCATTCCCCAGTTTTCCCCATAACAAATAATTTTAATCGTACAATATTGATTTCGGTAAAACATAATTGGGTATGTCAAAAGTTCACTGCTACTCCTAAAAAAAATGCTTAATCCCTTAATTCCAGGTTTATATACTAAAGAAGGTTGAACCTCGTGCTTTCTGAACTAACACATGACATATGAACATGTACTTTTTAGGCTGAAATCCACAAAAATAAAGAAAAAAATCCACATGGAAGTTAAAGTCACAGTGCAACTTAACCTAGCACCAGCATGTCAGACTGAATCAATCTGCTGAGCCGTCTCTTCACAGCTCTGCCTCACTCTTTATTCTACTTACTGCACCGTCCTTTAGGTAGATGTATTTTTGGGGGGGAAATAGGAAGCTGAAAAACAGTTATCAAGCAGAAATTGGTGGTCTTAGGCAGGCAGATGGGCGAGCCTCGCTGTGTATACTTCATGAGCAAATATCTTCAACACTGCCAGTGCTGTTTAGTGAGTCAGTGTCACAGGTGTCTTCAACAGCACATAAAGAAATATTAAAACTGTAGTTTAAAGGCCGATTAACTTCTTTTTGATATTCTTTGTTTCATTCTACAGCTGCGGACGCCTACATGGCGCGTTCCACATGTACACAACAAAGCACGATGGCATCTCTTGACGTGGTGCCGAATTGGCCTTCAGTGTGCAAAAGGTGTCAACTTGACGGTCATGACAAAGAAAGTGTGACGTTTATTGTTGCTAAAGGAAGCTCTCTATCCAGACTGAAGTTCAGAAGCCAGCAGGAATTTACCCTGCACTCAAGCATGAGCACTCTGACTTCGGTTCAAGCAGAGCAATTTTCCTTTTAACTTTAAAAATGGTGATTTCAGTAAGTACACTTAACACCTTTAAGATGTATACCCATTTTACATAATGACTTGGAGCATTTGAAACTTTTATTTTTCTTTTTTATCGGCAGGGCATTTAAGCTGTGTAAAAGTCTGTTTGTAATGACAAGCAGCTGGTAAAAGCTCTGCATTAACATACAGTTGACATAATGGCACCCTGAGCGTACAAATTACCTGCCATGCAGTTGTCAAGGTTTCTGGACTGAGTGAAAGGATAATAATCCTCTACAGGCAGGTGTAAAACTTTTCCAATTCATTAATACTCTAAATTAACTATTGAAACAGATAACACAACCATTACTAAACAATGGCCTAAAAACATGGCGTGAAATGCATGTCTGTAGAATGCTCTTCAGGCTCTTCAGGCTCTTCAGGCTCGTGCTTTCGCTTCAGCAATGGAAGGCTTGACTGGAGTTCCAAGTGAGCACCTGACTTGGGCAAGTGTACAATATTATCAATGTAAAGCTTGGCACGAGAAAATTTTAGAGCTTGTCAGGATTGACAGGTAGTGTTGGGGGCAGTATAGCTGCAGAGGAAGCGCTGTCTCATGCTCTCCCAATACATCCATAGGACAGAGGGACCCCTCACTTTCTCCGATTTGCTGATTAAAAGGGCAAAACTCAGTCAAAGCCTTTGAAAGGGAATATCTCTGCACTGCTGCCAGACTGGGCCATGAGTCGGAGTCACTCAAGCTTTCCCAGCACTTCTCCACATTAAGATATGATTCAGCCCAGGACCAGCCAGTTCCCTCATAGACAAGTCTAGCAAAAAGTTTGTCCGTTACAAGTCAAAGTCTTCTTCGTAAAACTTGAGTACGAAAAGCAAAATGTACTTACAGGTTCTCATTGTGCAATATATCCATCTTTCTTAATGCCGACCTCCTTCTCTTGTTAACATCTAGAATAAAATGGCTTTTTTTCCAAAACTTTGCTAACGCTCACTTGCATTAGCATAAAAAGTAACCTATGGGTACAATTACCAATAAAATGCTATGACACATATTCTGGCTTATACACGGAGGCTATAACCTATAGTGAGGTCTACAAAATAAATTAACTAAATTCAATTACTAAATATCCTTCTGTCCAAAGTAACTTATCACTTGACATATTGCTACTTGATGCTGCCGTAGACGTCGACGTAGCATAACTCGAAAGGCTTTGTCACACTCAGAAAAAGTAGTCGGGGCTATTTAGATCGTTGCAATCTGCAAAATAATTGCTAGTTGAATAAAGTTGAATAAATAAAGTTGAATTAGTGTCCAATAAAATGTACACATTCTATACTAATAATCATCATTGTTATTATGATTATATTCTACACACATTTTTCAAACAATTTTCAATTCATACCCAAGTCTAAAATGGTGTACCAAAAAGCCTAATTTCTGCATAATTCTCAGAAAAATGATAATTGTTGTTTCTATGCAACCTTCTTTTCAGAAAACACGGGTTTTTGTTGTCAGGTACAAAGAAATAGAAGGTTGGGTTTGGAGCACTCAAGTGTCTCAAACTGAAAACACGCATTTACTCTGAGTGGAAACTGTGGTGGTGGTGATGATAACAGCTATGATGATAATTGTTAGGATGATGGCAGTGATACTGATGGTCACACTGAGGCCAAAAAGAAGCTCGTGGTAAAAATGCTAATGCTGCTTTGTTTCCTCTGAAGTACATTAAAACATTACCAGCAGTTATCATCTTCCAACTCATCAAATGAAAGGTTATTACACCTGTTCAGCTTCTTGCATTAAACATTTCGCCCGCACTCCAACTCTACCAATGCAATTAAGTGCTGACAAAATAGCGGGTTATATTGGGCTGCTTTTTAAGGGCCTTGTTCTGGCTCTCAGCTAAACATGAATGAAATGAATAATAAAGAGCAGTCCTCAGATCCTGCAGGTTGGTAGCCCTGATGTAACTGAAAAAAGAAAAGAAAAAAACGAACTGCCAGATGTGAGGCGTTACAGCCAACACAAACAGAACGTGGAGGGAAGTGTAGCAGCACAGAGACGCTGAGGAGGGCAGCTCTAATCAAACAGCTGTTGACTAGATATTGCTGTGCTGGAGGAGGAGAAGGAGGAGGCAGGGGGAGTCCACCAGGACTGCATAACAAAACTGCACTCTTAAGAAGATGATTGAAATTCTACAAGAGCTGCACTATTATCCTCAAGTTAACTTACTAGCATCTCCATGACAACTGAGCAAACTCGGCCTGCTGAGGGGGGGCTAGCTGCAAGACACAAAACTAAGAAAGCTAAGATTAAAAAGGAAAAACTTAGTGAGTGATATATGGACCTTGGAGGTGGTTCCCCTTCCCTAGAATAAATGTGGGTGGTGAAAGGGAAGGAACAGTGGATGCCCCTCCCTCATTACTTTACGTGAGGCGCCTTTGAACAGGACCCCTCACCTCCAACTGTTTCTCAGATCTTACTGTGGTCAGAGCAAGCAGCATTAAATTATGATTGTGCAGAACTTTTTCAGTGTAAATGTATTTCTAAGACCATTAGAAGATAACAAAAACATAGAACAACTATCCGTATAACTACTGGAAGAAAAACACACAATTCTTTTCTAGGAGAGGTCAAATTCACTGTAAAATCCACAAACCTTGCCAAATCTGTTCTGAATGCTTCTAGAAATGCCATAATATTATACAAGGCTTGAAATGACATGCTAAGTGCTGTGGATTTCACATATCTACTTATGTTACCACACTTGAAAAATACAGTTTTCCTGCATCATAATGTTTGTCTCTAACACATCAACTCACCTGGAATAACTTTCTTTCAACCTCTTTATTTGCCTTTTATGCAAATTCCGTGGTGTTCATAATGGCTCACAAGCTCACAGGATACTGGGTACTGGTAGTGAGACAATGATGTCCTGTTAAGTGACATCTGACACATTCCCCAAAGCCTGCATGACATAGAACTTTAGTCAACAACCAGGCAAAGAATGGTGCCCGGTGGTTCCTACACTACAAACCAAAAGACCCCGAGTAAAGCATTTTACTCAGGTAGCCCAACAGTGTTGAAACTATATAAAATTATAAACAGTTATAAAAAAACATTTTCAGACGTTGAAACTGAGACATTGGATTTTTGAAAAAATATCTGCTCATGTCAAATTTGTTGCCAGAAACACATTTCGAAAAAGCTGAGACGCAGGCAGCAAAACACCAAAAACGTTGTGTAACTCATCTGTCTGCAGTCCAGACCTGCCAGCTACTTAAAAAGCATTCGATGAAAGACAAACAGGACATGACACAAAGTCAAAAGACAAGCGACTCCTCAACACAAGATTACTGACTCCACTCTAACACAAGGCAGAAAAATGACCACTGGTGTGGTTTGGTGTCTCCAAAAATCCAAACAACGAACTACCTCAGGTTTCAAAATGACTATTTTTTTCATAGAAAGTAGCAGAGAACTCAGCTTAAACAGAAATGTATGTTGCACCACTCTCTCTGACATCAAACTGTCATCAGTGACAGCTCCTCACTGTTTAGTTACGCTTCACAGTGCTGCTGGAAGCTTTGTGACTTTAAAAGCAGGGCCTCGCTACTAATGAACACTGAAATAAACATCAAAGATAATCAAGATATTTTCTTTCCAACATCTAAGTTTCTTCAACATGCTCATTCAAACAGGAGACACGGGATTAACTTGATAGCACTCCGATAGTGACCCGTATGGTGTTAGTGCGAGTGCACGCTGCACAGCACGAACGCTGCAGGAAACTACTGATCCCAAATGATTAAACCAGCAATGAAAAGGCTGTGAACATAGCATTTAATGTTTATTCTAACAGTAATTAGAATCAACTTTCTTAGGAAAGAGAAGCAAAAGCAAAATCAATGGCGCAGCCAAATTTTGTGTGGGTGTGAAACAGTAAACACACTTACCTTCAACCTTCCTGGCTTCCCACAGCCTTCTAGATGGGTAATTACGGGGAGGATGGAACGGATGGAGAGAGGTGGCACTCAGGCTGGGGGGCAGAGGGAATACAAAATAACGAGACAAGTTTAATTACTGTAGGTTACCGAGGACTAATAAGGCGTCTCTGTCACAACGTGATCAAACATATGGGGTCGGGAGCCAGGATGTTCCACTGAATGATTAAGGATGAGGCCTGCGTGACAGCAGCGCACTGGCAGGGAGCCACTTCAGTATTGACAAAGACAGCAGAGATGCCCCCAGACAGATCCCAGCCAGTATGTTAACCCACTTGTACCTCTGCTAATGAGTTAAATCACCTATCAAACACACGGCTGCATTTTAACCTGCATTCGTCAAGAGCTTGGCATTAGCATGGTGAAAGGGAACAATGCAAAATTCGATTATGGGACAAGAGGGTACTTTGGAAGTAAGTTCGAGTAAACTCCAACAATGCACATGATATTATCTTAACACAGTATTTTCACCCCGGAAGACAGTGGTTTCAGTGTTTTATTCTCTGTTTTAAATTTTACAGCACCGTAAATGTATTCCAAAATAAAACAATCTACAACCCCATACCGTATTTTTCGGACCATAAGCCGCTACTTTTTCCGACGTTTTGAACCATGCGGCTTTAACAGAATGCGGCTTTTCTGAATTTTTCTGAGCCCAGATGGGAAAAATAAAAGCCTGTAATATCAGATGGGCGCTGTAGATGGAAGTCAGTGCAAACAAAAAGCGCCAGTTTTATTCTTAATGCAAAACTGACAACAGCAAAATACGGTAATATTTTACACCCTCACCCCCTCTAATGGAAAACACGAAGAAATTCCTATGATGCAGCTTTTAATTTGAAGCCATCGATCTGGCTATCCGTGAAGGAAATCGAGTGTGACAGTGGTTTCAATGCTCATTCTGTTTGCTCTAATATCTCAGTGGTTTGGTGTTTAGATTAATGCACTTTTACTGCCGTGTTACAGGCACCATTCAGGTTCAGGTGAAACCTGAATGGATCCATGTGCAAACAGATGGGTCATAGAAGAACAGGCCGCATACAACAGATATTATTTTTCAGCCTGGATATTGGCGGCTTATAGTCCGAGCAGGTGCGCTCTATACACTGATTTCAGTTTAATTAAAAAACTGAAATATGTTATTTGTGAAAATGTTCACACCCTCTCACGCGGTCTGGAGCATTCTGTTTGCTCTAATATCTCTTTAGATGTGTTTGAAACCTGAATGGATCCATGGCAAACAGATGGGTCATAGAAAGGCCCGTATGAGCACATACACTGATCCACCACGACAGAAGCACTCGGAGCAGTCTGGAACTACACAGCCCCGTGTGATACACTGAGTGCAGGGGTAGCAGAAGTACTCAAACCCTCAATACGGATTATGGTAATTATCGCAAAAACTGTAATTCATAAAAAAATAAGGGCCAAAGGTCCCTGTTTGTGACCGTGGAGCAAATTTTAACCACGTTACGTGTTGACATGTATGTAATCCATAACGATTCAGCAGAATTTATTATTGCATTTCATTTCAATTTCAAAAATGAAAAAAATCTAAATCAACCAGTTATAATGGAACTTACTAGGACAAAGGTATAAAGCCATTTGCAAATCTCTGAGTGTTCCCAGGAGTTTAAAACCTGCAGGAATCTTCACAGAGATGGAACACAAGCCAAATGCAGTAAACAGACAAGAAGGGCCTTGGTCAAGGAGGAGACCAGGTACAAATCAGTCACTCTATGTCAGGTAGGTCACATACGGAGGCCCAGAGTTGGAGGTTAACATCTGTATACATGCCTGCTGTAAATTGAAAAGGATTCAGTTGGCCCTATTAGCTTGGAAATGTAGGATAATGGGACAGGAAAACTGCAACATGGCACATTATTTTTTTATTTTAAAATGCCAACATGTAATAAACACAAACACTCAAAATGCTGCCAGAAGAGGCTTCTATGCAGTACGGAATCTGGAGGGTGAATGTAGTAATAGATTTAGGTTTTTGACCTCTGCAAAGAATTCTAAAAGACTTGTTTCATTTGGATTATTTTGTGTCAATTGGCCAAAAAAACTAACACAAAAACCTGCAATAAAAAAATTAAAAACTAAATAAAAAAAAGATTTTGAGTCATTGGGAGTTTGCAGTTTTAAAGACAGACAGAATAATTATGTAAATCTATTGTGTAGATCAGCTCTTATAGATGTTAATGGTCTTTTCAGATGATCTTTTGCATGTTAATGTTAGAACATTAGGCTTTGTCTGTGTGGTAAACTAAAGTACCATGGCACAGCTACATTTTTAATATGACTAACATCACTGTTATATTTCAGGGTTAGCTGAGATAGCCTTTGCTTCCAGGCATTTCCAGAGTCTTTGCTTGTCTTGCGCACACTAAAATGCATCATGGCATGATGTAAATTAAAAAAAGGTGGGAGTAAATATTTAATCTGCAGCACCTTGGTGATACTCAGGCGTGTAAATCGGAAGTCCCGAAGATTACTTATTTATGGGATATTTTCTCCTTAACAATTATGACAGAGAGTGATGTACGAGGATATTATGAAAGCTAACAGCAAAACTAAATCCTGACATTATACAAAACTCAGCAGCCACTGTCTGATTTTCATAGGCACAAAGATTGAAAACTTAAAAAAAAAACAAAGTGACATTCAGCAATTGTGAAAAAAAAAAAAAAAATTCACTTGAGTTTCTTCATTTGCTAAGACAGCATGTATATGTCTGATCCTATTGATTATCAGACTTGAGGACCTAATTTAGCCTCCGTTTTCTGGCTGCGTTATACTTTTTGAGGCTGGGCTTGGGTTGACACGGGCTACGAAAAACCCATTTATCATGACATCAGCTGCCCAGCAGGAAGGGGGCTGAGTTGGCTGTGCTGCTGATGGACTGGAAAGGCCTCATATTACCACAGCCCCCGGTCTCCCTATTGCCTCCCTGATGAGCCCCCTCGCCTGTCCCTGCTTTTCCTTTCCATTTCTCTACTTTTCCAGGCAGAGAGTCCCAGGGGTGACAGGGAGGTGTCGGGTGGCTAATCGCGAAAGTAATTAAAAGCGCTGATTAGAGTGACGGAAGGAGGCCACCCAGAGTGAAAACAGTAATGTCTCTCAAGCCACAGCGAGACAAGACAGTATTACACGGTGCTGCAGCAGATATCATGTCGCATCAGTCTTCAAGTGAAGTTTTTTTGTCCTCAGTCACTTCAAATGGGGCAGACTCTTAGGGGAGACACCATCACAAGTCCCAGAAACGCTGTACTACTGAGAGCTTTTCAAGGTAAAGCTGAGAACAAGACGGCACGTCCCTGTCGCACGGCAGAAACGCTGAGGCTGTGTGCCGTCTCATTTTGTTTCTCTGTCCATTTTTAAACACATTTCAAAGGCTATATCATCAACAAACATCCAGTAAATATAGATCTGATGTTTATAAAAGTGTATCAGCATGATGATGAGCAAACTGACACGCTCATTAAATGAGATGTGACACTGGCAAATCTGTCCATGTGTATGTAAAATGTCTTTGTGGAATAACAATAATTTAGAGACGAAATGCATGTTTTGTTGCATTGAGGTCTGGTAATTGATATGGCCATTCGAAAACCTTTTACCACATTTTACCATGTCTCACAGATGACTTTCTACGAGCATTTATTCTTCTTCGCCTCACCTCTGTATTTTATAGTGTAAAAATTCTTACTGATGAGGTGTTAACTCTTAACACTTTATATTGAAATCTCAAAAACCCAAAACTATTTTTTTTCCAAATCAACATAATATATGTTTTATTAGAAATAAGTCAAATATTACTTAATTTATTAGGGGAGAATGCAAGCCTGAATACACTGTGTAATTGTGGTTATTCCATTACTCCTGGATCTTACTTCTGCTGGTGTAAGAACATCACTACAAAATGACTCTGCATTATTAAGTTAGATTTTGGGTTAATTTTGCATCCGCTTACAAGAAAAGCAGGCTTAGCCCTAAGCATTACATCACTGAATTCAATTCAATTCAGCTTTATTTATATAGCACCAATTTCGAACAAAGTCATCTCAAGGCACTTTACATAAATAATAACAGTGACTAATTAAAAATATAGTAGTATATTTATAGTAGTTTCGGATGAACGACATTTGTACTATTTAAACATGCACTAAATTCTATTCTGAAAATGAATTCTTAGCACACCAGTGGTTTCTTTCTGCCTCAGTGTAGTGGATCTCTTTGGTTTTCCTCTTTTCTCAAAAGTATCTTTATTTTCGCCCATAGTCAACTCATCAGACCTAATTTTTGAATACAATATTTACAAGTAAAGCCCAAGGTTAAATCCATGAAAAGTAACGTAGAGCCATTTATTGTTATACTTACATCACAGGACATGTTTCCTTTCCTGTTTGGCTCATCTGAATTCAGAGATTCAATGTTCCACAACATACTAAATAAAGGCTAAAAAACAGAACTTTCATCTTATAATGATGTTTAAACCAAAGGTCTTCAATGGACAAAAAAAAACAAAAACACAAATTAATTCGCTTTGGTATAACATCCCTATTGGGCCATACTACAAAAGCATTTTTCTTTATTAATTATGTATCAAATATTAATGTATGGAATGTTATAAATCAAAGTGAAAGCTTTAAGATAGATACTTTCTTTCACCAGAAGATGGTCAATTAAATTAGGCAAACTGCCAGTTGCTTCTCAAAAGAAATATTAATTTTACAGGAACTTTGAATGCTCCAGTCCTGTTGAGTCCTCTCAGCACAAAGGAACATGAATGCATTTCCATTTGAATGTCTGGAATATGATTAGGTGCATTTAGCCTACCGCAAGTCAAGCTAAATTAGGGCTCGTACTACAGTCACTTTCTTTTACAAGCCTACAACAAGTACAAAACAGGCCAAACTGCACTTTTACATTGATCAAGTGATGATAATGTGGAACATACGGAAGGAAATTCACCAGAAACAAGTCAGCACTGGTGTTTTTTGCTCCTTCCTAACAACTGCTGCCACTTCACAAAAAAAAAGAAATGGAGGAATTAACTTTTTAAAAAGTTGTGGGGAGGACGTTGGGTCAAACGGTCGACCCAGAGGTGGCAGATCAGAAATTTATGTTATGTTATGATGCAATAATGTGTTGCAGAAACTTTAAGGCCATAAATTCTAAACAGGGCTGACATGCTGCTTGGCTGCTCTTATATGAAGCCTTGTGGAAAAACACACGTAAGCTGGAGTACCCGGATATCTACTGTGGTGGAGTGTAAAGAAATACGTCTGAGGCTTGTACCAATCTGCAAAGAGACTGACTTTCGACATTTGATGACCGCGCTCGTTCACTTGAAGCAACCGGTTTGGAATCCTTTTTCTATCTGTGAAATATTATAAGTGTGCTGTGTTATCTGATAAAAACCTGTTCTGAATCCATTAACAAAGATGATCTGCTGCCATTCTAGCCAATGGGTCAGGGAGCCCCACGATGCCATAGGTGTTTTCTCTGGTCCTGGTCTTCTTTATGGTAGGTTCTTAATTGTGAATACATAAATGTCTAGAAGGAGACTTGACACAACATTTTGAACATATACAGTATTTAATTGTTTCTGACTTGATCATGACACATTTAAAAAGGAAACAGTTCTTGTAAATAGCAAGAGAAAGATCTCAATGCTCTGTACGGTTTCCTCCTTCTGTATTCGCATTTACCAGTTCACTCTATAGCTGTTCTCATTTACATCATTTTTTCTCTTGACCGGGTCAGATGTTGAAAGTAGTGTGGAATTTGATCAGAAGTACTACCTTAACCAACAGTCATTACCAAGCTGCTGTGCTTTAAAGAATCAGATATGAAAAAAACTACACATAATGACAGCAGCTGTGCTTTGAGATTTATAATATGTGATAAAAAGATAATAGAGGCAATAAAATTCTAATAGCTTTTAAAAAATTCCCAATTCCCTTACCGTGGTTAGACTGAGACACTTTAGTTTCAGTTTAGTGAGTCTTCCTGATTAGAAAGTTGTTTCAAAGTTTGCAAATATTCTGACATGCATGACAGATGCAGGAGAGTTGCCAGTGAAGGCCCTGGACCAGTTCCAGCAAAACCTCACCCAAGGCAGCGTGGCTCTGGATGGAGAGTGACCTTGATCACAGTTTTTATCTCATGAGTGATGGACTGTCAGAGTGTGAAATTTCATGGCTCGGAGCAAGTGTCCTACTCCAACTAAGATTCACACTATAATATTTACAGTATAATCATTGTGATTTCATTGTGAATTTCAGCTCTTGTTAGAGAGCATGTAATAAAGGCGACACTTAAAAATTCTGTCAACTATAAAATCAATAATTAAATAGTCAATTTTGTCTACTTCAGAAAATAGTGCCTGAATAGTCCAATAGTCCAGTATTATACAGTAAAATGTCATGTTAGACAATGTCAGACATCCAGAGAGGGTCTCAGGTATGAAGAACTGGGCAGCATCAGGCCCTGACATGATCCATTCATGATCTACAGGTTAAAGAAGCTATCCTCACTCCTCCAAAACAACAAGTTACTAGTGGATGGAACACCAACCCTGAATGGCTAATGGAAGGCCAGACAGTCCTGATCCTGAAGGACCACCAGGAAAGGAGCAGTCCCATCCAACTACTGCTCAATAACCTGCCTCTGTACAACATGAAAGTACCTGTCGGGCACCATAGTGGCTAAGATGAGCAGGGACATGGATCAATACATGAGCAGACCCCAGAAAGGAATCTGCAGTGACACCAGGGGAGCAAAGCACCAACTAGATAAGGCAGTCACCTGAGACTGCAAGACCAGACACACCAACCTGTGCACTGCCTGGATCTACTATTCAATTACATTTTTCAAATTCAACTTTATTTATATAACGCCAATTTATAACAAGGTCATCTCAAGGCACTTTACATAATAAAGTCAAGACTATATAAACATTTAAAGAAAACTCAACAAATCCCCCTTGAGCAGCGTAAGGCAACAGTGGAGAGGAAAAACTCCCTTTAACGGAAGAAACCTCCAGCAGAACCAGGCTCAGGGTGGATGGACATCTGCCTTGACCGGTTGGGGTGAGTGGAAAGTTGAGACAGAAAAGAACAGAGCAACAAAAGCAACTACAAAACATTGGGCAGGTTAGTAGGACCAGTAGCTGCGCACTGGAAGACACACAGCACCAAATCCGGGGACACCTGAGGACAGGGACAGAGAGACGGGGACAGAGAGGGAGAAAGACAACTACGGGACAAAGAAGATACAGAGTTAATGTCATACAGTGGTGACATTATAAATGTGGGGTGAGAGGAGAGAATGAAGTAGCAATCTAGAAGTAACAAATGCATGGACCAAGTTTTTCAGCATCACTTTGAGACAGGATGCTCCTAATTTTGGCAATGTTCTGTAGATGGAAGAAGGCTGTTCTAGAGATTTGTTTTATGTGTGAGGTAAATGAAAAACCCTAGTCAAAAATGACTCTGAGATTCCTTGCAGAGCTACTGGGGGCCAGATTCATGTCATCTAAAGTAGCAATTTGGTTAGAAAACATGTTTCTTAGACTTTTAGGCCCAAACACAAAAACTTCAGTTTTATCAGAGTTTAGAAAAAGGAAATTATGTGTCATCCAGCCCCTTATGTCTTTTAGACATGCATGTAGTTTGATTAATTGATTTGTTTCATCAGGTTTTATAGATAGATAGATAACTGTGTGTCATCAGCGAGCAATGAAAATTTAAAATGAGTGTTTTCTAATAATGTTGCCAAGGGGAGACATATATAGAGTAAAGAGTATTGGTCCTAACACAGAGCCTTGTGGAACTCCATAACTAACTTTTGTGTATGTGGAAGATTCATCATTAACATGAACAAATTGGAATCTATCTGATAGATACCATTTAAACCAAATTAGTGCAGTTCCTTTAATTCCAATAACATGTTCTAGTCTCTGTAATAATATTCTGTGATCAATGGTGTCAAATGCAGCACTAAGATCTAGCAGAACTAGTATAGAGACGAGTCCATTATCTGTTGCCAGAAGAAGATTGTTGGTGACTTTAATCAGTGTGGTTTCTGTGCTATGATGAACTCTAAATCCTGACTGAAATTCTTCAAACAAGTCGTCTCTGCGCAGGTGGTCACATAATTGCTTTGCAACTACTTTTTCAAGTATTTTAGAATTAAAGGGTTACCACAAGACTACAAGAAAACCTATGAATCAATGATTAACACTTGGATCATGGAATGCTTGGAACTTTACAAGATCAAGAGGTCCCTAAGAGCTTTCATTGAGAACTCAATGGGGAAGAGGAAAACAACCCTAGAGGCCAACTTTAAGCCAATTGCATGAGTCAACATCAAGTGCAACATAAACCAAGGATATGCTCAGTCCTCCTGCTGTGCTGCATAGGCCTGAACCCCCTCAGCCAGATAATCACCAAGAGTGATTATAGATACCGTCTACGGAATGGCGCAACCACCAGCCACCTCCTCTACATGGATGACATCAAGCTGTACGCCAGGAGCAAGCGAGACATCAACTCGCTGATACATACAACCAGGACATACAACCAGGATATAGAGCCAAGACATTGAGATATCATTCGGACTGGATAAGTGTGGTCGGATGGGAGCAAGGAGAGGAAAGGTAGTCAGAACTGAAGGGATTGTACTACAGGAAGGCAAGATAGCAATGTTGAGGATAGTGAATGGCAAATGGCAATGGTAACCACGAAGAGACCGCAAGGAAAACAGCAACCACCAAGTACCTCCAAAGGCAAGTAAGGCAAGTCCTGAGAAGTCAGCTGAACAGGAAGAACAAAGTCCAGGCAACCAACACCTATTCCCTCCCAGTCATCTGGTGCCCCACTGGTATAAAAAGCTGGCCAAAGGAAGAGAAGGGAGCCATTGACATTAAGACGAGGTAGCTCCTTTCACCCCAAATCCAGCATCCTGAGACTGTAATAAGCAGAAAGAAGGAGGCAGAGGACTAGTGAGCATCAGAACCACTATCCAGGATGAAACAACTAAGATCCATGAATACATCAGGAACAAAGCTGGGCTGAAAGAACAGACGCACTAATCCTAGCAGCAATGGAGCAGGCTCTAAGTACAAGAACAATAAAGGCCGGGATCTACCACACCAGGCAGGGCCCCAGGTGCAGGCTGTGAAAAGATGCCTCTGAGAAAAACCAGCACATAACGGCGGGATGCAAGATGCAGGCAGGGCAGACATGGAACGCCATAACCAAGTGGCAGGCATAGTGTACAGGAACATCTGGGCCGAGTACGGGCTGGAAGCCCCAAAGTCAATATGGGAGACCCCTCCAAGGGTGGTTGAGAATGGCAGAGCTAAGAACCTGTGGGACGTCCAGATAGAGACTGACAAAATTGTAATGGCCAACCAAGCCAACATAGTAGTTGTGGACAAACAGGAGAACAAGGCTGTAGTGGTAGATATGGCAATCCCAAGCGATGGCAACATCAGGAAGAAGGAACACGAGAAGCTTGTGAAAAACCATGGGCTGAAAGGAGAGTTAGAAAGGATGTGGAAGGTGAAGCCACAAGTGTTACCTGTGGTGACAGGAACATTGGGGGCTGTAACACCCAAACTAGGAGAGTGGCTCCAGCAGATTCCAGGAACAACATCTGAGATCTTTGTCCAGGAGAGTGCAGTGCTGGGAACAGCTAAGATTCCTAGGCCTCTGTTAGAGGACCCGAGCTTAAAGGAAGGAACAAGATCACCCCAAAGAAGGAAGGGGAAAGTGCGGAATATACACACACACACACACACTATATATTTTTTAAGACTACAATAAAACTGAATGCCTTTTCTTAGGGGGTAATGAGGTTTCTTTTTCTATTCAAAGGATGATCAGTGATTAATACCTATTTCTAAAATTTACTCAAGCTAAATGTATAAGCTATGAAATAATTAGAATGAATTTATAACATACAGTTATTTAATCGGTTTAATTGTTGCTTTTGTTATTTTGTATGTGATTTTAAAAGCACCTGTTCACCTTTATAATGGTTTGTTGAGAGAGGGTGACTGGGTTAGTGTATTTTGTTGCGAAGCACCTCCTTGAATTGTTTACTACTTTAATTTAATCACAGCTTTAATTTAATAGGGAATTTTTCATTTGTACACAGAACATAAGTGGATTTTTTTTAGTTTCAATGAAAAGTCGGGAATTAATTTGTAGATCTGAACAAATTGCTGTTGTTTGGTGTTGGAGATAAACATGGCCTGACCTCAGCCTCTCACCAACTTTGTGTTTAAGAACCAAACAAGCCAACTAAGGTGACAAGGTAACAATACATTTTAAAAATAAATTATTTAAATAAAAAACATTTTTTACCTTAACTGTGCAAAGGTAGTAGTTTGATTGGGTTTAGGCTGGGGGGGTTTAGTCACCAAAAACTAAAAACAACTGTATATTTTACACAGGCGAGCAGAAATGTCAGCTGGGGAAAATTCTGACATCAAGTAAATACACTGTCTATGTCGCTTGACTGTGTTATAAAGTCATTCCTACTAAATCATCATCTTTTTCTACTTTAGTATTAGACAATAAGGGAATATAAACAATATAGCGACTTCATTGCAACCCTATTATGGCTATTATATAAATTATAACCTTAGACATCAGGACATGGGCTACAGATTTATAATACACGTAGAGAACATTTAGCAGTGTACTTATTGATTAGGAGGCAATGGAAACAATGCACTGTGCCCACATCAGATAAAACTGTATTTATGCCTCTTTTACTTTATGAACTCAAACAGCAAATCAGGTTTGTTCTTTTCTTGTTGTTGTTGTGCTATCTAATAAAAAAACAACAGCTTTTACATTGACAGCATAATGATCATAATGAGTCATTTTCTTCAACAATCATAGTAATCTAACTAAAATGATAAAAAGGAGTTTTCTTTTCTTTTATAAAGTGTTTGGCCAAGTTAACATAATAAGACGATTCTAATAAATGTAATTTGACAGGCTGCATTGCATTTATGGCCTCTGGTTAGAGAATCTTGATATTACGTGAAAAACTGTGGCATTTATTGCAGCTAATATTTGATATATTTGTGCAGTGTTGCATACACAAATCCACCAGCTGGGAGAGATTATGCATAAGCATAATAATACTTTGACTGAACCCTAACCAAAAAAACAGCCTCTTTAAAACCAAATTTTAAATTAAGACAAATGATAAACTGGATTCCGTCAGTCTTGAAAAATTAAGCAAGAGCAGCAGGGACAGGGTTGCCCTTAATTTGAGCTATGAACTTAATTTGTCCCATGAAATGTAAACCCTTTATTCAACACTGGCCTACATGTATCTTTCTTATTAATTTCTGGTAAAGGAAGAGAGCAACACAAAAACGTTATGTGATCCATCTACCACAAACTCATATCAGAGAACCATAGAGAGGGTTTTTCGTTTATCCTAGTGTGTATCCTAGGTGTGGTCACCCTATAACAAATCATAAATGAAAGACATGCAGACCTGGAGGACTGTGTTCTAGCGGTCACTAATGAACACTGTTTCTGCAAGTAACTTGTTTATGAAAGTGCTTTTCATAACCAGACCCTCCACTCTGTTACAGGCTGCAGACAAATAATGGTGTGTTTTTTGTTGGAAATTCAACTCATTTTTAAGATGACCAAAGATTTGCCTACAAAGACTCACATCAGAGTCCGGACGAAAATAATGTGCAGAAAATAGACAATTCAACAACTAAAGCTTTTGTCAAATACCAGGGTTTGTCCACACCTCTAAGACAGGACTTAGTGATGCCTGTTGGCAGTTACGCCTGTATGTATTGCCTTTTTTTGGTAGTATTTCTATTCTTGATGTAGGGTTTTCACCCTTGCAGAGCACTTCAAGTTCTGTGCTTATTATGGGGTGTCTATGCAAACAGCCTGTTTTAGATCCACCCACAGATTTTTAATTCTGTTCATACCAGGGAACTGTTTCAGAAGTTGCAGCTTGTGCGGCTTAAAATAGTTCACAGTGAATTCTGAGGTATTCTTTGGATCACTGGGCCAGACGTTTTTTCAATTCCAGATCTTAAATACATTCTGAATGTTTCTGGGATTTAGTGAAATCCATTTCTCCCTGGGTCTGTACAATTGTTGCTGCACAAACCCCTATTTCCACCCCCATGGGTAACAGTTGCTAAGGTATTCTGTTGCTATCGTGTCCCATCTTCAACAGCAACTTGCTCTTATAAAATATTGCTTAATTTGTAGGCTATTATCAGTCAATAATTTGAAAATGTTTGCATACAAAAAATAAATAAATATGCAAAGCCAAAACTAAATGATTGGTGTTCTAGTGAAAGTGTATGACCACTCAAGGAATATTAAAGCCCAGATGCTGAAAGATGCGTCGGCCCAGGGCCTAGAAGTGGTCAAACTCAATATTCAAGGAAAATAATTTGCCTAAACAAACTTACACCACTGCAAGTAAAAGTACCCCGTCAAATCCCTTACTCAAGTGGAGTTGAAAAGTACAAGTACACTCCCAAGAGAACAATGTAATATATATAGTAGGTAACGTAACTCCTGTGACAACTAAATGTATGGAAATTAATGAAACGGTTAAGTTATCTAGCGACTTGAGCTGATTTTAACCACTTATATACCAATAGGTGGTTAATCTATAGTAATTAATCACTATTTGTTAGTTGATTAGATTTTGTATCATGAATCTGTAAGATAAACCATAGTGGAGTAAAAGTAAACATAGCCTAAAACGGAAATAATTCAGTAAAGTACAAGTACCAAAAAAATATACTCTATTTTTTAACTGTACTATACCAAATAATGTACTTAGTTTCTAACCACCTCTGCCTAGGCCTTGGGTCATGCTTTGTATTCAAATATGAATAAGTATAAAAATGACCAAGATGTGTTGCAGGTTTTCTGGAGGCTGACAGATGTTGCAATAACGTCTTTTCTGAGGTCATGGTAAAATTAAGCAGAATCTTTAATCCTAAGCACCAATATATTCTCATAATGTAAGTTATTATGTAGCCAGTGTGTTTCAAGCTCTTTTGCATCCCAATGTAGAATACCTATTTGTTAATGGAGTGGCACAGGGGGTGTCACGCTCTGGCATCTCAGAGTAGAATACGTGTGGTGTACACAGGCAGGATTTGAAGAGATTTGCATATCGAATTCTTGGATTCCTGGATTTAGACAGTGCCCTTGGTTCTGTTCCACACAGCTTGCTGTGGAAACTTTAGATTTTTTCAAGATACCAGGGAGGGACTTTTTTCAACTGCAAAGTTAACTACAGCATTGTAACAGTTAGCGCTAACACAGGAGGTTTTATTACGGCAGTGGAGATTATCATCAGGTGGGACTAAATGGGTCATACGAGGATAGGAGCTTTACCAGCTTCAGCCTGAGCAGCACTTACAACCTAAAAGGGGTTTTACATAGAGGGAGAATATGATCATCACTGCATCACCAGGTACCAAAAAGCAGTCGGACAGGCTGAACATGAATCTTTCATGGGTGAGGATGCGGAGCTCCCAGGGTTCCCACACTTCCAGCAGAGATCTCTTAAATGCAAAAAAAAAAAACTAATGTAACGCCTAATTTAGCTTTAAGCAACAACTGAACTAACCCATGAAATTGTTAATGCATGTTTAATCATTATTGCACATAACCAAAATTGCTGATCTTTGTAGAAATGTCCCCTTTGTGTTTGGTGATTGGAATGTATTCTACAACAAAAACTGCTTTGAACTTTTGCAGCATATTTAGAGTTTTCCTCCTAGTACGTGCAGTGCCAAAGCCATCACCTGAACTCACTGTTTAATGCTAGATTCCAAAATGTTGCCGTGGCTGTAGACCCTAACCCCCCCTGTTCAAACACACAGCCTGTAACGGTCTATGTATGAAGAAGGCATAGCCTGAGCAGCAAGTTAGCCCCAGCAGATCCGGGTTAATTTGGCAGAATCATACGTACATATATCAGACACCTGTGACAGTTTATATAACAATCTGATCAATCTGGGGATTCTTGAGGGAACCTCATTGTTACCCAGGGTATTTTGCCCAATTATTGAAGCATCCACAGAGCATACATCATTGACTGGACAGCTATATCAAAGAATTCCATTACACTGTCAGGAATCTTCTTCAGAGCTTTGGTCCTCTTCCTGATATCTTATTTTATCTTCCCACACTACATTGTCATTATTGGCTAATGATTTCTTGCACATACTGAACCAAAAAGACTGAAACTGACCAGAAACTAACTTGTTAACATGTCTTAGAGTGAGGGTCTTGGTTTAAAAATGGATTAATGGCACCAACTACTGAGTGGGATTAAATAACAATCCTCTGCTGGGATGTTCAAACAGGCAGCTGTGGTTTGTTCCTTCTTCCCCATCCGGCAAGTACTGACACTGACATACAGCGAGCTCCTGCCAAAAGACGCGAGTCGGCCCTGCAGCAGCACTAACGGGATAGATTATGCTAAAGGACATTAAAGATAAGCAGGTTACTGTATATTCCAAAAGATCTTCCATATTGCACTGTGCTTCTTTTATTGCATTTGAATGATCCAAAAGGTCATGAATGACTTTGACTTATTCCCACAGATTTTTACACTCTCACTGCAAACAGGAAGTCTATACGATTACGCCCGGGTGGAAGTATACACCTCCTTGTGAACCCTTCAAAGGTTTGAGTTTGGGCTTTGCTTCTAAATAGACGGAGTGCACATTTGTCAGACAAACCAAACACCATGAACAGAATATCATGGTATTGTTCAGCCATGTGCAATGAAGGGAAAGCTGCCATATAGCACTATAAAAAAAAAAAAAAAAAACTCCCATAGTTTAAAATCTAACGTGTAAATTTATTACATTGCAAACTTTCAAACATCTCCAGAAAATGAGTTTTCACTTCTGTAGAAGTATCTTGAGGCAATCACATTTGAGAACACCGTCACTGCCTGGGACTGTCTGGTTGCTGAGGCACCACAAACCGCAAACACATGCACGTGACCTCGTCTGGCTGAACACCTGGGGCTTGCTGGCGACCTTCTCAGAAGCCGCTTTGTTTTCGGCCTAATCCTTGTGGTAAAGCAGCATGTTTATATCATCTCAGATTCAGCCTGACTTTGCGGTTAGTTTTTACTCATTTTAGTTGTTGTGTTGTTACTGTTAATGCAAATGGAGCACTTCCTGCTGCTTCACATTAAAAGCGTTTCATCAGTGAAGCAGCAGGAGGTTTTTATTGTGAAGCAGCTTTAAGAAATGTAATGTACTTAAAACAAAGTAAGTGGAGCTTTGATAGCTCAGGGGATGCAGAAACAGAGCGACAGTAAGATGTTCGGTGAAAGACAATGAAAACAGACAACAGGCTGTTACTGCATCCTCTGTAAACCAGCACACATCTGACATATCAGGAAAGTAAAGCACAGTGTGCCTCCTGGCTTGAATAGATGCTGATTCATTTGACTTGCTTTTCTGGTATTCTGGGCTTTCCAAATAAATACGGAACATTGTCCTACTTAATCTGACACATGGCAACAGCAAGACTAATAATTTGTTTTGCTGTACACTGAAGACATTTGGCTAAAAGACAGATATCAGATACCAGTTCAGAATTCCGGCGTGCATTTTGCGGGTGACATTAGATCACACACATTTTCCAAAGGTATTAGAAGCCTGTTTTATTTGTAAGTTAATATAAATAAACCTTTATACTGGGTTGCAAACCGATTGTTGGCAGTTAACCAACATCAAATTGTTGGTTTCTTCTTTTTTTCCAGCCTCTTTCAGTTGCTCAGTGTCTTTTTCAGCCGGTGAAATCCATGTTCAGCTACATTAAAGTCTGGGAATTGACTTAGCCATTCTAAGACCTTCAGTGGTTTACCTCTGATTGAGTAGACAATGTTTTTTAGATTAATGTCTTGCATTATGAAGCTCCTCCCAATTAGTTGTGGTGCATTTCTCTGCTTGTTTCTGATCACTGAGTTCATTGTGCTGCTATAATTAAATATATCATAAATAAAGAGCTAGTGAGCTTGTTCCACAAGCAGACATGAAGCCCGAGCCATGACACTACCTCCACCATGCTTCACTAATACCTTTGTATAGTTCTGGGCTCATGAGGAGATCCTTATGATCCCTACACTTTGGTTATTCCGCTTTGGTAGAGTTTAATGTTGGTCTCAGGAATCCATAAAACATTGTTGCCAAACGTTTGTAAATAGTTTCTGTTTTGCACTTTTTGCATATTCCAACCAGGCTTTTTTTGATTCTAATAATTGGTGCGGTGTCTTTTGTTAGTGTATTTCTGCTCAGGAAATCTCTTGAGATGGTGGACTGTGATACCTTCACCCACCTCTGTGGAGGTTGTTGGTGATCTTTATGACAGCTCTTGGTCCTGTTGACCTGTTCTGTGTATGTTGCTCAGTAACCAGAGGTTTATTAATATTCAGAACATTCCATATTGTTGTATTCACTAAGTTTGTGAAGTGCTTCTTATTGTTTTCCACTATAGACAGCTCTCAGATTAACGTGTTATTATATTATTTTTTTCACAATAAATATAGTTTTCAAAAGGTAAAACCCACATGGAGCTGTGCAGCCTCACTAAACCTGCTAATGTTAATTTTAAATAGTGTTGGAGGCAGTACTTACAGCACACACAGCACATTTTGCTGACCTAAGTATCTGAACTGAATCACTTGCCCCTGTACCTGTTATTTTCCACACACTCTAATTTTTGGTCTCTTATGCAGCAGGGTGATGCGCTGTACAGCCCATGGTGAAAGAGCAGCTGCAACACCAGCGGGTTCAGATTTTGACTGGCTTTATTTTAGCTGATCCTTTAAAATGTGCCCAGATCTGCGTTGATGCCCATTCGGAGGATCTGTAGTTGGAATCATTTTTAAATTATACATTTTTAATATTTAATACCTTTAGACTATCTAAAATGTGTCTGTGCATTGTGTTAGGAGTATTTTAGTGTAAATCAGACAAATGTACAAACACGAGAATTCATTCCATTTGAAGCAAAATCTACAACACAAAATTGCACAAAGTAGTCTGAGTATTTTTCAACGATGTGGTATACTACAGAAAGTCCAGAGTGCTGAATGCATACATTTAGATGTCACAATAGAATCAGTCACACATGTATGATTAGTGTTCCACCGGACGTATGACATGTGTCCACATCTGCTGCACAGTAAGACCAGCCTCAGTGGGCCCAGCAGAGCAGTTTGTTTTTATGTTCTCACATACAGACGAAAAATTAAGGTCAATTTATGGACTGCTGACGTGCATTAGAATGTCAGGAGAGATTGAAGACAGTCGACAGAACGAACAGAGGCATGAGATTTAAGTTTTTTCCAGATTTTTTCAACACACTGTTCATTCAGCTCGTGTTTTGGGACTTGTTTAATCTGACCATCGTCATCACTACAGTTATAAGTTAAAAGTACAAAAAGCACAATACTGCCTCTTTTGTGCTATGGGCTGTTTTTATGCACATACAAAGGAAACCAGCACACATCCACAGGAGGAGACACTTTATCTGTTCCATGACTCTTTGAGGTGGGAACACATGCTCTAATATGTCCACTTGTCCAAGCTACACTGTATATTCCTGATTCATCTAATAGATTGCTGCTGTGCACACACGTTCACATAATTCTTAGAATGAGAACCTTCTCAAAGAATTCCTTAAAAAAAAATCAATATATCACACCACTAGAACAAAAAAAATACCATAACCGTGTATTTTCCATGGGCTCTATGACTTGAATGTGGTTCTGTACATGGTCTCAATCTGCTCAAGGAAGGTCCGTGCGCAGGTTTTCCCTTTGTGAGGAGGTGACCTCAGGACCAAGCCCTCAGGGTTTGTTAAATGTACAGACATTTGTGATTCAGATATTTTATTTATCAACATCACATCACTGATAATAACTGAATATTATTATTGATTGTCACTACCAGCCCACTAAAAGCGTATGTCACCTGATTATGAAATTTTATCCCCCTCCTTCCCCAGAGCTCCAAAGTCTGGTGCAGCAAATTACTCACTTTACTTTCATAAAGAATGGAGGCAGAATTAGCCACTTAGTGAATTAGTGGGGCTTCAGACTGAAGCACCGTGAGCTTGCAAATACTGATGAATGAGCCTTTTGCTCCTGCACAGCTCTTCACCAGCGGATGTTTGCACCACAACTGATTCAAATTAATTTTTTCCTGAGGATGAGTACTTCAAGTTAAAAGACCATGCTGGTGCTTTTGCATGTTTTAATGACAGATTGTGTACACTTCACATTAATGCCCACCTTTTTCAAAAGGGATTTTTAAAGGTGTTTTGACAACCATGCTGTTGCTGAGTAGAAATGCATTAGTGACTGTTTGAAATGTTCATACAGGTCCAGTCAAGGTCGTTTTATCTGCCACGCTACTGATTATATCAGCTCTGTTTCAAAAACACCTCAAACTTAGTCTCTTTTTGTGTGATCTGAAATGATCAGAACATAATGTGCTACCAAATATTGTCTTTACCGCCAGGTTTAGACAACTTGTAATGACTTTGTCCTTATGCAGCAGGCAGTGTGTTAGCTGTGCATCTTTACCTGTGAAAGGATGGCTCGTCAGTGGTGCAGTGGACCGCTCGTGTTCGTGACTGAGACAGAATGTACCAGCTGCTCTGCTCTCCTTGCCTATGGGGGGGAGAAAGCAGAATGGATGTGATTTTTGATGTAAACGTAAGAATCACTGAGGGACAGAGGTGGAGCATTGATATTCAGCTTGAGGTCTGGCCGACACCTTGACGTTGACCTTACGACCTCACAGTGAAAAATCATTTGGCAGCTTCTCTGACCTCTAGCAGTGTGCACACGCTCAGACACACACCAGCAGCTGAATTACAACTAAAAATTTTTTAACCCAAGTAGCCACTTTCTCCAACTTTCTGATTTTTCCATTTTTTACTGTGTCAAGAGGCAGAGATGCTGAAGAAATCTGACAACCAGAATCTGTAAAACCACATATGTAGGAAAGGCATCAGCAGCTGTGTGCTCCTTCTTGAGATAATTTACCACCTAGTTTATACTGTTTCTCCCCTCTGAACCGACCAGACATAAAGAAATCACTCACTTCTAATGGACCATACATTTTGAAAGATATCATGTGACTGAATAATTCTCACCTTATGTTTTTCACAAAACTGAATCACAGTTGACTTAATTTGTCTGTTTTTGACATGAGAAAAGTATTCACCCCCTTTAAATGAACTCACCATAATCACCTGCTCACCTGAGTTCAGTGAATGGTTTTATAGGACTGCAGTATAAATAAATCAATATCTAGAAAGTCCAGTTACTGGTGAATCAGTATCCTAACCATAAACTGCTCCATGAAAACAAAAGAATACTGAAAAGTAAAAAGTAATTTGGAATAATACAAGAACATTTCCTAGTCAGTAAATGCATCATTACGAAATGGATGGAATTTGCCACAGGTTTAAAACTGCCAGGAGCAGGCAATCCTCACAAAGTGGGTGAACGTGAAAGAAGAAGTCTAGTGAGGCAGCCATCAGGACATGATCAGTAACCCCCGCAGGATGGATGAGGGGGGCAAGTGACGCTTACCTCCCCTTCAGCGACAGTGTGGTTTGATCAGGTGAGAGCCTTAGCGTTCACACGTACTGAGCACTTTATTTACGTGAATTGAATTAAAAAAATAGGGAGAACATTTAATAAATACTTTTTAGCACAAAACAATACTATTCAAGCAAAAATGTATATATTATATAATAACTTTAATAAATAAATGATAGATAATGAACATTAACTCATGTTAATATTACAACAGATAGGAATATCAACTTCAGCAGTTAACATTAAAGCTAAACAGGCCTACAGGCCCCTACCATTGCTCATGTAGGATCTAATGAAACCACCACAGTCGGGGGTGAGAAGCCCTTGAGAGATCGTTCCAACAAAGGTGTTTTGAAAATTGGATTCAGAAGCATTTTGTTATAGAACAGACTGTGCTCTTTTCTTTATCTGCAACAAAGCAGTGGCGACAGGCTTAGTGCACAACCATGGTGACAGTTTCTTTGCTAAGGAAGGATTTTGAAACTGGAGCAAAGCAAGTGGAGGCGTCTTTGAAGCCCTGGATTCAGTTAAAACAGAGCTATTTGACCAAGGAGGAATGAGAGCTGCTGCCAGGAGAGAAAGCATTCGCACCCATGTGCCTACTGCAACCTGCTACAGCTAAATGAAGTTCTACTGGCAGAAGAGATGATCAGACCACACCTACAGATGCAGCTGACTCCTGTGGGCGACCCGATAAAAGAACGCTGAAGTTCTTTCATCATTACACCCACAAACCAGGGGCCTGTTCAATGAGGTAGAGAAATTTGTTGAACTGCATCTATCAGTGTCCGTGGCCCGTCAGAACAATTATAGACCGCAGAACACCATGAGCCAGAGCCTGACACATCTGGCCGTACTGCACGCACACACACCAATGCTGGATACAACAACCTTTCTTGGTTTCACCAGCAACACAGTTGACATGGCCGCATTTGGTGCCCTCTGAATGCACTTTGTAGCCCCTGTGTCCACGATGAATACTGAGCATGAGGCTATGAAACATCTCTTTTTAAAACTAAAGTTAAAAAGTCTTTTGATAACTCAAAACCATCTCTGAGCCAAGTAAGTAATCAGCTTTATACTATCCACACTTGATGTGGATTCATAGCTTACAGGCATGAGAACAATACTTTGTTTGAACTCTGATTGGAGTCCCAAGTAGCTTCAAGTGGTAGTTGTACATGGAGGAGTTTGTACAGCTTCCTTGTTTCCTTATTTTGGATGTGTGAATCATTTCCTGGAGATAACACTGCCATGAAGGAGCAGTGTCGTATGCACACTGGCTCCGGAGCAAACACATTGTTTATCTTTGAACTTTGAGGGGAACATCTTCAGCACCTGAGCTGTTACCGAGGCTACAAGAGTTCAGAGTAAAAAGTACAGTCCACATTATAACATCGAAATTCTTTTTTGAGGACGTGGATTTGTTTCGGTTACATCAAGTTATATTAAAGCTACAGTGTGCAACTTAAGATGGTGGTGTGAAACTCAGGATCAGTCTGTTTAGCCGCGCCCTCCATTTCCCCGCTCCCACAAAAGCTCTGTCTTTATGCTCTGCTACGCTGTGCACAGCCCTTGAATTCAAAGGAGTTCAAATAAATACAAACGCTAGAAATCTCACTAATCAAACTTTAGGAGGATGATCGTTCACTCAAAAATCATTTAGAAGCAAATGTCTCTGCAAATATCTCTGCACTGAAAGCTTTGACACAACCTCTCCACATGAAGATACATTATGGAACATATATTTCTATTTAAAAGAAAGCTCATAGCAACATTAAAACTGAATGGATTTGCTGATGTTGCTGCATCTTTCTAGACAAAAAGATTTTAATCATTTCATGTTTTTCTAAAATTAAAAAAGAATTATAAGTTCTAACCAACACTTATGTTTATTTGTTTATTTATTTATCATCATTGCCAAAAATGTATAATTATAAGAAGATAATGACCTAGTTTGTCCTGGCATGAATCCTGCAGGAACAATGCTTTCCCTACTACCTCGAGGACATAATGTACTGTACCTCAGCTGCCTTTACAAAACTGACACTTTACAGTAAATCAGCCAGATTCAAAGTGTAATGTGTGGAAATGTGATGAATTGTAATGCGTTTGGGTTTAAAGAAAGGCACACACACACACACAAATGATGCTTTTCCAAAAGTGAAGCAGCACAGAGATGATGCACAACAATACACTAACAAAATCTGTCTGCATGTCGAACAAGCCGGGAAAATACATGGCTTTGAGAGAATGGACAGGGCTTTACTGAATAATACATGAAGCAGAAGGAACCAAATCAACTGTGCAACGTATTGTTGTGGAATGAATAAATGGTGTATAATTGATACAGGCTCTCCTACATTATGCATCGCTGTTCGCAAATCTCCATGTGGAGCTGTGGCCCAAAGGAGGTCAGGGGATCTGAGGGAAACAGTGTCACTGATCTAATGATCCGCACTGTTAATGCTTTATGGAAATATGCTCCGCTGACATGTATCAATGCAAATTACCAGTGGTACCACTAGCTGAAATTGTCTGACTGATGCACAGGTCTGCAAAACACATGCGAAGTGTGTCTCACCTTCTGTGCAACTTGCGGTTAGACACACTTCTGAGAGAACTTTATGTGTACTGTATCGTTGCAGAAGCCTAATTCTAGCCTTTGACTCCCAGGCTTGCAGAACGTGTTCTCATTGCAATAGTGAGTATTTGCACTAAATAGCCGCCAGAATAAAATCACTTTACCTGTCAAATCAAGAACACACACTCCCAGATGTGTTAGCGAGGCTGCGCACAACAACGCACGCTCGGAGCAGGTGTTTGTGTCAGGATCACTGACAGTTCAGAGGAGCACAGATCACACGCACCTAAAAATCTGATTTCAGATGAGAAGATATCTCTCCCCAAAAGCATGCTCCTATTTTTGCCTCGTGGACAGATGGCTGCCATTAGAGGAGTGGGGAGTCACGTGACCTTACTTGAGAGCACAACGGTGAACGAGCTAATTCAATACTTTAATAGTCCAAAAGTTCATCAAATTCAAACACGGACCACATAGTGTGTGCGTGTTGGGGGAGCATTACCAGCCAACACCACCACATCAGTATGCATGACTGATTAACACTCACATGTTGAAATATGTGCATATATGCCTAAAACCTGATTCTGATTCAACCAGGCACTAAAATTTTGGTCAAGTCTTTTCACACAAAATAATAAATGTCCATAACCAACACACACTCTGCCAAAAGTTTTAAAAAGTCTAAATAAGCATCATCTTCTCCATTATTATGAGTCAAACACAGACAGAGGTGGGCGGACACAGCAGTTTAAGCACCCAAACGCTTAAGACAAATGCAGTAACCACCGCAACAGTCTAGCCAATGACAGCTTATGTAAAATAAATAACAGAAAAAATAAAATGGTCTTCCACTGTGACACTGCTGCGGTTATGTTTCCTGTTTATTTCACTCAATGACCACCTACCTAAATCTCTGAACCAATGATAATAAACCGATCCTGCTCACTGTGAAGAGGAAGCAGAGGTACAGGAAGGAGCAGGTGGGGCTTTGAAAAAAAAAAATCTGCCATCAATTTCGGATTCTCTCCCTTTTTTTTTTACATTCCAGAGAGCAGTGCCATTTGACAGCACCGCTTAACTTATCTATACGCCACTGACACAAGTCTGCTTCAAACACGTTAAATGTAAATCTCACACAATCAGCCTACTGTAGTTTGAATGCAAACAGACCCATTTTTTGATCTTGATCTTAAATGCTGATTTAGGGCATTGGAGCTTTTTTTTACTGTGCCTGAGCAAAAGGTTTTAACAGTTCACCATATTCTCCAAATCTAAGGTTGTGTTAAAGCCCACTGCAACCAACACTCAGTGTGGCAAGATACACACTCTTATTGGCAATTTATTCATCATCGATTCATGAGACTAAAACCTGAAAGTATATTTGAGCATGTCCTGGGTGGAGTGCAATGATTTTTGTCTCATACTACAGCTGGCTTGACTCCCAAGAGTTGCATATTGTACCTTTTATAAAAATTAGAATGAAGTGCGCAGATTTCCAGTAAACTTTGCAATGTTTAGAAGCGTACAACAACAAGAGTTTACAAGGGCTTTGTGAGATTGTAATCGGACACACACAGTAAATGGTCGTCCCTGCACTTATCTGTAACGCTTCACCTTATCAGTACCCAAAGTGCTTTACACTTGCTCCTCATTCACACACACCCTCACACTCAGATAGCAGCGGCCACCACGCAAACCATTAGTGTGACTAACCCCGAGCATCTTGGGGTTCAGCGTCTTGACATATGGAGCTGGTGATCGAACTGCCGACCCCAGGATTGTTGAATGACCTCTTTACCTCGTGAGCCTCCCCAAACATTTAGCCCAGTTCCGATGTCTCATTTTCATTCAGCTTGACAAAGTGATGTGGGTTAAAGTCACATTAGGCGTTTAACGGTCTGAGTTACCTCACAGCAGCCGCCTCTTGTGACCAGGGTTACACACTTAACCTCCCGCTTTGCCTCCGGCCAAGGACTCAGCATTAACGCTGAACCATGAGGTAATCTTATCAATAAAAAAATATAGTCATGCACAATTCATAATCTCTCTGCTGCACAGGCAGTGAAAGACCTTTTCCTTCACAACAGGACAGGCAAAAAGAGATCACATTTTCCTACCCACTGGCGCCAGTTTTCTCAGTAAAGTAACATAATCCAGTTCATCAGCTACTATTACTGTCACATCACACAGTTTGGTTGCAGCCAACACGCTAACACACGCACAATAATGACACATAAAAATAAATAATATTTAAAAAGTTGAGGTTGTGTTAAGAGATTCAAAATGTTTACATATGAATGCTTGATGCTGACTTGCTTTTGAGCAATATTCTGGTTTTGGTATAAACCTGCGAAGGTATTGTTTTTTAATTAAATCTGTTAATGTGCTCGATACTTCCACTTTTCAACCCTTGTACCTTGCAGTGCGTTCACTGGTTCAACCCCGACCAGTGCTCATCACTGCTGCTGCTTTTCCTCAGGTACTGTACTCAACAATACTGCTGACTTTTCGCTTTTAACGCCACTGTGTTTGCAGAAAGATTCACTTTGAAAAAGCATGTCGTCAATCTAACGTAGATCAGCAGCCTTCGGCCTGTTCTCTCAGGGTTCGCCACAGCAGAATGTGTCCTGCTTGCTGATTTGACTTTTAAACTTTCATTTTACCCCACACGCCCTTCCTGTTGCCATGCTCCTACTCATTTTTTTAATCCACGCTCAAAGGTCCCCCAAGATCGCCAATGGGGGACGGGTGGGGCGGGATTCGAACCCGCAGCCTTCTGTATCCCAACGCAATGCACCACAACTACAATGTAATATAATCAAGTAATACAGCAAATGCTAAAGTATTATTATAAATGAAGCAGCTGTGGACCCAAAGTGGTTCCGATCTGTTCTTTCGTTACCAGGTCTCTGTAGTAACATGGACCGTTGCATGTACTTTCTTTCCCGTGTTTTTCATAAAAAGTGTGTTTGCAGTTTACAGCTCAGATGTGAATGGAGCTGACGAGCATGTTCTCCTCTCTGAAGTGATGATTAACTCAACAACACGACGTGGACATTTGGGATTTCCGCAGAAACCTTCATGATGCGGCACATCTGGACTAGACTTGTCCATTCACGTGATCAACAGCTTTAAGTTAAATACTGGTGGTTTCACCGGATCATGGACGTTAACCTGCTTTTGTGGACTTTTACATGTGGTGAAGTGCTGAAGCTGGTTGTACGTGGTCCGGTAGCGGCTTCCTGGTGAAGACCTCCTGCTTAACTACCGTAGGATTTGTGTCATCGGGCTCTGGACGACTCATCCACTCCAGCGGTCAAAGCGTCACTAAGCGGAGCGGAGTGTGGTTCACCTGTCAGCCCGGAGCGGAGCTGCTATCGAACATGTCCGGAGGTCAAGTGACGTTCGGCGCGTTTCGTACTTTAAATGGACCCGGGACGTGCTGGTCGCCATTTTTAAAAACACCAACGCGTATTTAGCGCGTGTCACTGTCAGTCGGCTTGCGCGATTTAAAGGGACTGACGTGCTCTGTCCGGTCCGGAAGAGACAACGTGTCGGCTCCGTCCCGCTGTTCTATCAACGGCTAACCGGCCACGACGGTTCTTTAACGAGCAGCTGAGACCGAGACACCGAACGACACTTCGTCCACCTCAGGGAGTCAGACAGACAGACGGAGACACACTCACCTTGTGTTGGCTGAACGCTGCACGTGCACTGTGGGAAGTGTAGTTCGCCCCATGTGCCGTATACAGGAAACTGACACTGCGGGGCCGCGAAGAAGACTACAAGAGGCGCAGCGGAAGGAAGGCGAGAGTCGTGCTGCGTTCAGGGCACATGGGAATCGGCAGCTAAGTACGTACGTGTTCAAAGTCCAATCACTGAGAGGCGTGTTATCCGAACCACAAGAGAGACATATTCATAATGAGCGTTCACAATGCGCCCTCATAGTTCCACTGTAACGCTGGCTGTTATAAAAAGGCAGTTATGCAAACGCCTCCAACTTGGTCATGAGGAAAATTATTATTAAACATGAACACGCACACACACATCAAGAGGCAGCTTCGTTACATTAACTTTTATTTCCTTGTATGAAATTCAAACTATGGAAACGAGAAAAAAAATGAATTAGTCCATAATAATGCATTAACTGTTAGTTCATAATATTTGCAATCATCTTCATGTGTAAAGTAACTAGTAAATGAAGTGCTGAAAAGTAATAAAAGTAACATTGGATGTAAATAATTAGATATACAGTGCTGGGCTTAAATCTGCTTAGTTACAGGGACCGACCTGTGACACAGCAAACAAAGGCTCTAGGATTATCAGTGGTGAGTTTGGTGAACCTTTGACCATTCACACACACACACACACACATACACATATATATATATATATATATATACATCTATATATATGTACATATATATATATATATATAGCAGTGACATCAGGCCAAAATGACCTCTGCATAAAGTGTATTGCAGTGCAGAGGTGCATGCAGAGCTGAACATGACAGCAATCATGGGACACATTAACACCCCTATTAATTTAAAAAGAGTTAGATGAACAGGGGTGATTTTGGGTCTGCCTAAACGGATAAAACATAGCACGATACATGAGCAGCTGCAAAGTTTATGAAGCTTTTTACATCAGTTGTAAATTAATTGTCATTAAAGTGAAAAAGAGCTTTTCATTATCAGACAACCCCCAATAAGAGACTTCTGTCATAAAAGTAACCATTTGTCAGGCTCAGCGTGAGAGCTTGAGAGCACTATATAGATACATTGATGAATTGTCATCCAGATGTAAGAGAGGACAATTCAGACAGAAATGATCCAGCATGTTCTCTAAGATAGACGAACACACTGTTTAAACTGTCTCCCTGCTGAAAGAATCATGATTCAAACCTCTATCTCACAGCACTTTCTCTGAAGGAGGATCATTGTCTAACAAAAGATTTTAACACCTCCAGTGCTTTAATTATGGGTCAGGAGTTTTATTTCTCAACAGATTAAAAGCATCAGGGCGAGACCCTGCTAATGGTGATGTCACCGTGTTAGTTTGTCAAGACCGAGATCGCCACTGGCCACACATTTGTGGTACAAAACAACGTGATTCTGCCTCAGAAGTTGTAAGTATCCAAGTACATTTGAGTACAAATGGAGGTTGTACACTACATTGTTTCTATTTTAGGTTACCGTACTTTTACTTGACCACAATTCACGTGCAAATTCTCAATACAAAATATAACAAACAAGTATGAACCAGCTGTCTGTAAATAAATGTGGTTAAAATCTGCTTTAGCTGTATTAGCTGCAGTTTTTATTCCTATGGCAACAGCAACCTTTTTAGTAATTTAATCTTAGAAATGTTTCTTTGAATTTTCAAATTCATGTTATCAACTAACCTCTCCTCCAACCTTAACACCAATTTAGGTTGTTATATCCTACCCTCTCATACAGCTACGTTTTTGTGCCTAAAACTAATCATGGTGCTAAATTAGTACAGTTGCAAGCCAGCATATTTTAGGAAAAATAGTGATGCAGAAGACTAACCTGATTTCTTCTCCATTTCAGACTTGTTTTGGAAGCCTGGCAGAAAACAGACAGAAGACGCTACTTTCTGACTTTTCTCTTTTGTGTGTGTGCTGTAGAGTGACAGCGCAGCAGGAGAGAAAGGAAAAAAAGGGTATGAGACACCGAGCTGATTCACAATGTCTGAATTTTAAAAAGCCAGGTTTCCCCTACATAAGTGGGATTTAAATGACAATTAAGAAATCAGTTTTCAAAAGAAAGCCAACTGTAACACGGTCACTATCACTTCTGAGAATGATTTTGAAATGAACTAACGTTAGTTACTGTCATGAAAGACATGCAAAACCATAAAAGCAATAGCTGAGGCTTTCATACGGTTAAGACAAGATTTTTTCTGTAAACAACGTGTCATTTCTGGGTCATGAAATAAATGCCCCCTCTGTTTTTTTATGATGTGACCTACAAGAGTTTTTAGGATTAAGATCGTTTTCATCTACTTTTTAAAATTCAACCTTGACAAACTAAAAAACTGTACAAAACATATAGCTTTGAAACTCAATTTGTTTACTTCCACTTTACGTTAAAATCAGTTTAAATCTAAGTAGCATTCTGTAAATAAAGTTTTTAAAAAATAGCTTTGTCTCTGTCCTATATCGGCCATTGTGTTGTGGTTTGAGGTGTTTGTGGGGGGACATGGAGGTGAGGTGGTCTGCATGTCACAGACGGACCTTACTGGCCATTTATTTGGTGTCTCGTGTTGAAGGGGTGCAATTTCAGCTTTTTGGCATGGGGGTGTTTATTGTCTCATATTCCACTTATACTGGTGAATAGAGGTTTTAAAGAGATGAGCAGGACTACGAGGAGAAAGAGATGGAGGCTCACACATGCAAACATGCTTTATTGTCATCCAAACATAAGCCACAGAACAGAAGACATGCTTTTGCTTATAATCAATAGCAAATGAAAAACAAGTGTAGTACCAAACCACAGTTTGTGATCCTCCAACAAATCCCGCGGTAAAACCTGAAACTGGCACGTATGCCAACGTGGCAATGATAAACGTGTACAGTGTTAATGATCACCAGCTTAGTGAACTACCGTAAATTCTGGACTATAGAGCGCACCTAAATTTAAGCCGCCCCCGCTAAAATTTAAAAGAAATATATATTTTGTCACATATAAACCGCATCGGACTATAACAAATCCAGGCTGAGAAATAATATCATGCGCATTGTTCACAGTAGGCATGAGGATGTTCTGTGCGCTGTTTTACCGGCAACGGTAAAGAGTGCGTTTACGTGTATGTGTGGCTGGTATAACACATGTCGAATGTACAGAGCCGACAAAAACGTCCTTGTTATAATTAAACGGCTTGTTCCATAGCCAAAGGAGAAGACGTCTCTTATTCTTATTACGCAGGAGTTGCTGCGCTCAACAAAAGATTTTGTACCATAAGTCTTTATTCATACACCTGAACCTGAATGGTGCCTGTAACACGGCAGTGAAAGTGCTGATGTTTGCTGTTGTGCGTCTTGGGTTGCATGCGCTAAGAATAAAAACTGGCGCTTTTTTGTTTGCACTGACTTCCATCTACAGCGCCCATCTGAGGGCTGCAGAAAAATTCATAGAAAAGCCGCATCTCTGTAAAAGCCGCATGGTTCAAAACGTCGGAAAAAAGTAGCGGCTTATAGTCCGAAAAATACGGTATGTGAGAATGCTAGCTCTTGGTACTGAACAACATGCAGCTGAGGCTGATGGGAATGTCAGTTTTGCTAGTATTTAGTAATAATCAAAGAATCTTATATTCCTTGTTACATTCCAACCTGTAAGTGGCAGAAGATAAAAGCTAAAGCTTCTTTTATTAAAGTTTTAGAGATTGTCTGATCGTCGAGTGAAAATGAGACACGATGTGTTGTCTCTCGGCTATGTGTACCCTGTGTTGTCAAAGACTCTGCATTATCACATTATTTCTCACCACACGAATAAATATAAATCAGTACCTTTATATCTGGACTGTGGAGCAATACTGAAGAGATCATGCAAACACTGAAATAAATGGTGGCTGCACAGATAATGAGAAATGGGCCCCTGGACACAGATTGGGGGAGGGCCCCTATTCTTTTCCTTGTTTTGAGTCTGGCTGTGGTCAAGTTTTGTGTGTTTTCATAATTAATGTGTCTATATTTGCGTGTCATCTGTTTCTTATGTTTCTTTATTTATGGTTTTAGGCATTGTGTGCCTGGTTTCGCACCTCTTTGGATAGTTTCAGATTTTTTATTATTTCATTCATCGTTTTATAAAAGGAAATCTTTTTAATAAAGACAGTCAGTCAGAAAATACAGAAATAAAAGCAGAGTTTACTTTAGGAGGCCTGTAAATTAGTCCACATAGCATTGGACTAAACAGCTCAATCTTGCACAATGGTAAATGCTGAATCCACGTTATCGTGTACAAGACGGAAAATTGCATGTTCACATCTAAACCCCCACTTTGGCTGCTAGACCTATGTTATTATTTAGTGACAGACACTTAGGACATTACTTAGTGATGCACAGTTGACAAGGCTGTGCTCGCAAAGGAGAGCTGACTGGCATGGTGAGATGCTGTTGATCCTCAGAAGCTTGGCCTGTTACCACCCATCCCTCCACCAACCACATCTGACAGCAGGCTCCTCTGTGAGTGTGTGCACACTAACAATTATTGCATACTTGGTGCGACTCATGCTGGCATTGTTTTTGCCCTCCAGCATTGTATTGGGCACTGTCAACCAGCCTACATCAAGCAGAGGAAAGAACACAGAGGGTCTGATAACTAAAGATGAAAGAGGTCAGATGATGGGCAGAAACTGAGAAATAGAATACAGCATTTAATAAAGAGATGTAGCATGGAATGGAATGGAAAAATTATGAGGGGTAAAAGTGCAACAGTGCACAGATCCAACTGAATCTGGATACATTTGAGTAAGAAATTTTAGTCCCATTAGGATGTTTTTATGTAAAACTACAAATTGCAAGTTTGTGAACTTTGCAGCAGAGGTTTTTAATAATTGGTTTGAAGTCAATTTCATTCGTACAGGTAGAAGGTCACCAGCCTAATGCTCGCTTCCACAGTCCAAAGACATACATGTCAGTTTAATTGGTGACTACAAAACTGCCAATAGTGTGAATGGTTGTTTGTCTTTGTATGTCCCTGTATATCAGCCCAGAACTATCGAGGATGTACCCTGACATTTGACAGATAACAGCTGGGATGAGCTCCACTACCACCCTTAACAGAATAAGCAATTTGATTTTTTTGGGGGGGGTTGGAAGTTTTAGAATACCATTGGACTCCTATTCATTTGGTTTTGGTGCACCACTTCTTCCAGATTGCCTGGCTCAGATCCTGACAGACATTATTTTTTAGGTCAAGGACAATGTTGGTGTCCCTAGAGAAAATGCCAGGCACCTGATGGAGACAGTAACACACTATTCAGTGGGACATTAGCAGTTTCCATCAGCCCGTAATTATTATGTAGAACATGAAAAAATCGACTGTATGCCTGTCTGTGGTATGAGGACTACGGATGAAAATTTGCTCCTAGCTAAATCCGCCATATTTACCCAATGTCATGGCTGCAGTGTTTGTTAATATGCATTGTCCTCAACAAATAAACAAATAAAATAATAAAACTTCTGTCATCTAGTAGATTCAGTTTGTTCTTATCACGTGCTGTGGTGGTAGTTGTAGTGGGTTCTTATGCGCTATGGTAAATAGTCTGCAGATATATTGCGCTTATACCTCACACTAGTCAGTGTTGCATGTTACATCAACGTTGCATCAGTCACAAGATATTCTACAAATGACTGATGCAACATACGACTAATAAATGCAAGTTGTAGCCAGTAAATTTACTCGGACTTTAGGAATATGGCATTTTCGTCAGTTAGTGGCCCTGTAAAGTTTAGTGGTATTTCAGAATAATGTGTGTTTGCATGTGGGATTTCTATTTGTTCTTGTACAACTCCGGGTGAAAGGCAGCGGCCTTAAGGTTCTTCCCTATGTTCACTCGTTGTAGTTACACAGGATAACGCTAAATCTAGTAGCATATGCACGTTCTCGCTGGTTTCCTGCCCGCCTCACCCCCCCTTACGCGATTGGTCAGCGTGAATCCTGTTGGGTGGAGAATTTTGACAGGGTTCTCTCGGGTTACTTCCGGAAGCGAGCGCGAGCAGAGATCCAAGTGCAGAAGTTTCGTAAGCGAGTAGCAGTAGCTGAAACTGCTCAACTGCATGTAGATGGTTTGGATTGTGAGTCAATTTGAAAGTGAGCAGGAACATTTTGAGTGCAAAATCGTTAATTTTCTCTATTTCTAAGAGGGAAATCATTCCATAGGGTGAGCTACCCAACTCTGTAGGCTCAGCAGCCTCATTCCACCACTTTGCCCTACCACCCCCACGAAACAGGTGCCTGAGATTCATTCCTGACATTTTATGGAAAAGCTTTTTGTGTGATGGCACAACAAAGTCAGAGTTGGGCTTAGTAAAAAAATATGATTTGGGTTAGAGTGAAGTCCAAACGTTTACCTTCAGGGGCAAGTCTTCAAACTACATTTACTACAACCACACTACTTGCCTCATCTGACTAGGAAGTATCTCACCTACTGAACCACAATTATGGGCAGATGGAAATGGATAATGTCCATTTGAATATTGTGATAACAATGAAAATGTAAAAGTCATCAATTCTCATCTACTCCCCTTTAGGTGTCTACCAAAATATATGGTCAATCACCAAATATTTGTGCAGACAAACCAATCTAGACAAGAGCGGTGTGATGCCAGTGGATGGCCATTACTGGACGTAAAGGGTGGAACATGTAACATGGCATCTCAATCGCAGATTTGTGTGCAGCCTCTACAACTACAACTAAGTGTTCAATATTTGGTTTGGGCCATGGTCTCTTCTGAGGCATTGTTTCTACAGCAGAAGGTGGAGTATGCTTGGTCTTATTTCTGTATTACTAAATGCAGCAGTGCAGTAGTGCAATGGAAACGAGAAAGCAGAACTACAGGGCAGATATTAACTAAAACTAATTATGGCAAAACGTAGAGGAGATGACCAGGAACAGCTGTTAACCATAACCAGTGAGTGAGACCTATGCAGATATTAATCAAGATCAGAGATAAATGATATGCACATGCAGAAAAGTGTGCACGTACAAAGACAGAGCAGGATAAAGAATAAACCCAAGGAATGAACAAGTTAACCAAGCCGCAGAGTCCAAAAAACAGCAGCCAGTGTTTTCAACAGAGTGCTCAGTGAGTGCTGAGAAGCAGGTGAGTGAAAGCAGGAGTGGTGGAAAGCAATCAGCCAAAAAAGAACACCTGTGGACGACGGCCTCAAGGAGTGAAGGGAGTAAAACCACGGACCAAGGAGACAGAGAGGGAAACAGCAAGTATGAAAATAGGCAGAGCACAGGGTGAGTGAGAGTGGACAGATCAGGGCAGGGATGGCCAAAAGATGACGTTGTCAGAGACTTGAGGAGGAGCCATGCCAGTATATGCACACGCATCATAACTTAAACTGGGCCGCTGGCATGGCTAAAATTCCTGCGTGAATCTCCTGGCCTGAGCTTTAAGCGTTTTTTTTTTGCTTGGTAACTAAAACAAATTTAGCAGTGAATAGTTACAAACTAACATTAGTTATACAATTAACAATAAGTATAAATCTTCACAGACTTGCCCTGCTGCCTCCAAGAATCCAGCACAGAGCAACATGAAACATGAAGCACCAGAGCCTTATTTTTCTGCAGAGATGTGAATAATCAGCTTTGGGGGGTGTCAGCCACACTGCTTTGATTCAATGAGACGAGCAGTACCACCCCTCTTCACATTCACCCCCACCGCAATTCACCGCAAACAACCAAGTCTTGCCCACAAAGCACGGGACGCTGTCAGATTTGTGGAAACGGGTAGAATAAGGACCCAGGGTGGTGACGACGGCAGGGTGTGGGAAATAATAATTTATTTAAGTAACAAAACAAACTAAAACTCTCCCGAAAAAGGGAGGACAAGAACATACAAAAAAAAAACCCTAAACAACCTAGACAATCAATGAGGGGGCAAAAACAAAGAGACTACACTTAAACCAACAAACAAACAAGAACCAAATAAGGAACAAACAAAGGGGACCAAACCTCAGACCAAGCGAAGACCAACGAGTACAACAGAACGAGCATACGGCAGACTGAGCGAGAGAATGAGTGAGCGAGAGAGACGAACCAACAACAGTGCAGAGGGAACAGGGCTTAAATAACCAAGAAAACAGGTGAAACTAATTTGGACAAACGAGAAAAGTAAAACAAGCCAAAGAAACGAACAGGAAGCAAGAGGCAATACTACAAAATAAAATGCCACAACAGGAAATGAACAAAAACCCAAACTAACAAAAAGTCCAGAATCCTGACAGACGCATTTTGATTTTCCCAGAACAGAGGTAAAAAAAAAAATAAGATCCACTGTTTCTGTACTTACAAAAGGATTGAGTCACTCATCATATTTCTACTATGAAAGTATTATGTTGGTTTGGTGGAAGTAATATTAATGCACCCATATTTTCATCCAAAGAGCTGATTACAAGCCAGCCCTGACAATTAATCTACCGTTCCGACTAAAAACCTAGGTTGTTACTAAATCTGTTAGAAACCCTTTAAGTTCTTTGTCAAAAGAGATCAATGCAACAAAACGTTTCCATTCTGTGTTTTAAATGTCTACTGTCATCCGTACAATAAACTATGCTATTACATTTTGATTTGATAAATCTTTGAATGAGTTTTGCAATGAAGAAACGTGACCGATTAAATTAACATTAGTTAAAAGTGATTGCAGTATAAAAACGCCTACAATATGGTGAATGCTGAAAAATTGGTAAAAAGGTTCTTCAACAGCAGAACTTGGGGTGTTTATTCAAGAAATCACTGTCTCTACAAGTTGAACCCATCTGCTCTGGGTGGATTTATACCTGTGCCTGAATGACTGTGCAGGAAGGGGACGAGTGATGGAGGCCACATAGGCCAATTCCGACCCCTCTGAAGGAGTTATAGGCTTCAGCAGATAGGATGGGAAAGACTGGACAGAAAACAGTGGTTAGACTTTACAATACTGAAGACAAAAACACTATTAGTTACAGAGGAACAAATAACGAGTGACATGAGAGTTTGTGAGTGGTTCTAGAATTATTGTGAATACGGTACTGTATTGCGGGTAATGATGAGTTAGTCGAGAACAGACCAGAATTTACTCGATTAATGAATGTCTGTGAAGAGCTTAGAACACAGTCACCCAGGTGAGTTTGTTTGAAAGCTTACTCATAATGGCTGCTTCTTGTCGACCTAAAAAGGTCAATTAAGGGTGATTTAGTAACTACTCACAAAATTATCATTATAAGTCCCAATAAGCAACGTTTGGTCCTTTTTCTCGGAAGGACTGAATAAAAATTACTCGCAATCTCAATCCAGAGTCAACTCCGAGGTGTTCAGGAAATACTCATTTACTAACTCAGCTAATACTTTAGCAGCAGCTGTCCCAGTGATCAACTGATGCAGGAATTATCTGTCTGTTGCATTTACAATTGCACTTGTACTGTGCACCTCCAAATAACCAAATACAGGCTGATATGGCCACTGTGGTTGACATTAAATAGCCAGAAACAGAAATGAGCCTCCTTACTCGCCCCTTCCCTGATATACACTCACTGAGATGGGTGAAGCCATGAAATCACCATCACCGGACACACCTCCATACATACACACACACTGCATGCATGTGGAAGCATAAAGAACCGCTTGTGTCGGCGAGTGACGCTCTGAGCTTTCATTGTAGGGAAATAGAGACTCTGACCCTTCAATTTCGCAGTTACCTCAAATATTAAGTGACAAAGTCAACAAAAAAAGGACTTACGAAGCGGCACAGTTTAACGCCTTAGGAACGTCAGTATCTGATGCTCTGGGATGAGAACGTTAAGAACCTCCTCTGAACGAACTGCTGCTGATACCAGCTCATGTACTGCTTTGCTTGTACCCGACACATTCCCTACTAGCTCAGCTTGCACTGTTACTCAGCGTCAATCAAGCCTTCCCACTCTTCCCTTGGCTACATGTGGTTTAGCAGCCATTAGGTGCAGTAGGTGGTTATTCTGTGGTAGATGTGCCGTGGTTTCAAAACTAAAGACATAGCTACAGCTTTGTTACCTTTAGGCACAAAAGGTTAATGTATTGCGTCCAAAGATGAGTTAGCTTTAAGATTAAAATTGTGCTGTGTGCACAAATTCAATCCCAACATTCACCTGACTTTGTCAGGAAAGGGGTGTACTTGAGAACACAAATACTGTATACAGTAAGATACTCCTGAGATTATCCAGACTTTATCCTCTGACTTTATCCCTTTCCTTTCGAACGTGCGGCATGCCGCTCAGTCCTGAATTGTCGGGAAGATTAAAAGTGAACAAATGGGAGTGTTGAAAACATTTATATCAGCCGACAGTCATTTCCCGATTTCTATTGACATTGTCCAGAGTTTAAATGTGACACATACTTCCTTTGTACCTCTTTAGATTTATTATTATTAAAATTGTTTTTTTGCTTTTTTCATGATGCTATTCCTGTATTTGCAGAAACACTCTGATCACATTCACAAAGTTGCACACTAGCAATCAAGTACAACCACAGCCTGACCTGTGATCATTAAGCAGCTCCACTGGGGCAGTTGGGATTCAGGGCTTCGTTCAAGGGGACCACATGGATGTTGATAAGATGCTCAACTTGCATATGATTGGCCAGTGGAGGCTTGCTAACTGACATGTTATCATACCTGTTTTATGTAGTGAGGGCAGTGCAGTGATGGATTGGTCAGCGCTGCTACTTTAAGGCTAGAAAGTCCCTGGTACGATTCCTGGCAAGCCATGGCCTTACGTGGCCTTATGGCCTTGCATAGGTTTCCTCCAGGTAGTCCACTTTCCCCCTATAGTCCAAAGACATGCGTGTTAGGTTAATTGATGACTCTACATTGTCCATAGGTGTGAATGAGAGTGTGAATGGTTTTCTGTGTGTATGTCTCTCCGTGTTGGCCCTGTAATAAACTGGACCTGTTCAGAATGAACCCTGTCTCTCGCCCTATGACCCCTGGAACAGGTGCTGACCACCTGACATGGTGCTTACGCAGACTAAGTGCCTATATTAAGTTGTCAAGATACTCCAACTTCTGAGTACTTGCTGTTTTCAGTTTGTTTAAATTTAGGAGTTTAACTTCAAAGGACCGAAGTGTTAGGGTGGTTTCAGTCCATTATCTATGTCTGGATAGGTATTAACCCTGGAGAGTAACATAACAGTAGAATCTGAGTCATATTTCTCCAAGAACTGACTCTGAATACTGACAATCCTTAGCATTTTTTGGTCATCACTGTACATGTACAATCTGGGACACCTTGGTACAATGAGCGCTGCATGTCTCAAACACTGCAGATCTCTAAATAGGACACAATAGGATTCAATTTGTTTGCCTATTAATTGAAAATACTTACACTACTGCAGACCTCCATCAATGTTGAATTCCTGATGCTTTTTTCCAACCTTTAATGTTTGGAAACTTCACAATCTCTCCTTGAATCTAAAATAACTTTCAACTACAATCAAAACACACAAAAGCAAAGCACACAGGCAACTCTATGAAAAGGTTAGTGAGAAACCAGAAATCAGGGGATGGAAACAAGAACAATTCCAAGTCACTGATTATCTGTTGGAGTACTGTAAATTCATTACTAAGAAATGGAAGCAACATGGCTCGAATGTGTCTAGAGCAGGCCTTCCTTAAAATTTACGCCGACAAATCAACTTCTCCGGCTAATCTGGGAAGAAAGTTTACATGCACCTATGAAATCTGTGTATATATGCGGCAGTGGACTATTCGGACTTGTTTTAGAAGCATGGCTTACAGCATTTACCTGTAAAGTAACAGAAAGTGCTGACAGTTTTTTCTGCAGCGTCACTTTCCCTGAAGAAGGGTGAGACGAAAAGAGAGGAGAGGGACAACTGTCAGATTTTTAAAAAATATATCTATTTTTTCACACTTCTATGAGGCACTTTGTGTTAGTTTAATTTTCTGTCGGACTGATTTTGATTTAAAAATGAGCACCAGTAATGATCTCTTCTTTCATTCGGTTTTTTTTCACTCGGCTGCATGTTCCTGTCTGCAGCTTTCTGTTACTCACATGCACTGCTGGAGAAAACTGATTAGGAACGTGGCTACGTGTAAACATGGCAGAGAAATCAGCCTTCTGTGGGAGAAGTCTACATTAGGAAATCAGGTTTCCCTAATCCCCTAACCCGATTTCAGAAACCCTCCTGTTTACACGACTGTCAAGCAATCACCTTTCAGACTGTAACCTGGTTACTTAAGCCCGTGTAAACACACTGATAGAGTGACCACCAAGATATGAATGTTTTTTGACACTTTCACAGGAAATGCCATGTCTTAAAATGTTGCTAAATATGGCAATCAAGGTAAGCCAGCTGCTTTGTGCCAATATGCAAAGAGAAAATAGCAGTTTCAGTGTGAAACAACTGTTGTTTTTGCAACAGTCCCATGACGTATGAAATGTGACTGTTGTCAATGTGGCGCATTTTCAAAGGCAAATCAACCTATTTACTAAGCCTAATATCTATTTAATGCCTAACCTAACCACACAACTCTTTAAATGTTGCATTTTTCAGGTGTTTTAGGGAGAAAAAAAATCAGGGTGAACCGGGCCACAACTTCCCCTCCATTGTAAGAGTATCTGCCCAAAAATAGTGGGTCTGACAAATGCTCGACTTTGCTAGTGGCTGCTCGCTTTCTTTAAACAGTGCACCGTGTCTTACGAGGGGATTGGGCCAAGTGACATGTGTGGACCTTCCAGTTGGAGGACATGTTGAAACGTTACTAAGAACAGATGAGTGTTCACTTCAGCCGCTGTGCGTCACTCCACACACACTGATGTTGGCAGGGATCATAAAGTGGTGGAAACCCGTTGGTTTCAAGTGAGGATGCACGTCATCCACCTGTAAGGGGAAAGGGTCAAAGGTGCGCGTCTACCCTCTGCATTTTTTTTTCTTTTGACCTTTGTTTTCACCTTTCACATCCCTGCACCTTGCACTAGACGAACTGATGATTAATACAATGTGCCTGGTAAATCACCACTAAAAACAGTCATCCCAGACTGGACTCGTTCCTCTGGAGAAGCTTTGTTCAGCCTGGACCTATTTTGAAGCTATTAATATTAACAATAGGCTTAAGGACCCCCTGGAGAGCGCAGATCTATTATTACCTCCTATTATGGGACGTGCACGGCGTCGAACCGAGCGACTGTGCGCGTCCTGTCGCCGGCGCTAGGATCCAGAAGAATGACCACTCTCTCACCTTTCTCTCCCCCTCTCTCTCCCTCTCCGTCTCCATCTCTCTCTCTCTACCCCAAGACTGTTTTAAAGTCTCCGCTAGACTTGGGCTCGCACGTTACTTCCTGGATGGATGAAGGAATGGAAAGCATCCAGCGCCACTCCGCCATCACCATCGCCGACACCGACTCTCCCCTGTTTGCGTGCCCGACGAGTGCTCCCCGTACCGCCGCAGCGGCAGGAGCGACGACGCGCTGTGCGGAGCGTCACTGCTAGTCTCCCGCTTCTCCCTCGCCGCATGCACACGCTCCTCCAGAAGCTCCGGTGTCCGAGTGTTATGCTCACATCCTGGAATATCGGGGGGATTTTGGGACGGAAAGACTCTCTGCTGGACCTCTAACTAAACCTCTCCGCCCGCCCGCCCGCCCGCCTCCACCACCACCACCACCACCGTGCCCAGTCTCCGTCTCCAGCGCTGCTTTTTACGCAACGAAGGCGTCGCTCATCCGGCCGCACAGGGAGAAACTCAACAGTTGTTGCCGCTCATTGTGTGCATGTCGACGCGCATTTTACTGCCATGTGGAGGCCACTTCAATCGAGCTGTTGCTGCTGGTGGATTTTCTCTCTCGTCTTGCCAGCCTTCGTGCTCCGGGCCGAGTGTCATCCCGGTAAGTTTCGTCCGACACTGGGCTGTTCTCTACTTGTTTAGGTGGATGAAGGAATGCGCCGATCCCCGTGAGAGCGTCAGGACGGAGCGAGTCAGAGCGAAGTCAAGTCCCCTGAGCGAATATCTGCTAACGGGCCACTGGCTGGGAGATATTGGTGCCGTTCGGCGTGACGCGCTTCCCCGGCACCGGCACGTCGGCTCAGCTGTCGGGGACAGTCAGTGTGCTTCTGTGCCGTTGAGGGACACGTCCGAACCCCCTGAAACCCAGACGCACCACAGCTGTCACAGGGGCGACATCTCCCTCTGTTAATCCCCGTGGTGCAACTGTCCCTCCTCGCCTGTCCAATTCCAAATCTTTAATTCTTCCTAACCCCTCATGTAGCATTCAGACAGAGGGGGGTGGGATGGGGGGTGGGTGCCATTACTGGAGCAGTAGGCAGCCTGTGTTGGTAGCTGGGTCAGGGATACGGGTAGATGAAACGGGGAAGATGTGATGCCTTGTCAGCCGATGGCGTGTATGGCAAAGCCGTTATCTCACCGCCTGAAGGAAGACAGCAGGACTGTGAAGCCGCTTCACACACACTCAGGAACCCCAAAAAAAAAAAAAAAAAAAAAGAAAGACAAAAAAGCAAAAAATCCATTTGAGGCTCAGATCTGCGCTGAAGGGAGGGCAGGTCTGTGTGTGTCACGTAGACCCACAGAGGTGATCCACAAATGATGAGACCTGATTCCAGAATCACACACAGCACTTTGCACTGGGATGGTTCTGCTTGCTTTACTTTCTCTAATTGGGCTAATCTCCAGTTGTTATATAACACAACTGAACTGTTTCCCACATTCATTTTCAGTGAACCCTCTGCTCTAATAATAGCTAATTCAAAGACCCCTGGGCCCTGTATCCTGGTTTATGAGGTCCAAAGTCTCCACCATTTAAACCATCAGTCCAGTTACCTTAAATGGAATAGAACCAGCACTTACTGGGATTTTACTCTCAGAGAGAGAGACTAGAAAACTGCAAAATAAATCCACCAAATTGAACTGGACCTTACCCAGAGTTTCTATACACACCACCTTCCTCCTGCTGAAGACATTTGTGAACACTTGTGCACGCAGTCCGGTTGCACAAGGCTTTTGTGTTCAATTCTGTACTTGCCATGTTCTCACGTGGAAATTATTACATCTGCATACGTGATAATGCACCTGAAAGGATCTTTGCTGCCAGGTATCTTTAACAGAGCCTGGATGGTGTGAACCGGACCGTAAATGAGCTGTCTGTCCAACAGCATTCAAACCAATCGACCACAACATTACTACCACCGGGGAACGACAAGTGTCAGAAAACACACAGCCCGTGTTGCTGCGGATAAGTCAGATGACCCCATCCACCGCAACAATAAAACAACCAAGTGGTGTTAATGTTGTGGTTGATTCATGTCTGCTGTATTGTAGGTACGACTAATGGTGCTTTTTAGAATACACACACACACACACACAGAGAAGAACATTAAAAGAGAATGATGAGTGCGTAATGTGGAAGCAGAGTGACAGAGAGCGATTCGCTGCTTGTTTCACTCAGCCCGAGCAGGCAAATCAACTCAGAAATGTAATTCACCTTGTACAAGGACTGAAAGGTACATTTACAATGAATTTCTCCTCTGTCTTATAAGAGAAAAACAGTGACATTATGTACTGTATTTGATATTATATTGCTGTACTGTTTATACATATATCCAGCCCTCAATCCACATCCAGCCCACATTGTGGACTCTCGTTGGCCCCCAGACCTCCAGCCTGTGGCGACTCGAGGAGTGGAAATGTATCGTGTGTGTGCTGAAGTCCCTTCAGCTGTCCACAGATATGACACTTTCTCACAGAGCCAGTTAGTCGGACAGCATTAGCCTACTTTTCAGCTCTCTGAGATTAGCTCTTTGTCTGTCTTCAGTCTTCAGAGATGTCACATAGCATGATGAGAGTCAGAGCAATGTCTAAAGCTGCGCACGGTCACCGCTTTAACAAATCCAGACCAGTATTCACATACCGCGAGGACTGAGGCGGACTTTCAGAGCTGGAAATGGGAGTCTTGTTAGACACTTAGGATTTGTTGTCCCCTCGATTTTTCATCTCGCATTCCATCTAATCTCAGATCTAGACAGAAATGAAGTCAAGTAATGTTAGCAGCAAGAGAGCGAGCTGCATGCGAGGGGTAGAAGGAACTGATGGATGGATCTGAAGGCAAAGTCTTACCCGTGGCTTATGAATTTATTTGTGGTGGGTCATAAAAGCAAGGTGTTAAATTACTGCAAAATCCCCCGAGTTGTAATGGCTATTGAAAGGACACAAACACACGCGCAAACTATATATATGCATAAGACACTTAAAATAGCATAAAATACAGCCTACGATGAGAAGGAGGTGTTTCCACGTTGAAATAACACAAGTCAATATTGGGTGTGTGTGTCTTTATCTTTTGACAGATAACAAATCAATACATAAAGTCAAAAATATCTTTAGGTTGGTGAACATCAATTTCACTGAAATAGAAGCTCTGCACGGGGGAAATGGACGGGTGGATATTCAGTTGCCAGTTTGTGATGCTTAAAAGAAATGATGAATGTCTGGGGAAGTAGGCATTGTCACCAAAGGGCAAATCCGCAGCTCAGATATTGGTAATCCCTCCTTCCCATTCTTTCTCTCTCCCTCTTACTGTCTTCATACTTGAACTCTCCCACTCCCCCTCTGCTCCTCTCTCCCCTTGGCTCGACCGCACATTGCAATGATAGCGGCTTCGAGCAAGCCTAAGGTGGCTGGTTCATGTTGAACGGCTGGCAGATGATGTAGAAACAGAGATGAGTGTGCCTCTCTCCTGCTGGGTATCACAATCCACAGGCTCTCAGCGCTGCTCTTCTTACCTCCAGCCTGCTCCTCTTTTCTATTAATAAGGCTCTTAGCTGGGAGATTGGCTTGGAAAGGCACGAGGAGAGGGCAAGATGGGCTTTCCACAAATATTACGTCAACTGTGGGCCACATGCAAATGGGGATCGCTTTGGTAGTTTCAATCAGCTAAAAAAAGCAGCATCTGAAGAATTCATTTTCATCATTCTGCTTTACTGAACCTCTATGGTATGCGTTCAAAATGCAATAGCATATATTTTTTATATTGATGCATTTTCTAGTTTATGCAGAAATACTTATTTTTTTCTATTACTCGATCCATTTGTGTGTCATTGGGTCCTGAAAATTTTTCATCTTCTCTAAACAGAGTCAAGCTTTTTTTTTTTTTAACAGGCATACATAAGGGGCGACTGTCAGTATAGTGATAGAGAGAAGAGAAAAAGCACAACGCCACAAGTGATGAAAAAAAAACACTCAGCGTAAAACACTCAAGTAACATTCAGCGATGCTGCAGCCATAAATTATTAAAAATAAACTGAGACAAGATGTAGATGACTGAAAGACAATTGTGTCATGGTTCCTGCAGTTTGTATATTAACGGCAACAATCAATCAAGTGTCTCTGTAGTTTTATCTCACACTGTGTGTAAAGTTTGCGCATTTGCATTTCACAAAGCACGCACATCACCTTTGTAGTGGCTCTTTGTGTTTTCTGCCTGCTCGAAGGTTATGACGCCCACAATTAAGACCTCCAACCTGCCGCGTTCGAAAAGCAGGCTAAGCGCTTTATCCTCCGAGCTTTAAACTCGAACGCTTTGTTTACTCTCTAGTCCACCTTAATAATGTCATACCTTGCTGCAGAGCAACACCCGCTAATGATTAAGCCAAGTGCCCCTAGATATACAGGAAGTTAGTGCAGTGCCTTCGTGTCTGCATGAGCGACCTGACTGCTGCCAACGTGCCCCCGGTCGCCCACATAATGGCCGGTTTGCAGCCACGCGAACATCTGTTTTTTGGGAATGGAAAGCACTGAACATCACCGCGGGGCGTCCGCTAGCTGACACAAGGCATCACTTTTCTCTTTCTGTCTGCAGCCTGCCGTGTCAGCGTTGAGGCATCGCGCCCCTGTCACTGCGTCGCACTTCAGCCCTGGGTTAACCAAATACACGAGGCAGAGGAAGAAAGAAATGAAAGAAAGGAAGGAAAAAAGCAACAGAAGAGACAGGGAAAGAAAGAGATGTTCGGCCTTCAATCTGTCGCTTTCTGCTGCGTAAAATGAATGGGCCCTGTCGCTCCTGGGAAGAAAAACAGAACAGTCATTGTAATCTCACAACAAGTGTCTGCGCTAGCACATCTTTTCACCCCCACAAACACACACTTCCCCTCCTTCCATCTATCTCTGTCTCTTTCATTACTGTTCCTCTCTGCTGGGAGAGAGCATGCATGTGCATCTTTTCCGCTTCTTTTAAATCTTGGGACAAATGGGATTTGAGGGCGATGTTGATGAGGGTTTGTTAACCATTCCGAGGAGGTCTCCGTGTCGCACACCCTCTCTCTGAGCCTTTTTTGTTGCAGTGATGTGGGGAGGGGTTTGACATTTAGGGAAGTGATTGGAAATGCTTCATGGCCCTCAGTTGCCAACATTATCATCATCGTCATCTCAGTGCTCGCCGAGCTATTATCTCCGCTGTGACCGGAAAAATGCTACAACACTGGCTCACAGGTCACTTTATCAGTCAGCACCGAGCCTGTCAATGCCACCACGGCTTTCCTTAATAGATTGATTAAAAGATACCGCGTGCGGCTTCTGTGTTTTTGTGCGTGCGTGTGATGCAGTGCTGGGTGGGAGGGGTGGTGTCAGGCAGTTATCTATGTGGGATGCTGCTTTGGAAGCAGTCGCCTTGTCATTAGAAACTGTGGAGGGAGGGGGCAGGGGGGAGGGAGCCAGAGAAATTGGAAAAAAGGGAAAAAAATGTCCGTCTATTGTGCTATTGATTCTTAGCAGGAAATGATGCTGTGTTGCTTCACAAAGGGGGAAACTAAAGATAAATAGGCCCGATAATGATAACAATAGTAATGATGATATTACGTGCTGAGGCGCTAATGATATCTCAGGAATACGATGAGTGGAACGGAGCGCGGGACATCTTCTTTTTTGTGTTTTTCCATCAGCATCTCCGCTCAGCTGAGCGTGCCTGTTAGATTTTTAATCTGTTTCTCATCAGTTTGTGTTTTTTTTTTTATTTTGCATCTTATGAGCTCCCGGCCCCGCAGTGTCACATGGGAAAAGAAAACACTGGGATGGATGGAGCTGCGTTGCAAACAGTGCGTGCTCTCCAACCCCCACCATCACTTTTTCTTCTCTTTGTTCCCCTTTTGTTTTCTGCAGTATCCTATAGAGATGAGGTGAGGCAGGTACCCTGTCATTTTCTGGACGGGCTTCTCAAATTTTTGCTCGGCGAGGCCTGGTGACAGCTTCTTCGAAACAGCGCCATCGATCCCCCTTCTCCCCTTTTCCCACTTTCCCCACTGTTCATTCTGCTGCGCTAAGTCTTGTTTGCTTCCGGCGGAGTTTCATGTTAGCTGCCATATGTTCTGCTTTCCCCTGACATTATCGCTGTTGTGCTTCTAAAGAAGACATTTCATTCGTATGTCTGACTAAGGCTCTTGGAAAAAACGTAGATCCAGCATCAAACATACTTTGAAGCAATTTTATTCCACTCTAGCTCCAGTTGCATTGTCTTTATAGAGAAACTGTAGCAGAACACACTACTCGGCTTGTGTGAGGGATTTGTACCCATCAATGAGTTTGAAGTTTCCCTCAGCAAGACAAAAAGTACCGGATAACAAATTGCTAAACGCTTTTGGTTCCCAGCTAAATGTGTTTATAACAAAGAGTGCTGAAACTTGTCAAGCATTAAAAATGCGGGCACACATGAGATCTGGTTTTAGGGTTTTTAATATAAAAACAATTTTCAAATGTCATATTTCATAGATTGATAGGGTAAATGCTTAAAGAGACCATACTATTTATGATTCCTGATAACAAACTACACCAACGTGCTTACTTGCGTAATGTCTTTAGAAAAAAAATCATTTCACGTTTCTGTGTGCTCTTTTGACTCTGTCAGAAAACTTTTCAGAAGCTCCCAGAGATTTTCTCTGGAGCCTCACAAAACATTCTTAACAGTCGTACGTATGAACATCATCAGTCTCAAACATGCACAGATGTACCCACCTGCTGGCCAATCAGAACATGGGGGACCTTAAAGAGACAGGCGTTAAAACAGGCCCTGTACTGCATACATGTAGGCCCATTATAAAACAAATAAGCAGTTCTTTTGAATTATGACATTATCTAAAACTGTAGAACCCCAGAGTAGAAATATCAACCACAAATTATGCAATTAATGCGGCAACTTTGACTCTCCTCAGCTCTTTCTTGGTCTTCACCAACACAAAAGATCAGGTTCTTCTTTTGGTATGTACCAGTAATCATTTATAGGTTATATCAAAATAATACATTTTGGCAATGGATTAAAATAAATGTTACACACCCCCACAGACAAACAAGAACAGAGGGTACTTCTGGTTTAAAATTTAAATAATAGGAAAAAAGCTCCATACACTCCTATGGTTCCGTCTTTATTCCCACTTGGCAAACCAATAAATGCTGCGAACCCTGTCAGGTCTGTGGTTGCGTGCAGGAGGCGGCACAACACAGAGCGGGGGAAAAACAAAGGAAAAGAGCGAGACGCAGAGACAGCACGAGATGCTGATAAGAGCAGAGAGGTGTGTGTAGCCGAGCCCTTTCCCTTTCCCTTTTTGCTAAGCGCGATGCCAGAGGGAGCCTGTGTGTCACCGTGCAGGGCTGCTGAGCGTTAAAAAGAGCTTAGACTGACAGGCTGTCGGCCAGCGTGGAGGCTGACGAGCCTAACCGCCGCTGACACCAAACAAACACTTTGAGGTGAGGGCAGCAGGAGATGATATGGGAAAACAAATGGACACGGCCAAAGCTGAAGAAAGAGTTTGAGCCGCAATACCCCTCTTAGATTGAAGCTTGCCACATTGCCAATTGTTTTGGAATTTCTTAGATGCAATCTGATGGCATATTCCTGACAGCGAGGTGGCTGGTGGTTGCCAGGTGGTGGTTCTTCTCGCCACAGTAAGCCCCCTCCCACCCCGCCCCCACGCCTGCTTCCGACATCTTGGCACATGTCAGGACTTCCAGACACTTTGTGTTCTTTTGTCGGGCACGATAGGTGGCCATTCACTCCAGTGCTGTGACAGCTCTCCGATACTGCGGTGAAAGGTGTAGATGGGTGTTCCTGCCATTTCCCAGAACACTTTCTCATTTTGAATGGTGAAATGCACTTCACTCGACTTCCATCAGTCATCTCCGCTGACAGTAGAATGGAAGCAGCTGCTTTCTCCTTTAGAAAGGTGAAAGAAATGTCACCGTCGTACTATGATGTTTGGAGTGTCACTCAGACAACCATCCCGATGTTTAACTTAACACTTTTCACTCACTTCGTCTTCCTTTCCCATTAACTTTTGTCTTTTTCTCCTCCTATTGATTTCCATTTAAACATTTGTCCCTGGCTTTGTTAATTGTTCCTCTGCTCTGACTAAACACCTCCCCTCCTTTTTATTTGATCAGTTTTTTTTTGCTTACATCTGCTCTTAATTAGCTCCTTCCTTCCTTTCCCTCATCCCCCCCCTTTTGTCTGTTCATTCCCTTCTTTTACAGTCCTTCCACTGTCTTCACTTCCTTCTTTTGTCTTATTCATTTGCTCCTTTTCATTTCTGAAAGCCTTTCTTTTGCTTTCTGCACTTTCTTTCATTCCTTGTCATGCATTTTATCTTTTTTTCATGTAATCCTTTGAATATTTATATTCTATTCATTGTTCCCACTCTTCCCTTATTTCCTTCTTTTATTCCCACATCATTTCTATTTCTTTCTTTCTGATTCATACAGCAGTATTTCATTCTCGTAGATGCCCCCCCGCTCTGGGTTTCTCCCATCTCTGGTCACAGTAACATGCTTCTGTAACCACAGATTATTATTCTGAACACAATAAAGCTGTAGCCTAAACTGATGGCCATTTCTCAAGCAAAAAATTTTCAAAAAGTGTGTGTACATATGCTGTATATACACGCACACACCCAAGAATGAAACGTATTTTACAATTGTTCGCAGAGTAGCACTTGCAGTAAAAATCACTAATGATTTAGGTGATGAATATTAAGATTCACAATGAATCTCAAAGTCGACATCAGGATGCAAAGTGTTGAGGACACATAAGGACACTTTTTAAAATCCCCTCCTTGGCTGTTAATGAGGGAATAAATATGATATTATCGTTTTATGAAGACAAATGGCCTTAAACACAGACTGAGCAGAGTCGAAACTCTGGCTATTTACAGCCTGGGTCTTGTTTTAGCATCTTTGGCCAACATTTCCATCAGCGATAATCATCTTTTACTCAGCAGGTTAATTGCAAGATGTGACTGCTGGAAGAGCAGTAAAACAGCAACACAAGCAAACACACATTTTAAGCCAGCGCAGACAAACAACAAAATTTAAACGCGGAAAAACAGATAATCCATTGTACATGGAGAATGTACAGTGTCAAGGGAAAGACTCCAGCCTCAGCTCAGGCTTAGAGACAACACATTGGTACCGCAAAGCCTACATTATAAAGCAGACACGTAAAGTTGTGGACACATTAAATCTATCACGAACATGTCTTCAAACAATAAAGTAATATTACTTCATGTTTAAAAGAACAATCCCCTTCTCTAGCAAGACCATAGACCATAAAACACTAACGGCCTCACAAGGTCTTACGGATGATTTATCTGACACACCGTGTCATTCAAGAGCTTCTTCATCCAAACACTGAAGGTCCTGGTTCAAAACTGTTAAGCTTATACGCTTAGATAATGATACCAATAAAGCAAAAATGGGAGAAAGTGACATAATGATGCTCTACAGCAGCGGCCTCAAACTTGAGGTGGCACAGTCAGGACTGCAGGTCTTGAGATCTGCAGTACTACCCCTGCACGGCCGTTATCTTCCAGTTTCCGATTGCAGGAACACACCTGATCAGCAGTGGATAGTGCAAGGAAACCTAAGATGTATTACTCTGCGAGGTTTTCTGGAAATGCAGTGTCACTGAGTTCAATGAGGTTCCACATTGGTTTTACAGTGGACCCTCTTCTCTCGTAGAATATCTATCACTGACTACATTATTATTAGTGACAGCTGAGAAGAACTGGTGCCATTGGAAGCAGTGAGTGCAGCAGTAAAACTGTTAGGAACGGTTTTGTGCACTTCCACTTGCAAATTCGAAAAAGCACCGCAGCTGACCCCGGTGTATAAGCTCCAACGTGCCCAAATGAGTTTTTATTTTCACACAGTGTAATTTTCACTCTCCTATGCAGCAGAGCGCTGTGCTGTGGAGCCCGGCTGTGAAGGAGAGCAGCTGCAAACGCGGCAGGTTGAGATGAACACAACACAATGAGAGTTCAGTAAAGCAATGATTGGATTTTGATTGGCTTTGTTTTATACTGATCCATTAAAATATGCCCTAATTGGCAGTGAAACAAGCCTCTGGATCTGCTCAAGACATGTCTGGCTCTATCTGCTTGTGTCTTTCTGCTGTCATTGCATTTCTTTGTATTATTCATTACTTAGCTTCATTTGCAGCCACAGTAGCAGCTCTTCCCCTCAGCAGTGAATGATTGGTGTATAACTAGGACTTGCATACATGTTTACCGCGGACATATTTTTTGTCTTAAAAACCCGCCTTCAAGCTCCCCTGCCTCCTACTTTGCTAAAATAATTTTTTAATTGTTGGCTCCCCTCCCTCCTCCTATTACTCAATCGCATGTAAGCAGCTCTCGAACAAGAGTGGATGCCTGCTCTCCACTCTTATTGCTGCTTGTGATTTGTACATCGATCAAATATTTGCAGAGGGAGCACAAGCCTTCTTCACAGCTCCATTTCTCAGCTGTCATTTATTTAAAGTCACTGTGTGATCTTAAGCCCAGCGAGATGGACATTGATCAGTAGTTGTTGTCTGGGGGTAAGGAGTGCAACAGACAAGGTACAAAGACTGTTCCCTCCCTGCTCCCAAAGCCAGAGTCTGGGTAGAGAATCTGTAATTCATGTAAATACTTTCATATCGAATCAAAAAAGTGAAAAAGTGAAACTAAAAATGAGCACTAGAACACAGCCTGACCCAAGCCCAGAGCAACAAACAATAGGATCAAATCGGAAACAAAGACCTTTACTAACTCTAACTGCCTGAAACCAATAACAAGACTGTTGAAGAATCTGGCTGTTGGAAACCAGTAGCACTGGCCAAAACAGGCGACACTTTAAACCACACTGTCACGAGTCCACTTCGACCACTGTTGCCCTGGTTACCGTTGTTTATTCTTTTCCACCTTTTCGGTCATACTCTGCTCCTTCCCGTTGCTCCGAATCAACCTAACTGAGGCCACCTGTTGTCTCCCTGTTTTAAGCCCCACCCACCTGGTTCTTCTCACCGAATCAACTTCGTACATTTCGCTGACCACATCGTTCTCGTTTTGTAAGTTTTCTGTTTTTCTGGCGCTTTAGTCCCTTGCTGCCTTTTTGTTTCCTAAGAAGTTATCTGTGAGATGATTTCTGGGGGTTTTGTGGGTTTTTGTGATTTTTGTTCACGGGTTTTTATTTTAGAGGGCTTTGAATCCCCAGGAGATTTTGTGTTGTTCCCTCAAGTTTTGTTGTACGCCTCGCCAACCGGCATCACGAGGGTTTCCCTGCACGTCCTTTCCTCGGCTAGCCGTTTTTGTTGGCACTTTTTTTTTCTAATTTGTTACTTTGCAGTTTGTGTTGCTTTTCCTCCTTCGCCCTCCCCGCCATTAACCTCACCGGCTCCTGGCCGATTCATCTCCTTCCCAAGATCGCCTCCTCCTTCCCATCATCTACACAGCGACCTCTCACCCTTCCGTGGTTCCCTTCAGCCCTGACCAGTAGCACTCCACTTCCATCATTTAATTGTTTAATAAACTTGGCTTCTTTAATTTGGCTTGGCTTATTTAATAGGAAAATTCTGTTCCTGTGTCCTCCAGTCTCTTTTTTCTTAATGATTTCCTGCACCAATAACACTGAGTGTGTGACTATCAAACCACAGGAGATGTGTGAAAGCTCATTTTTGGGGGAAACAAAAGAACCCCAACAACACCAGACCCACAGAATTCAAACAGTTTCCAAAAGTTTAACTCTGACCATTCTGTTATTCATACGTTTAATGCCAGAGCACATTCAACATCACTCTGAAACACTGTCTGCATTTTCTCTACTTTACTGCGAATCCAGTGAAGTATACATGTGTTTTATGTCACACACGTTAAATTCACAACCCCAGTAAATAATTTATCCAGAAAACAATAACACTAATAACTGATAGTAGCTGCTCTCTAAGGTTTAGATTGACTGGGCTGGGCTGGCAGCTTCCCCTGCTTCGAGCCTTTTGACTGAGCTTTTTTAAACACATCCCTGATCCGTCTTTGTGCTGGACACATCCAACCATTTACAATGTCAGGCAAATCTGTGTAAGGTCAACAAGGATTTCAGAATGTGGACGTGTCTCGTCAAGTCATAGAAACAACCCAATGCCCATAGGGAAGCATGGTTATCCATTGCTTTATACTTTATTGATGTCAATGGGAAAAAAGACAGCTGCTATTGAAGGCACTGCAGCTTGGGGGTTCAGTTTCTTCAGTTCAAGAAGACTTTAACACATGGCCAGGAGGACCCAGAATTAAACCACTGATCCTGTGGTTTGTGGACAACATCCTCCACCAACACAGCCACAGCCTTCCCCATGGTATTCTTGCATCCTGACAGAGAGTGCACCTGGGCTGGTTTCTAGCTTAGATATCCACTCCATTCCTAGGCACAGGAGGAAAGCAGTGGGAATAAAGGGAGTGAATAAAGAAGAGAGAAGGAGAGAAAATCACTACATGCCAAGAAGTGTTGTGTCACACAGTGAGCGGAGAACAGTGCAGAGCCCTCCTCATTAAATTCTTGCAGTGGCATTGGTTTTTCCACTTTAATGCTTGGGAGACGCTGGCTTCCTCCTCAGAGAGTGATAGGGACTTGGGGGCCACAGAGACAAGCGTGTAGCCCAATTTGTCTTAGTTCCAGGGGGAGGTGGTTTAAACAGCAATGCCCTCTTGCCTTTCTTAATCTCTAGTGACCTCTTCCTCTGTCTATCTTAGATCTCTGGTGTGCATTAGGCTATTTTGCTCATCGCTGCTTTCTCCTTCTCAAACTGTCTTGTTTGACATCATGTTTTATACGTGTGTCATTCTCCTGCTGACCCACTGTGAGATTAGCAGGAAGGATTTTGCCATAATAAATTATAGTTTAACTTGCTTAAGGTCCATTTCTTGTTACAAGTAGCACAAAAACATCAGTCATCAGGAGAATCACAGAGGTGCATATCTGTGATGCGTGTCATTTGCAGTCAAGGGATGGGCTTCGTTTGCTGAACCACCGGGAATCTAGCTTCAGATTTATAAGCCAATGTTGCTATTACCAAATGGTATTTAAAGGTTGCAGATAGAGCTAGATTCAGAAAAGGTATGTGACTTTAAATCAAAGTGACACTGAAATTCCTCTTACCGAGTGACAAACCAATTAATTTCCTTTTGCCAAGCAGATGTCAGTGTAGGTATTATAACAAATGTATTTGAACCCAAACCAGGTCAAACACAATCTTTCCATTCTCATGCCTGCGCCTAAACATTGCCATAAGCGTTGCAGCCCCTAACGATATAGACCTACCGCTCACTAGCTGCTACCTACTGGCTGATATCTGCGGCGTTGATAGCACAGAACAGCGATTAAAGGGCGCTGTAACATCTGGAGCTGTACCAAGACCTTCAGTAACTGGTATCAGCAGTATTTAGGTTGTGACTGTAGCAGATTTAGAGGATAGCAGATGTGTGGGTGAGACGTGAGTGGAAGCAGAAAGAACTACAATATGTACAATGTGCGATTTATAGATGTTTATTATGAATTTTAATTTCAGTACCACATTTCATGGCTGTCTATCTAGTACTTGTCAAAGTACTTGATAAGTGAAAATGTTATTGTCAGTGCCAAATAAATTGAACAACAGGCCAGAGTACACGCCCATTAGGAGACATTATCTGGCAATTTAGAACGCCTGTACCATATTTTGTGTGAATCCATCAAGTAGATACAATTTGGTTGGATAACTGAAAATGTTAAGAAGTCTGTGTTAAAACAGTCGGGTGTATAACCACTGAAGATGGAATTTCATGACGTAAGCTGATCATGGTTAGATCCTCCCCATTAAGCAATGGACAATCCAAGAGTTGTAGATCCACAGTCTGCCGTCCTCGTTCTGTGTTCAAGTGTCTATCTGAAGCTAATATGAGGATTCAGCAGTGGCTGCTCATCATATCTGGTGAATATCTCCCAAAGTTTCCTGTTTTCGCTCCTTGTTGAATTATTAGCAAAGGGAAGGTAAAAAGAAAAGGTTATGATTTTGTAATATATAACATTCATAACACTTTATGATGTTTACGTTTTTTGCACAGATGGACATTTTGAACCTGCCCCCCTCATTGACGACAAACATGTGTGTTAAAGGCGACTCAGGAGGTGAATTGCTGTTTCAGGGTGGGCAGATTGATCCGTTAAAGTGTCCTTCGACGAGACGCTGAACCCCACAGTGCTCCAGCACCTTGCGTGGCAGCCACACTGGATATTTTAATTGAGTCAAGGTGACCAACAAACCAGAACACCAGCCACACTGTTGCCCTGATTAATAAAAAGTGGCTGTTCAGCAATGAGTTGCACATGCAACTGCTCCCTGGGGATACAGACGTGTTGGAGGTCCTCACAGAACAAAAAACAGTTAAGCTGGTGACAAAAGGAAAAAAAGGCCCACCTGTGTAGTGGAACAGACAGCTGAAGCTGAGACAGACGTGAGACCAGCAACTGCACTAATTAATGCGCTTGAAGTTTGAAAAGCAACTTTGGCTTTTCCTTTAACACAATCACGCTCCAGTTATCAAGGACTTGTCGCTCCCTGTCATCCCTTCCCTCTGTCCCTACCTTAGGAACATGTGGACAGAAACAGCAAAGCCTGACAGGTGCTTCGACGGTTTGTGGATTAAAAATCAATCACATTGTTCAGGTTTTAATTGCAAAAAAATATTGCTTTGGGCAGCTTGATTGTCTAATGGAGTTTACATAAGTGATCTGACAAATTGTAAGTGACTGCAGCCACTGTACAATCACCTAAGAGGACTCATTACACTGTTAAGTCAAATTAACTGGTTTCAGCAATACAATTAAACCTTCAACCTGACTGCGATTTAATTCCTGCAGATAAATTATCTCACGTAACAGTCCGTTTGAGCAGAGAAAGACCAGTCCAGGGAATTATTAAAACAAACCCATTAAGGATTTAAGGAATAGGTGCTTCGGCAGGGCAGCGTTCGTACCAAACACTGTGGGAGGCAGCGCCGTGGGTTGTATGCCTGAAATGTGTAGAGTCGGGTAGTTGTCATGCTCTTTAGCATTTCAAACAAACCTACATTTGACTGAAAATAGCACAAAGTCAACATCAATAAATACAATTATCCGTTAAAACATGATTTTTGTGTTTGCTCATGTTTAGTTTGAAGATCTGAAACAGTTGAGTAAGAAATACACAGAAAAAGAGAAGGAATCCGGAGGAGGTCCAATATTTTTTCACAGCACGGCAGGTTTCTAATGATTTGCAAATCACTGCATTCTGCTTTTGTTTACATTTCCACAGCATCCAATCGTTGTTGGAAACCGTGCTGTAGCTGCATCCAAGACAACTGTCAGTGTGCTTCACTAGTGTTTGGAGGGTAAATCCCGGAATGGAGTGGAACATGTTGGTGCAGAGTTTACTGCACCGTCATCTCCATCAGTCTCAGCAGGACGGAGACTCGCGTTGCCCTCTGTGAGTGCATGGCTGCTAAATTTAAGCTTTCCTGAGCAGGCTGCTTGAGGTGTTTAGTTCCTCACGCCAGATGTTCAACAGATGTGGTTCACTAATATCACCCCAGGGCGCACAGGTTTCTACTCTAGCTCTCTCAGTCTCGGTCATTCTTGAGTGATTTCTCGGGGTGTAGCTTTCTGTACTTCACTCCTTTTCATTATGTAGTTTCCTTAAAAGAAAATTTTCTTCATCTTCCTTTCACCAGTTTTTTTTTTTTTTTTTGTCGTGGCTTTCCTTTGTTTTGAGACGTTAGCTGAGAGTGGAGTAAGGGACGAGATCGAGAGCGGTGTTCAGTGCTAGGTTGGGTGAAGCCTTCCCCCATTCCTCACTGCTAGACAAGCACCCGTGTTCCACCTGAAATGCCTTTGGATTTACGCCGCGAACTGCAGCCATCTTTCTTCCGTTAATCACCTCGGGGCTGGGTGCTCCGGCTTGCCACGTCCCTAGGCCGATGAATGACCCGCAGGGGAAATCGAATGGAAACCAGCCAAGCCTGACGCTTCTGAAATACTTTCTGTGTACCACTTTGAAAGAGAGCATAGAATAGCAAAGTAATTGTATGTGTGTAAAACAGTGAGCGTGTGTGTGGCCAGAAAACAGCTTTGCAGTTAATTCAGGCCTGCTATAATCTGTTCCTCAGCCAGAGATTCTCGTAGACATAAATCATTTCTTATTTGTTGCATGGAGGCTGTTGGTCAGTCATTTTTTTTGGCTCTTGTATTTCACCTCTGTTTTCACCCAAAGCTGCAATTCATTGCTCCACGATTGCACAAAGCAGTGACCAATGACCACAGTTTTCCAGGGACCAAACTACGCTCTGCAATTAGCGTTCCGTGATTGAGCAACAGTTTAAAGACGCACACACATTCAATATTCAATTACAGTGAAGAGAGCAGCGCAATATTTAAATCTGGAACTAGGTTAATAAATGCCTTAAATGATAAATGAACTGATTGATTATTAGAGTACCTTATATCGGCCCCTGGGGGACAGTAAGCCTGTAGCTCCCTATTGACCCCCCTGTTCTTCCCACTTTCTGTTGATTTTATTTCCTCTGGAGAACCAGCAAATGGCTACATGACAGTTTTTCAGTGAAAAAAGGAAATGCACGGAAAGACATAATTAGTTAAACAAAAAGAGTTAGGTTCCTAATGGGAAACTAAGAGACATTGCACAAACAAATTAGACATAACCATAACACGATGACTGTGTCTGATGCTTCTGCTGCTGCCAAGAGAATACTAGAGATGAACTATCCTTTTCTTAAAAACCCTAAATACCTTCTGTCTACAGAAAAATATAAATGCGTTGCTGTCCCAGTGAAAATGTTGCGGTGACAGAAAGAAGCGAGGCTATGAGATCTCTGCTGGACCTTCCTCGTTTCTGCTTCGGGCTAGGGGCTGCTGGCGAAATGGGTTACTGCTAGTTTGACACAGCCCAGTCTGTGACTGAAACTGGCAGCAGTAATGGGTAACTTAACGTGTCAGGTTTTGACAAGCTAGAAAAATGTGTATATTTAAATAAATGACCGTGGGACTTGTGCAAGAACCAGTTGTAAGGACAGATTGGTTTTCAAGTGGATTTAAGAGAGTTTGTTCATTTCCCAGTTTTCTCACAGTAACGTTTGTCTTGTGTGTGTGAGCTACGTACACTCTTGTGATCAAGTGCAAATTCAGTTTGGCTCAGATAACCAGTCAAAGGAAACAAACAAACGCTCGCCATTGCCCCCTTCCTTCACAGCTTAAACTAAATCACCTGATGAGTCCCACATATGTGAGGGCAACTGGTCATTAAGTAACAATGCAAGTTTCATTAAACGGCAGGTTCTCTGATGATAAGCCATTGCCCTGCCGATACCTGGCGTCGACAATGCAAGTGACTCGATGTAGGAATACAGATTGTCAGCACTGTGGGAAGTGGAAGTTACAGACTGTGGTTATGATGCAGTTTCAAACTAATGTAACATGCAGCTAAACAGGAAGTTAAAGTAGTTTATTAACACACAAAATGGTGGCGTAGGCTCCGCCCGGAGTTTGTCTGAACAGTAGTTGCTATAAATACCCTAAACCAGGGTCTCAGAAGTTAATTGCCCAGGGGCTAATAGTTTGTGGCCCCACCTTATTATTAAAGTTTAATGTTAGTGGGCCCTTGAGTTTGTTATGAACGGCACGGAACGGAAATGACATATATTGAGGAAATGACCCTAACCTTCAAGCCATACTGAGGGTCTCAACTGCTTCCTCCCTCAAGCCAAATGTGGCTCAGTTATGCGAGAAGAAGCGCTGCCAGGTCTCTGCAGCAAGATGTAGGCAAGAGAGGCCATGTTCAGAAGAGCAGTTCATGTTCTTCAATGTTCCACTTATGTTCAGGACAATTCATGTTCAGAAAAAGCTAAAAGAACTGTTAATACAGACATTTGAATCCTAATTATTATAATTATTATTATTATTTTATTTACTTATTACTGATTGATTGATTGATTTTCTTATTAATTTCTTATTTATTTTCTTCTAATTTGTTTATTTATTTTTTCATATTATTTTGTGTTAAAAATAAAAAATAAAGACATTTGAGAAGATTAAAATTATTTAAAAATTTTTCTTGTGGAAACCTGATGCGGCCCAGCCTCACCCCGACTCTGCCTCCAGCGGCCCCCAAGTAAATTGAGTTTGAGACCCCTGCCCTAAACCAATACATATATGGATGTTGTGCCAAATGATTATCGGATTTGTCAAATAACTTAATAACTGAGTAGGTTCCGGTTTCCAGATTCTATAGCAGCAGTGAACCACATCATATAGAAGAAGAAAAACTAATCAGTGAATAAATTCCAATAAATTTAAATTAATTCCAGACTTCAGCCAGTGAATATTATCATGGCAATTTTTAAAATGAATGTGGATGAAAGATAATATTAGGTTTGTTAGATTTAGGTCTGTGTGACTTTGCAGATGCAGAATGCTTTTCCTCACCATGGTATAGGGAACATATAGTAATAGCGATGCCTCTTATAGTAAATTCTAATCAGGTAAAATACGCCGTTACTTTGGCTAATTTTTTTTTTTTATTTCCCTGAACGATAAAATGTTCCTCTGTCAGCAGTTTGGATTGGTATCGTGTCTCTCGCCTTCGCCTTTTACCTTGTCTGTTCTGCTGGTAAGCTCGTGTGGGATGCTAAAGGTACGGCATGTACGTCATCGTGCAGCTAGTATATCGTTAGCAGGCTACAACAAGATTCTTATCGCGGTGAAGAATTACCACCGTCCGTTAGAAATGGTCTGCACTTCAGCTCCTATTGGCTGTATGAGACGGCGGGTAGTACTATATAGTAAGTACTATATAGTTGTTTAGGTTGGAAGAATTAAACTTCTTGACATCTGTCTTTTGATGATAGATATGTTGACTCACGTAGCTGATGCCGTGTTTTATTGGTTCATATACAACATGATGCGGCTGACACTTGTATGTAATTAATTCAGTGCTAACAAACTGACAGACACTGAACCCTGGGCAGTTGAGAGAAAAGGGCTCCCAGAGGTCTGGGGCCCGGAGGCAATTTCATGCTTTGTCTGATTAGTAACACGGCCTCAATTCCACCCATGGGTTTGCCAACAATTTGAGAAAACAAGATACCACAAAATCCAGTTATGGGAAAAGGCTTTTGCACTGATAAAAGCCTGAGCAGGACACTTTATACCGTGTCGAGGCAGTCGCATGTTTATGGCCTTTAATCATATTGCAAAATAGTGCCTGGCTCATGTAAACAGGTAAGTTCCACACAAATGCATAGATTTACGTGTTTGGATGAGAGTGGTCTGTTGGAGCCATTTGGATTTGCCTCCACAGCAGCACCCTATTATTCATATCTGGGTACCTGCTCCATATTTCAGTGAGATACCAAAATAGTGTGTGACTGACAGAGATTTTCTGCCCACTACAAACAAAAATGGTGGCTATGGCTAAAATGGTGGATGGATGGGCTGAACGTGCATGAGACAATCTGTTGAACGGCAAAAACAGGAGGAGTGTGTCATTAATCTGGAGTGTAGAGTGAAATTATCACCACCACGTACCTGCTGCCTCACAGCTAAACTGAACTGTGTTGGGGTAGAGCGGTCGTCCACCAATCATTAGGTAGTTGGTTCAATCCCTGGCTCTTCCTGTTAAGTCAAAGTGTTCTTGACCAAGACACTGAACCCTAACGTAGTGGTAAGTGCATGCTGACTGCCCTGCACAGAAGAGAAGCTGAGCGTACCAACAGGTACAAGTTCTATATAAGTGTAGGGTATACTATGTATAGAAGAGGTTGTGATTAAACGCTGATACTAAAAACTCTTCCACATGCTATATTTCAATTGCACCGTCAGGCATTTAGGTCTATATTTATTTCAGGTCCACCCTCCTATGTGTTTACGGCATACAACAGGTGTGGGCCATTTGTAAATTCCATCCTATACGGTTAGACACAGTCCAGTCAGTTCTTTCGAACTGCTTGCTTACACTACGTATGGTGAAGAGACCAGGCTGAATATGATTGCTCTCATTGGGGTCAGGGAGGAATCCAGCAGTGAAATGCTTTTCAGCACAGAGCCTTTTGTCAGGATAATTTTACAGAATGTTTGGACAGTTAATATGTACAGTATAGTTAGTGAAAGAGCAGGTTTTTTTCTGCTTTCAGCTTATGCCACTAGTTCAGGGTCGCCACAGCAGATCGCTGGTCCGCATATTGGTTTGGCACATTTATTTTACACCAGATGCCTTGTCTGACGGAGCCCTTCTGAATATGGGCTCGGGACCTGTACTTGGCTGGGGGATGGGCAGGGGGGCTCAGTGCTTTTCCCAGGGACACTTCGATACGTGGAAATCCGACCCTACGGTTGGGCAGTGGGGTTATGCATATTACGCGCCGCTTTCAAAGCGTGTCACCTTTGCTATGATGACATATCAAAATAAGAGTATATTACAAAACAGAATTATTAAGATTTACATGATGGAAAAAAGCTAATTGCTCTTATTTAGATATCTGACAAACACACTGTGAGTGTTACAGATTTCTTTTAATTTCTGCATTCGTTGGCGGTCACACATCTATCAAACGGGAACATAATCCCAAACTCTGGGCCTTACTGTTAGTATTTTTAATACACCGTTGTCCTTTATCTTCCTCTAGCCATCACTTGCTGTGTTGTTTTGCCCTTCTTCTCCACCGCTTTGTAGTTGTGTGTCTTGTTGCACTGTGTGAGACGCTTTGCCTTCGTGCCCGTGGCCCTGTCTTGGGCTTTGGCCAGTGAAAAAAGCCTCTGAGGTGGTGTCACTCCAAAGACCACTGCTGTGACATAATGTTGAGAGGCGCCACACGAGCCAACCGAAAGCAAAATCTAATTAAACCAGGGCGCCATGCCTTAGCCAGCAACATCACCCCCAGGCCTATTAACCAGAATTAGCACACACACACACACACGCGCGTGCTTACTTCACTGCCTCACCCACATGCTCACGGTCGCACATGTCTCTGTCCTTGCCACAAGCCCCCTTTTCACAGCACTCCATTCTTTTCTCATTTCAGGAGGTGACAATTGAAATCTTTGGTGTGGGGAGTGCATGTTGTCTCATCTGGATGAGCTTTCCTTATATCCTTTTAGCAAACGCTGCCCGAGTTGCACACTGAATCCAATACCCCAGTTGGAGGCGATACACAGTTTGTCCATTACGATACGTGTCCGGCTTTGATCCTACCTTGTTTTGAGTGGTACAGTTGCTGGGCGAGGATGATGCATTACAGAGGAGACCACAGAATAAAGGCGAGCGTTGTGCGCACACACAGGCGTTTCGGGTTGCAGGCTAAGTGTTTTAAGCTGCACTGCAGATGTCTGGTGACACAATATCATCATGTTTCCACTTGCCACTTGCGCTGGCAGCTCAGTGATAAAACAAGACTTTGAACTTTGCAGCATGGAGACCAGGCGACAGCTTTATTATCCGAGCAAGACAATGCATAGCTCCAGTCTACGGGGAAGCAGCGTGTAACCGTAATCATAAATTACCTCTGTCTTCCATTAAATTTTGGTGTAATATCTCATCTTCTCCGTACAGCTATCCCTCCAACAATGGCTCATTGGCATTTTCAACTTTTATATACACTTACATGCCCTGGCTCCACAGTGTGTGTGATCTGGGTGGAAACCTGGGTCCTGATTGCACAGAACCAGAGACAATTTTTTTCTTGATTAATTGCATAATAGTTGAACCTATAAATTGGCTAAAAAATAGAAAAATGTCATTACAATTTGTCAGAGCTCAGGTTGACATTGAAATTGGTTGGCAACAATGTAAAACCCCAACTACAGACTGCAAAAACCACTAATTTGCATTGCAAAAAGCCGTCCTGCTGCTGGCTCAAAGCGTGCCAGAATGAGACCTTAAACCTGGAAATCAGTCAGCATTTTTGCTCTTTCAGTTTCCTCATACCAAAGTCTATGGGTTTTTGAATTGGTTTTTGGCTAAATACCTGGAAAAAGATCTGCAGTTAAGACAAAGTCAAGATATGAATGATTAATGAAACAGAAACAGTTCTTCTGATAGCACTTTGCTTTGATGTTTTCTCCTTGACTGAGGTTTTTGCTGCCTTGTACCTCACCTGGATAAAAGCGCCTGCTAATGACTAAACGTAAACGTAATTTTCCAATATAATAGTGATCAGTAAATAGCCCACTTTTGCTATGTTTGAGCCTTTTTATGTCTTTAATAAAGATGGCTGCTAACAAGTGGCTGAATGAGATGAAAGAGTCTGTCAGGAACAGTGTGGCCCTGCGAAAACACGTCAACCAAATGCAACCAAAGACCAGTTAAAGCCACTTGTGGATTCATAATTTAAATCTTAATCTTACCATACACTGCTGGACTTGGCTGGACTTTTTAGTGATTGTAATTTATTTTTACTTTGTTTTTTGCAGAAACAGCTGCAAATTGCATCTGATTGTAGTGAGGAGGTGTTGACTTGTGCTCTTCCTTGATGCCACACGTTTCTTCCTCATGGAGGACTGGGTGGAGAAGTCTGAATGGAGAGTGTAGTTTTTTTATTCTTGGAATTATAGATAACCCATTGAAGTAGGTGCAGTTTTGCTAAACTCTCAAATGGTACAAATAATAAAAAGGAAGATAAAGTCAATTTTTACATATATATTTGCATCACTGTCGCACTGATATTTTTATTTTTGTTTTGTGGACATGTGGAGTTTATCCACACGAACTGCAGGTGGAATTTTTAAGTCCTGATAGAAACAATGGGTTTTGCTGTTGCTAAGACCATTTTCGTTTTATTCCTTTTTCTCCTTAATCCCAAACTACCCCAGTGTAAGCCATCGACAGCAGTCAACATGCTTATCCGCTGAAACACTGACTGTCGTCTTTATGCTCTGGGCCCCAGTCGAGTCTTAATCTTTATTTTTATGAGTCTCTGTTGAAGTGCTTATCCATTCCGATGATTGGAGGCTTAGAAAGACAACACGTAGGGCGGACTCTTTATTGTCGGGGGTGATTTGGAGCGTTTTTTTTTTTCTGGATATGCTTCTACCTCAGTGTGCTTGTACTTTGTGCTTCCATAAAATCACCAATTTGATTGTTGAGTCAGGCTGTTGCAGCAAATCAAAGGCCTGATGTCTCCCCACACCTCAGTCTCTGGACTCTCAGCTCAGCCAGGCCTGAACTCCTTATCAGGTTGACCTTACCGCCCGCCTGAGCCTTTGGAGGCTCTTTGAAAGGGCCCCTGTGATGTGGGACTAAAGCTAGTCTGGGCTGTTGATGAAGGAGCGGACTGGTGGATGTGCCTTCCCTTGGACTGAAAAGCAGTCTGGGTTGTTCATGATCAGGAGCGGAAAACTTTTCCCTCCCACACAATACAAGCCTCTTTTTTTTAAATTTGACTTTAATTTAGCTTTGCCAGTTTTTAAACACTTGCATAGAATGGTTAAAGGGGCTGAGGTGAAGAAGGGCCAGGAGTTTAAGTACTTGGGGTCACCAGTGTGATGGGGAGTTGGAAAAGAGGTGAAGAGGCGAGTGCAGGCAGGTTGGAATGGGTCAGGACTTCAGTGTTGTGTGACAGAAAGTTTCAGCCAGACTCCCAGGACAGTATGAGACCAGCTCTGCTCTATGGGTTTTTTTTAAATTTGTTCTTTAATGACAAGGTTGGACAGAATAAGGAACAAGCACATCACAGTTTTTTAAACACTCAGAGAGGCCAGATTGAGATGGTTTGGACATCTGCAGAGGAGTTTATATTGGTGGAAGGATGTTGGAGATGGAGCTGCCAGGCAAGAGGGCGAGAGGACGACCAAGGAGGAGATAATGGATGTCCTAAGGTTAGCTGGTGTCAGAGAGAAGACAGGATAGAGTGAAGTGGAAATTGCAATAAATCATGATGTTCAGTTTTTTGTTCTAAACATTTTGCAATAAAGATGGATGTTCAGTTTTTCTTCAAACATTTTGAGAGTAAAGATGGATCAGCATCTCACATATTATATTTACCAGTTTTTACCTTTTAGACCATGAATGTATTTTAAGATTATTTGCTGTCTCTTTAAAGAGTCAATATTTCAGTTTATCAAGCAATGTCATCACAAAGTCAGAAGTAAATACTGAACATTTACTGTGTAATGTGAGGTAGAGCTTTCTCATCATGTCCTCTGGACTTGGTAAGTTTGGTTCCTGTGAGCAATAAAAAGCTTCATATCTGTCTGTATCTGGAAGCGGTGGAGGGGAAAAATGGTGCGCACTTGTTATTTCATTATGCCAATATGAATATTTACACAGCTTTATAGTCTTCAGATACTCGTCTTATTTTCAAGTTGGAGCTATAGGCCGATGTGAAACCTGTAGTGTTAATACCCATCCAAATTAAAAGGGAGGCGCAGCTGTAAATAATATTCACAGAAATCTGTGCATCACCGATTTATGTTTTTAACAAGATCGGATCATTATCATCCTCCAATCACATCTGCGATCGTGTGGCTCCCTTGTCCAAAGATGTGAAGAAACAACAGCATTAAAAAAAGAATGACATTCTGCAGTGAGTGACAGGGGTGTGTGTGTGTGTGTGTGTCTGTGGGGGGGGTGCACAAAGGGCCTAAAGATAATGGATGTGAATTGGATTAGATGGGCTGGGTGGAGAACATTAGCAGTAAGGTTTGAGCTGCTATTGTAGTGTGAGTCACTCCCTCTACTTCTAATCTCTCTAATTAGACCTCATTGGCATTAGCTAGTGCTTTCCCTCCAACCCCCCACCCCCCTCTCCCTCCATTTGTGTCCCAGATCCAAGGAGGATGTAGGGGGCAATGGACAGCTCAGAGCAGAGGTGTGTGCGTGTTCATCGTGGCGGCGTATGAACTATAATACACAATAATAAGGTTGTTGTTATTAGTGTGCAACGCAGATCAGTAAAAGCACAACTCATAACACCATGCAAACCTTTATTTGACACCTTATTACCTTTACAATATGGAATGATCTGTCAGCCTTTAGGATTAGGAACAAAATTAGCCTCTAAACTCAAAAGTGCTTGAATTCAGCAAAGCATTTTACTGTTATGGTTTTTGCTATTGTGACAAATGTGAATTAAAGTTTCTATATGTTTTCTATATCTGCAGAAATTGACCTAACACATAATCAGACATTACAAAAATAATTTAAGCCCAATTAAAGAAATTAGAAAGGAAATTAAGTTAACTGTGGAAAATTCCACAAAAAATTTAAACATTTGTGTGTTGCAAAGTATTCCAGGCACTGGTGTGACCGGGGGTCTGTGACTTCCTGGACTGATCTGGTTGTGATATTTATTGTTGGACCACGTGGGGCGGGTAACAATGAATGTTGCATGTTCACTGTTTGGACACAGTCTGAGTCTTTAAACATTCTTCTGGAACCTGTTCCAACCTCCTGAGCGTCAACAAAGTGTCATTGAAATCTCCTTCATGACATGCTATGAATTAATTAACACACTTACACAGTGAGTTTTATTTGTTTTATCATTGGCTTTGTTTGTGTGCAGAAATCATCAGCGAGCAATAAATAATATTATATCTGGTTTATACAGTAAATTATTGAACCATCTGCTCCATCGCCAATCTTCACGTGCAGAGCCTGTCGTTTTGGGGCTGCATGAATGTCTTGTACATGGTAGAATTTGGTGAAGCGAGGGAAGCAAAAGCAACACAGTGTTTGGGGCTGGCTCTGTGGAAAGGCTGAGAGTGTGCTTAGTTTGACAAGTCTGGTGATGTCACTGCTGTCAGCCATGCCTGTGTGTATGTGTGTGTGTGTGTGTGTGTGTGTTTGTGCGCTTGTGTGAGGAATGCTAATGCAGAGGCTTGTGATCCCATGTGAACCAAGCAGGCAGTATTTATTATGCAACTGGCAAGCAGCGAGTCTGAGCTCTCAGAGCACGGAAGACAGAGAGACGGATGGATGGATGGATTGATAAAGAGCGAGGGAGACACTTTGTTACATCTGTGTGTGCACTTAGGTTCATAACTGCAGTATTTGCAAAATATGTTTACGATAAAAAACACTATCTGGATTCCAAGTTCACAGAAAACACAAACTTGGTTATTTTGGAGTCATGCTTCTATGGAGGGATTTGAATTAGATTAGATTAGATTAGATTAGATTAGATTCAACTTTATTGTCATTACACATGTACAACTACAAGGCAGCAAGTACAGGATATAAAAAATATGTACACGAGAAAATATGGATCAAATTTACAGATGCTATGAACATACTATACAGGAGTCCTTAAGAGGAGTGCTCAACGCAGACAGTGCTTCTTTTGCATGTCTTCAATGGCTGGAAGTGGAGTCCCTGTAATGCGTTGGGCAGTTTTCACTACCCGCTGCAGTGCCTTACGCTCCACAGCAGAGCAGCTCCCATACCAGACTGTGACACAGTTGGTTAGGATGCTCTCTATTGTGCAGTGGTAGAAGTTCACCAGGATAGCCGAGGGAAGAGGGTTTTTCTTGAGTGTTTGCAAGAAGAAGAGGCGCTGGTGAGCCTTCTTGATTAGGCTGGAGGGTGTTGGTGGTCCAGGACAGGTCCTCCTAAATGTGGATCCCCAGGAACTTGAAGGATGAAACAGGCTCAACGGCCCGTTAACGTGGATGGGATCATGTGAGCCTCTTTTTTCCTTGCTGAAGTCCACAATGAGCTCCTTGGGGTACAGTTGTGCAGATTATATTTCAGAATTAGAAAGTAATGTGTTTGCTGAGATGCTAGCCAAGGCTTGGGAGTGGCCAACAGACATGCCCAGGAGAGGAACTAAACTGGGAACCAGGAACTGTCACCCACATTGTGAGAGGGACGACCTGCCTTAAGATGCGACATAATTATAGGCGTTGTCAAAATTGACAAAGAAATAAAACAACCAGAAAATGTTCTTTTCCCAAAGCCACTTCAAAGGACAGATGTACTGGTAATAATAATAATAACAGTCATAAAGCAAGATGAGAATAATATCCGATGGTGATGATTACGCTGCCACTGATGCTATTTCAGTGCCACTTGTCTTACAATGCCACAAATGTATTTTCCCTTTTTATTAGCTTCCTTGATTTAAGAAATTAATATTTTATATTTTATATATATTATGTGCTGTATTTCTATAATTATTACCAGTACAAGTATTAGTATTGGGGTATATAAAGGTATTCTTGTTATAAGCAAATGTTTAAGTTTCTATATCTTCTACAGAGGAACAGGAGATTTAGTTGATGTTGTAAGTCTGTCAAGTCTTTCAGAAAATCTGCTGGATTTAAAGGCTGTTTTTAAAACTCTGAGCTTTTAGAACATGTTCTTAGAGGACACCACGGGTTCTGCTGGGTTAATACAGAGCAATAGTAGAATCAAAGAGTTCTACATTGAATTGTGGCACATTTGTAAAATTAAACGTATGAACAAGTTGTTTCAGACACTTAAAGGCAACTTAAGGGCAGTGCCGTTCATTTAAGTGTCTAATTATTATTTCTGCATTTAGCACATATAAAAAGAACTATAAATTATACAAATATACAAATATAAAACTGTACAAAACAACCCATGTTTTGCTCATTTTCTAATCTACGTTAAACAAGGAGCAGCTCACTGCTTTATTTTGAGAGACAGGAACATGTCATGATGAGGTAATGTTTATAGTAGCTGGTCTTGAAATTCCACACACACATTTCCACAAATACATATTGTGTTTTTTTTTTTGGTGAGAGATTGTTTACTGGCTTCAAATTTTAACTATATTTGCAGGTCATTTCATATCTATATCAAGATAAGTAATTATTGTAATGCTATGTATACCACAGTCTGTCACCCTATTAATATGGATACCGCTCGGCTTGAATTACTGCATACTTTTATGGACGTTAGGTTGTTTAAATGTATGAATTTGTTTTGATGAGTAACTAATAAATGATAGCAGTATAAACAGAGTTAGTAATATGACAGCAGCAGTGCGCAGAGCTGCAGCCATATGTGATCTGCTGCAGAAGCTGTATATATGATGAAATGATTCGATTTTCGCCAATAACAGATAATGTCTGTGTGGGACAGAGTGAGGGACAGAGTCAGAGCTTGTCGAAGGGGTGAAATGGGATTTGGGGCCAGTGCCAGTTGATGATAACCCAGTCCAAATGGATTGGTAATGGCTATTCATCGGGGTGGCAAGCAGCTTGGCTGCTCTGACACTAATATGAATGCAGATTGAAATGTGGCTGAGGGATTTTGGCTTGAGGTAACAGCATGAAGGACTGTTTGTTTCTGTCTCTGTCTGTGTGTGTGTGTGTGTGTGTGCACATAGACTGCGCACGTGTAGAGTTTGAGCTAATGTAAGGCCATAAAGGCTGATAAAACCACCGACATTTGTTGTTTAGCAGATGCGAATCTATCATAACACAGCTGAATATTAAGACCACATGGTGTTAGATGTAATATCGAAAGGACATTAAAGGTCTCACAGTGTTTTACAGTATTTCTTTATAAATACATAAAATCACTCCCTCTGGGTTTTTGCTGACTCCGTTTGACATAGTTGCAGCCTAAAGTTTTCAAAAACAAAAGTGAGATATAGCAAAGCGACGGAACGAGCAAATTATGATTTTTAAATGTAGTTGTGATTCCTGTAATTCATTAGAATCGAAGGCAGCTTGGTTCACTTAAGACAAATCACTTTTTAACACAAACGGCCAAGAAAACCTTTATTACTCTGGGATTTATACTACGTTAATGTCACCAAACTGCCTATTGGACTGATTTGTTTTGTCCGATGTCCCTGTGTTTCAGTCGTAGTAGTAGTGTTTGTGTTGGTGGTGATTGTTCCACCACAGTGTTGTATGCAGTGTAAACAGGTTCCCTCCACTTTTCTGCAAAACATCAGGAAATTGCCTCGCACAGTCTAGCGGTGGCATTTGCAGACATCCCAGCATTCCTACAGGTTCTAGGAGTCCCTGCCATAGCTGATGCCTCTGACTCCAACAGTCCCCTGCTGACCAGAGTCCATCTGTGCGGCTGCAGACGAGAACACTGCGGTTCATTAACAAATTGTTCTTATTTGTGTATCCGTGGAATCTAATTAACTTTGCATTGAAAATTAGCTGAACTTTCTTGTAGCGTTAAAAACTGAGTTTGCTCCTCCTCCCCACCAATCTCTAGAGCAATATGTGTGTGTGTTCAATTTAGTATCAAATGAGACTTGGTCTCTAGCTGATACTGAGTAAAAAACAAAAAGGCTTGGGTGGGATAATTGTTTATTCCTCACGTACCATGTCAATAAAGTACCTTTAGAGGTGACCATCTAAATCCTTAGTCCATGAACGTCCTGTGCAAACACACACCACCTTAGGATTCCGTCTAGTTGTTAGCACCCCTTGTCCTTATTTGTTGTTCACATGGGGAGAAAGGGCACCAGGTGGCTTGGAGTGGCCTGAGGAAGCCGGCGATGCAAGGCTTTCTAAAACGTTGTCGTTCGTCAAAATCTGGTTCACGCGTTTCACTCCTCCTCCCTCCCTGCAGTGGCATGAGAGTGTCTCACTGGCTTCCAGAACCTATTGATCCCAAAATAACATCAAAGAGGCTGGCTGACTGACTTAAGATGTGCTGGGGGGAGGTGGGGGCTTGGAGGAGGAGGAAATAGAGAAGGAAACCAGATCCAGCTAGAGGGAGGATTGTATGGACAGTGGGGAGAAATCAGAAGCTTTTTGGTCAGTGTTTTGAATCTGACTGGTTTTTGAGATTTGGGAGGTTGGAGTACTGACTTTGAAAGGTGCCCAAAAGGAAGAAAAGCCTCTTTCTTCTTTTCGACTATTCAGCAGTATTAAATTTTAAATGTTGGACTGATTGATTATTTATGATCACATCTCGCTTTTTATCATTTCTACTAGGCGTGGCCCAGAGCTTGAGGAAGCACGTGGGAATGCGACAAAAAGGTCAGACAGTTGATTGATGAAGCAGCAGGAATAAATGAGATGTGGACATTAAATATTAGCTCTTTCCCATCCTTAATTTTAATCTTAGGTTCCCCTAAGCAAGTCAAGCTTCCAGTTTGACTGGACGGGATCGTAAACACACGTTTCCATCTAAGGGTCTTTCCCCAGGTTCAGGAACTTTTGTGAAAAATGTGTTCCTCCACCTGCTTTTTAGAACTACATTTAGTCATGACCTGTAATTCAAACCCCTAAAATGTGACTCTTGTCTGTAGGTTCAGGAACGTTCTGGGTTGGGGCTGTAGTGTTCATTCTAGCTGATTAGTCAAACTTAAGCTGAGTAAAAGGGATTGTTTTGCTTGCTACAAAAAGCAGCAACTGCCAGGTTTATACCTGATCATTTGCATATAATTACAAAGTAATCTCAAGTACTACTACTACTTAATGTAAAATGATATTTTTATATTAGAGAGCTGAAACTTTAAGCATCTGAAGACGTCAACAACTACTGATCAATGTACTCCTCTCATGGTTTTGCTGTATAACATTGTTTTCTGGTGTGGTCCTTATGTATCCCTCTGAAGATGCTTGTCCTTCCAGCCTCAGTCATTTGTCTACATATTGATAGTTTTTATACATCAAATTCATAATTGTGTGAGATGTGGAGCTCGCTGATTACAGAACATCAGCAAGCAAGTCATCCGTTCTGTCAAATGGATGTTCCTTCAGCACGCTCTCTTCCCCAGGGTACTGGTGTTGGCTGTGGGGAGGTGCAGGAAGCAAAAATCTTGTTCACAAAAAACGGCCCAGATAGTTGGATTCATTCATTGGGCAACAAAGATGTTTCCCGCCAGCAGGACTGCGCCAGAACTGAACACCGATAGGGATTGGACCTGTGTCCTTGTGGTGACTGACGCGTGCTTTTCCTCAGGACCATTCACCTGGCACAGTTTAATTCAGATCTGATCTTGCAAGTTAGAAATTCATATCTGAACCTTCGTGGCTGCAAAGGTGTTCAATGCTTTCTTTATGTGTCTTTGTAAAAATGGCCATTTTCACAGTGAGCCCCATCATTCTGCTGTTAATACTATAAGAGATTTGTAATTAAACTGCTATTTCCTCTCTTTTCTATTGTCGGGTTTAAATATTCTTATTAATCTGTTTATTTAATGTAGAGTATTATCCAGCTTTGGATTCATTAGACTGTTGACGCATCCAGACAGATTTTTCAGGACTGGAGACTGCCAGGGTATGACGATACAAAATAAATTATTATTAAGGGATAATGAATTCACGACAACAATAAAAGGCAGAACAATTGTAAAAGTAAATACAGATGTGCTAGCAGTGCCCTGGTGTCCATAGCATGGAGACGAGATCTGGAAGACATTCTCAAGCTGTTCATCTCAGGGTCAACTGATGTCTTAAGGGATGTCTAGGTTCTGTCAGAACCATCCTGTACGGTAGCTAAGTTCCCTCTTGAATACAAAAAAGCATGTGTCATTTATCGCATAGTTGTTCTGGCACATGTGATGCTGCAAAGCGAACAGAAGGAATTTTTGCCTCAGCACAGACACTGAGACATTAGCTCACATTAGATGAGCTGTAAGAAATGGCACCACACATCATCACCGAGTGGGATAATGTGGAGATTGAGTTACAGCTACTGCTGCGTGAAGTGAACTTAAATGTGGAATATGCCTTTAGTCAGACAGCACTTAGGGGGCGTATTGATTGAGCAGCGAAAAGCAGCTGGGAGAAGTTGGGTGTCAGCGTGTGAAGACGACGGGAGGGAAGAGAAACAGGAGGCGAGAGGGTCACCCACTGGAGGCAAAGCACCAGGCCACTCGGTGCCAGGATTCAACAGCGCAGCCGGATTCGTCCCGTTCCTGCTAAAATCCTGCTGGAAATGAATAATTTGAACGTCTTCATTTTCTTGGCGTAACATTTTATTTAGCAGCAATTGTCTTCAGTTAGACGTCACCTCCAGCCTCTCTGGTTTATTTAGCTCTGCTTCCTCCCTCTCTCTTATCCTGCCCTGCTCTTATCGAGTCGAGCTGCTTTTATCCATCACAGCCGTCACCCCGCTATCACCTCCACCTCCACCCCATCTATGAAATACACCCAAAAATGATCCAGAATCAATAACTGCAACTGAATGAGAATTGTGTTCATGCCATACCTCTTTTTAATAGCCTTTGGTGGGCTCGCACTGCGAGCAGCATTCCCTATTCTTTGCACCTTCTCCTGATCCCCCAAAATTATAAATCACCGATACAGCCACTTATTGCAGGCTCTTCGGAATTCCCCGCTGGCTCACTCGCCGCCTCATGACATAGAGCTGTAAGTGATAATAGCAGATTGCTGTGGAGGCATTCTGCGTGTGACAGGATATTTAAGCGCAGGCAAGGGTTAATCAAAGATGGCGTGCTGAATGCAGACAGCCCGCCTGTCCATACACGCTTCGAAGTAATTGGTCTGAGAGATTTGGTGTGTGTCATTAGGCAGAAAGTGCACAGGTGCTTGTTTTAGTTGGATAATGGTGCGGCTCCTTCGCCTTAGTCGCGTCCCCCCCGTGCCCCGGTCAGCTCGCCGGCCGACTGGCCAATCAGTGCTCTGGTCAGAGGCTGCTGCTGCAGTAATGGCTGCAGGACCCTCCCCCATGGCTAATGCCAAAACTAATAGGCCAATTAGTGTGTGGGGATTGTTCTGGTGGCTGCATGAGATGGAATCCTGGCAATGCGTGCGCCAGAATATGGGAGCTGTGTGTGTGTGTATGCACGCTTATGTGTTAGATTTGAGTCGTTGAGTCAGTCGTGGAATTTTCAGAGACACTGCACTGAACATCTCAAAAACATACATTTTCTCTTGCCAATATGGGAGATCTTGATTAAAATGATCATGGGGCACTAGAGCCCCACTTGCAGCTACCAGAGGGTGAAATGTTCCAGCTGACCGGTGAAAACAGCAGATAATCAAAGTAATGATCAGACTTACTGTGCTTGTCCACAGGTAGCGTGCTGTCCGTGCATTTTAGACTGATAGACCTGGATCAAAATCCAGGACATGCAGAGAGCTGAAGGCTTGCATGTGCCTGCAGACACAAGCACGCTAGAAGACATGATGGTGACTATCAGTAAAGAAAAACACAGCTTGTTGAATTCGGTCGAACAGCCTCAAATTTTTAATCTTTAGTGAAACCTGATCGTCCATACGTGGGTCCAAGGCCATGAAGACGCAGCAAGGTATCAGTGCTGTTCAAACAAACTTCATGATGCATTGCAGATCAGTCTGCCACATGTCCACATGTCTCACAGTGGACATGTTTATTTGCTCTCCTGCAACAGATTATTTCTATGGGACAGGAAGTCAGGTCTATGAGTCAGGAAGGGACAGTCTGAGTAAAACAAAGGCGTTTGTGGCTCCTTTATTTCCTCTGCACTGGAAATAAAACGACTCATTTTCTACGGTGTGTTGTCAGCATCCATGTCCTCTCATAATGATAGTTCCTCTGTGTAGCTAATTTAAAACTGCACCTGCTAGCAGCAGAGCTTGTTTTGCAGTGTAGTAAATGTTTCTTAATTTAAGCTGTATATTGCTTTAAATAGCCTATTGTTCAAGATGTGATTTTTCTGTGTGTTCAGAATAGTTGCCAACATTTAACATTCACTGCATCAACAGCCAGCTGCAATAATAACTTCAGTAATTTTTTAGATTGAGATTGAACACAACACGATTATTATTATTAAACAGCGGAGAATAAACTGACATTTGGACCCAGAAATAGTATTATCACTGGGATGACATGTCATCACTTAGTTCAGGTTGGTTGTCACACATCTGAAGATGCCAGTTGCTAAATTTGGATTTTGAAGCAGGAGGAAGAAGTTGCCACCAAGGAGCTTTGAGTCATGCGGCTGAGGTCCACTTAGGAGCGCAGTCAAGTAGGGATTTGAAAACTTCTGTTAGATGTTGGAGCTTCGACAGTGCTCCCCCACTGAAAAGCTTTCAACTTCTTCAACTTCTACCTCCAGGTTTTTTATCGGATACTACACCTAACAATTCATTTAGTGTGTTACCCTACACAAAGGGGTGTCATTTTTACACGCGTCCGTCTCACTGCACGAGGGAACTTTTCTTACACACACTTTTGTTGTATATAGAATACTGTGCCGATTAAAACCAGTCTTTAGTTTGAAGTATTACTGGAAACCAACCCCAGGGAACAATATTTCCTCCTCTGTAGTTAACAGCTGGCCAGGTTTTGCGTTGCATGTTCCAGCTGTTGACATTTGTGATGAGGTCGGCAATAAATTTGCTTTCTCACGGCTCTTCCAATTAAACCATGTTTGCTCGAGCAATGATGTTAAATGATGCTCCACCACGGCTGTGTCAACTAAAGCTTCTGCCGGGTCCACGGGAATGATCTCAGGTTCGGTCTTACAGCCCTGATCTTCAGCAGCGTTAATGAGGGAAAGCAAGTCACATTATTACATTAGTCTGGCTCTGCAAAACAACAATTGTCAGTGGACGGTAGGAGGATTATTCAATAAGAACCAAAAGAACTTGTTACATGTAATGAGTATCTAAGGATCATTTTCAATATATAATTTTCACTCCTCGAATCTCTGGAGTAATATGAAGCTTTGACTTATGTATCCTACACTATCCTATCTGTATCCATTTTCTATCTTTCTCTCTCTCTCTCTATATATATATATATATATATATATATATATCCCTACTTGACTGCGCTCCTAGTGTGTGTGTGTGTGTGTGTGTTTTATATATATATATATATAAATAGTTCCTTTTTATTTGCTAAAATATAAGCTGCACTGTAGCTATTTTTAGTGTCCTGTATACAGTACTGTGCAAAAGCTTTGGGCACAGTCAAGCAGCGTTCTGATTGGTCCCAAATTCATTCTGCAGCACCACAGCGAGCCATAAATATATATATATATATATATATATATATATATATATCTTCAGAGACAAGAAGGAAAGGAGTCCTGCAGCAGATGGTGTGGCCCCCACAGTGCTCTGATCTCAGCATCATGGAATCAGTCTGGGATTGCATGAAGAGACACTGAGGCAGACTAACTCTGGAAGATTTTCACGTAGCCTAGAACAACCTACTTGCCAAGTATCTAGAAAGACTGTGCAAGCACATAAGGAGAACTAGTGCTGCTTTAAAAAGCAAGAAATAGATTTGTTTGGATTGTTCTGTACTCAGTTCCAAGCATTAGCTTATGGATTCAGAAGCAACGCATTCTTTGCATTAGTTTTAAAACATCCTCACTTTACTTTTAGCTACTAAAATTTATAATATCAAAATTTCAAGAAACAGATTTGCAGCAGTGTTTGGATAATTTAGACTTGAGCTGCGTCACTTTAGTTGTTTTAAGGGTGACAGTCAACTACTTTCCCCTTTTCCCGTGCAAGTATTCATTATTACATTTACAAAATGTAATTTTGAAAATATTGCTATAAAAGAGACAGTTTTAGTGGTATTTAATTGGTATGATGAAGCAAACATCGAGGAAGAAGAACGTTGCTGAACGACAACAGTAAAGACCAAATACTCCTTCATCTGCTAACTAAAGATGAAGAACATTAGTGTTGGTATTAATGACAGATTTTTTTAAATTTCTGCTGTGGTACTTAAACTACGACAGTTCATCGCTCTGATGGTGAGTAAAAAAAACTAAAAAGACAACCTTCACAGATTAGAAGAAGGTACTGTAAGATAGGGGATCGGTCACATATCTTTTACTACTAAAGGGCCTGATTCCTCCTAGTATTCAGATTTACCATCGTGCCGTTGCCTCTGTGCAGTATTGCTACCATTTTCCCACCAGTGCATGTGAATGTTCTACGTGATTACAGAGCAGCTGCAATGCAAAGTGAGCCTTTAAATAAATGCAGACAACGTGTACGTTGTTTGTGAACCTGAAGTTATGGGCCAGCATGAAGGTGCATGAAGTCATGCATACACATTGCGATCAGGTCCAAAGGTGTTTGCACAATAAACTGTATGTTAATGTATGCTCAGCCCGCGGCGGGGATTTCAGGCACCATTTTAATTAAAGTCCCTCGGGTTCCTGCTGTCGACTCCCTCCTACCTCCTGCTGACTGGTGGCACAGCGGAACAGAAAAGAGAAATATCTCCAAGCAAATGCTTCCGTCTCATCTGAGCAGAGCTGTGAAAGCCATCTACTCGCAGATTCTCCCTCATAGGAATGCACCGGCGTGCCCTCAGCCAAGGGTACTTAACCCTCAAAGGCTTAAACACATAGAAATAGATAACGGTGGAATTATCTGTGGATTCTTTGGAGAATAGGTGAGTGGCGTGTGCCGCTGAGATAGGACAAAGTTCTTGGAGAGGTTGCAAAGTTGACTTAAAACACTCTTTCTGTCTCACCTTTTCTCCATTCTGTATGTTACCTGACCTGGAGTTGGACCCCGATGTGAACTCACTTTCTCTGTTTACGGCCTGTCCTGACTGAAACGCTGCTAGTAGCATCTGCGTGTACAGTGTGTGTGTGCTACTCAACACATCTGTTTCCAGTATTAGCAGCTTCATTAGTCGGCTGATGAGAACCAGGTCCAGGTCCTGGGACTTCCCCTGTTGACAGCACACTGGCTGCTGGTCATGATTCAGTGAGATTCACTTCACATTCTCAGCTAAACTCGCCGGACCTCATTTGTCAAGCGCTGCAAACATTTGATATGCAACACTCTGACAGGTCCTGGACCAGAATTTAAAGTGTTGTTTACGTACTCCCCCATCTGCAGTGCGAAGCGCTAATTGCTTCTGTGTTTTTGCTCCATAGCTCTCCAAGATCATTTGTCAATCACAAAAAAAAAAGTCTAGCACAGAATTATTATTTTTTTTTAAATTATTCTCATTGTTTTCTTGCTCAATCTTGCATCTTGCTGCTGGTCTTGGATCTAAAAGAACGTCACCTGAAAGTCCAAGACTTAACTCGGTCTCCCAAAAGGAAGTTTTATGTTTTTAAACTGCAAATGCAAAGACATTTTCACAGCAAATATAACTGCAACTGCATTGCATTTTCTATTAACTTAATGATTTGTTGCTAATCAATGATATTTATTATACTAAACATCAGTAAAAAGTTTTTTTATTTGTGCTGAAATACATTTTTGTGACAACAGCATTATTGAAATTTGTATTTGAAAGTCATTTTTAGACACTTTGTTAAGATTGTCGCCAGTTCTCGTTGTGCCCTTGCGCTTTCACCATCCAGTCTGCCCATGTGTTTGGATCTCTATGAGCACTGATAAATATAGCAGTTCATTCATTCATTCATTCCAAAGCCGGCCACTCATTGCAGCCTTAAAAAAAGTCTGTCCTGCATCTGTCATCATCTGTCTGCAAAAAAGTCAAAGCGAGGTAGTTTGAAAAGGGTTTGACAGAGCATTCATTGCTCCATTTGATCCTCTTGCTGACAGCCGACCTGAGAAGGGCCAGGTCCAAATGTCCAATTTAGTTAGGATGGGCAGGGTCCAGTTGTATGTGTCCTGTCTGTCAGTGTCAGGAAACTCACCTGTGAACAGCAGCTGATATCACATGGTTTAACATAACCACAGCAGGAGCAGAAATATTACGTTTTAACATGAGAGTGTGAATTTCTGGGGAAAGGAAAAAAAAATCGCTTTTTGACCAGAGGTGGTTCCTGATTGAAGGTGTTGGTCTCTGTCTCAGGTCTGGTTTGTTTGAGTTGCCATTTTATGAAATCAAATTCTGCACTCATATGTAGGAGTCATTGTAACACTGGGTAACTCCAAGAACACAAATGTCGTTTTTTTTTTTTCCAAATGCCACAAGATATGACGTCTCAACAGAGCACATGTCACTGAGGAGTGGGCATCTCTAGTAGTCGTAGTAGTAGCTTTATATTTTTTTATTCAATTCAAGTCTAGTTTATATAGCGCCAACTTGCAACAAAGTCATCTTGCTACATTTTGTTTTCACTGTGAAACACTAAACGCCTTAACAATCACTACTTTAGCATAACAACTCAAACCAATTACTTTCATAAATGCTTTTTTAGAAGGTTGTTAGATTAAGGTGATTTTTGACTAATTCCTGCTCATGAGATTCGTACATTTCCTTTGCTTGCCACTTTGTGAAGAATGATGTTAACATCTGAGATCTGTCTTAGTGGTCAACAACATCCAAACCTCCCAGATCAGAGGCAAAGTACAGCTCCATGTTCTTGAAATAGTGCAGATATGTGCATAAACATGTATCTGTAGTTCCTGGGAGGATTCTGTGCTTACGGCTAATTGCAGTTCTCTCCATAGTCTATATGAGGGGCCTAAATACAATATGTATGAATATTTATGACGGTGGCAGCCAGCCTGTACAGATGGTAAAATGCTCATTTCTTCTGGCATTTTTAAAACATGCATCACAGAATAACTTCTCTCAGAATGAAAAACATACTAGAGTGCAGAGGGAAGCCACTATCACTATGTACAACATGATAAATATGACTAATCTGTTAATAAAACTGTTTGTTCAGTGTCACATTTTAAATAACTCAGCACTGCATTTGGCATTGGTTGGCCTAAACCACCTTGCTCAGATAACTTTGCTTCAATTAAAATCATATCTCACACATTGAAATCTTTGTATGTATCTGTTGGTAATAATTCGTAGTCTACTTACCTGTGGTGTGTCACAGACCTTAGCATGTTTAATCTAGATGCTGTGCAAGCAGCTATCAGAAAGCCCAGCATGAAACTAATGTGGACACTGACCAATCAGAGGTGTCTGTCAGTTGTGTGAACCTGATGAGACCCTTGGTCAAACTTAACGGGCTCTTTGAAGACTTGGTGTACTGATTTTCATGGACGGATCACGACTTCTTTCTTTTTCATAAAAAAAGGGGGAAAAACTTGTAGACTCGCATTGGTAAAAGATCTGCACGCACCACATTCCTGTAAAGCAGAAACAAATCCATCTGCAAGATGTGAAGGAAAGTCAGAAGTAGTTCAGTACTTTTTTAAAGCAGGATGATGAGTCCCATTGAAAAAATCAGGGACGTGGCTGCATCTTTGGATTTATATCGCACCGTCCAAAGCAGAACAAAAAAAGACCTAGCACGATACAGCATTCTTCTCGTCCGTGGATAGACTATGGGTCAAAGTTCAAACTTAGTCTGCACATGGTTTTTGTTTCATAAGTGTCTGTTACAGTGAACATCATTGTCAGTGGTTTTTTCGTGTTCTCGGGTGTGATGATTTAGTGATGGGTGCCCATGCTGTGCAGATTTTCATTTGGCTTTTTTTTTTCCTGATTACTTTTACCTCCTCTCTGGTTGGATCTGTGAAAGTAGCCAGTGTGGTGCACAATGTTCTTAGAGTTTGTCTGATCTAACCCTTAATCTAAGGCAGAGCTTTCAGACTGACTAGTAAAGTGTATGTATTTATATGTTCCACTAATGGATATGAAATGTTGCTAATGACTGAAGGGATGAGACTGCAAGTACAGTCCATAGGGTGGCTGGGCTTAGCCTTACAGACAGGGCATTTCACAGTAGAGTCTCAGCTCTTTTGCATTCAAAGAGCCGCTGAGATGCTTTACACAACTCATCAGAGTGGGTCCCTTCCATGGGAAGTTTTCTGGGCATGTGCTCCTGGTAGAAGACTGTGGGGTGGATCCAGAATATGCTGGGCAGCTTATGTATCTCATTTGGACAGGGAATGCCTCTGGATCCCCCAGGAGGAGAGAGAAAATGATGGGCAAAGGTAAGTCAGGACATCCCTGCTAAACCTGCTTCCTCTGTGACCCACTGGATAAATGGCAGAGAATTTTTGGCATTAGGTGTGCACATCACTCCAACTTGGAGTAAATCAACGGCGTAGTCGTCCCAGGATGCAGATGGCTGGATCTGGTACAGTTTGGCTCAGCATGCTTCCCTAAATCCAATGTTGTACTGCCTTTTTTTAAAAAATGAAATCTCCCAAATCCAGTTGGCACCAGGACGTGTTAAATGCTGCAGATCAGCTCCCTCTCTTTCCTCTGCTTTTCCTCCCTCCTTCCCGCCATCTGTCCTCCTCTGCTGACTTTTGTGCTCACTCCACCCGCCCTTTGTCCCAGTCACCACTCCCCTTCTGTGCGTCTTCTTGCTGAGAGAGAGATGATCTTTCACTCTGCTGAGCTCATTTCCCAACACCAGGCAAAGAGGGAAACAATTACAGCTTCACTTAAGTCAAAGGGAAACATACATGTGTCTTTGTACTGGGTGTGTCTTCTAAAGTTCTGAAATTTATCCCAAGTCACAACGGAACAGGCACACCACATCCTGCCAGACATCATCTGTTTGTAGTAATAAATGTGTGACTGAGTTCAAGTGCTGGAACAGAGAAGCGAACGCTTTTATTTGGTGAAAATTCCTCTTTTTATTGGAAATGACTGACTGGACTACCTTCCTACCTTCCCAGTTACCCAAACCAAATTACAGTCTGTAGGTCCTTCCAGAACACTTTTGCTTAAAAAGTGCATACATGCCCACTTTACCTGGATTTTATTAAGCCTTGTAGAACACGATCTTGTTCCCTTCAGCCCTAAATCCAACATTTACTGTGTTAGCCACCAGCCCACAGCAATTTCACATTATTGGCTACCATGGTTCAAATCGGAAAACTCAGAGCTTCTCCTAGTTACAGTCATGGCGCAGTAGAAAGACTCACACACTACACACTCCCCACTCTGCTCCAATCAGAGTCAACTTGTTCTCCTTCATTATGCTCAGTTTAGCAGCTGCTTCTCATCCTCTCCTTTCCGTTGTCTCATTCGTCGCTAGCTGTCTGACTTTTTCATATCGAGCTCCCCCTTATGTTTTCATATGCAGCATTTCTTTGGGTTAGCAACTAGGTGGGTCCAACAGACCTTCTACCAAATGCAGCACCAAACCAGAATTTCAGTTGATTGACTGTAATCAATAGGGAGGAATCATGGAGCCATTGTGGAAATCAGGAGGCATTAAAAAGTGCCAATTACATCATTTGACATTTTTTACCCTGAAATCTAATTTTATTCCAGGAGAAGTTCACTTGTTTGAAATAGTTTTGCTTTATAAAAAAACTAATTAACCCTGAGAATGACTAAAGATGCTTGACACTTACATATACGCTAATTGTTTTGCTTTATAAAAATTGCTAAAACAATTAGCGTATATGTAAGTGTCGAGCATCTTTAGTCATTCTCAGGGTTAATTAGTTGTGCAGTTATTTACTGGGGTTTGGACTTTTAGTGAGACAAAAGCAAATTATTGTGAGGCATCTGACATTTTATTTTGAAAACACTTAATTGACTTGTTCAGACTTATTAGGCAGTCGGAGCATTGTCACTAATTGCCAGCTGAGTTCAGATGCAGAGAATGATGCATTCTTTGACTCTTCATATCTCGTGGTAACGCGCGACAACACGGGCAGTTAACTGAGTTTCTTAGAAAAAAGCTAATTAATGCCTACGCAGCAGGGTCACTGTAAAATATAAAACTTTACAATTCCACTGACAGAAATGCCAGCTGTTAAGGTAAACTGTGGAAGTCAAGAAAAGACGCGGGCCACCAGGAAATCCTTCAGAGGAAACTTCACATCTGTAGAAACATTGCTCCACTGTGGAGCACCGATGTACAGCTGAGATCTTCTGAAGCGTCATCCAAAATCCAAATGTAAAACCTGCAAAGCGACATGCGACTGTGGACTCTGCGGACAAATGAAGTTCAACTTCAGCGTTTTGTATCAGCCAGTGGCACATGATCGCAGGGAAACATGGATTCCACTAAACATCAACAGATGTTGGATGCACACATAAAGTCAGTCAATAAACGTAAAAAAAAAGAGGTTGGGTCTACAACAGGAGAGTGATCCAAAGCTGACCCCGTAATCTACCACAAATGACTTCAAACGTCAGCTTAAGCTTTTGGAGCAGCTGCGAGGGATTCACGGAATTATTTTACTGTGCTTTTATTCAATATATTCTAAGACTGTTTTCCTTCACAGCATCGACGGGGACACTGCAGTCAGGTTGAGAGCCTCCTCTAGCAACAAACTGAACCTATTTATTAATTGACGGTGTGTTTTGTACAGTTTCCTCTGTTGACCAGCTGAGCTCAGTCCTTACAGGCACTTGGGGACTAAAGTGTTTTGTCTGGATTCACTCTGCTGACACTGAACAAACACGGCTCCGTGCATTTACCCGCACAGAGCTCTAATCCCACACACACACACTGTACAAACTGTAACCAAATTCAACTGCACAAGGTCAATTAGAAAACACAAGAAAATGACGACGGAAAATAGTGTGGAGCTGCTGGATACTGTGTTCCGCTGTGAAAAAGTTAAGTCTGAACTATGTATTTCTTTATAATATTTGAAGCTTAGAAACAAACATCAATCATTGTGGGTGTTGTGTGTATCGTTGCACCGTTGCCATGTGACCGTGAACTGTGTATTATGATGTAAACTATGTATATCTGCAAGAGTTATGTCAGCCATAAACGTGTGACAAATAGGTCCTCTACTCCCGTGGGTTTTCACTGAGCTTTATATAGCGACACAAACATCAGCAAAAACTATGGTAACACAGAGGCAGAACTGAGGCCGTCTGACCACAGGTGGGAAACTCAAAGAGTGATTTGCACTCAGTTGCACTAAAATTGTGATGGAAAGACTGTGGCAAATGCAGCTGTACGCATGTGCTTATATTTGTCACCTAGTTAGAGAAATAAAAAATACAAGTTTTTTTTCTAACCAATTTAGGACTATTTGCCTGTGCGTGTGTGTGCTGACTTAGGAACAATAGGGTCATTGTTATAGACCTACAGTAGTTTTAAATTAAACCAGTATAATCATTGGCACCTCATTATAGTTGAACATCAAAATTCAAAGGGCAATTCCTCCATTCCTGAAGTCCTATGAGTAATAGACTACAGAGCAGCATTTTATTCAAATTTAGAGGAAAAGTTTACTCAGCAACATGGTTTCTTCCCTCTGGCTGTTTGGAGACACAGTTGCTCTTAAGACTTCATGAGCTCAAACCTTTTTCCTTCAATAAAGGATGAAGTGTGAATGACAGAGACAGACATGCAATTCACACAAAATGGACAGAGGTCAGTATGGGAAAAATGTTATGCTGGTCATGATGGACGGCTGTCAGAACACCCGTATTGAATCCCGGTTGCTAAAACATCTGTGTTGTAGCTCATTGGTGATGATAATTAATAAGTAATAGAGAGGGGCTGGACAGGAAAGGTAGCGAGCGTTTGGCTCCCAGGTCCTGTGTGAGTTAAAGGGTCGATACAGACTTAGTTGAAAAGTAAACCAACACCGTGTGTGATTACCACAATCTTCCTCTAACCTTAAGCGAGTGCTGCGAATATGTAAACACAACCATGAAACAGCTGAAATGCATCGGAATAAAAAATAGGCCATCTTGCACAGTCTGTGAAGACCGCCACAAAGTTCAGTACCTAGAAACTCAAAGCATAGGAACAAAGCTTAAATCAAAATGCAGTTTGAGGATGTAGAAAACTTGTTCAACCAACACGCCGATACTTTTAACTGTAAGTCTACAAATACTGTTCTACGAAAACTCGCTTGCAGCACAACATCCATCAAGTCACAAACAAGGCTGCTTCACATCAGCCCTGGGCTCTGGAAGAGGTGGTGACGTACCACTGTACTTCTTCCTTAGGATAATGTTAGTGCCAGTGGTGACATGTTGCTTCTTGTGCGTCTCTCTCCAGCTGTGTGTCACACTACACAGCCTGCAACTGCAGCACACAGAAGAACTACGCCTTTTAGCCCAAGCTGCCACCTTACTGTTCTGATTTCCCTTCAGTCACAGCTGAAATCCTACCTCACCTAAGGCTGCACAATCTGTACGAAACAGTGTAGTGTTTGTGAAATGACACGGTGTGGAGTTCTGTGTACCTCTGGCTGTTATCTTCCTGGAATCTTCCTGAAGTTTTCTGTAGAATTTGGAGTCCAAACACACACCGCCCACCACCAAAGACACTTCAGCCAGTTTCCACAGGCCAGTGGCCTTCTGTCGTCAAACTTTAACGAAGCAAGTTGCCCAGGCTGTCACTGGAAGAGAAGCAGCTGGTGGCTCCATGTGTTTTTGAGGACACACATGGCGGTCTTCACCCAGTCTCCTCAGGCCAGCAGAGGGGCTTGGCAGAGATGAGGTCTGTGGGAGTCATTGGGAATTAACAAATACAGCAAATCTGGAGGAAAATGACAAAGTGAATCTCATCTAGTTCATTTAACATTTCTTCCCACTTGAGCTGATAACCCGTTGGCTGTTGCTGTATTTTCTCCAAACTGACTGCTCCATGTATTTCTCAAACTTTATCGGCCACACCTCCCTTGGTAAAGCCAAGAAGCTGAACGCCGCCAACGCCATCTAATTCTAAAAAGTATCTGTGGACCTGACCCTGATGCATTTTGTCATCCACTTCATAGATGATGTCCTATTGAAGATATTTGCTGTGTGAAACGCTGCCTCTGCTCTCTGGTGTCTCTCTGGAAGTACTGGGAGACAGACAGACCCTCACCATACAACCCAATAAAAACCCTCGTTAGTTAAAAACCCTTATTTTCCTTTTGGTTTTTACTGAAGCCTCAATATTTGAAATGATACAGTCTCAATATCAATTCGACACCCTGCCTTTACCCGGGATTGAACCGACAGCTGTAAGATGTTAATGCTTTAAATGCAAGTTTACTTGAAATATTAATTATTCCCCCCCGAAAAAATACCCCAAAATCCACAATAAATGTGTTATTTTCCATATAATAAATAATAGGGGATGGGGCTTGGTGCCTGGTGAGTAGAGTCTTGGGTATGTCAAAGATTGGCAACAAAAGTGATGTCATTGAATTAGAATTTTTTATGCAGTGCCAGAAATGCCCACTGGACATGTTCACGGTGTCATTATTTATAGCAGTTTTTTTTGGTGAATGTACATTTTTGCCCAAAGGGCGTCCAGAGGGCAGTACATTTGAGGAGGCAAATACAGCACGCACTGGAAATGTGAACACTGTTGTGGATTCGTCCCGTTTTTGATCATCTCAGGAACAGCTCAGGAAATAAGACAGCTCATTCCGATCCTCAAACATAGCAGTGACGTCACAGAGGATTCAAATATAAATCGGGATTGAGGCAAATTCTTGTCTAATGTCTATGGTTAGATTAGATAAATTTTCAAGAGTTATTTCAAAGTAGGCCTATCAGCGTGCACACACGGCAATCGGGGGTGTCAGTCAGCGCTATCTCCACCCGAAAGCCCCACTGAGTGAGGTCCTGGAGGAGACGAATAATACTGGGCCTGTACTCTGACCTCTGCGTGCACACAAGCTCTTTGTGTTTGTGAACGTGTTGAGTGCTGACGTTCCGCTGTGTCTCACTCCGACTAGCAGCCAGTACAATTCTTGTTTTTCTTTGAAGCGTGCTCGCAGTTGTTTTTATTATGAAAGAAAAAGACTACTACCATAATTGGGATAGATATAAGATTATATTGTGTTTCAGAAAAGGCCTTTGATATCACTGATAGTAACTTGGCTTTTCCTCTTTGATTAGACATGAAAGCGCCATCGGCACTATGTGGCACGGCGGCGAGCACAGGCTCACTCTGCTGTTTTTAATGACCATTTGCATTTCCCATTTGCATATTATGTGGCAGTAAATAGAGGCCTTTGCTTTAGATCAAAAATCTATTCATACATTTATGTATCTATATTACTGACTAGACAGAAATGGGCTACAGTGATTACTTTCTGAGCTGACATGAAAGCCAAATTAAAGTTTGATTACAAAGCATGTTGGATCTTTGTGAGGCTTCGTTCCTTATCGAGCTTTAGCTTCAACTGAGTTGGCGGTCCCATTGAAATTAAATTGTGTTGTTGTTCTCATTTGGATTGAGTCACACAGTCTTTTGAATGTGTCTGGGCATTTAAACCCGCGTAGGCTTCTCAAAATAAGCAAAATCTAAAGTGGAGGAACAATTCCTGAAGACAGACGGGAGCTAGATCGCTTTCGCAGTGAGGCAGCTTCTCCCGTTCTTCCATCGGTCCGTCTCGCCCAGCAGCCACTTGGCACGTTTAGACAGTCTGAGTTTGTCGCTGAGCTTAAAAGGAGCATGTAAGGACAACTTCAAAACACACCGAGGTTCTGCCCTGCGTCTTGCAGCTGGAAATGGCTGAGGTGAGGCTGCTGAACCTGAGAGGACGTGGAGAAGCTACAGCCGAGATTGTTTAGTTTTGTTTACAGCTTTGAGAGAAATGTGTGTGTGTGTGTGTGTGTTTTTATTTAGTGCATTCGATTAACCCCAGCACACCCGTTTAATACCAGGGTCTAAGATGGATAGAGTTTATTTTCAGCTGGAGGATCAGAAGCCACGTTTTACATTTCCTTTGAGCCGCAGCTGTGCTGGAGTGTGTGTTCTTTGGTTTGTCTCCAGTTATTTGTTTGAATATCAGCTCTTGCCATTTCTGTTTATTCTGTGTGATTTTTATTTTTTTTTTACTATATTGTTTTTCCTCCTATTCCCCATGTAGGTTTGGAGTATGACTCACAGTCATGGTTCTAGATCTCACTTAAGTATCGCTGTTTGTCAGTGAACAGGAATGAAGCGAAACCTGCCACTGTTTGCTGATTCACTGCTTTTAGTTGATTGATGTGGATAACATTTTGGAAAATTTGCACTTATAAGACCCCCATTTCTTGAAAAATTGCGATATTGTGTAAATGTAAATAAGAAAGAGGATCCAATGAAATGGAACTAATTGGAAACCTATTTTTGATACACAGGAAATGCTGAAACTGAAAAATCTAATAGTTTTGCTGCATATGTTGCTCTGAAACCTGAAAAAATCATTGAGCATTATTAGAGACATGCATGATACCTGTGTTGTGTGCAACCCCACACCCTCTCAGACACTGGACATTCAACTCTGCGCTGATAACAAGTCAGATGTTCTATTGTTTACTCGTCCACAATTTCCAGAAAGAATTTCAGATTTTGGCTCTTTACACCACAGGACACTTCCACCTCAGTCCATTTTAAATCAGCTTCGGCTAGAACACGGTGCTGTTTCTGGATCTTGTTGTTGTATGAATGGTTGTTTCTGCTCCTGGTAGGGTTCTCACTTTAACGTGTTTGGTTTTCAGAGGTGTTCCTGAGCTCGTGCAGCAATTTCATCCACAAAATATATATGTTTTTAATGTAGTGCTGCCTGAGGGACCGAGGATGATGATGACTTTTTTTTGTATAGGGTTTGGCCTTTTTTCCGGATGTTCTGAATGTTTTCATGATATTATGCACCATGGGTGATGAAATAGTTTAATGCTTTATACAGACAGAGTGATGAACTTCAGCCCATTCTCATTTCTGACTGACTCAGCTTCTCTGGGATGTTCTTTTTTACCCAGTCACGAGTCTGACCTGTAACCTCATTAGCTGAGAGGTTCTGTTAGCATTACACAGACCTCCCAGGCCTTTGTTGCCCCCGTTTCACCTTTTTTCAATCATGTGGGCATCACATTCAAAAGGAGGGAATATTTTTAAAAAATATTAATTTCTTAGTTTCACCCTTTGAAATGTTGTCTTTTCACAATAAAAGCCTAGATGATTTGCAAACCATAGCCTTTCATTTACATGTTGCACAAAGTCTCAGCTGTTTTGGAAATGGCATTTGGAAATCATGTTGCTGCTGCCCTCAGTTTCTGTCCTCTTTGTGGATGTACAGAGAACAATGACCTAGGTTTTATTTCACACTGAGGAAGGTGGTGATGTGGAAAAATTGAACCAATTGGGAGTGTCTTTTGTTTTCGCTTTGATTTATGGGACTCTATTCTCCATGTACATTAGACATGCTATCACTGGAACGATGTAGTTTTGCTGATTTCAGCAGAATCTGTGTGACATCTGTGCAATGTAGTACGGTTGTTAGAGCAGAAGCTGGAAAAAAAGTTGTGTAAAATATCACATCTTTCATTTTTAACTGTCTCATCGCACATTTCATAATTGCTTTGCCATATTTACCTCTACCACTTCAGTGATACTGTTGGAGGCCGTTGGCTTTCTGCATTACACTGCTTTAGTACTGTTCAAATTCTTGTAAAAGTATTGTGGAAAGAAATGCTTGGCACAAAATCATGCTCATTTGCTTTTTCTTCACCTCTTGAATTCGTGTGCTGATCCAGCTAATTCATTTTCTTCATTTTGCAGATGTTATTTTACAGCTACGAGACTCGTTGCTTTAGTGTGAAAAAAAAAGACAGATTATCCTAGATGGAGTATTTCAAGCATTCTGTCAAACTATTCTAGATTTACCTTCACACTGTATTTCCCTTTTTGTTAAATGGACATGTTACCTTGTTTTATTCCTGGGTGTTAATAATATTTGGATGATAGCCTCTCAAAGGTGTCAGTCTCATATTTCACAGAGGAAACTTTAAAAAAGTGTTATTGTTTTTTAACTTGGTCTAAGTAGCGGCATGGCCCTTGTTTTTTGCCAACATAATTACTCTTCCCTGGCTCTACCTGAACTGCAGCTCACCTTAACACTAAATGGAGTAATTATCCTGTGGAGACCACCTCCACCTTCAGCAGACTACAAATAGATCCTAACCCACAGAGAACGTCTGGCATCACATACCGCTGTGAACCACATGTACACAGGTCTCATGAATGGAAGGTGTGTGTGTGTGTGTGTGTGTGTTTGTGTGTGAAGGATAGAGAGACAGAAGCAGAGGAAGAGGAATGAGAATTAGTGCAGTTACAGTGTCCTTCTGAGCACTGACTGAATTGTACTTATTTCAGCAATTTGACTTTTTGTTTGCATGACTTTATTAGCTGTTATGTTTCAACACTCAGTCCTGTCACTAAACCGTCATCCCAGTCAGGTTGTGGTTGCAAACTCATCACTGTCTGGGTAAGGTTCAGAGGGCTGTTCTGTTTTTAATACAGTACATGAAATTAATTAATGGCGCCATTTGCCTTGAGCTGAGACTGGGGAGGATGCCAGACGTGCAAAACTAACAACTGTCACAGCAGAACGTCAGCTACAGCTCTGCCTGTTGGTTACAATCAAAGTGACTTTTAAACACATACATTTTAAACATTCTCCTTAACTTGCTTCCCTGTACCTCGCTTGTAAGTCGCTTTGGATAAAAGCGTCTGCCAAATGACTAAATGTAAATGTAAACATATCATCCCTCTACTGATAGAAAAGGAGTGGTCATTATTTTTCATTGAAAACTATAGTCATTTGCAAGTGAGTTTTATAAACCTAAAAAAAATGTGTGTTGTGTACCTACCATAAAAGATAATTGCGCCTACGGCTCTGAACGTGTTTTTAAAGGGGAAAACAAGTGAATTGTTTTTTGGGGGATATGAGGATATGTTAATGTTTAATATAGTAGGGATATTACAAATACTAAAGATATCAATAAAATGTTACCAGACAAATGTATATTTTTCTGCCAAAGTAATACATCTAGTTTTTGTGACGACAGCATTAATAAACTTTTCTGTGGTTGTTTTTAGATTCTCATAGCACTTGGTTAAGCTAAATAAAATATCTGTTGACAAGTGAACAAATGAACAATCACTTTACAAACATTCTTATTGACTTTTAAACAAAACCACAATCTTTCTCTGAGCTCATCTAAAGTGCTTTTGTTGGCTAAACCTAACCACAGGGTAAATGAGGTTTGTCACGTCACTCTCCTCCCCGCCGTGCGACTCTTTTCTCTTCTACTTGTATCGCTGCGTTCTTTTAAAAATATAAAAATTCAACCACTTAAAATTCTCCATACAAAGACAGAAGTGTGTTTGTAGCTTAGCTGGAGTTAGTTGATGCAATGCTCTCAGGAAAATGTTACAATATTTTGTCGATTGTAGTAAGTGAAAATATTAATTGATATACTACATTTTTTGTATAGCCTACTAAAAGCTCCTTAAAAGCTCTTAAAAGTTTTGTAGTCCTGGTGACCCCTGACCTCATTACCCGTCCCACTTCTACCACAGTATAAATCTCCTTAGAGATATCAAAACACACCTGAAAAATCCAGGTAGCGATGTAAAACTCCTCTGTACCTGACTTTTCCTCTTCTTCATTCTGCTTGATCTTGCGTGTGTCATCTGAGTTGGCCGGACAACCGCCTTCAGAGATTTCCTTTCATTGGTAGCTGACCCCGCATTAGCTGTGTGCGGGCTGAAGGATGGGGGTCAGAGGTCGGGAGGCGAGGCATTTGCTTTAGCTTCCCCTTCAGCTGCATGCTTGTTGTTTGTCTCCTTCACTTGCTTTGAAGCTAAAGGCTTTCTGTGCCCTTGAAGTTTGACCCGCTTTCTCTCTGACTCATTGCTGCTTTGCATAGCAAGATTGGAAAATGTGTGCGTATGTGTTTGAGTTTCTTATACGTATGTGTTGCAGTAACGGAAACCAGAGCCGCATGGGTTTGCTGTGAGTGTGTGTTTCCATCTTTCATCAGTTGTGGTTATTGTGGGTTACACCTCTGACAATACTTTAACACATGGATTTGTTTGACTTTCTGCTGTTATTAGGACATAATGTAGTGCTTGAAGTCTAACTTAGAGCCCTAAGCTCTAAGTCTCGTCCCTCAAACTGCCTTTTAAAGCGATGAGGACTAAACAAAATGTCCTTGCAAGGATTGTGTCAAAGTCAAATTTGTCCATACAAATAAATAAACAAAATGGAAATGCACACTCTGGTCACAGCAGCTCATTCCCACATAAAGGCGGCTCAATTAGTGTGGGTGTGTGTCAGCGTGTGTGAGCATGGGCACAAGAATGCGAGGCAACAGCCTGAGGTGTTCATCAATCATGCTGTAACCAGTCTTTATTTGCATTTACCAGCCTAAAATGGAGGATGGATTGTATGTATCTGGCAGTCTCACCGCGGCCTCTCTCTCTCCGTCTCTCTGTTTACCTCTGCCTTGTCTTTCCATCTGTACTCTCTCGTCCTCTCCCAGTGGAAATCGCACTGCTTCTTGTTTTTTTTATCCCTTCTAAACTTTGACTGTGAGTAATGTAGTTTTACATATTTTGTATTTGTAGGTTATGGATTAGGCTTTGTCTAAGATTTGAATCTTTGGTGTTTTCACTGCTTGCATAATATTATGTAATATTGCTGCTTTTTATGTGGTTTGATGTAAATGTATTATCTGTTGCGATTCTGTGCCTCGTGGTGTGAACCTGTGATCTGGATCTGGATATTTCATTTGTATCTGGAAAAAACACACACGGGGCAGCAGCACTTTGATACAGTGAGACGGCAGCGCGGCTCATTGTCAGATGTCATCGCCCAGATACAGATCAAACATTGATCCAAGGTGGAAGTTGAGCCTTAGATCAACAGAGAAGTCTGGGGTCCGGCATGTTTGATGTCATCATTTTTAACTTGCTACACTGGGCTGTATATTTAAAGCTGTGAGAAACTGCCGGATCGTGTGATATACAAAAAACAGAGACGAAATCAGGAGGGGAACAAATATTTGTTCAAAGCATCATAAGATATTTGTCTGCATTTTGTCGATTCATTTTGAACTCAGTCATGTGTACCTGTAAAATGATTAGCTGGGTTCTCCAAAGGGATTTTGGACAACCTGGTAGATGACATTATAATTAAAACATCAAATCCATCAACAATCACCACATTCAGATTTGGAAAATGGATTGAGAAACAAAAATGTCTGGACATTTTTTAATACAAACTGATCAGCCATAACACATTTACCACAAAGGAGTATTACTGTTGTGATGGACAGGGTCAACATGGGGAGCATTTTAATACTGACCGTGATGGACACGTGTCAGAACACACTTCCCAGCTTGCTGCATGTGGCGCTGTGTTGCTGCTTTCAGCACTAAGTATTAATACTTACAGTGCTGTTCTCAGTGTCGAGCTGTTTTGAATATATCCGTCTCTCCACCGCTGCCTTCGCTTGGGCCGCTATTGACCTTTCTCTCTCCTGACTGATGCCAATGGCTATTTACATTTGCCTCGACAGCTCTCTGACAAACCAGAGTTTGATTACATGTTTGGGTGGAAGAAGAATTGCCCTCAGCTTACACCGTCATAATGCAGAGCTAAATCCTAATAATTCCAGCATCCAGTGGGAGAAATAAAACCAGCCTGCTGCTAATGCCTCTCTCTGGAGCCATTTTTATGTCTCAAATCTGTTTTTCCTGCTCCTTTTCTTTTAGTGTCAAAGGGATGAGTGTACGGGGTTAAGTATATAATTTACTCAACAAGTCATTCATTCTGCGCTTATTGATTCCATCTCAGATTCAACGTTCAGATTGGCACTGACTCCATTAGAAAGTAATAACTGGCCAGGTCAATAAGTGGGAGCCGTACCAGTAATGTGTAGATAGAATGTAGGTTTATTGGAATGCACCATTAAGCGCTCGGCGGGATTGTGCGATCGGGGTGGGAGGTTGAGGAGGGGTTGGACATCTATCATGCTGTCCCGTGTTCAGTCAACGGTGATGGGAACAGAATAGGGGACAAAGCACTTCTCCAGTAAATTCATCATCTCCTCATTTTTATGTCTCCTTTAACGGTGAGCCTCAAAGAGGGGAGGATTCGGGGTACATGAGCACAAGGATGTGTGTGTGTGTGTGTGTGTGTGTGTGTGCGTGCGCGTGTGTGGACGGTCTCTGTGGTGAAATACGGTGCTCCTGTCAGTCTGACCCAATCAGGAATGAGATGTCATTCTCCTTTCTCCATGCTCCACCTGGCACAGACAGAAAGATTGAGGTATGGCAGCTGATAGGTGTCTGGGCGTGAGCCATTTCTACATGTGCTGTATAGAGCTGAGGCGGAAAGTGTAAGGAGCCAAATGAGCTTGGAAAATAGAGGTGAGCTCAATGGTATTCAAATAAAGCCGAAATGAGCCCTTCATAAAATATTTGGCCTCCTCCTTCACAGTCTGTGGCCTTGTTCAACTTCATGGAAATGTTGGAGTCTTTTTTTAATTTATTTATTGTGGTTATTATGGAATCGTTTAGAATTGAGAAAAGCTATATGTGCCATAAAAGCCATTATCCATTGGTCATCAGAAGACACAGTCATATAAAGCTAATCAGCATGTTTAACGATGGCAGAGGGTAAAATAATGCGCAGAGAAATACTGGACGGAAGCCAGATGCAGTCTGCAAGACAAGTCCAACTTGGGGGAAGGGATTTGTTTTCTAGTAAAGCAATGAACTCAAGCGTGTTACACAGGAACTGTTTCAAGACAACAAGGTTAATGTTGTGCAGTGGTTGAGTCAGAGTCCAGACCTCAGTTCAGTTGAGAATGTCACGATTCCTGGGCAGACACAGTTTAAAAAGTTTTGCAAAATAATATTCAAATTACTTTGTAAAGATTAGTTTTACATGAAAACAGTGTGAAAACTTCCGATATATTGTTATATACAAATACACTGTAAGGACATTTCCAAGGTGGTGAACTGCGTATCTAACATGGACCTGTCCACACTTGTTCATACAATCTCGAGACACGCAGAGGTCGGACGGACGCACAAGTTCACCCTGGGCGTATGAGATGAAAGCCGAACACTGCAACTGCACAGCAAGTGTTCAGGACAAAAAAAGCCTTGTTAGCCAGTCCATATGTTGCCTTTAATGTTAAATTCTTTCAGTTATTCATTGGTGCCAAAACGTATTCTCCGCTGCGAGAGAGGTGACATTAAAGAGCTTATTTTGTGTTGCGAGTGTGACACGTGGAGAGAGATGAGAGCTGTTAGCGTGACCTTTTCTGTCTCCAGCTGCACCAAGTGCTGGAAGTCAGACTCCTTTTAACTTATGCTCCATGTGATCGCAGACTCGTCTATAGGGAATCAAACTGAAATGTCCAACGCCAAAACTGTCGGACAGTTTAAAGTGATAACAAGTTTTCTATAAGAATTTGACCCTCTTTGGAGACGTGTACCACGGCTCTTCTTGTTGACAAGCTGCACTTTTTTCTCCTCCGGAGGCGTTCAGTGTGATTAAGGGATTGTTCCTGTTTCTCCCCGTGGCATATTAACATGTCACAAGGCTGTTTCAGTCCCTGCCGACACTGTTAAGTGAACACAGAACGAGATCAGTCTGTGATAGGAAACTATTTACACCCCAGGTTCCTCCTTTAACAATCAGATCTGATTTTGAAGCACTCCGCTGCATGAGTGAATAACCTGTCTGACAAATAGGGGCAAATACTTCCCTGAATCACTTACCTGAAGCATTTAGGACCTAGAAAATACCTTCACTTTCTGACACTCTACTATGTTGCAGAAGTCATCTTAAATTAATAAATTATACAACTGATGACTCGCAATGACAAAGTAACAACATCTTTAAACAAATGTAATTATCATATCTCTTCTCACTGAAGAGATATTGGTTTGAACACACATTGTTGACTTTGCAGTTGGCTTCAAATCGTTGTCATAATGCATATGTATAAGTCTATGTTAATTCTGGTGTTTCCAAACTTTTTTATTTCACACTGTGCTCCTGGGAATGTTCAAAGCCTTAGAAACAGGTTCTCACCCTTTTCCTGATCTGTGTCTGACTGTTGTTATCATGGTCTGTATGTAAAATTTTGGACTTCATTGTTTAGATTTTATCCTAGGAAACGTACTTGCAACCACATTGCATTTTCTACCAACATAATGACGATATGATGGTGTGTAACATATTTGTAAAGTTGAAGTTATGTTGTTATTGAAGAAATATATGAGCATGTATTTGTTTATGTCATCTCTTTTTTAAAGATTAACCAAAGTGCTTTGTTGCCTAAACCCAACCACACATGGGACTCTGGAGTCCAGCGTGGGCCTTTCCCTTCCAATTCACTACTCAAAAGCAAATGCAGCGCTTCATTCATTCAAAAAATATGTTGCACTGGAAAGTAATTCGTCTCCTCGTTCACGTGTGGTTCAGTTCAGTTCTATATGCACAGGTGTGTCAATCTGCCACAGGTAGACTCTAGTTAACTTCCTTTGTGAAGACTAAATAAAGCAAGCAGGACAGATTTGACCACAGTGTGGAGCCACTTTTAAAAGTGAAAGATCTTAAAATGTTTTCACTTTGTGGTTTTTGTGTACTGACTCATTGACACAGTGAGTGGCAATTCAGTGCAATTTCTAAGGAGGTGAATTAATTCAATTTGTCAGCTACCTGTACCTTTTTGTATGGCTTTAGCAACAGCCTTATCCTTTGACGTGCAGCTTCTCAAATAGTGCCTAACACTGCATTAATTTCATAAACTCACTGTGTACTTTCTTGCAGAATGGGACATTTTTATTTTACCGTCAATGGAAAAGAATTGTGGGTTTAATAGCCTTCCTGCTACAAAAACAAGGTAGCTTGGCTTGGTTTCCAAGAAAGCCGGCCACAGTGATTGCTATGTAACTGGCTTTAATGACAAACTAGATGTTTGCTGCTGTTCCTCGCTGTGGGAAACACAGAACTGTCATTAGTCGTTTAAGGAAACAATGGCTCAGGACGAGAAAGACTAATCAAACTTTGAACTGTGCTAATTTGTTAGAATTTAATGAATTCTGGTTGCAATAATTGTAGAGTCAGTCTTTCTCCACTTGCGTGTGTTCACAGTGCTTCTGTGGAGACTGTATTTTAAGCTTCAATCAATTCTCTCTTCATGCACAGATGTGCTGTGTGTGATATTAGTCTCTAATCAGTCTCCGCTCTGGCATTAAGTGTGATATGCGCTGTATTATATTCCATCAGACGGCATTACACGCGCGCGCGCACACGCACGCAGGTGCAGCAGAGGAGCAGTTCGCTCCGCGGGCTGACTGATAGGTGAGATTTCATCACTGACAAAACACTTCTATCATAAAATTAGAAACGCCGAACTCTAGCTGTGACAGGCGAGGCGGCTTTGATCTCTGCTCCTTTTTAAAACAACAGTTTTTATCCATTACCTGAATTCAGTAAAGCCACTCTTTGTCATTCTGCCAAGCTACCTGTCTACACGTAACTGAATAATGATGCCTTTGAGGCAGAATTGTTTCACAAGAGCTACGTTTAAAATTTAGTGAAAACCAACCACAGTGCTACACTTGCTCACTTGTACTCATGATAACACTACATGACAGCCTCACTGTGGGTGGCTACCGACCCGCGTTTTCTTAGTATTCATTGGAATTATTAAATATATTCATACAAGTCCAACAGGTTTTCCTAACTCGCTAGAGCATGTTTATGTTTCCGAAAAAAAGATGTCAACCACTTTTGTATCTGTCAG